>CM074747.1:15167177-16367177 GCA_037367245.1 Phrynocephalus guinanensis
ACACGTGCACACGACAACGCATTTCAAAGACAGGGTACAATGTTCCCTATGTGCTGAAGAAACTATTCAAATTAGTTTGTCAAATCTGTGCCATCAGTTTGTAGTGGGAGTCAGATCTCTTAAGAAGCCACCAGCCAGGTACAGTATCTGTTTACAACTAGGACAGACCACACTGATTTATTTTGAGTCAGAATCAGATTGCCATTACAAACTGCTTTTAGTGACAGAGAAAATCAAGAAAGAGGATGGTGCGCCGTCCCCTCACAAGGAACTAACAAATCTCCCCTTTTGGATCTAGAGACAGGATTGGCCAGTTTGAACATGGAAGATCTAAAAAGCCCGGGAACAGAAGGACAGTTGAATCTGGCAGGAGTACAGGATATAAAAGAGCAAGAAGGGGCAATAGGAGGGGAAGTAGAAATGATGTGTTGGGTAGAGGAGGAGGAGGAGGAAAAGGAAGAGTGGTTTAAGGTGGTGAAGGAAGACCATTGGTCTGGGGAGTGGCTTACTTTTAAGTTGCCCAGAGAAGCTGCAGAGAGAACAGAAAAGAACGCAAGGAAACCACCATACTGGGGAGAAACCACCGAGAGGGAGAGAAAGAGGAAAGAACATGCATATTATGAAAGAGAGAGGCAAAATGAACCAGTTACTTACCTGTAAAGGTGATCCCCCCCCCCCCCCCCGCACATGATGTGCACCTTTTAAATGGCAGGAGAAATGCCATAAAACTCTAAAAGAAGTAAATTATCTCTATTTTTTATAAAATCAGAGGAGACTAACTCTCCAAGAACCTTCTACAGTTTGCAGTTAGAGGGAACTGAGGCGGGTAATAGACGCTCCTGCTCACGTGCAGGGGGGAGGAGACTAACTTTCAGTATATTTCTAGGAAACCTCTGGAGCCTCACGTGCATGCGCAAGGGAGAACACATCTGTGTGGCCTCACGAAGGCCACAAAGAAGAACGGGAGAATAACAGATGTCTCACTATCGCTGGAGCCAGTTGTGGAAGGAGTCCTTTCCCCCTGCCAATCTGTCAGGATCTTGATCAGAGAGTATAGGAACAGGGCATCGGTTGGGTCTTCCACAAGGATCATCACTAGATATGAGCATTTTGTTTTGGGAAGGGGTCCAGTTCCGAAACAAAACACGGCAGAACAGCTGCCGTTCAGTATCAGGATCTACCTTCCAGAACCAAATCAATCACTCTTACCTTGTTTTGGGTAATGTGGGGCTAAACTCCAAAGAGGAAGCAGCCTCGGACGTATCCTCTTTCACTCTCTCTGGTGCTGGCCAATCAGGAGCTGTGCAGGGACATGAATCATCCCGCCTCCATGTCTGATTGGCCAGTGCCAGGGACAGTGAAAGATAATATGTCCAAGGCTGCTTCCTTGTTGAAACGGGATGGGCTGTTTGTTACCAGTTATAAGTTTATTGGAGGGACCTGTCCCAATATCCAGATGTTTAAAGACATTACAGTAATACCTCGGATAACGAATACCCCGGATAAAAAAAAATTTGGAAAACGAATGGACATTTCCAGCCCCACCACCATGACAACTGACAGCCCTGGCAGGGGCGCTTTCCCTGACTGGCTGGAGCCACCCACTCAGCTCAGCATTCCAGTAAGGCTTTCCCCAGCCCGTGCTTCCTTACCGGCTCCTGGTTCTAGTGGCGGCAGATGGCAGAGGTTGGGGCCAGGAGGGAATGGGGGAGGAAGCGGGAAGCTGCGGCTTTGCCCGCTGCCCTGGCGATGAGCGGCGGCGAGGAAGGGAGGTCGGAGCCAGGGAGAATGGGAGGAGCAAGCAGGAAGACGCGGCTCTGCCTGCCGCCTGGGGCGACAAGCGGCAGTGAGGAAGGGAGGTCGGGGCCAGGGGCAATGGGGGGAAGGAAGCGGGAAGCCTTGTGCGACTGGGCGACAAGCGGCAGCGAGGAAGGGAGGTTGGGGCCAAGGGCAATGGGGGGAGGAAGCGGGAAGCCGTGCGCGACTGGGCGACAAGCGGCAGCAAGGAAGGGAGGTTGGGGCCAAGGGCAATGGGGGGAGGAAGCGGGAAGCCGTGCGCGACTGGGCGACAAGCGGCAGCAAGGAAGGGAGGTCGGGGCCAGGGGCAATGGGGGGAAGGAAGCGGGAAGCCGTGCGCGACTGGGCGACAAGCGGCAGCAAGGAAGGGAGGTCGGGGCCAGGGGCAATGGGGGGAGGAAGCGGGAAGTCGTGCGCGACCGGGCGATAAGCGGCAGCGAGGAAGGGAGGTCGGGGCCAGGGGCAATGGGGGGAAGGAAGCAGGAAGCCGTGCGCGACCGGGCGACAAGCGGCAGCGAGGAAGGGAGGTCGGGGCCAGGGGCAATGGGGGGAAGGAAGCAGGAAGCCGTGCGCGACCGGGCGACAAGCGGCAGCGAGGAAGGGAGGTCGGGGCCAGGGGCAAGAAAGCGGGAAGCTGTGCGCGACCGGGCGATAAGCGGCAGCGAGGAAGGGAGGTCGGGGCCAGGGGCAATGGGGGTAAGGAAGCAGGAAGCCGTGCGCGACTGGGCGACAAGCGGCAGCAAGGAAGGGAGGTCGGGGCCAGGGGCAATGGGGGGAGGAAGCGGGAAGTCGTGCGCGACCGGGCGATAAGCAGCAGCGAGGAAGGGAGGTCGGGGCCAGGGGCAATGGGGGGAAGGAAGCAGGAAGCCGTGCACGACCGGGCGACAAGCGGCAGCGAGGAAGGGAGGTCGGGGCCAAGGGCAATGGGGGGAAGGAAGCAGGAAGCCGTGCGCGACCGGGCAACAAGCGGCAGCGAGGAAGGGAGGTCGGGGCCAAGGGCAAGAAAGCGGGAAGCCGTGCGTGACCGGGCGATAAGCGGCAGCGAGGAAGGGAGGTCAGGGCCAGGGGCAATGGGGGGAAGGAAGCAGGAAGCCGTGCGCGACCGGGCAACAAGCGGCAGCGAGGAAGGGAGGTCGGGGCCAGGGGCAATGGGGGTAAGGAAGCGGGAAGCCGTGCGCGACCGCGCGACAAGCGGCAGCGAGGAAGGGAGGTCGGGGCCAGGATGATTGGGGGGAGCAAGCAGGAAGCCACGGTTTTGCCCACTGCCCAGGCGACGAGTGGCGGCGAGAAAGGGAGGTTGGGACCGGGGGAAATAAGCGGGAAGCTGCGCACGCCTGGGTGATGAGCAGCAGCAAGGCAGAGAGGCTGGGGCCGGGAGGGAATGGGGGAAGAAGCGGGAAGCCGCGCGTGCTCAGGCGACAAACGGCAGGAGGGAATGGCGGGAGGAAGCCGCGTGGCTTTGCCCCTGCCCAGGTGCCCAGCAGCAGTGGCGATGGCAAGGGAGCAGAGGTGGGGGCCGGGGGATGGGGGGGCAGGAGGCAGCCTTTGCAGGTGTGGCCAAGGAGAGGGAGAAGTGCACTTTCAAAGTGCACTTTGTAAAGAGGTCTCAAAAAAGGCTCTTTTTTTGGCCTTTTTTCCGGACCTCCGGAACAGATTAAATGGTCTCCCATTCATTTGAATAGGAAACCATGTTTCGGATAATGAATTTTTTCAGACAGCAAACTACCTCGGAGAACGAATTAAATTCGTTATCCAAGGTACCACAGTACTTTGAAACCACAGTTAAACATAAGTGGGCTGAAGGATGAGGTAGAAAAGAAAGTTGAGACGTTATTATTGTTAATAAAGAAGTGAAAGCAAAGATGGAGTCCGAAACATTCGCTGAGGGTCTGGGAAGACAGCCAGAGGAGGGTGCGGACTTGCAAAAACCTCACAGTGACAAACTAATTTTGAACAAGGCGTAATTACAGAAATGGCTGTTAGTAATTATATTTAACTATATATAATGCCATTCATATACCCTGCTCCTTAATCAACGGCAGCATTGTTTCTTCTGCATAATAGCTAATGACTGTGCAACAGTATATGGAGCATTTTGTCTATTAGGATGATAAGATAAAAAAAATAAGGTTCCTGCTTCAAATCTGTTTAAACAGCCTGGATGGAACAGAAAGCTGTAACAATCAAGGAGTAAGAGAAGCTTACAATAAGTGAAGCTGCAGGCATTTTTTGAAAAGGAAACAAGGTTATGAGTGTCTTACTCAGCACTGCAGAGTTTCTGCCAGGCCTCATGGTATCGAACAGGCTCTTCTTGTAGAGTAGCTGGTTCTAAATCAGCAGAATCAATGTACTAGAAAGAAATACCATATTTTTAAAAAGGAGTATTGTACCATGTACTTTTTAATCTGGAACTGCAGTTCATGAGAACCTTTATCTTGATTCAGCATTGACTTTGGTAATTACTGTATATACTCGAATATAAGCCTAGTTTTTCAGCCCTAATTTTGGGCTGAAAAAAGGGGCCCTCGACTTCTATGCGGGTCAATACTTTTAGCCACTGGGGCAAGTGCTTGGGCCGGTGGCTAAAAGTCATTTTAAACATTGTGTGCCGCTTCTCATGACCCCCCTCTGCATCACAGGGGAGTCTAGGGTGGGAAACGCAGCAGGGCCTGGCAAGTGCTTGGGTCAGTGGCTAAAAGTCATTTTAAACATCACACACCACTCCCCCAGCTTACAAAGGAGGAGCTGCCAGTTATTCTATGATTCTATGAATCCCAGCTTGTCAAGCATGAACCTTGTGCATGCTGCCTAATCACTCCTGTTAACAGTGAAAACAGCTTTAAAAAAAGACATTGACCCATGTTTTATCTACTGTGACATACGAATCCACCAGGAATCGGTTCTCTAGCTGTCCTTTCCCCAACCTGACAGAAAAATAATTCAGGGTTTTATTGGGACTGAAAGGAGATAAATCCTTGTAAAATACGGACTGTTGGTATACAAGAAGCCATTAATACTGTATTACTGGTTTGTGTGTGTGTGTGTGTGTGTGTGTGTGTGCGCACACACACACACACACACACACACACACACACACAGTGGTACCTCTTAAGATGAATGACCCATAAGGCAAAAAACTTGTAAGACGAATGAAATTTCTGGGAATAGGCATGTTTTATAAGATAAAATTTCCCCTATGGGTTAAATTCGTCTTACGAGGTACCATTGCAGATCGGGTGCTGCAGACCAGTGTGCAACACCCAATCCCTGGCATCGGGGGGCTTTGGCTGGACGAGGATCACTGTGTCCCTGCTTCTCCCACCAACTTGGCGGGCAAAGCAGGGACCCAGTGATCCTTGCCCAGCCCAGCTGCCGCCATTTCCCTCAGCTTGCCCCCACTGCCTGGGCTGTTTGCGAGGGAAGCAGCGACGGATCGCCGCTGCCGACCTTGTAAACAGCCTGGGATGGGCAAGGATCAATGGGTCCCTGCTTCACCCAGCAATTTGGTGGGTGAAGCAGGGACCCATTGATCCTCACCCAGCCTGGGCTGTTTACAAGGGAAGCGGTGGCAGTGGATCAGCCCGGGCTATCAAGGTGAGGATCACTGAGTCCCTGCATAGCCTGGTTTTTATCAGCATGGATTTCTTGATTCTTCCATACAGTTTCAAATTCTTGTTAGTCTCCGAGTTCAAAGTCTATTTATACCCATGGAGTTTTTATATACAGTGGACCCTTGTATAACAGTTTGTATAACGTAAAATCTGTACAACATAAATAATTCCGGAGATAGGGGAAATTTGCTTAACGTAATCACCTATGGGGAGAATCCATACAACATAAAAATGGGATTCCTCCGTTTTCAATGCATTCCTATGGGAATTTGTATAAAGGAAAATTTGCTTAACATAATTTCATTTGGAACGAATTCATTCCTTTTATACAAGGTACCACTGTATTTATTACTATATATTTCATTGCCAAATTAAAGTTTGCTTCTCAGAAAAGTAATCAGCTGAAACTTCAGTGCCAACATCCCAAGTACCACAAATTATATTCAATGCCCATGTAGTTAGGACCAAGCACAAAACATCTTACACCCTTTTCAGGAAAAAGGTAGGGTTATTATTAAATAAAATAATAAAGCTTTAATTTCTTTAATTGTTTCCAATAAACCTTGTAGCTATGTTACCTGTATTTTTGCAATAAAATATATCTTATTTATTACTGCTTTTATTTTTAAATATGAATCTAGGAAATTCCACCAAAGCCAATAGAAAAGCATACCTTTATCTCAAGCTTGTGATTGATAGCCAAGGCAGAATGTTCCAAAGCTTTGATTACAGAGGCATAGGAATCAGAAAATTTTGTATATTTGCCAACTAGAGCAATACTGCAAGTCTCCAACAAACGATCGTATCTACATAAAAAAAATTGGAAATATAATTATAGGCTTCACACTTATAACTCAGGCATAGGAAAGCACATACCAGATGAATAGTATGATTGTATATGAACACTCTTACTTTACCCATTCAGAGAATGAAACAGAAAATACTCAATGGACTGTAATATTTTTTGAGTGCAAAAGTGGAGGAAACAAGGGTTTACAAAATGTTTCTCCACGTTAAAAGATCTCACTGAAGAGAACACAAAGCGTAACTAGAAACAGGCTGAACAACTTTCTCCATTTTCTGCTATTTTGTTTCATTTTATATAAGGAAGCTCTTCATGGGAGAAAGATGGCATAGTAATAGAGATGGGCATGAACCACTGCTTCCGTGGTTTGTTTAGTAGTCAAACAAGTATTTTGGTGCTTGAAAAAGCCCAACTTCCTCGGGTGAGCATCCACTTGCAGGCACCGCTCTGGCATCACTGACTGGCTGCTAAACGAACCGTCCAGAACCACCAAACCATCCTTTCATACCCATCTCTAGAAATGAAATGAAATAAATATTCCTCCAACTTGTGCAGCACATTATGCCACCTCAAAACTCAATTATTTAATTCCACTGCACACGCAGACAAGACTTTCATGCCCCTAGAAAACATGCTAATGTTTACATATTATAGTGATTAAAGTAGAATCATATACAGATGTACACTTTACTTTAGTACATCTATATAAGGTTCTACTTTATTATTACTATTATTATTACTTTAATAAGACCCAATGAGTTTACTACAGCTTATTCTAGTTAATTACAGCTTATTACTACGCATGGATGGATGTGTATGCAGAATTTAAGAGTCTTTTACAAAATTGTGGGTTTCTTAACAAATCATGTGTTGCCTAACCATACCATTTGTTTGCCACACACAGTCTTGCCTTGATTCAAATAAAACCACTATTATCAGTTACATTCAAATTCAATACACCACAAGTTTGTCCCTAATTTAATTTTTGATTTTAAGGAAACCACAGAGTGCCATTAATTGTTTTAATCTGCCATAAGTGGATGTGAGGACAAAAGCACATACACACCATGTCTGGAAGTTGAGTCATGGCAACTGGACTTCTTTTTCTTGGGAGACTGAAATGTTTCACTGCTCATCCAAACAGCTTCATCAGTCTGAAGAAAACTAGTTGCAAGGCCTCCATTTTATAGTTCACATTGACCTCTAGTCACCCTGGTCTGAAATAGGCTCATAAGATGAACAATGGTCTGAATAGGCTTGTTAGGCAGACAACAGTCTCAATAGCCTTAAGGTGAACAATGGCAATTATTTCGGGCAAAATCACCTTCTTGTTTATTTCAAACCCGCGAACACACTAGGGCAGAGACTCGTCCACCCCAAGGACCCGATAGCAAAACACAAAAGGAGCAATATAGTATATGTGGTCCAATGCAGTGAGGAGTGTGCAGACCTCTACAGTGAAGAAACTAAACAGCCATTAAACAGAAGGATGGCCTGTCATAGGAGGGGTAACAGTTCAGGACCAGAATCAGCAGTACACCTCCACTTGTAAGATAAAGGGTACTCATTAAAAGATGAGAATGTACACATATTAGACAGAGTAGATAAGTGGTTTGAGAGAGGGGTCAGGGAAGCCATTCATGTGAGCATTGAAAACCCCTCTCTCAACAGGGGGGGGTTCAGGCACAGTCTATCTGCCACTTACCAGGCAGTGATTTCAACAATACCCAGACAAATCAAAACTACTTCCCGCCTTCACCACGAAGGCCATAGCTTACGACCCATACTGGTTTCAGCACCTTAGGCCATTGTTCACCTTAAGGCTATTGAGACTGTTGTCTACCTAACAAGCCTATTCAGGCCGTTGTTCATCTTATGAGCCTATTTCAGAAACAGTGAAACTTTTCAATCTCTCAAGAAAAAGGAGTCCAGTTGCCATGACTCAACTTCAAGATAAACTCCCTTGGATGACTGAGAATCTATGCCTTTTTAAAAGCTGTAACAAATTCGGTTCACACACTTATGCTTAAGTTTATGCATTACAACAATGTGGACATGCAGTCCAACATGTTCCTATGCATTAGAAAGCCTCGGAGCCGCGCGGGGAGGGGGGGCAGCGCGGGGGGGATCGGTTCGCTCCGTGCCGCCCCTCTGCGAAGCCTACGGCCGTGCAGGGGGGGTGGCAATCTCCACTGAACTGCATTGGCAATGCATTTCAATGGAGATGGCCCCGGAGAGGAAGTCTTGGGCGGCGCGGGCGGGCGGGCGGGTGGCGGCAGGAGGTCAGATCCCCCTGCCACCGCCACTTGCCGCTGCGCGCCGCCCCAAGACTTCTCGGACAGGGGCGCGACCCACCCCACCCCCGCTTCCGCATAGCACTGATTTTCATGCATCGCGGGTGGGGTGGGTCCCTAACCCCCGCAATGGGCGGGGTTACTGTAGTTCTATGTTAGCAAGGCTCCGCAGGTTAACATTGGAACTAAGCTATATAAAAACCTCCCAAGTCTTAACATAGCAGCAAAAATATGTCTCTACACTTCTCCAGTGGATGAACAGCTAGAAACAAAATGTCAAAATGTATTCTTGTCAATACATGATGGGCCTGGGTAGGGCTAAAGAAGCAAGCCCTCCTCGTAATATTCCCTTAGCTAACACAATTAGATTAGCATGGTAAGAAACCCACCTGTCAGCCATCTCCTTCCACTTCATGAGCATTCTTCTAGGCTGTTTTTCAATGGGAAGGTCAAGCCTGTGTCGAAAGTAATCAACCACCCCTTGCTCCTCCAACAATAGAGGCACCCGGTAGATGGAAGAGACATCATGAACACAGATCACCTGTTTAAGAATAAAAGCAGAGGAAACCAGAATAGCATGGCCTTCCTTCTTTTTGCACATTGGTATATCCATGCGCAAATGCCATCCCAAGATCGGGATACTCTGCTCTGCAAAAGCCAGGTGTTGCTGTATGGTCACGCATTGGGTGAAAGCCTGCATAAAGCTCATGATGTCATGAGCTGTGGGATTATTATTTTTGGGGGGGGGTTTGGAAACAAACATTTCTGATTCCTCTTTCCAAGGTCCCAAAGGTCTTATGGAAACGTTTTTGTCAAAGGGAAGCCACTGGGACTTGTAGAGTAGAAAGTTTTTAGCTACTAAACATCATACAATCACTATGAAATGTTCAGATCTGATGGCAATATAGATCATGCCTAGAATGCCTAGCATCAGTCATGCCTATTCCATTTATATCCATCTCCATCAAGTTGCTTCAGCAACATCTTAAAATATTTAAACAATCAAACCAACTGGTAGAACGATACCCAGGGACTATACTGGCTATCAGAACTATTAGCTGTTTGTTTCCAGTTTTTCTTTTGAACTGTACTATCAACTTGTCTGTTGTTTTAATGCCAATAAAAGTCTCTTGAACAATACTGGCTGCTGCAGAAGACATTCATTACTAGCAAGTTCCCACCTTATGGTCTTAAGTCATGTTCTTAAAGAGCCGTATTATGAAGATAATATGCATATTGGCACACAGAAAAGAAACATGTTAGTGGGATATAAGGAAAGGAAGAATAGCAGACCACTAGCAACATGAACAGTAAATAGTAAGCTGGGAGGCAAAAAACTACGCAGATTCCAAATTTAGCTTACTTTTTTTACTTTTAACACTATACTACCATCACTATAAACCAAAACACACAATCTTCCTTAAAGCAGCCACAGAAGTTTTAAGGATCTCTTTTTTTCTCCTTCATGCCCAGAGAGCTGAGAGCAGGAAAAGCAGAAAAGAAGTTTTTGCATAAGGAACACTTCAACCGCTGCCCTACGCTCTGTAAACATAGGTCTCCTTGCAGAAACAAATGCTAATTGAGCACTCTTCAGAAGTCTTTCCTCTGACTTCACCCAGCAGCACTGATTTGATCAATCCTTTATTTTCTGGCTTCAAGTTGCCAATTTCTTCAAAGACTTTTTAACCCCTCTTGTGGCAGAGGCAGAGAAGGCCTGTGCTTTTATAGTGGTTTAAAACTGTGCCACTTTTGGCGTAACCAGTACATGTTCCAACAGCCAACCGTGAAGTAAATTTCTCTACCTGGCAGAAAGCACTGAAGCCGAAAAGGAGCCAGGAGGCAAAGAAAGTGTTTAGAATGACATTTCAGCCTCTTTCTGTTCGCTGTTTTAGCTGCCCTCCCTATCCAGCTTGTGTAATTATACTCTCGAAACTGACTGAAGAATTACGGTGCCATTGTCCAGAAATTTCTGCCCCCTTTTTAGAAACATCCAAACCTTGCATTCAAGTTCAGACATGGACACACAAACAAAAGAAAAAACGCTTAGAAACAGTGGATAATGTCATCAGTCAAATTCTTGATTGGCTTTTAGTTTTTTCAAACAGCCTTGTGTGAGTTAAAAGAAACAGCATAGAGTTAATGTACACATCGGATCTAATGAAGAAAAATACATCCTTCAAACCAATCTGAAACCTCAACAATATTTTAGTCTTAAAACACATTATGGACATCTACACTACCTGTTATTCATGTATTTTACATGCATACACCAAATCAATTATGTAAAAGAAAACTGCAGAAAACCAAGAAAGGTAAAGTGATAACTAAATGAAGTATGAAGTACGATTACCTGTTCTGGTTCTACATGGCAAAACATGGAAATTTTCTCTTTTACTGAGGTATCTAGAGGAGTGGAACATCGGCACACAATCTAATGAAAAGAAAACCCATCGTCAAAAAACGCAGCCCCAACATTTAATGTAACCTTTCATAGACCCCTTAACATTTTTTGTTTCTGTATGTATTTATGTATTAGTTTAACTTTCCCAGCAATATTTAAGGCAGACAAGACAAAGGAAAGAACTGATAGACAACCAGAAGTAAAAAAGGTAACAGGGATTAGGAGGGAAGAGACACTTCAGTGTCCTGTATGTTCCATTGTCTTCATCCCTGAGAAAAACCTAGTACAGTAATACCTCGGAAAAAGAATGCCTCGGATAACAAATGGAAATTTTCAGGTATAGGGCTGCCTCGGATAACAAATGTTTCATAATGCCTTGCAAAAAATGTGTACCCTGCAGAATGCATAGTTTGTGGAAGGGTGGGAGGAGTTAGAGGGGGGTGTTTTGGAGCCATTCTGGACATGTTTTGCTGAGGGATTTGGACCTTTCGAACTTGGTAAGATAGGGAGCTAGCTTTTATTAATCTTTGTACTGTTTTTCTTTGCATTTTTTGCTGGAAGAGGCTGGGGTAGTCTTGCTGGTTTCATTTCTCCATGTTTGCAGTCTTTTTTCATTACTCTGCGGGCAAAAATGGGCTGGATTTTTCTTCCTGCTTATGTTTGTTTGTTTGCATTTTCCACCCATTGCACTTTGGGTGGGAACAGGCTGGAGTAGTCTTGCCGGTCTCGATATTAAATTCTGCCAGACTACTCTTGTCTCATTCTTTTTATCTGATAACCTCCCTGGTATGCCAGTCAGTCAGTCAGGACCTTTATTGGCATTAAACAAAACATACAATAGCCAATAAAATGCACATACAAGAAGTATGTTCCCAATTAAAATTGCATGGGTGCTAAAATACAGAACAAAACATAGCATGGCAAATATCAAATGATATATGTCCATTTGAAAGTTATTTGACCATCAGCCATGAAACTCTGGCCTACCTGGGGACAGTCATCCTCGTCCTAAGAATGCGAAACAGCAGACCCTGTTGGTAATTGTAACCTGCATTGCTGGGCTAATAGATTAATGTATATGGCAATCTGCCTAGTGTGGACATTGTTCTTGCCTGACAGCAAATTATGCAGAATCACCTTCTCTGATTGACCAAGAAATCTGACAAGAAACGGCTCCAGATAGGCAGTGCGGATATCCCTGTATACAGCCCAATGAAGGAGCCTATGCGCCAGGGACTTGAGAGCCCCAGAATTACAGGGGCAGAGCCGTGTTTCCAATGGTTGGGAACTAAATCTGCCATGCAGGACATTAGATGGAAGTACATTACATCTTGCTAGGGTGGAGGCATGCCGTTCTAGGGGGCTCTCTGGAAAATGCAAATAGCTGGCCCGCTTATCAATATATAGAGGGAGTTGAAGATTTAAGGGTGAACAAACTTTGCAGGCTGCTGCAAACAGGTCTTGCCTTTCGATGTCCAATAGCCTGACTTTAACCGTCTAAAAGCCTGTGCAAAGGATAAGGCACCCAAGTAACCAGGTGAAATACCCATAGTTTGAATCTTTTGAGAGAACAATTTAAGACCGGGAGAATAAAAAGAATTGGAAAGGATGCCTGCTATTAGGGGGTCTTTATTAGACAGAAAACATGCTCAGCCAGTACTTTAACTGTCTCAACTGCACTTGTATACTCAGTCTAGCTAATCCAGCCTCCAGACACAGAGCTGCATATGGCACGCAAGTACAACAGAGATGAGAAGTCATGGAATAACTCCTCCTTGAGTAGATCTGTGGAGAGAGAAGGCCATTGGGGTTTGAATTCAGTTGGTCTTCCTTGGTTCATTTCATGTCAAGGGGCATTAAGAGTCAACCTAACTTTTTAAGATTGGCTAACTTTTTTTTTGCAATTGTTTTGACAAAGGACTCTCCTAGGAGCATACTCCTTGACTCTATGGTATTCAGTCTTTAGTTGAATGTACAATTAATGCTATAAATTGTCATGTGGGGGAAAAGTAATTATACTAAGTGACAGATTGTCTCTTTTCTGCAAGACCTCTAGAGCAATGCACTTTATTGCAGTTCCTTAGATATACAGTACTGGTATTTTGAAGGTATAGCCTCAGAATTGGTGGGTAAGTACAACATTTGATATTAGTACATTGTTACAGGAATCTTATTGTAAATAAAAATATCTGAGTTGAATACTACTGAATTCTACTGGAGTTTACTTCAGGTATACATTACTAGATGTGGCCAATTCCACCTGATTGATTAGGTGCTGGGCTATGTCTCAGTCGTGTGTCTGGTCACGTGCATGATTTGCACAATCACGATGTATCACAGCACATCATCAGTTAATTGCAGTTAGCTGTAGCAAGTATGCAAGTATCAATAGAATGCTGACTGCTATGAGAGATTTAGAAATGAAGAACATGGGCAGCTATTAGCCCTCAATCTGAACTTGTACTATATTGTAGATTTCAGTTCTAATTATTGCATTTGGCATCTTTGCATTAACTTGTAGAAGAGTAAGAAATTTGGAGACAGTTTCTAAATGGCTGTGTTTGCAATACACCTTGAGCACTGGGCTGAAAACAAGAGTGAAATTTAACAGGAAGAAGTGCAAAGTTCTGCAACTGGGGGGGATGGACAAAATGCACAGTTAAAAGATGGATGATACATGGCTCAGTAATATAACAAATGAGAAGGATCTTCTAAGTGTTGTAGATCAAAAGCTCAATATGATCTACAATGTAATGTGGTTGCAAAAAAGGTCAATGTAATTTTAGGATGCATTAATAGAAGTATAGTCTTCAAATCCCATGAGGTAGTAATTCTCTTCTATTCAGCACTGGTTAGGCTTCATCTAGAGTACTGTGTCCAGTTCTGGACACCGGTTTAAGGATGCCAAAAAACTGAATTACGGTATGTTCAGCGGAGAGTAACAAGAAGACTAAAGGGAGTTGTGATGGCACTTTTCAAATATTTGAAAGGCTGTTGTACAGAGGAAGGACAGGATACATTCTTGAACATCCTAGAATGCAGAATGTACAATAATGGAGTCATTATTATCATCTTAGAAATGAATAGCTGGAAGGGACCCTATCAATCATCAATCAAGTCCAGGCCCTCTCAAAGAAGCACATTGGGGAAATGAACTTAAAATCTTATGGTTCTGCAGCTAGATATCTAAACCACTGAGCTATCCAGCAGTTTCTCCAAGTCACAGGAATTCAGATTTAGGCTGAGTATCAAGAACAAAATCCAAACAGAAAAATACAACAATGTAATCAATTACCCTGGGAAGCTGTCAGTACTCCAATGGAGGTGTTCAAAAATTAGACAACTACCTATAAAATGTGCTTTGATCTGGATTCCTGCATTGAGTAGGGGGTTGGAAATGATGGCCTTATATGCCCCTTCCAGCTGCATTATTCTTTGATTCTATGATTTTCCCAATAAGCCACACTATATGCTACCCACTTTATACTCTTCGGTTTCTGCAAACAGATTGACTGCATGCTTCATGATTATTTGTTTTATGATAGCTAGGGCTATTCACAGATCTTTCCATGCCAGGCATAGACTAGCCAAATATTTTCTAAATTTCAGAGTATGTGTTTTCTTTATATCCCAACAAAACTTACTAGATCTGGTGAGAGACCAAGACCCCGGAGTTCGCGGACACTATTCTGTGTGGGTTTGGTCTTCTGTTCACCCGTTGAACTTGGCTATAAGATGGGTGGCAGGAAACATGTATGGAAAAACAATTATATCAAAACAAAATATTATTTACCACAGTAACTATGGCTGTACAATCATATATGAACAATTGCCTTAACATGCTCCCTTAAGACAGAATCAAAACAGTAACAGCCAAACAAAGAAGTGAACTCAATATTATACTATCATCTGAATGTTGCAGTAAGACACAATTACACATGGAACTTCAAGCAAAATCCTCCAAAAAGGTTACATGCCTAGTGACGGACTACCAGGACCACAACTTCGAATTAAGATAAACAAAACATACAAATATAAGTAGACATCCAGTTAGCATAGCTGTATCCAATAAACAGAGATGCAGTTAACAGAAAACATTATCATGAATTTAATACTTTTCTAGAACTCTACCTGTGGTACAAGACTGACATGAATATTACAAAAGTTTTCTCGCTTGACTTTGAATTGGAATTGGCGGAATGCCTCAATAAAGGGCATGCTTTCAATATCTCCCACAGTTCCTCCAAGCTGAAAGAGAGACATCCAGCATTAACCATAGTACTGTTTTTAGATCACACAGCCTGTGTCAGCGTTACTCTTCAAAACTGTCAGCAGATTCAGCTCAAAACATTCAGCAGCCTTAATTGTACTTACATTTCAGAAGTGACCTTTCAAATAAACAGGAAAAAACTGGCCCCAGAGACTTTCACAATTTACCAGTTCTACTAAATCCATTTCCTCTATGCACTACCTTCTCAAAAATTCATTTGAAGATAAGCCTGGCTTCAGTTTTTAAAGGGCTGACATTTCTGCTTTAATTCAAATTAGTTCTAGCTGAATAGGAGATCAAAAATCTTCCAGTTACAGTCCCAAGGACACTTAATACAACCATCAATAGAGGTGCTCAGTATTCAATTGACTGATATATATTTATTTCCTAGCATAATACTTAGTCTTGAGCCTCCCAACACATATAGGAGAAAAACAGTACCAACCTCAATCACACAAACTTGAGGTTCTATGCCATCTTCATCCACAGGTATTTGAGCCTGTCTCATTACCCACTCCTGGATAGCATCTGTAATGTGGGGGACAACTACAGAACAAAGAGAATAATATATCTGCTTATTTCTTAAACTAAAACTTGCAACTGAAGCTGTATCTTGAAGTCCACTTACTGCAATTCATTTGCTCAACATTCCAACAGAGAATTTTGTCTATTAAAATGCATTTTACTGATCAACCATTTTCTTAAGACTTCCCATTAGTAGGCTTAGGTTTGAATATTTATTCCTCAGCTTTAAACTATTTCAACAGAGGCTTGTCTTTATTTAAATAATTTAAAATGTAGTATACCATAAATTAATGATTCTCAAATGTATTAACTTGCGACTCTTCAACATACTGCCATTGGCCAAGGCTCCCCAGTACAACAGAACTGCGATATTCTCAGGATCAGTACCTGAGGTACCTGACTTATTCATTGCCAGAAAAAAAAATAAGTTTATAAAATTAAAATAAATGGATACACCTAATCAAGATGTATTATCAGGATTGGACCTAGATGGAATCAGAGACTGTGCTATATACAGGTGAGAAGGCCCTCATGGGCTGACTTCTCTGAGGAAAGCAGCTTTGAGGTAAAATTGGGAAGCAACTTTTTTTGCCAGGAGGGGGCAGGGAAGGCCCTTTTGCTGGCACGCGGGGCTTGGGGAAGGGGAAAAAAGTTTAAAAAGCCGGGTGGAGGATACCGCAGGATTTTAAAAATGTTTCTCCCCACCAGAGCGCTGATCAGCTGGTGCGCAGGGCTTCGGGCAGGGAAAAAAGTGTAAAAAGCCTGTGGTTTCCCTGCGCCTGATCGCAATGAAAGGGAACAAAATGTACATTTCCATTTCATTTCGTTTTTCTTTGATGGGTCACTTCAGTTTTCGTTTCATTAGGTAACAAAATGAAACAAAAAAAATTCATTTTGCGCCTCTCTCTACTCAGGAGTGCTGTTGAGGTCCCCAGGCTTACTTGTCCTGGGCGACCGCAACATCCATGCACAGACCCAGGTATTAATGGGTCCAGGTCTTGAGTTTTTGGAATCCATGGCTTCCTTGAACATGTCCCAATTTGTTGACATGGGTGGCTATACACAAGATCTGGTGTTTTCCAAGACACAGAGGAAGGATGATCTGATGGTGACTGGCCTTGAGTCGTCCCCCTTGTCATGTTTGGATCATCACCTGATAAAATGAAACCTAACAGTGATGCCCCTTTGCTGAGGGTAGCCAGGACGCATTAAAATGGTCCACCTCCTCAGGGTACTGGATCCTACTGATTTCCAGGATACATTGCAGGGAGTTTTGACTGCTCTGGTTGGTGCTCCTGTTGACGCCCTGACTATTGGCAAAAATCGCTCCTGAACACCCCTTCTGCAATTGAATTCACCCAGCACCATCAAGATCTGTGGTTCTTGAAACAGAAATGGAGGCTGGAGAGCAAATGAAGATGGACTCAAAGAGAAACTACCTTATTTTTCACCGCATAAGACACACTGGACCATAGGACACAATTAGTTTAGTATGTATATGTGAAAAAAATATTCACACATACATACTGCAGTCCTGGTCCATCTCGAACCCAGTTTACTCTCCAGCCATGGTGCTCTTGGGAAGCCTGGAGGCATGACTGGAGTGGAGAGCAAAATGCAAAGACAAGCCTAAGCCCAACCCCCACCCGGGTCTCCATGCTGGGAAGACTCCGGCCTTCGCAGAGGCCTCCGGACCTGCTATAGGTCCTAGTCCCAGGTGCAACCCTCACGGAGGCTTTCTGGTCAGGCTGTTTTTAAAAAAATTACCTTGCATGATTGATTTGTTCCATATAATAGGAGATGGAGAGAAAGCAACCTGATTGGAAGCCACAGAGATGAGAAATGGGCTAGAGAGTAACCACCCACCATGATGACCATAGAGATGGAACTAGAGAGCTACAGCTAGAGTAGCCACCCACCATGATGACCATAGAGATGCAGAAGGTCAAACAACCATTTCACAGGGATTACCATGAGCCAGTGAAGAAAAAAGGCACAAACGGCTTGGGTCTGGGGGAGGGGGAGGAAAGTTACAGCTTGATAGGTTGATGTCAGTCAATGGCACCGGAGGCTGCAGTTGGCTGAAGGTGCCTGTAGAGGGAAGTTCTCTATGGCACCTGTGGCAATGGCTTGCCAAAGGGGGCTGGTGGCCTCTTCCAAGCAGGGCAAGGGGTCACCACAACATGAGGAATTGTATTAAAGGGCTGCGGCATTAGGAAGGTTGAGAACCACTGGTTTAGGACTTCGATAATTTCCACAGTTGCTTCTCCCACAAAGAACTACCCATATCACTCATTCTTCCCAGGTGGGGTGCTTGTGGGCCTGGCCCTAAGGGAGGTTTGGAGAGTCACTGTGAGGAACTAAGCCTTCTTGATGGTTTGTTTGTTTGTTTTTTGGATTTTTATACTGCCCATCTAGTAGCGAGGTCACTCTGGTTGCCCCTCGCTTGTTGAACTGGCTGCCCTGAGAAATCGATCTGGGCCCCTCACTGGGAGTTTTCAAGCGTCTTTTAAAAAACATGGCTGTTTAATCATTTTCCCTGGATTGTGATTTTCCATCTTGATGATGCTCCACAATGTGCATCTCTCCCATAATACACCTAAATTTCCCTCTGCCTCTAACATCTGTTCACTTCTATTATATTATTTTGTTATCCTGTTAGTTCTAATGTGTTTTTGCTTTAAATGAGGTTTTGTTTTCTAATTATCATTAGATACTAATTTATACTATGTTTTTATTTTACGCTATTATTCTTTATTATTTTGTATTGACTGTTTTATGTACACTACCCAGAGTAGCTATTCACTAGATGGGTGGTATAAAAATCCAATCAATCCATCAATCATACCTCCACAAATACCAATCAGACTCGCCATCATTTTTTTCTGTGTATATCGCTTTGAAAATTACAAACTAGAAATTAAAAATGAATTAACATCAAGAACTGCCCATCTGTCATTAACACAGTACAGAAACAGCATTCAGACAGTAACATAAGCTCACAATGAACTAAAATTATCTTTCAGATCAAATAATATCAATTTAAAAATACTGAGAATATACTGATATCTGTCCAGGTATTAAAGCAGGGTGAATCTATTTTCATCATTTTACCTTGAACAGTTTTGCCCAGGTAGTCCCCCTTCCTTTCTTTGTTGATAACATATTGATAGATCTTCCCTGTGGTCAGGTTATTATCTTTTGTTAGTCGGATATCAAGAAAGCGTTCATAGTTGCCCAGGTCCAAATCCACTTCCCCTCCATCATCTAACACAAACACTTCACCTAAAAATAAAAGTAACATTCTCAGGTTAGGCTTGGCTTGAAGCAATACTATCTTCATGTCTAAGCTTACAACTTCCATTTTTAAAAAGGGCCCTCAAAGGACTGAGCCCTTTCTTGTTCATGCAAGCCATAGGTACAAACAACTACAGGAGGAGAAAAGACCGAAAGCACCACTACCCTCCCAAATGGGTACAATCCAGCGAGACAATCTCACAATTTATTTTAAAGTTTTCTTGTTAACCCTATAGATGAATAACAGAGATTGAATAACTGCATCGACATAGAACAAAGGTTACATAATAAAATCATGTGCAATTTGGCCATGTGTCATACCCATCTTACCATGCTCATATGGAGAGAAAGTGCCTGCATCAATATTAATATATGGGTCAATCTTAATTGAAGTGACATGCAATCCACATGATTTGAGAATTGTTCCAATGCTGCTGGCGATGATCCCTTTCCCAATCCCAGAAATAACACCGCCTGTTACTAGAATGTACTTCATTTGCTTCAATATCTAAAAAGGAAAACACTGTCAAACGTCTGCTTAGGTACTAAGACAAACAACTCCTCTTTTTAATATATGCCTAGCAACATTTAGAAGAAATATATCTAAAACATTTACAAACCAGAACATTAAGAACTTCTAGACTGGGAGTTTTGAATGTGTAGTTCACGAACTGGACTACAATTCCCATCAAGTAGGGGACAAGTAGGGGACAATGAGTATTCAAGTCTGGAGGGCTACATATGCTCTAGCAGTACCCTATACAAAACCATCATTAGGTCAGTATGTTCTACTGATATGCCCTGTGTGAGGTAAAGAGTTCAAGAAGGATACAAGCAGAGAAACAATGGAATTAAGTGGATTAAGTGGAAATCTATTTATTTGATCAATTTCTCTTCCACTATTCAACGTTAAAGTACATAATGGGAGCGGGTAGCAGAAAAATCTTAAATATAATGAACAGACACAAGCAACAATGAAAACAGCTAATTAACAGCAGGATAAAATATGAATTTTTTCAAAAGCACACAAAAAACATGGGTACATTTTAAAAGTCTATGCTCATAAATGCAGTCTGAAAGAGCTGTGCAAGCCCCATGTGACTAGACCAGTGGCTCCAGTATAGAGTTATGGCTCAATTTATAGAAGAGTATGTGGGGAGCAGGGATAAATGAATATATAAAAACAGTGTAAAGACAGTAAGAGCAAACCAGAGTTGTGGAAAAAGTGAAACAAGTATGTTTAGCTATGGAAGAAATAATTTTCATATAAATCTAGAAAAATTAATTCACATATTTTTCATGACTGTTTTCTCTCATGGCTGCGCCTTTTTACATTTTATGAGAGAAAATACTGTCATGAAAAATTGTCTGTAAGGCAGGGCAGGCCCCTCAAACCTACTTCAGGCACAGATTCATAACAGGTTAATTTAAAGGGTTATTTTTCACAGGTGGCTTGAACAAGAAAAAAGAAAAGAAAAGAAAAAGAACAAAGATAGAAAGAGAAACCAGATTCTTATGTCAGCTAAGAGGGCAAAATAATATTTGTGGCATAACTGATAGCAAATATAGCATAGCAATTGGTATGCTGCACAAGAACTAGAGAGAAACTAATCTTCAGATTCCGACTGAACAAGCTATCTCTTAGGTTGGGTAGGGTAGCTGAGAGGATAAATGAGGAAAAAATGGACCCTATATGATCTCCTTAAAATGAGAAGTGGCACGATTATTTGCATTTACAGTACTTTAAAAAAAAGCATTGCCTTTGTTTTTGCATTTTTGTTTTTTATGCTTTGTTCATAAATTGGTTTTTAAAAGAAATATATAGGGTGTAGTTCTCCTTTGCATCACGGTGGATTTGATTTAAAACACTTTGATTTAAATCATAATTTCAATCACCAGTCAGTAAGGCTCGATTTAAATCATGATTTTCTACATAAAGACTCATTTTTGCTGAAGTTGTTTTAATCTAAATACTCACAACCAGATGAAGGTTTCCTTTTTAAAATAATAGCTTTTCAGATTAGTTTTACAGATATATCAGAAAATTACTGATTTGGTGGTTATACATCATTAGAAATACACAGATAGATACAGTAATTGTGAAATTATTGCAAGGTGAACTATCTCCAGTTTAATAGGTTAATAATTCATATTTGGACAACTGTTCTGTTGTACTTTGTTGGAAGGAGAAAAATAATGACTACCTTAATAAAAACAATTTAAATAGTTTTATTTAACCAAAACAATAACATTATATGGCATTATGTATACAGTACCTGTATTTGCTTAAACATCCATGTTTGTTAACTGATGTGGCTAAAATATCTTTTTAGAAAATTAACGGAGATATTCCCAAACTGGGTCTCTTTTATGGCCTGCTGTCATTACAGGTTTTTCTCCTCAAGGAAGAGAGTGAGAATGATAACCCTCGGGCTACTATACACATAAAGATCTCAAGATGTGGAGTACTGTGTTCAAAAAGATTCACTTTCATTTTATGGCTAACACCTCCCTATTCCATTCCAAACAAATATTCTATTCACTGAACTTCTTGAAACGTAGCATTTAAGGGGTTAAGTGGGTTGATTCTGTGTACACAGATTTGCAGAGGAACAATGGGATCTACAATAGGATTAAGGTGCAGAACCAAATGCACAGTTTTGAAAATAGCAAAACCAAGCATTTTTGATATCTTCTAGATAGAAAAATTGTCCTAAATAATCAGAAACCCCTGGGAGAGCATGGCACTGTGAATGGATTAATACAGCCTTATGCTACATAATTAAAAACTGATTTCATGATTAATAATCTTTGGACTATAATGTATCTTAACTATCTTTAGAGATATTTTTTCCACAAAAAGCATTTAAATTTTAAAAAACTGATTTAAATTTTAAAAAACTGATTTAAATAAAAAACCATTTTTTAATTTTTTTAAAATCAAATCCACCCTGCTTTGCATCTTGTTAGCTCATAAGACACTTGTATGATCACAACTGTTTAATCCTACCTTGCGAGCGTGTATTTTATCATATATGTGATATAGCTTAGCATGCATAAGTGTTTAATACCTTTATTAGTACTGACCATAACAGCATACAAACTTTCAAATTCTCCTGAACCCTCCATAATTAATTGTACTTATTGTATTGCGACTGTTGTAGTGTGCTTTATGTGGGGCTGCCTTTGAAGACAGTCCAGCAATTGCCACCGGTACAGAACCGCGCCGTGCAGCTGGTCAGTAGTGCCACCGTGTAGACTCATATTACACCGGTTCTGAACAATTTACACTGGCTGCGATCTGCTGCCCGGGCCCAATTCAAACTGTTTATGCTTACATATAACGCCCTATAAAGCTTGTGTGTGTGACTTGTGTCATTACAGTTCGGACCAACTCTTTGTGACCCCATGTCCATGGAGTTTTCTTGGCAGGAATACTGGAGTGGTTTGCCAGTTCCTACTCCAGGCGCCTGCCTACAACACCTGGTATTCCCTGGTGGTCTCCCATCCAAGTACTAACCAGGGCCGACCCTGCTTAGCTTCCAAAATCAGGCGAGATCAGATGTGCTTAGGGCATCTAGGCAGCCTCCTATACAGCTTAGGACCTGGTTATCTAAAGGACTGCCTTCTTCCATACGAGCCTGCTGGTACCCTAAGATCAAGCCAGGAGGCCGTGCTGAAGGTGCCATCCCTTAAAGAGGTGAGGGGGGGTGGCATGTCGAAACAGGGCCTTCTCAGCCATTGTCCCCCAACTCTGGAATGCCGTTCCAACAGAGATTCACTTGGCACCGACAGCATTTTAAATCAGTGAATTTTATTTATATGGGGATATGATAGCCATGTTTAAATATTTGAAAGGATGTCATATCAAAGAGGGGGCTGGCTTGATTTCCATGGCTTCAGAGACTAGGATTCAGAGCAATGGTTTCAAACTACAGGAAAAGAGATTCTATTTGAACATTAGGAAGAACTTCCTGAAAGAGCTGTTTGGCAGTGGAATATGTGCCACAGAGGGTGGTGGAGTCGTCTTCTTTGGAGGTTATAAAGCAGAGGCTGGATGGCCATATGTTAGGGGTACTTTGATGGGGGTTCCTGCATGGAAGGGAGTTGGAATGGATGACCCTTGAGGTCTCTTCCAAATCTATGATTCTATGATTTTAGCTGAGCACATGAGTAACAGGATTTTATTATTTGTATATTGATTGTTTCTAACTGTTATACTGATGGTTTTAACATGTTTTATTGTTTTAATATATTGTTGTATGCTGCCCAGAGACTGCTTGGTAATGGGGCGGCTAAAAGAAGTATGTAAATAAATAAATAAATAAATTTCATACAATATTAATTTTAAAAACAAAATAAATTTGAAATGCTTTAAAATTATATTAAGCAAATTATTTTTAAAGAAACATCATGAATGAATAATTGGGACATTCAGATGCTCACCACAATAATACATTTTCAAACATATACCATCAAATCAATTATTCTTGATTATTTTATAATATATTTCTTCTATGAGATACAGATGCAAAACATGAAGACCTGTGGAATGGCTTAGAGAGAAAACAAAAACAGGGAAAGGACAGGCAAACTATCTGCAACTAGAAAAGATGAAAAGAAAGTTGTTTTCCAAAAATGAATTGGGAATCTGACTGGAATGCATGCATATGACCTACAACGTTATCCTCACTGACAAGGCTTCCAATTCCAGCTGCAGTTAGACAAAATTACTCCAGGAGGAAGGAATGTGGATATGATGACAGGTGCCTGATTTATACTGTTTCATTTTATGTATATATCCCATCTTTTCACCAAGGGTTTCTAAGGAGCAATGTAAGTTGTTCCCTTCTACCCACTGTATCCTTCTGACAGCTATGACAGGACAAACCAAAGTTATGAGATTACCCAGATGAGTAACATGGGAGAACAGGTAATTGACTCAGGAAGATTTGAACCTGTGTCTCACTCACTCCCACCCAATCCTGCCCTTTTAACCAATACAGCATAGTGGACATAATGAGGATATGCAAATTAATCTAGGCTTTATAATAAACCTATAAAGACAGATGGGGCCTGGATAATTCACAACAAACCTGAGACCCTGTAATTTCACAGGGTCAGCTTTAAGTATATCTAAGCCTGGATCCTACCAATGATCAGCAGAAACCATCAACACCTCCTGAAAAAGATTGAAAAAGAATATTGAAAAGCAGTAACAATGGAAGGGAGAAATGATATTCTAGTAAATTTGGGAGTAGGACACACACACACACAATCAATGGGGATAAGTTCCATGACCTACTATGGATGACTAAAATCACAGATACAAGGGAAGCCCATATATAACATACAGTATAAGGCAGTGATGGCGAACCTTTTAGAGACCGAGTGCCCAAACCGTAATTCAAAGCCCACTAATTCTTTTTGCAAAGTGCCAATACAATAATTTAACCTGTATACAGGTGGCTATGAAGGGGCAATGTCGGGTGCCCACAGAAAGGGCTCCGAGTGCCACCTTTGGCACCCATGCCATAGGTTCACCATCACTGGTATAAGGAATCTGGAAGTTGAGTCATGGCACCTGGCCTTTTTTCTTAGAAGAATGAAGTGTTTCACTATTCATCCAAATAGCTTTGTCAATCTGAGGAAAGTTTGTGCAAGGCTTCCAAATTATAGTGCACCTTGGCTTCACTCCACTCTGGTTAAAATAGGCTTGTTAGGTGGACAGTGGCCTGAATGGGTTTGCTGGATGTACAACAGTCTGGGGTGTATGCAAGTCCCACCTAGGAGGTGTTTTGAGACTGAGAAATCAGAAGCACTTCATACGTCCACCAGGAAAGTCACGGATAATGACCCATACTTAATGGGTGTTGGGAAGGGTTGCATAGGTATGATTCACACACACCCCAGGCCATTGTGCATCCAACAAACCAATTCAGGTCACTGTCCACCTAATGAACCTACTCAGAACAGGATGGCATGAAACCAAGGTGAACTATAAATTGGAAGTCTCACACCAACTCTCCGCAGACTGACAAAGCTACTTGGCTGAGTAGTGAAATGTTTCAATCTCACAAGAAGTCCAGGTGCCGTGATGCAATTTCCAGATTCCTTATATGTTATATATGGGGTTTCCTTGTATCTGGGGTTTCAGTTATCCATGGTAAATCATGGAACCTATCCCTGTGGATGGTGTGTGTGTGTGTGTGTCCTACTGTACAGTACTTCTAAATTCCAGACTCAGCTTCCAGATAACCTCACCTGGATGACTGAGAATCTTCACAGATAACATACAAGGAAGTGTGACAAATGTCTCAAGGGGGTGCCCTTGTATGTTGCATTATGGGCTGCAACTTACCATGGGTAAATGAAACCACAGATATTGATCCTGTGATATGGGGATCCTATTGTATAGCTCAGTGGTTCTCAACCTGTGGGTCCCCAGATGTTCCTGAACTGAAACTCCCAGAAATCCCTTCCAGCACAGCGAGTGGTGGAGGCTTCTGGGAGTTGTAGTCCAGGAACATCTGGGGACCCACAGGTTGAGAACTACCGGTACAGCTGTTTATCATGACAGCCCTCAGCCATCTTCTCCAAAATGAGTCAAAATGGAGATAGCTTTATTGGTTTGTATCAACTTATAAGGAATGAGCCTTTGGTAAATCTAAATGGCTAATTAGACTTTGCCCACTAAAGACCAGAGTACTCTCATATATTATGCCTTACTCTCATATACATTGCTTTCAACAAGATTCTGTTGTTTTTGAACAGTTGTCTCTCCCAACAAGTAACAGCACTGCAGATAAACTCGGAGGAAATGAATAGCCTGAATGGATGGTGGATGATCAGGCTTTGTCCTTGTGAATCCTGGCTCTACCACACCATTAGAGAGGTAAAGCCACACTCGGAGGAGCTAGCTGCACTTTCTTTTTCTCACAGACCAGACTACTGATCAGCTTATGCCAGTATCAATGGACATAAAGTGAATCCTGCTCAGTAATCAGCAAGAATGCAGACATGTGCCCATATGGGGGAGGCACGTTCCCGTGTACACACATACACACACACACACACAAAAAAAAATATCAGGGGGAAAGGAGAGGCACTCTTCAGGAAGAAGTACCTCTTCACTTAACTTTAAGGCGCCCAGTCAAAGCAACCGGTGGTCTACTCTGACTCAACTGTCAAAGGCCGCACGTGGCAACCGGTCCTCTCTAGTGCCTCAAAAGCAATGGGGGCTCAGAACGTGGAAGACCCACAAATGAGGGGTGGGTGTGTGGGGGGGGGGTTGAGTGTGAGCAATGAAGGAGACCCTACACTCTACGCAGCTGACCGCTTGCCCTGGATGTTGGAGGAAGACCGAGGCGACCCCTTTCCCCCCCACTTCAGCCTAAAGGGCCAGCCCTTCGGAAACGTGTGTGGGGGTGTGGGTGTGTGTGTGGGGGGGGGGTCCGGAATCTGGCCTCTTCCACGGGTGCCGGCCTTGGTTGGTCGTTTCCCCCCTCCCTCCTCCTCCTGCTGGAACCAGGCCCCAAACCCTAACCCATTCCTCCCACATCCCCTGCCCGCCGCACCGGCGCCCGCTGCTCTCTCTCTCTCTCTCTCTCTCTCTCTCTCTTCTCGCACACCCGCCGACCATCCTGGCCAAGCCGACCCGCAGCAGCGCCTATGCGCGGACGCCCAACTACTCACAGGCGGCGCCCAGCGGGAGGCAGCCAGAGAGGGGGACCCGAGGGAAAGGCCACGCTCGCCGTGGCGATCGCAAGGAGGAGGAGGAGGAGGAGGAGGAGGAGGAGAAGAAGAAGAGCCCCCCCCCTCCTCCACGAGGCACTGAGCTCCAGGGCGAGCGCGTGAAGCCGGCGCGCGCCCTTAGAACGCACGAGGCAGGTCAGTTGGAGGAGGAGGAGGAGGAGGAGGAGGAGGGGCTAAGAAGCCGGCAGGCGGACTAAAAGGGACGCGGGTGGGTGGGGAGTAGCTGTTTAAAAATGTTCAGATGAAGTGCGCCTGCGCGGAGCTTGGTCCCGGCGATTCGCCCGCGTTCTCCGAACCGACCTTTCTGATAGGCGGAGGTTTTTGGGAGAGGGCGGGGCAGAGTCAAGTCGAGGTGACTGACTACTACCCCTTTTGATTCGCCTTGGGTTCTTTTGACAGAAAAACAAAATTCTTCTTGAGGCCATCTATTAAAAAGAGTTTTATTAAAAGAAAGTTATACTTGCAAGAAGATTCAAAAAAGACCAAAATAGTTATCGGATCTGAGATATAAATTCATTTCCCTAAATATAATAAAGACTAAACTACCCTCTCTCTTTCTGGTTACGTGGTCCCATCCTGAGCAATCTAATTAGCCTAACGTAACTACTGTGGTACCTTGTTAAGCAAATTTCCCCTATCTCCAGAATTTTTTATGTTTTACAGATTTTATGTTATGCAAACCATTTGTTATACGAGGATCCACTGTAACTGTTTCAGGCATCATTGCTCAAAGCGATCCTAAGCAAAAATCATGGTTTCTCTCTTCTCCCCATCTTCTTGCTAGAAGCCTCCAGGTGTCCCATGAAGCAATTCATCAATGTTAGCTGACCTCTCTCTGCTCAGAAGCCTTGTTATGGCTATATTTTGCATACCTTCAATAATGATCTAAGCAAGGTCAATGTGTACAGTTATTATTGAGCTTTAGAAATCATACCATGTCCCATTGTGCTTATTTTCTTACATGCATGCCTTTGGAAAATAAAAATGGTTAAATGCCATTTAACATTTTTATAAAATAAACAACTACAAAAGAGATATATATGCAAATATGATAATAATATGGATATATATATTGGCAAAATGTACTAAAAACATTTAGCATGACTTATACTATGATTATAGTGAAATATAAAGTAATGATGAACTATTGGTTGCAAATCTCTGAAAGACATATGAAAAGAAAACTTAGTTATGAAACTACTGAAATACCATCATTAGCTGTATACAACTGCATAACATCAAACAGAAACTATAATGAACTGAAATTTTACTCAGGAATGAATGCATCATCTTCTGCTGGTGTGGCTTCAATGCCAAAATGCATTATCGACAAGCTGTCAGCTAAAATATTTTAACTTCCTGGAATATATTGAATTTGAAACATAAAATCTTGCAATGATAAACTCCACCTGAATAAACCGCTGGTTACTTGCTCTTAAATGTGCTAACCACTTCAAAGCTTGATGATCTGTTTGAAGAACAAAGTTATTACCCTGTAGGTAAGGTCTAAGCTTGTTGAATGCCCAAACAAATGCTAGGTATTCTTTCTCAGGTACTGAACAGGCTCTTTCTCATGAAAGTAATTTGTTACTAAAGAAGGATACAGGATGCATCATACCCCCTTTTCCTGTAACAAAACACAACCTATGTCAAATTCTGAAGCATCGGTTTAAAGACCCTAATTGACCCTACTTTAAAGGATGCTCAGGAGGATGTAGCGTTGTCAACAGCAAAGCAAACCAGGTTTTGCTGGAGAGGATCCAATGATAGTAAGCTTCTGTACAGTTATTATTGAGCTTTAGAAATCATACCATGTTCCATCGTGCTTATTTCCTTACATGCAGCTTTCCTACTCCAGGAGCTTGGTCAGCACACCTGCTTCTGGCTGCCGGATCAGGGCTACATGCAGCTTCCCTGCTCCAGGAGCCAGATCAAGGCACCTGTTTCTGGCTGCCAGATTGGGGCTGTGTGTGGCTTCCCTGATCCAGGAGCCGAGCCAGCAACCAGAAGCAGGGAGGCCGAATACAGCCCCGACCCAGCAGGTAGAAGCAGGCACCCCGACCTAGCTCCTGGAGCAGGCTCCATGCCATGCGCCTTTTTTTCGGGTGTAAGAGTAAGTGCCAAGAAGGGGAGGGGTTGTATCTCAGAGTGCAGTTTCCCTTAGGAATGCATTGAAAACCAATTAATCCATTCCCTTTTTTAAATTTTTCTGGCCTCCAGAATGGATTACAGTAATTGGTTTTCACTGCATTCCTATAGGAAACTACACTTCGGGATGCAAAATTTTCACGATACAAAGCATCCCAGGGAATGGATTTTTGTAACATAGGGCACCACTGTGCCATTTATTTAATATATTGGAGCACATGTTAGCTTTGTTTATAGTTTTATAGATATCTTGAATTAAGTGCCCATAACCCTCAATACAGCCCTCCATATCCTCAACCATTTTTTTTTTTTTTGTAAAATTTCATTCAATTGATCAGAGGCCACTAGTTTAGCTATCCTATTTTCTATCCTAGCATTCTATCTGGCCATTTTCAAGCATTTTCCTGAACTAAAATCTCTTTACAATGATATTCAATGTGAGGGTTAAAGAATGATAGGTCAGACAACATAATGAGATGTAGGTGATCACTATCATGATCATTGCCAACCTTAAAAGATTCAATGTATTGGACTGTAGACTTCTAGACTATAATATAACCTAATATGCTCATCTTCTGACTAGTATGTAAATTCTGCAGAATGGTCATTTGGGTTGGACCCATTTAGAATATGGAGGCTCATTTGGTTGATCATCTGTGTTAACATGTGTCCGGCATAATTCACTTTACAATCTTTAGACATCCTGTATGAAGGCAGTAAATATTTCCCTGATTTAGCTGGGTTGTCTTGAAACTCAAATGCAAGCTGTCGTCAGCCTGCCTGATTCTGCCATTAAAGTCTGCTCTTAAAATGACCTATGCCTTTGGGTTATTTAATATTATTTGCCAAATACAAACTTCCAAGTTTCTCCATTCAGTCTCTATTTGTGTTTTCATTATTGCTGGTGTAAGGTCAACATTTAGTATAGCACGCATGGGCTCAAAACTTTAATTATAATATCGATATTGATGACTGGACTAAAATGTGGAAAGATAATCACAAATTAATTAAACCTGTTAGTCTTAAAGAAAATATATTTAAAATGTTTCACAGGTGGCATCTCACTCCGGTAAAACTAGCCAAAATGTCAAAAGGGTCTAATAATGTTTGTTGGAAATGCAGAAAGAACCCAGGGACTTATTATCATGCATGGTGGTCATGCGACGAAGCTCAGAAGTTCTGGCGACAGACTTGGAAAGTGGCACAAGAAATTGTACAAACTAAATTGAACTTTAGACCAGAAACGTTGTTACTGAATATAATGCCAGAGATTATTAACATAAAAATAAAATATATTCTCTTGTACATATATACGGCAGCCAGACTGCTCTGGGCCCAGAAATGGAAAAAAACTGAAATACCAACTAAGGTTGAACTCCTGAAAAAACTACTGGACATTGCAGAACTGGATATGCTCTCAGAGGCGTTGTGAGACCACCCAAGACATTTTGTAAAGGAGAGCTGGAAGATGATATATAATTGGGCCCAGAAGCAGACAAATGAACAAGGGGTAAAATAGTCATAAAGACGTTTAGATAGTGACACCAAATCTGGAAATCATGTAGAAGGCTGTTCAAGTGTGGAATCACCAATACCTTTGTGTTAGCAATAGATAAGGGGACAGATACTGTTCACCATAGACTCTGGTTTGTGTTAATATTCTAAAGTGGCTCTTGACATTGCTGAATTTGTTTGTTTATATTATGTGAAATAAATAATTAAATGAAAAAAAAATTAGTATAACACGCGAGACTGCTTGACAGCGTAAAACAATTGCCATTGCTACTGGAGAATGGGAGGGTAACCTATATATTTTAACATTTAATGATGTAGAGATTAAAATGTCTAAACTCCCCTTGGACCTACCATGTTTAGAGGGCTCCGCTGTTAGGTCAGAGGCTTGATATCCATTTAGTGTTATGGCCTCTGTAAACAAGGTCTCATAAATTAATAATACATCATGATTAAGTACCCACAAGTGCAATAATCTTTCACTCTACTGGTCCATCCCATAACATTCCATAATAAAAGTAACCCCGTTTGTGAATTAGGGTCATTACTCTCCATAATAGTCATAGGTAGTCATTCATAATTAATCACAATCAGTTTCTCAACGTCTTCATATAAGCAGTCCTTGACCTCTTGTGGATACCTATCCCATAGCTATCTCCTCCAATAGGTCTTTGGAACGCCATGTCCCTCATAAGAATTTTTAACCCTGTTCCTAAATTGCGGGCAGCCAACATATATATTACATTTCTCCCAATTATTCTCTGCCTTCCAGGTCTTACACAAGCCTTCCTGTTGCCAATGATAACAGTATTGAATTAGCCACATAAGCATCTTTATTCTCCAGTTGCTGTTTGCTCACTGACATTCCAGATTCTATATTTGATATTGGTTGATAGTGTCTCTTCACTCTAGGAGACCCTGCCCTACTGGTATCAGACCCTTTTAAATATACATGGGCTGTGTCAGGGCTGATTCCATCACTTTACAGATCTCAATTATATTCTCACTCAGTTGTAGACATTTGGGTTTGGAGACAACTTGGGGAGTACTTGTGTTACTATTTTACTATTATCAATAATGGCAGTTTCATCTTGCAATTAAAAAAGTGTTGGCTGGAGTGTCTGAAAAGCTTAAAAGGATTTTTGGCAAACACCACATCCCTGTTTACTTCAAACCCACAAACACACTAAGGCAGAGACTCATCCACCCAAGGGACTTGGCACCAAAACATAAAAGGAGCAATATAGTATATGCAGTCCAATGCAGTGAGGAGTGTGCATACCTCTACATTGGAGAAACTAAACAGCTATTAAACAGAAGGATGGCCCAACACAGAAGGGGCAACAGCTCGGGACTGGAATCAGCAGTATACCTCCACTTAAAAGACAAAGAGCACTCATTCAAATATAAGGATGTACATTAGCCATGGCCTTGCTGGTGGAGGTGTGAAGTATTTTTGATTTGTCTGGGGATTGTTGAAACCACTACCTGATAAGTAGCAGATAGACTGTGCCTAAGCCCCCTACCTCTACACAACCTAAACTAAAGCAAACACAAGATGGAGTCTATTCTGTCACGTCCAGCAAGCCAACCGTATAGCACAGCATCATCTTCCAATCTAAATGTTTGCAAAAGTTTATAAACTCTCCAAATGGCCAAAATGATTCAAAAATAATTTTCTCCAAGACATGTGTAATTAGACGGCTGGGAAATTATGCAAAATAATAGATTGATAATTAAGTACAGTAATACCTCAGTTTGTGAGCATCTTGGTGTATGAGCATTTCGCAAAACAATTTTTTTCATAAACTTTTGCTCTGCTCTATGAGCAATGTCTTGCAAAACTAGCATCGGAAGTACTTGTTTTTTCATCATCCCCTCCACTGCTGCGTTAGGGGGTGACGTTAAAGGCAGCAGTGAGGGGGTGACGGCAGCGCAGGCTTCCAGCCCTTACCATGGCACCAGCAGAGGTCCCAGACACTGCGGCCTCTAGACCCAGCTACGGAAGCCTCAGGCCCTGGCTGCAACCCCAGAGGAGGCCTCCAGACCCAGCTGCAGGGCTTTGGCCCTCGCCATGGCACCGGCAAAGGTCGCAGCCATGGAGGCCTCAGGCCCTTGCCATGGCACTGGCGGAGGCCTCTGGATCAGAGGAAGGTGGAAGCCTTCCCTTTCTGCTTTGCTGCCTTCCAGTTTGGGGCACCTGAAGCCCAGCTGATTGTCAAGGCAGCAAAGTGGAGGAAGAATCCTTACCCCTCCGTTTTGCTGCCTTCAATTTGGGCGCACCCTGAAAGGAGGTGGGTAGCAGGGATGCGACCCGAGTCCTTTTGAGGGGTGCCGAAGGGAGGTGGGTGGGAGGGACAAGCCCAGCACCATAGTGGGGACAAGCCCGGAGCTGGTGGTCTCTTTGGCAACAGCCACAGGGAGTCCTTTTCGAAGGCGTGCATTGCTCCTTTGAGTCAAACAGCGCCCGGAGCAAGTGAGCGAGCTAAGCGGCGTTGTTTGCCGCAGAAGCGCAACCACCACCACCATCCTCGCCTCCCCTGGGTCTCCTCTTCCCGCTCCCACGCTTTGCTGCCTTCAAAGGAGGTGGGTTGCATCCCTGCCACTCACCTCCTGTTTGGGAGCGGAAGGCAGCAAAGTGGAGGAGGAAGTATTCTCCCTCGGCTTTGCTGCCCTGACAATCAGCTGGGCTTCGGGTGCCCAAAAGTGGAAGGCAGCAAAGCAGACAGGGAAGGCTTCCACCTCCACTTTGCTGCCTTTAGCTTGGGCACCGCCCCCCAATGGAGGTGGACGGCAGGGTGAAGGGGGTGAAGACCGAAGTGTTTGCCCTTGAATTTAGGGTGGCTTTGGTAAAGGTCTGAAAATAACATCCTGGGTTTTAACATAAAGAAATCTCCAAAGTGAAAAGGTCTGTGAGTCTGTGGGGCAGAAAAATTACCTCAAGAAGTGAAGAGACCGGAGGAGATTTAAAGCTGACAGAAGGTGGGTGGCAGGGGTCTGAAGGCATCACAGCAGGGACAAGCCTCTCCCTGAGGTGGTGGTTTATCCTTCTGCATGCCTCAAAAATATGTGGCTGGCAGGGGTTGAACACAAGGAGCTGGCTGTCAAAAACCTAAAGTGGGAAACTTTTTGACAGCCGGCTAGCTTTCGCTGCAGTGGCCACCAGACCAACACAGTATGTATGTGTGAATATTTTTTTTCACACATACATACTTCTAAAACTAGGTGCGTCTTATGGCCCGGTGCGTCTTATGGAGCAAAAAATACAAGTGGTACCTTGTATAAAGGAATTAATTCATTCCAAATGAAATTATGTTAAACAAATTTTCCTTTATACAAATCCCCATAGGAATGCATTGAAAATGGAGTCATCCCATTTTTATGTTGTACAAATTTTTCACATAGGCGATTCTGTTAAGCAAATTTTCCCTATCTCTGGAATTTTTTATGTTGTACGAATTTTATGTTATACAACCTGTTTGTTATACAAGGGTCCACTGTACAGTAATTTTTGTGAGTATACATATGGTGTGTTCTTAAGAGTGATCATATTAAACTTTTAAAAACAAATCCTATAGAAATGTTGCTTTTTCTACTTTGGAATATTAGAAGAAAAATGTAGTCAGTGGTATAGCTCAATTTATCCTTGTGAGTAAGCATTCTTATATGTAGTACTTGTCTGTCACTGCCATCACACTATGATTGTTCAGAAACTCGTTCCTGATATAGTTCATGTCACATCTGAAGATACGTACCTCAGTCATTTTTGAGTTGCTCATTTATGTGCTAAATGTGTGGGTTTTTCATTAAGTAATATTGATGAGACCAAGGTACGCAAATATGCTTGAGTAGAATGTATTTAAAGGTTTTAAAGATTTAGACCAGTGATGGCGAACCTATGGCACAGGTGCCAAAAGTGGCACTCAGAGCCCTTTCTGTGGGCACCTAACATCGCCCCCTTCACAGCCATTTAATTTTTTGCAAGATTAAATTGTTGTACAGTATTGCACTTTGTGAAAAATTAGTGGGTTTGGGCACTTGGTCTCTAAAAGGTTTGCCATCACTGATTTAGACCCTGAATATTGTTAACAGTGCACTTGATTTAGAGTTAGCATACCACTCTTGAAAATAGCAAGAAACCTATAAGACCGAAGCTTTTTACTGGGGCTATTTTTACTTTGTAGAGGTATGTGGTCCTTCCCAGTGTTAAGTGGTAGTGCTGCTTAGCTATCACACGAGGACACAGCATTTGGATCTTGTATTTTGTTGTATGTGCTGCTTCAGGTTTTCCTTCTCCTCCAGCAAGCTCTGTATTTTTACTTCCAACGTCTTTATTTCATCTGTCCATTTCTATGGATATATAAAATGACAGTGAATCAATTTCATGGAGCTATAGCATCTAAAGTACTTTTTATAAAAGTACTGTACTGTACTCTTTTTTATGAAGTACCTTTTATAGTATCTAAAGTACTGCTTCTTTCTCTAAGGTTATCTTTGTTGGTGAATATTGCTAAACAGGTTGATACAGTTGAAGCAAGAAGCATCATCCCATTTAGATCTAGTTGGTTTGGTTTAATCACTCTGCCATCATTATGTTTGTTGTATGCATTATCTCAAGTATCCCCATCCCCCAGACTGTGAAGTGGTACCAGTCCAATGCCTCTTAGGAACTGGGCTGCACAGTGGAAACAGCCCTCCCCATTCCCTATATAGCCCCCTCAGTGGTCAACAATGTTCCCTCTAAGGTACACACCCAAGCAGGAGCACACACTTCTCCCCTACACACACATGCGGATTTCCCTCCCCTGAGCACCCATCATAACCATTTTTACATCATGATGTAACACAAGTGATGAGGTTGTGCACGTTGCATGCGCAGACACAAGAAAAAGCCCCACACTGTGTGGGGGGTGGGGAGAATAATTCTAAAATATCTCCCCTGCCTGCTCCATGACAAAAATGTCTTCTCAGAAACTGGTTCCTGGTGCCCAAAAGTTTGGGGACCACTGCAATATCAGATGAGGCAGAAGGACTAACAACAGATGAACTGCAGCTGTTAGGGTTGTCACAGCAATCCACCCTCCACTTTTGAGATTTAATTAATCAGCACTGCACAAATAGTCCGGTCAACTTAAAATATAACTAAATAAGCAGGGGGTTATGCAGAGGAGCTTTGGAACATTATATCCTATGAAAAGCATAGCTTGATCTTTTCCAGGTGACTTTTTTCAACAAGGGGCACCAGGTCCACAATGGCAGCTGATGGAAGTGTTTTAGTGTTAGTTTTCCTTCTGTAGGAACTCTAGCCTTTCCTGTCAGTATGCAAATATGACTGAACAGCACTAGGCTTAATAATTTAAGTGAATTTCTCATATACTGAGCTCTTAGTCTTAGGCTAGAATCCTGTTAGCAAATATGGGACATTTCTGCAGGCTGTTTCACATCTTCCCATAGCTTGCCCCTTTGATAACAAAGGATATGCCTACATTGGAAGGAGTTACAGTGGTACCTTGTATAAAGGAATTAATTCGTTCCAAATGAAGTTATGTTAAACCAATTTTCCTTTATACAAATTTCCCATATGAATGCATTGAAAACAGAGTAATCCCTAATCACAACCATTTTTATGTTGTGCGGATTTGCCCCATAGACTGTTAAGCAAATTTCCCCTATCTCTGGCATGTTTTATGTTTTACAAATTTTATGTTATACAAACCGTTTGTTATACGAGGGTCCACTGTACTGGATTTCTCTTGTGCATGCAGTAGGAAGAACAAATCATGCACAGAACCCAATATTGTGGAGCCAGCTTGATGTCTATACTGTAGTAACTGTGAATCAAACTGCTGTGAAACAGATGGCCGTCAATGTCTGAAACAGCTTTTCGACCTAATTTCATTGTCACAGATGGAAGGTATGTTGCTGTTCCTTGAGGTTGAGCTAGTACCCCCATGCTTGCGTAAAGTAGTACAAAAATTACCTGTCGGCACCACTCTTGAATAGCACTCCCTGTGAGTGGGCCCTGAACACTGCCATCTCGCCGTAGATATATTTCCCCTTGATCTGTTTCATAAAGTAGAGGTTCTCTCTGCTGCTTAGAAGAATGCACATTTAGCCGGATAACTTTTAGGAAGATGCCAGTGTCTTCAGCTTTGATAACTGGAATGAAATTCAGTGTGTAGGCTGATGGAAAAACCTGAGGTTTGAAGCCTTTCAAAAGAGAGTCTACGAGGAGGCGGACTCGGTCTTCATCTTTGTGGTCACATCTGATTCCACGTACTAAGCCATTATCTTCAACCCCCACAAAAAGGCTGCCACCTTCACTATTAAGAAAAGCACACATATACTTCCGCACATGATGCTTTAGTGTGACTGTCAGGTAATCACCACCACCACGCTTAAATTCCACATTCCTGGTCTCACTACCCAAGGAAGCTCCATAGAACAAGATTTCCTTGCCTTTGATCTCTTTTTGGACAATAGCGCTGTCTGAACATGTGCCGCTCAGGAATCTCCCTGGCTGATCTATCAGTCTGCAGGGGTAGTGAGCAGATTTTCTGATGGGGAGAATCTTGGTTTCCTTTTGCAACCATTTTCGGGTTTTCTGAGGCACTTGTTGGTCTCCCTCTGAGCTGTTCCCAGCATAGTCACTCTACAGACATGATAAAACAAAAGCAAACAAGAGGTACAGTGTGTAATTCAAGGGCAAACAAACCTCATGGAGATAACTGGCAATAAAATGTCTTGCTTTGCGTGGATGAAGAGGTATTTTAAAGAGGGTGAGTCTTATTTTGTCAGCTATGTATTGTCAGGATTGGGGCTGCATGGATCAGCAAATGTGGATCCTCCTTGCCAAGTCTGGCCCCTCTCAGGCTGAGGCAATCGGAGAGTGCAGCAGCTGAGCCTTCCGCTGGCACAAAGCTGCCAGCATTGCCTGTTCCTTGCCTCAGCAATGTGAGACCTCTGGACTCCAGAAGCTTTGCCCTGCTTACCCTGAACCTTCCTGGGACTCTGTAAATCTTTCTTGTTGGTGTCCCTCTCCCTGTTGTACTGTTTTTGGTGGATCTTGGACTTGGACTGGCTGACTGTTATCTCTGAATCTGGAACCTAGACTGGCTAACTACCGTCTCTGTCTCTCTGTGTACTTTGAGTTTGGACTGGCTGACCACACCCTTGGTCTCAACTCCCATCTGCCTTTTGGGAATACCCTGGTCCTGGCCCCTAGCTGCCGACCACACCCTAGCTGTTACATGTATATATTACTGTTGTTTTAGTATTGTTGGTCCAGCCAATTTTTATACATATGAGGCACCACAAAAAGGAAATAACATCATATCATCACTGAGTTTTGTTCATTTGATTATTGGAATTATCCAAGTATCATGTCATGTTTCTGAGAGGTCACTTGAATTTGGGAAGAGTTTAAGAACGAATCACACTAAAGTAGAAATAATTTCCCCAAATTATTCTAAAATAGCAAACCCCAAGGGCATGGTCCATAAAACAGGAGGAGGATGGGGAATGATGACTGGTCACCACAGCATCAATTTTAGTCTCAACTAGCATAGACCCAACATAATAAATTGGCGCTAACAAGCTTTGTTTCTTTCAGTTAAGAGTTGCTTGGTGGTTTAGGTATCTGGCTATGGAGCCTGAGGTGGGGTTTTGATTCTCCATTGTGCCTCAGTTCTAGGTCTGCATTTCAAAGATTATTAGATAAATAGATTTAGAAAGAAATATTGGGACTTACTGTGATACATTCATTTTCTATGGTGGAAACCAATCTTGGATGGGTTGCTCTTCTTTATTTGCTCTGATAGGCAGCTTAGCTGACCAGTCTAAACTGAGACTCAGGGCCCCATACAATGGGACGGCAACTCTGACTAGCCAGTCTGGTACCAAAGTTGATGAAAATGAATGAGTTATATGTATAAAAACAATGACATTTTGCAATAATTTGTAACAAAGCAACACATTTAAGTCTGAAGAATAGAGAATAAATACGCTGGGAGCCACAACTGCAAGTATATCAGTTGCTGATGGGGGAAGGAGAATGATGCCTCCTTCAACTGCACAAAATTAACGCAAGTTCCCATTTTTTTCTGGAGTGATTAAAGACATCTGATGGATGGGATGGGTAAATCCTCCCTCCAAAATAATCTCAGGATTGAACAATTTGCTGAAGAATTCTATTTTGGATAGTGACCCCATATCTAAATGATACTCCAGGTAAGGTGTAGCTGACAAAGACAATGTCTAACAAATGCAAAGACAGAGCTCCAATTAGTGTGTCGGCTTTTATCCACCAGTGGAGTTCTTAGCATTAAGGCTACAGATGTAACCACACTGCAGATTGGGTAGTGACACCTTCAAGTATGATTTTTCCAAATCAGGCATTTTATTGCATATCCAAATACAAGCCGTAATGCAGCTTGTCCAAGTTGATTTTGACAGTTGCTGTTCCCTGTAGCACTTTGAATAGATATTTTTCTCCTTTCAGACTTCTTTACTGTGCATCATTCATACCCATACACGGTGATTCAAAAATACAAGAATATCTCGGTCCTGATATCTAATATCACATCCTTACACTTACACAGCAACAGAAATCCATTGCCTGAATCAAGGAAAGTATTCTGCACTGGCCAGACCCCACCTTTATGGAATTAGCTAAGTTTAAAGGATGGCACAAAGGTTTTTTTTTAAAAAAAACCCTATGAGAAATGGTTGAGGGATCTTCAACTATTTGAAGGATTGTCACTTTGAAGAAGGAATGAGCTTTTTTGTAGTTCCAAAGGTTAGGCCATAAGGAATACATTTAAATTGCAGCAAGGGGTTTTCATTATTAGAACTTCCTAAGTAATAGGATGCTTGAATGGACTGATTCAGAAGGTGGTGGATTCTCCAACAATGGAGGGGTACACCCAGCCATTTTCCTCTGAGAAGAATGCAAAAATCACTCTTAAGGTTCTGGAATGTTATCCCTAACAGATGTCATCTATGATGGAAAAAATAGAATTCTGTAATTGAGCAGAGGGCTTTGGCTAGATGTTGACTGAGAATATGAGTTTCTTTAAAGCCAGTTGTATCTTCATTATCCTGTAGAAGCCACACCCAATGAAATTGTTAATTATAAGCCTAAAATGATGAACTACTGAAGACCAAGTGGATTTCCTCGTGGTTCACCAGGATTTGTAGGATTCTTTTAAGACTTATATGTCCATATGATGAAGATCGGATCAATAGAATATCTTGATTTGGGTAGACTTGTATGGGTTATGTAGGTGAGCTATTAAAGTAAGTACTCGCTTTGAAAACTCTGGGTGATGTAATAATATATCTTGACTTCGGCAAAGCCCCATGATATGCTGATTAGCAAGCAAAGTAGGTATGGGCTGGGTAGAACATCTGTCAGGTGGATACACAGTTGGTAACAGAATCATGCTCAGAAATTGTTACTTCTCAATTTGGGGTAACAAGTGGGGACCCCAAGGCTCAGTGGGCCAATTATTAATGATTTGGGTGAGGGAGTATGGGGAATACTTATCAAATATGCAGATTATATAATATTGAGTGGAATAGCTGGTGTCTTGGGAGATACAATTCAAAAAGATTTTCAGAGACTTGAGCACTTGGCTAAAAAGAACAGGTTGAAATGTTACAGGGATAAGTGCAAAGTACTGCACTTGTGGGGAAAACCTAAACACAATTACAAAATGGGCTCAGTAACATTGTGAGTGTAAAGGCTTTTAGAGTAGTAGATCAAAAACTGAATATGAGCCAAAAATGCAACATGGCTGCCAAAAAAAGAGCAAATGCTATTTTAGTGCCATGTGGCGCTAACAGAGGTATAATCTCCAAATACTGTGACATACTACTTCCCATTCAGCAGTGCTTAGGCTTCATCTAAAGTACTGTGTCCACTCCAGGATGCCAATAAACTGAAGCAAGTTCAAAGAATGGTAACAAGGATGATTAGGGGACTAGAAACCAAGCCCAGTGAGGAAAGACTGAAATAACGGGGCACTGAAGGGAAATATGATGGCATTTTTCGAATACTTGAAAGGTAGTCATACAAAGGAGGGGCAGGATTTATTATCAATCACCCCTGAATGCAGGGCACATAATAATGGGCTTAAGCTACAGGAATCCAGACTTAAGCTAAGTATTAAAAAAAATCTTGACTCTTAGAGCATTAGGACAATGGGACGAATTACCTTGGAAGGTGGTGAGCATTCCAACCCTGGGGGTATTGAAGAGAATATTGGGCAGCTGTCTGTTAGATCTGCTTTGATATGGACTCCTGCATTGAGCAGAGGAGTGGACTTAAAGGCCTTATAGGTCTCTTCCAATGCTGCTATTCTAAGAGGAAAAGTCAAATAGCTCCAATGGACAATATGGGGATTGCACCTGTGGTCCAGATTTTTTTGGAGTGAGCATAGCAACCTTGGCAGGAACCAATCCTCTGACCAAGACCACCTAGGAGACTGTACAGACTCCCCACAATGCCCAAAGTGAAAGTGTAAATGACTAGACTTCCAGACCTTTGAAAAATGGTATTTAGGGCTCTTAATTAGTGGAGAAAGACCTGAAGATTTATACAAAGGGTGACTCACTATTACTGGGTGTTTCTAGGACCTGCAATCTTTTTTTTTTTGACAGGGGAGAAAGGGCAGCTGCAAAACTACATTGTCTCCACTCCCCATGTGGCAACATAGCCATACCTGATCTATCTTTGCTTTAGGTCAGGGGTCCTCAACCTAAGGCCCGGGGGCCAGATCCGGCCCCCCAGAGCCCTGAATCCGGCCCCCCAGAGTCCTGAATCCGGTCCCCCAGGGTCCTGAATCCGGCCCCCAGGACCAATTGCAACCCCCACCTACCCCTTGCTTTGTGAACAAGCCATCCTATGCAGCTGCTTCTATTGCTGAGGCAGTTCAAAGCTATGTCGTTTCTCCCACTCCCCCCAACTACTGCCCAGATGATCGGCATGCTGGTTAGTGGAGCATTCAAAGTGGGAGGGCCACTGCAAGGTCCCCCGCTTCCCCCACCGCCACCCAGATGGCCCCTCCCTCCCCCCTTTTTCCATGTCAGCCTTTTTTGGGGGGGGGGACTGTGGTCTGGCCCCCAGTGGTGGCTGGGGGGGTGATGGACCGGCCCGCTGTTTGAAAAATTTGAGGACCCCTGCTTTAGGTCAAGGGAAGCCAGCTAGTTACTTGGATTAATGGCCTACAGGAGGACCCATCTGGATTTTCAGTTCCTTCTAAACAACTTTCTGCTTCCATTTGCTCCTCTTCTCTCTGATGGCAAAGAAGGGGTGGATAAATCTGTCCCTTCTAGTGAAGAACACAGGCATGAGCAAGCTGCAGTAGTGATGTTCTGTTAGCTACAGTCTCTTAAATGGGGGATCAGCCACATAACTCAAATGTAAATCTTTGAAGTAGGCTGAACCAACTGAAAATTTGTAACAGGGGAGATTGGAGCTGCTTTTTCTCATCTCTGCACAAAATGACACCTGTCCTCTGCAACAAGGTGATAGCATTGTTTGTTTGGGCAGTTCTTGGGGCCTATGTTTGGAACTACTTTGCATTAGCTCTGTTCCTGCAGTAAAGGAAATGAAGTTGGGGCCATCTCCTGTAACACTCTGATGGACATTCTAGCTGAAGAACTCCAGGTGTAGGGCGTTGTCTACAGTTGAAGACGACTCCTAGGTGTAGGCTGCAAGGTCCGGACCTTACAAGTGTCTGTCAATCACAGTTAGATAAGCGCGACCCAGCTGACTTTCTTGTACCTGCTTGAGGTTGGTGAAAATCCCCAGGTCCGGATTTAGGTCAGTGCGGGGCTCTCCTGGCTTCTGCTTGTGTTACTTTTTGCCTCCTGATAAGTAATGTTAAGAGAAACGGAAGAGAAACGGAGCTGCCAATTTTGACTGATGAACAAAACCCCTAAGATCTTTGAGAAAGAAAAGCAACCTACTACTACAAGTAGTCTCTAGTTTTAATGTGTGCTTTGCTACTGTACTTCAGTAAAATGCCAATAACTGATAAACAAATTGAAAAGAAAAGCAACCTAGCACTGGCCAACAGAAAAGTTTTATAAAGTTTTATAAACTTGTTTTTGGTTCATATTTTATGTTAGCTGATGCTATAGAACGAGTCTGTATAGAATTGTAATCAGCCCTGTATGAAGAGAAGGGTTCGGTTTCGGCATATTTATTGACTATTATCTAGATGTGTTTCGCTGTGATGCAGGAGGAAGGAATGTTGTGTTTGTGTAAATTCATCATTGAAAAAGGATAGAAGGTTATCCAAGTCTCGACTCTCTGAATGTTAAAACCATGTTGTTCATTAAAGTTTGTTGCATTCTAATGTTGCTGGAATACCTTGGGGAAAATACAAATGCAACACCACTTTCTTAGGTATTCAACACAGACTATGCAATATGTGAACTCTTTCAAAGAAAGTAATGGACATCTTTTTCATGACAGTGAAATACTTTCCCGAAGGAATGTGCAAAAACAAAACTTTGAATGTAGTAGAAATACCAGCCATATTCAGTGCTTACTGAAATCCTGAGTATAATTAGAAAGGTATCACTACCAACCGACCCAATCCAATTGTCATGTCCCTCACACTTCCAGCATTGAGGCTGAAACTTTGCAGGCTCTAGATACAAGCAAAAATCTGGGGAGATTTGGGTTCCTGTTCGTGTGAAGGCCACATATACGCAGAAACATATGTTCTTCAGACCTATCATGTGCAGGGAGAAAATTATGATAGTGTTTAGGAAACTGAAATCTGTAACACCTCCATAAGGCTAATCTGTAATGATGATTGAGTTTATTTGTGTTGGTTTTATACCAGATGATGCTACTGCAACCTTAAGGAAAAAGGAAGTCAAGAGGTTCACTGTCACCATGGAGGTGGCATTATGTCTCTTAGGGCCTTAGATACATGTTCACTTATCCCCCAGAAATGAGGAGTGTATGTCAGATCCAGTATCACTTCTAGTCTATCACCGTACTTTTCAGACCCTAATCTAGTTAAATATATGGCATTCTACAAGTAAAACTACTGTACCACCATTTTCTCTTACAGAGGAGCACTTTGGGTAGATTTAGAATAACAGCCTAAAATAATAACAAAGTTTTTTAGAGACTTGGAAATTTTGATAAGTATGTATCAATGTTTAAGTATAAACATTATTTAGTGTAGGGCATGTAATTAGAATACTGATTTTCTTCTGCTTCCTCGGTGCTTTGTGTCCCCCCCCCATTTATGTGTTTTTTTAAATAAGGAGGACTCTCATACCAAGTTACACCCATTTCAGCTGCCTTACCTCTCTGCCATCTTTGTTACCAAATGCAGACTTCTTGCCAGGTCCCACAACCAGACTTTTCCCTTTTTTCACAAGTTCTTTAGTGAGATCTTTCTCTCCATCTGAGGCAATCAGCAGGCATTTCAAGACATGTTCTAGACCAATCTCTGTTGCCAGCTGGACAAAGGCATGAGCCTGTCCACTCTTCCTTATTACTTCAATGTTGCGCCTCTGAAGGGTGACGTTGGCCATGCCAAATATGTCCTTCAGCATGCTGCAGAGAACATCAGAGGTATATTTGGGGTTCAGGTTCCCAATGTAGAGAACATAGGAACATGTCTGTTCAGAATGATCCTCCTCTTCTTTCTCCTGCTCTGCTACTTCATCTTTTGTTTCTGCCAAATCTGCCTTTGCTGCCTGATTAATTTTAGCAGGTTGAACTGCGTATTCTGCTTTGACCTCTGCAGCTGCTATCAGTTCCATTCTCAAACCATAAACAGACTGAAAACATTTTAGAAACAGGACCGCTTTTCTTCTTCTTTAATAACACATGATGGCAGAACTGGTACTTCCTTCTGACTTGATGCTAGGGTGAAGCAGAAACAGAACTGTCCTCATAGGAGCTGAGTATGGTGTCAAAGCCTGTGTAGAAACAATTCACAAGAAACCCGAATTGTGATGTTCTGGGTATTTGATTGATTAATATACCCCTCACCTGACCAATTGTGAGATTTATGGTGAGGATAATAGTTTGCCCCACTACTGTGGGAATGCTCAGTGGCGATCTCTTTTATACTTAATAGGACAAGTAGACATAAGAACAGGACATGAATTCAGCAGCCTCCAGAGTTTCAAATGTTTTGTTTCCTCAGAACAAGAGAACCACATATTCAAGGAATACAATTCTCCATGAAAACAAGGTCTATCTCCCACCTTTTAAACCAAATATGCCTTCTATTTTTTTTTCTAAATTGGAAGTGTTAATTCTCTGTGAACTTGGAGTGATCGGTTTTTCATCTTTATTAGGGCATCATAGAAGAGTGTCAAGCTGACTATGAAAGACCGATTGTCTTGCCAGGTCCTTGATAAAGGTTCACATAATCTAGCATTCACCCACTTCCCTCCCCCATAAAATGATGATTGAAAACAGTGGGCTCTCACCCCTCCACCAATGGCAATGCCATGGGAAACCACGCTCTATGGAGCCCTTGGCAGCCCTTGGCATATTCCTACACAATATGTGTTTACATTTCCTCCCATGAGATACAAAATACACTGGTAGATCTTTGTCATCTGACCACCAAGTTCTACAGAGTTGCTGTCATGTCAAGGTGCATGATGGTAGGTGAGATCCAGCTCTAGAACCTTCATGCTCCGAATGCTTAATTAAATGGTGGAAAGGAATATGAAGAATACAGCTGTGAGAGCCCAGTGGACCTTCAATTACTCAGCTTCCAATACAGCGAACCAGCTGTTAGCCTGGCTAAAACTAATTATCTTCACGTTTAACTGCACCTCTCCCCCATCATTCTCAAAACTCAGCTTACCATGGAAGAACTGGGCAATCATGCAAGACTGTTCTACTTGTAGGTATGGGGATGTTAAGCCTTGCTTCAACATGAGTTGAAATTGTGAGGTCATAAATGTCTTTGCTACAATTCTAACCTTTGTTCACTGCTGATCTCACACGGTATAATGAAGAATGCTCTTTAAAAGGACAGGCAGTATCTGTTTATCTACAGAAGAGCACAGTGCATGTCACTGGATTCAGTCTGAACTGCAAAACTCTAAGGAACATCACTGCAAGGTTTCTGTGGCAACACAGCAACAGCAGGGAGATACTAAAGCCCTGGTAAGTGAGTAAATGGGTTGGAGCAACTGGGAAATGTTTGTTCTTTTGTCTTTTAAGCAGAGTATGCTGTTTCATCCCGGTAAGGCCATATGAACATCATTACCTGTTTTCCCATTAGACTGACCACCTCTTTTTAAGATATTGTTCATACCCTATATAGCAAGAGATGACAAAATGTTTGATGTTTGACTACATCTCCAACATTATTTATCACTGACTATAAAAGCGAAGACTACTGATAAGTGTGTGTGTGTTGTGTCATTACAGTCGTGACTGACCCTTCGTGACTCCACGTCCATGGAGTTTTCTTGGCAGGAATACTGGAGTGGTTTGCCAGTTCCTACTCCAGGCGCCTACAGCACCTGGTATTCCCTGGTGGTCTCCCATCCAAGTACTAACCAGGGCCGACCCTGCTTAGCTTCCGAAATCAGGCGAGATTGGATGTGCTTAGGGCATCTAGGCAGCTGTAGTTCAACAAATCTGTGGGTCTGAATCCTGAATCCCTTTCGTTGTTCAGAAGTCATATGATTGTCATTTAGAAAAACGGCTGGAAATTAGTGTAATTCCCCCCATCTTGGACCACGCTGACACTAGAATTGTGTTGTCGCAATTTCCCTAAGTCCAAAATGTTCTACTTCCACAAGAAGCTAGAAAATGGGGGGATGAGGAAGAACCATTCATGGGAAGGGAAGGAAAATAAGTGACCTAGTAAAAGAAGTCCCTACAATGCATATGCATTTTGCACTGTACCATGGGAATCAAAAAGTCAAGGTGAATTAGCCACTTCTCACCAACAACTTTTTTTAAAGTTTATTTTATTTCAATTAAAAAACATAAAAAGATATATATATAAAGGGAAAAGGAAAAAGAAAAGAAAGAAAAAACAAAAAAGCAAAAATAAAAGACATATTAAAAAACAATTTTAAAATATAACAGATCTCGTTTGGAGATTTTCTGTCATTGACATCGTATTATCTATTCATCCTCCCCCCATTCTTTTTAAACTACAATGCTTTGGCCTTCCACCAATTATAAAAGAGGTCCCAACTGAGATAAAAATTTGTTTCTTCTTGTCCTATTAGTCTTTTAGTTAATCTGTCCATTTCTGCACATTCTAATTTTTTTTAATAATCATTTCATCAGTTGGGGGATTTTCTGGTTTCTCCACAACTGGGCCCATAATAATCTAGCTGCTGTCAAAAGATGTAAAAATAGGTACAAATTTTGTTTATCCAGTGTATTTGGCAATAAACCTAACAAAAATATTTCCAATTTAAACTCTAATTCTAATTTTAAAACTTGATTAACCCAAGTATGAATTTTGACCCAATAAGCTTTTGCTTTATCACAAGTCCACCAAGCATGAGTTGTACATTTCCAACACTTATTTGACACATTATGGAACATTTTAGCACAGGGATGTCCAAACTTTTTACAAGGAGGGCCAGATTTGGTGAGGTGAAAATGGCCCCCGGGCTGGACTTTGGACAAGCCTTTAGGACATCGAGGTGGGGAGGATGCTGCAGCATCGGAGCCGGGGGCAGGTAGGCTGGGCAGGTGGCTTCTGGGATGGACGGAGGCATGGAGAGCAGGCAAAGTGAAAAACTGCAAGCTGACATCTCCATCCATTATGGGGAGGGGCCAGCTGGTGGGGATGTGTGACAGGCTGAGCTAGCAGGGAGAAGAGGCTGAGGGCCGCTCAAAAATTGAAAACGGGCCGCATTTGGCCCCCGGGCCTGACTTTGGACATGCCTGTTTTAGCAAGTTTTACTGGTGTTATGTGCAATCTATAAAACATTTTGTAGAGGTTTTCTTTATATAAAGTAGCCAATATTAGCTTAAGATTGTTTGTCCATAAAGGTTTTCCTAATTTAGGGCATTCTAAAAGCCTGTGGTTTTTCTCCTTAATGTGAGCTTCTTGCAGACAAATTATATCTGCCTTTTCTTTTTGAAGTTTTGAATTTTTTTTACATCTTTTATTGGGAGAATTTGACAACGTTTTATGTTCACTGAGAAAATTCCTATTATTGTCTACATCCTGGTTATTTATCCTCGAGGACCAGGCAGGAAACAGAATACATCTGCCCCCAGTGCAGTAGAGACTGCCATTCCCGAATTGGTCTATTTAGTCACACTAGGTGCTGTTTTTAGGATCTCTACTCCAGGCATGATACCATAGACTGAAGGATGCCAATGAATGGTTATTTATAAATTTGATTTAACACTCTAGTTTTTCTCTCTTCTAGTGATTCAAAATTCCCCTGTTGAAGTGTATCTTGTAATGTGTGTTCTTCAGTTGGAAACCCTTGGGGTTCCTCTCCTCCCCTGCTTAGAAAAGCTAACCTCAATTTCTTCCCTCTCTGATGGGGGTGTTGGTGCAGTGGCCGAGTTCAAAGTAAAGATAATTCCTTTTCTCTGAGGCAAAATATTCCAAAACATTTCCACCCTGGGTTCTTTTCAAAACAAGAGGCCACATTAATTTTTAAAAATAGTATTTTATTTTCTATTCTTAAGATACAAAAATAAGAATTCAAAAAGTATCAAAAATATCAAAACCTTAACAAATCGGATCCAGAATGGATTGATTGCTTTTCAATTCATTCCTATGGGAAACCATGCTTCCTAAGATTTTTTTTTCTTAGGACATCTGAACCCCTGGAACCAATTAAAGAGTCTTACAAGGTATTAGTGTAATTGGATTTACTGGGAGTTATGTCTGAGTAGACATGCATAGAATTGTACTATTAAACATTTCTTTAACCATGGAAACATATTCAAATAGTCAAGCTTTAACTGCGGTGGACCTAGAAGTCTTCCCAAATAAAAGCATTGCAAGCACACTCAAGTGTCTTTTGGACAATGCGTTAAGCCTGCCAAGTCTTCACTTTCAAAAGTGTTGCATTGTAAACTGATTTGTGCAAAGGTCAGTGCTGGCTCGGCCTACCAGAGCCTCTATGTCATGCTCATTCCAGGTGGCCACCCCTTGGGAGGCCCGTAAAGTTGCCACACACAACTTATCAGTGGCTGGCCCAGCTACCTGAAATTGTATTTAAATGTTTTTGCTGTTTTAATTTTATTGCATTGTTTTAATAGTCTGAATTGTTTCTTTTGATTGTGAGCCACTCAGAGACCTATGGGTAGTGGGGGGCATACAAGCTAAATAAATAAATAAATAAAAATAAATAAATAATCCAGTTTATTGAAATCAGTGGAATGTACGCTATCTGTGGCTACCAAAGTCCAAGCATTTCAGTAGGTGTACTCTAATATGTTCAGCTACATGCTAGGTGGAAATTATGGAAACTCAGATGTTATGGGATAACTGGGGATGCTGGAATAATTGGACAAATACTGTACAACTGTACTCCTGGGGCTTTTCTTCTTTTGTATGGCCATCCTATTAGGACTCAGGGCATCATCAGTTTCTGTGCCTTTCTGGAGAACAAGGCCTTAATTTATTTCCATTAGTCAAACTGTCAGCCTTTCTTTCTTTCCTTCCTCCTTTCCATCCATCTTGCCCACCATCTCACCCACAATCCCTCTGGTTCACTATTACCATACCCCTTTGTTCTGCGCCACACTTATGCCAGTCTGCTGAAGCAGCTGAGGCAGGATCAATGTCTTGTCTCCCATTCATGCTCTGATTCTGGGGTGGCTTTGTGCCTCTTGAAAAGAATGCTATCATTTGCATAAAAATGTGCTTTAAAGAGATAATATGACTGAACACAAGGTGGTGGGAGAGAGGGAGGGAGGGAAAAGAAGTGGCCAGCAAGCTTGCCAGCTCTGCTAAGGGTACACAGTATTTTTCCTTTGTACTCATTAATCAGGACTGCAGTAGCAAATGCCCACTTTGACAACATCAAGAACTAAGTTTCTGCCTTCCCCAGCAATTGCTGGTTAAGGGAAAATGAACAACTAGTACAGTCCAGAAAGGATTGAGCTTGGCACAAAGGATGAATCATCCCCTAAACTGAGAAATCTGGGATTACTTCAAAAGCAGGTTATAAATATTGTCTTGGTGCTATTCAAGATATCTTCTGCAATCCAATAATATGGTCCTTGATACAATGGTCTTTGTACACAATCTGAAGACAAGGGTAGTTGCTACTTTTATTGGTGTACTAAAATATCACAAATATAAGGCAGCTTTCAAAAGTGCACAAATCTTCATCATGCAGGGCTAGAGTGGAACAGAATTAACATAAAAGTTCCTAAATCCATAGCCAGATGTGTAAGCCTGGGGTCCTTGTTTAAGTCTTCTTCTTCTTCTTCTTCTTCTTCTTCTTCTTCTTCTTCTTCTTCTTCTTCTTCTTCTTCTTCTTCTTCTTCTTCTTCTATTTGATTTATTATTTATTATTTCCATTTCTATATCGCCCAACTTTCCTGAAGGAACTCTGGGTGGTGAACAACCAGAAAAGAATAATACAACAAAAGTAACAATAGTAACAATTTCTGTTTCGTTCACTTCATTTTTCGTTACCCCCCTCTACCTTGTCCTCGCTGCCGCAGTCCTCCTGGTCCTTGCCGGGGAAGGTAGGCCTTTAGAGGTGCTGGCCCCAAGCCAGTGCCTCAAAAAGCCCCCAGCTGGGGACTTTTTAACCCCCCCCCAAGCAAATCAAATTTTAAAAGGAGCGCCGACCCAGCTCCAGGGGTGGCCTGTTCGGTGCTCTAAAATAAAGAAAACAAAAGAACCAGCACCGACCCGGCCCCTGGGGTTGCATGGTCAGCGCTTAAAAAAAAAAAAACCAGTGCCGACCCGGCCCCAGGAGCCTTTCCAGGCCTGTTGGAAGTGCTTTCCAGCGAACCGGAAGTGACTTCTGGATGACCAGAAAGCATTTCTGGGGCCTCCAGCAGGCCTGGGAGTGCCATTGGAGGCCTGTTCAGCATAGCGCCAGGACTAGGGGACCCAGACAGGCCACCCAGTCCTGACCCGACCCAGCATCTGCATATCATGGTTCTTCAATTATCGCGGGTCGGGTCGGGTCCCTAACCCCTGCGATATTAACCCCCGATGATATTATGTGGGACTTGGTTCAACGCTTTCTTGAGGTCAAGGAATGCTGCATGTACTGGTTTCTGTTTCTCCATGTGTTTTTTAAGTAGTAGCCGAGCAGCATGGATTGCGTTTATTGTTTTGCAGTTCTTGACAGTCAGCTTGACTGACACTTAGTTGGACTATAGTGTGGATTTTTGTGTCAATGATTCACTCAAAGATTATGTAAAAGAGTATGTTAAAGTAATCTAACTGGTCTGCAATTAGTGCACATGGCAGGGTTGCCCTTCTTTTTCCAGATTGGCACTATTGTGCTATATTGCCAATCATCAGGCATCTTCTTCTCCAGCACAATTTGGTTAAAGAGCTCCATCAGGTGGTTGCAGGGATTCCAGTGTTGCAACTTCCACGGTTCCGTCACCTCATCCTCTGATCCTGTAGCTTTCCCTGTTTTCATTTGCTTCATTGCCACACCAATTTTGTCAGATGTGATAGGTTGTACAGGCTCTGAACCTGGATGAACATATGGGATCAGCAGGTGTGGGAACTCTTCCATGGTAACTTTCTCGAAGTAATCCCACTAATGCTTTGTTACCTTGACACGATCGTTGATCAGCTTTCCATTCTTATCACTCAATCCTCAATATCCTCAGTCCTTCTGTAGTGAGCTTTCACTAGATGGTAAATGTCACCTTCACCTTCACGCATATTCAAAATGTGTGGATTTCATTGTAGCTACTGCTTCCGGTTCACAGAAAAGTATTTCTGAGTCCTCCGACATGCCTAGAAAAGCCCTCGGAGGCCCCAAAAGTGCTTTCAAGCAATCCAGAGGTCACTTCCTATTTTCTGGAACTCTCTTCCAGTTTGCAGGGAAGCCCTTTTAGGGCGTTTATACACAACCCCTAAGCTGCGCTGCAAATGGCTCCCAGCTCCAGAGCTTAGAAATGTTTTCCCACCAGCTCCGGAGTTTGGAGACAATTAAGTGCGACCCCGCCCACTTTAGCGCGACCCAGCGCACTTTCCTTGTACCTTCTCTTTGGAGGTGATAAAAATTAGATGCGGATAAGAGTGCCCGGCTTTCCTGGCTTGTCTGTTGTTGTTTTGCCTCCCGCCCCTTTAAGAGCTCCTTGAGACGGAAGCAGGAAGTAATGGGGCTCATGGCAAGTTCGACTGGCACGGGCAGGTTAGTAAAGGCTTCTTTTGTCCTTTTTTTGCCTCCCCCCCTCACGCCGACAGGAGCAGGAAGTGCTGAGGGGTGGGGACGCAGGAACAAAAACGAACCCCCAAGATCTCTGGTCCGAATTTAACGGACCAGCGGATCTTAGGGGTTGTGTGAAAAGGCCCTTAGAGCCTCTGACAGGCCCAGAAGGGCCCTTTTTATCCCATCCATATTCTATCTATGTTTGCTTACATCTATTTCCATCTAATACAAAAGATGGACTCCTTCTGTCAAGCGCTCTCCAGTACCAACAGCTCTGTGTCAACTGAAACTGGAGCTGGTCCTGCTTAGGTGGTACCTGTCTGCACCGATGTCCAAGGGGAGCCTGCTGAATAACGTAGTGGCTCAACCACTTGGTACCACTTCCTCTTTGGTACTGGGACAAACTCCATATCCTCCTGTGACCTTCCAGGATATGGAGGCAATCACTCTTTCCAGAGCATTTCTCAATACTGGCCATAACGCACCTCCCTACTACTTTGATATGAAGGTGACAAGGGCGAGGGCGATGTGGAAGGCCCATACTCATAAACAGGGGCTGGTCGCTGGTGGTGATATCGAGGGTCCAGATAGTAATAGTCCTCAACATATGAGGGTCTTGAACTTGAGACCATGGGTCTGGTATCAGAGCACAAGGCTGCTCCTCGTGGTGTTCCTCCACATAATGAGTCTTACTAGCTTTCTTTTGAGAGGCCTGCTTTGCTGCCATGGGTGCCAAGTCTGAGACATATCCTGAGATCGAACTTCGACAGGACTGAGGGCTCAAAACCACCTGTGGCAATATTGCCAATGTTGTGGGCGAATAACATCCTCATTCAGGAGAACCACTGAGCTGCAGGGAAAGCAGTAGGGTTGGCTGGCTAGTGGGCCCAACATGTCTCCAAGGAGAGTCCAACAGCACTGCAAGCAGCACTGAAGAGGAGGGAACCCCTTTCCCCACAAGAGAAGGAGGCAGGGAATTTAGGAGTAGCAAAGAAAGCAAGTTTTACTTTGTTTTTGTTTTTTTCCTTCTGTACAGTGAACACTCTGGCATTGAAGCGACTCAAGTAGGGGCAAGAGAAGAGCAGAGAGGGAATGGTACATATCTGCTGTTTGTGTTTATGCTTCAGGCAGCAATATTGCCTTGTGACAACCACATACTGCCCCCATACATCCATCAAGACTGAGGGATGTCTCCTGATGAGGTTTTCATTTCACCTTGCCCTGTTTGTAGAATTTTACAGGGAATCCTGACATCTTCTGCTTCTCCCATGGGCTGTTGCTATACTGCCTGGGGTTTCTGGGAACTGTTGCTTTAAAAAAGCAACATTTCTAAACTCTAGGTGGCAATTATAGTCCAATACATGTAAGGCTCACAGTCTTTCCAACAGAGGGTTCCAGCTGTAACTATTCTATAACAGACATTCAAAAATAAGATTATCCTTCTTTAATGTTGCATGTTGAGAAGCCCAAGTTCTAAATCCCAGCATGATGCACTTGGTGACCTTGAACCAGTGACATACTGTCTCTCAGTCTGATCTGCTTTAAAGGATTATTGTGAATCTAAGCAGTAGGAAGAAGAACCACCATGTATTTGACTTTGAGCATCTTGGCAGAAAAACAGGATATCAATATATGTACAACAATGAGGAATATATCAATGTCCCGAAATGACTTTTTTAAACAAAATAAATTGCATATTTTCAGTGCACAAACAATTCACTAACTGAGGGTCACCTAGAAGATCTTCTTATTCACTACAGATGACCAGGTGAAGAAGCTATTTGGAAAGCTGGTTTTGTTTACATCAGACAAAGAGCAACAGCAAGCAATGACAATGATCTTGTTAATTCACTGCCTTCCAGAAAAGAAAAGAAATTTGACTTCCAGCCAGGCAGTAAAATGCCATCTGTCTCCCTGCTGGGGGGTCCTGCATCCCATAGTCGGACCTCCCGTTAAAAGAAAGATGGAGTGAGCACATGGCAAGTAGAAAGTTGGGGGATTCATTCTGTCTGCTCCTCTGCAGCCCTCGAATTAAGTACACCGAACAGGAGAAATCAGGGAGGAACAAGATGTGTTTTTAATATTGAAAAGGTTTTCCTATTCCAGTATACTTTAAATATGTAATTATTACCTAAAATATCAATACAAAAGGAGGAGGAGGAAGAAGAAATGAAAAGGATAAAAAAGTGCCAAAAAAGAAAATAATGTAAGGCAAATATAGTGTGATTGTGAGCCAGCTAAAATCCTGATAGTGTGAATGTATGCAGCAAAGGCTGGATGATATCATCACCCAGGCCGTAAAAATTAGATCTAAATTATTTGAAAACTTTCTATATCTCTTTTTCAGGTTTTGATGCTCCCTTGGGCTCTCTTTTGCCCTGGAGAAGTATTTCAAAACCTCTAGGAAGAGCCTTTTTGTTGTTGTTCAGTCATTCAGTCGTGTCTGACTCTTCGTGACCCCATAGACCAGAGCTCACCAGGCCTTCCTATCTTCCACTGCCTCCCGGAGTTGGGTCAAATCCATATTGGTTGCATCGATGACACCACATCTCATTCTCTGCCGTCCTCTTTTCCTTTTGCCTTCAATCTTTCCCAACATCAGGGACTTTTCCAAGGACTCCTCTCTCCTCATCATGTGGCCAAAGTACTGGAGCCTCAGCTTCAAAATCTGTCCTTCCAGTGAACATTCGGGGTTGATTTCTTTCAGGATGGATAGGTTTGATCTCCTTGCAGTCCAGGGGACTCTCAAGACTCTCCTCCAGCACCACAGCAAAAAAGCGTCGATTTTGCGGCGATCAACCTTCTTTATAGTCCAGCTTTCACTTCCATACATCACTACTGGAAAAACCATAGCTTTGACTATCCTGACCTTAGTTGGCAAAGTGATGTCTCTGCTCTTTAGGATGCTACCTAGGTTTGCCATTGCTTTTCTCCCAAGAAGCAGGCGTCTTTTAATTTCATTGCTGCAGTCGCCATCTGTAGTGATCAAGGAGCCCAAGAAAATAAACTCTGTCATTGCCTCCATTTCTTCCCCTTCTATTTGCCAGGAGGTGATGGGACTGGTGGCCATGATCCTAGTTTTTTTTTATGTTGAGCTTCAGCCCATATTTTTCCCTCTCCTCTTTCACCCTCATTAAGAGGTTCTTTAATTCCTCCTCACTTTCTGCTATCAGAGTAGTATCATCTACGTATCTGAGGTTGTTGATATTTCTTCTGGCCTTTAATAACTAACAAACGCCCCCAGATCTCCACTGCTGCTCCCAATCCTACAGGTCTAGATTTAGCAGCAATATTTTACTAGTGAAGGCTTCCCCACCAGTTACCATCTTTTTTGAAAGAAACTATTCTGTAAAGCAGAGGGAAAGATCAATTGACTATTTCTGAAAAAAATCTTGTAGGGTTTTAATAAAGTGTTTTCACAAGTGAAACAGAAATTGCATTGTTCCTTGCTTTCTTGAATTTCCTGCTATCAATAGAATGTTAACTTGTCCCTTCCTAGAAGGTGCATTTATTTTAAAATGTAATGGAGGTTGCTATCACATCCCTTGGATTATGAAAATATCGTTGGATACTTCTCCAAGTGGAGGGAGGTCGAGTGGGATCCCCCAAGTTTCAGTATTGGGACCCCTGCTTTTCAACCTCTTCATAAATGATCTAGAAGTAAGAGTAAATAGCAAGGTAGCCAAATTTGCCAACGACACTAAATTATGCAGGGTAGTAAAAACTGAGGGGGGTTGTGAGGAGCTTCAGAGGGATATCTTGATGCTGAGGGAGTGGGCAAACTAGTTGCAAATGATATTCAACGTTAGTAAGTACAGAGTGATGCATGTTGAGGCAAAAAAAAAAACACCCCAATTACATTTATAAACTGATGGGGTCTGAGCTCTTTGTAACAAATCAGGAAAAGGACCTTGCTGTCCTGGTGCACACCTCAATGAAGGTGTCAACCCAGTGTGCCTCAGCAGTGAAAAAAGCAAACTCAATGCTAGGGATCATTAGGAAGGGTATAGAAAATAAGTCAGCAAGTGTCATTTTGCCTCTTTATAAATCTATGGTGAGGTCCCATCTGGAGTATTGTGTACAGTTTTGGTCACCATACCTCCAGAAGGATATTATGGAACTGGAAAAAGTGCAGAGGAGGGCAACTAGAACCATTAGGGGACTGGAACACCTTCCTTACCATCTAAGGCTGCAACGGCTGGGCCTCTTCACTCTTGAATGATGGCGTCTAAGAGGTGACCCGATTGAAGTTTATAAAATCATACTCAGTGTGGACAAAGGCTGGTGCCTCTGCTCACTAACTACTAAAGAAGACTGTTGCCGCACAGGCCCTGGGCAAGAGTAGTCTGCTTCTATGTTTGATCAGATTAATGATTAGCTTTGGAAAATGTGCTGTTAGAGGACTTAGCAGTCAAAGCAAACCTTCTGTCATTGTTGACACAGCTGCAGCTCCTTGAGAGCCTTATTAGAAGAAAACTACCCTTCCAGTGTCATGGTGGTGCCATTGCAGGTAGAGATGTTTCCTCTTCTCCTTGGGTAAATATCAGGTGGGGTCAGCCTTGAGGCAGAAGTGGTCTGTCCTTCTGAGTAAATTAAAAGATATCTATTTCTAGATATGTGCACATTTATAGACTATGTTTCAGAATTCCCTGAAGCAGCACAGCTGTCTGGATAATTCTGGAGGTGGTAGTCTGAAAGCACAGATCTGCCCATCTTGAGCTATTTCTGTTCCTGAAAGGGAGTGTGAGAGAAGAAACTCATACTTTTGTGAAAGAGGTACGTAAGATAGAAGACTTTGTAGAGCTTCGTAGCCACCATGACTATTAACTTAAAGGATGTTGGGAGCTGTAGTGTGATACAATAGGCAGAGACCAAAGTCCATTTGTGCCTTGAGTGGAACAGGGAGAAGAGATACTGGATCCAAACTAACTGCTTAAAATTACTCCATTTAGCTCCGAACTTGGAAGTAACAAATCACAGACATAATGTAGTTACCTGCAATTGTTTACTATTTTGTAACAAGTGTATAACAAATGTGTCCCTCAAAAGTAATGCAATGAGGAGAAAAAACTCACCACATTTGGTGTAATAACAATCAGTATTTCTTGTACATAAAAATGGTAACCCTGGCAGACCTATTGTATTGAGCATCAACACCGTCAGAGTTGGGGTATCTGGATACTTGGACAATATTCTCAAATCTTATGCCACCAATGCACTCATTTATGTAAGAGACACCATAGATTTCCCAAGGAAACTTCAGTACTCACAGAACCTTCCTGATAATACCATCTTGGCCACAATGGATGTAGAGGCTCTCTACACTAATATCCCACACAAAGATGGATTACAAGCTATCACAAATACCATCCAATACAAGGATAACAGGTTCTTTAAAATGATCCATATTTATATGGAGCTTTATTTCTACATTAAGTTACAAAACAAAAGTAATACTGGAAAAAGATTCAGAAAAATGTTTAAAAAACCTATCAGACTTAAGATACGAACTTATTTTCCTAAAAAAACAATAAAAGGACTAGGTTATTCTCTCTAACGGGTTACATTTAGCCATTCTGCCTAAGCCAAATAGACCTAATACTACTAACTGAGTTGAGCATCATCTTCTCAAAGCAGTTCCAAGGTTTGAGATGGCACGTGATATGAACTGTCCAACAGTAGCTGTACCTCTCTGTGCTGAAAGGATTTTTATGGCTAACTTCTTACATTCCAATGTATTGTAATGTAATGTGACTTAATCATGTTTTAACTGTGGTCAAAATATGAATTAATGAAAACAACTCTTTTTATGTTGAGTCACTTCTAAACTCAATCTAGCTTAATATCAATAGAAACAGAGAGAGAGAGAGAGAAAGAAAACCCTATATATCTGTTATATAGCTGAGCAAACACAATCCCTTATTTTATTTATTGATTTAGAAATTATTGTATGCTTTTAAAGATGGCCATGTGGTTACTTTAACAAAAGAGTCTCTGTGGATAAACATTTGGAGCATTCTCCCACAGTAGTAAGAAAGGTTGTGACTATGGTGAAAAACAATACAATGTTTGAACATTAGGATATTTTCTGTGTGAGGAGGAGGGCATGCCATTTTTTATTTTTTATTATCATTCTAACTGTCCACAGTGGCCATGTAAGACTAATAAATAAATAAATAAATACTCTTTTTTTTCTTCTGAAATTTTGCAGCACCAAGAATCTTGCACCCAGAAAAACTGCCCCTGCAGGGGACCTCCACACTATACCACTGAGCCGTTATGCATCAATTCAACTGTCTGGAACACTCTGGTACAAGAATACCCTGTGGCGAAAAGGGGGGAAATTATGAATATTTATGAGTCTGTTTTGAATAGCCAATCACCAAGCTGGTGGGAGTGGTTAAGAATGTTATATATGGAAACCTAATAGGTGCTGGGAAGTTCAGTTAGAGTTGACAGCATTTCAGTTCAGTTCAGCTGAAAGAGCTGAGAGTCAGTTGGTCAGGTGTGAGATCCTGCCACTGAAAAGGGTCTGGTTTCTAAAGGAAATGCATTTTATGAGAATTCATGATTGCAATACAATAACATCGGCTAAAGCTATCATAATATTGAACATCTATTTGTAAACTAATAAATGTTTCAATGTTTTATTTTAAAACTATATAACCTGGTGTGACTCTCTCTCAAATACATACAAGTGTCCAGTTAATCTGGTGGTGGCAGTGAGTAGAAGCCCAGTGTATGATGTGGTGTACGTCACAAATAGGTCACACACCCCACACTACAATCTTGAGTTGCAGTTTCCTTTTCTGGGATAGCAGAAAGTAAGAATCTCCACCTCTATGCAAGGGAATGGGGGAGGACAGTGGGAAGGCATCTCCTCTGACCATGCACTACAGAGTACACTCCCAAACAAGAGATCTTGTCCTTTCTCTTTTTTGTTTCTTTCTGCACCTTCATCTGAATGACAAAAGCCTCCAATTACCATCGTCCCAGTCATGCCACTCACTTAGGCAACTGACAGGGGATAAGAGATAAAATGGGGTGGATTGTATTAGATATGTACATGGGTATATTGGTTCTGCATTGGGTTAATTTGTGCCCAAGGATTGTCCAAGCTGGGGAAATGGGCTCACTGACATAATAACCAGCAGCATTTTTAAAGGAAATCAGGTGGAAAATTCACAGCTGCCTGCCTTAGATTCCACACATACACCCGTCCTGTCCACCACAGCCACCACTTTGCCTTCACCACTACCTCTGCTGTATCACTGAAAGGTCATAAATAATTCAGCATTACTCAAATATTTATGGAAACCAATTTAGCCCCTTTCTTTCCTCCTTTCAGAAAGGGCACAATTTCCCGGTGCATTTTGAGCTGAGCAGAGACACCTTACACCCTCTGACAATGAAACGTAGGTTGTGTTCAGACATCCAAATGTCTTTCCTGTTTCCCTCATTGAGCTTCAGGGTTTTTGGTTGGTTGGTTGGTTGGTTCAGACAAGACATGTTCTCTCTCGCATCCCCCCTCCCCAGTGCAGGCTGAATCCACTGCAAATTCCACCGTTTGGGGGCAGTTGGGGACCTACTATGCTTTTTATTCCTCATTCTGCCCCACATTACTTTTGGTTTGGATTTTGTGTGAACCCATAGTCTTGGAAGTACAGGCCTTTACAGACCACATCAATGCAGTGGACCCTAATATTAAATTCACTAGGGAAGACAACCAAGACAACAGGCTGGCTTTCCTGGATTGTGCAGACATCATTAGACCTGACCATGGCCTAAGGAGTAGAAGTTTACAGGAAACCCATCCAAACATATCAGTACTTACTGTTTGACTCCCACCATCCATTACAACACCATTTAGGAGTCATCAGGACCCTAAACCACAGAGCAGAGAGCATCCCCACCACCACAGAAGCCAAGAAAAAGGAAGACAGGCACCTGAAGACAGCACTTAAGGCCTGTGCATATCCAAAGTGGGCCTTCAACAAAGCAGTGTGCCGACCCAGAAGAACAATGGATCAGCCTGAGATCCAGAGCTGACAGAAGAACCTGGTCATTCCGTACATGGCTGGAGTGTCTGAAAAGTTTAAAAGGATTTTTGGCAAACACCACATCCCTGTTTACTTCAAACCTGCTGTCACCAGAAACACATTAAAGCAAAGCAAAGCAAAGTGTTCTGCTTATATACCACCCCGTACCACTTGGGAGTTGTGATCCAAAACATCTGGAGTGCTGAAAATTCACCACTACTGCCCTAGAGAATAGGATAAAAATCCAAAACAACCTTAGGATGCTGCACCAAAGCCATTGAAATGAATTTCAACAGAGAGAAATGTAGGGTGCTGCATCTAGACAGAAAAAAAACGAATTGCATAGAGACAGAATGGGAGATACCTGGCTAGAGAATAGTACCTGTGAAAGGGATCTGGGAGTCTGGGTGGACCACAAATTAAACATAAGTCAGCAGTGTGACACGGCGGCCAAGAAAGCCAATGAGATTCTTGGTTTGCATCAACAGAAATATAGTATCTATATCAAGGGAGGTGATACTACCACTTTATTCCGCTCTGGACAGACCCCAACTGGAGTATAATTCTACACACCCCAATTTTAAAAGGATGTTAGAAACCTTGAATGGGTTCAGAGGAGGGTGACCAAGATGGTTAAAGGTCTGGAAGCAAGATCTTACGAGGTGTGACTTGGGAAGCTGGGAATGTTTAGCTTTACAAAAACAAGGATGAGAGGGGATATGATAGCCATGTCTAAACATTTGAAAGGATATCATATCAAGGGGGGGACTGGTTTACTTTCCATGGCTTCAGCAATCGTTTCAAACTACAGGAAAAGAGATTCCATCTGAACTTTAGGAAGAATTTCCTGATTGTTCTATAGTGGAATATGCTGCCACAGAAGGTGGTGGAATCTCCTTTGGAGGTTTTCAAGTAGAGGCTGGATGGCCATCTGTTGGGAGTACTTTGATCAGGGTTCCTGCATGGCAGGGGGTTGGACTGGATGGTTCTTGAGGTCTCTTCCAACTCTATGATTCTGTGATGTTGTTATCACACATCACAAACACTAAATCAAGTGTGACCCTCCAGATTTTGCTGGACGTGGGTTGCAGAAGTATATGGTGGGGGTGAAAGTGGAGGCCAGCAAAATGGGTTGAGGAAGACTAATCATATTTTGTAGACCTGGAATATAGGTTACCTCTTATGGAGAAGGAAAGCTTGGAGTAAGGAAGAATGAAGTAATCATCACCATCATCTTAGAACTAGAAGGGTTGGAAGATACTCAATGGATCATTGAATGTAGCCATTGTCAAGGAGGCACACATAGGAGGGAAATCAAACTCCCACTCTCTGGCTCCCAGATACTTAAGCAGACATTCTTATGGAAGAAGGGTCCATAAGAAGGGTCTATCACACAACCACTAAATGCGGATGATAATAGAATGCACACTTTCTCCAAGAGTGGTCACGTAACATTAGATGTGCAGTTACCCCACTACCACAGTAACATTTTTGAACCTCTTTTTGTGTGTCCCCATTTGCCAAATGTGCATCTAAGCGCTGTTCTGAAAAGTTGTTTGCTGCAAAGCAGGTGGAACTGGAAGAAGATGCGGCATTTTGGAGTTCACATGACCTTTGCTTCGCATCAAAATGTGCATCAGCAAGTGAAGTAATTTGATCAAACTCTTAGCGGTGGTGCAAGAAAATGTGCTTGAGATGCGCTTCAGGGGGCGTGTTCAAGAGGGGTGTTCAGAAGATGTGGCTGGCCATGGGGGCACGATCTTTAGATGCAAATTCAGTAAAAGAAAAAGGTGCATTTAAGTGGTTGTGCGATAGAGGTCCCACTTCAAACATAGCAATATTTTGTTGCAGATTCCAATTCCTGCTGTTATATTTTTTCCTTAGCTTTATTATGGCTCTTCTGTCTCTCACCCCACTCCCCCAATGTCATGAATCCAAGAAAATGCCAACAGGAGGCAAGTAGAGAGTGGATGCAGCTGATCCCTGTTATTCCATTGTGCCCTTGCATTCCATTGACACCACTTCTGCAGCTTCCCAGTCAGTGTTGCAAAATTAGAAGTGGTGGGAACTGACACATTGTCAGTTGGGTTCCAGTCAGGTTTTAAGAAGTCGGTGTTGTTTTTTTTTAAATTCTGACTATCTCAATATGTGTGTATATTTTATGATTCAGCCAAGAATTTGATGAGTCAGCTGCTGCAACTGCTGTAGCTACTCCCTCTGCATGACTTTGCTATGTGCTCCTGCCTTCTCCCTCCAATGTATGGGGAAGGCTTCAGAGCTGTCAGGACTTGATGAAGCAAAGAGTTGTTCAAACATGGGACTGCATGCTTTCATGCACCATTTCTTATTGATAAAACTGGTATGGCAATCAGCTTCAAAACCAGGGGATCATGTACTAGAAAAAGGCTACAGCCAAAGACTGTAGCCGCAACCATCTCTGACTTCTCCTCTACCCCAGCTTTCATTTTTAAGAATTGGTTTCTGGAGAGACTTTTCCCAGCCTGGTGCACTCCAGATAGTTCAGCTCCCATTATCTCTCATCAGCCATATGGCTAGAGATAATAGTAACCCAACATATGTGGATAGTGCCAGAAGGTTGGAGTCATCTTTTAGCACTGGCAGCAGCAGAAAAGGAGGGAGACATAAGGCTTTCATCTTAACACCTGCACCTCTAAATGTTTTTCTCTTTTTACCCAAAGGTAACCATATTGATGGGGTTGGGGGTGTGGTGGCTCAGTGGGCTAGAGCGCTGAAACTGTCAGCTGCAAAGTCAGCAGCTCAGCGGTTCGAATCCTGGGTGCCATGCAGCGAAGCGAGCTCCCGCTGTTAACCTCAGCTCCTGCCAACCTAGTAGTTGCAAGTAGATAAATAGGTACCGCCATAAAAAGCAAGAAGGTAAACAGTATTCCATGTGCAGAAATACGTTCAGCCATGCTGGCCACATGACCATGGACTTGCACAGCACAGGCTCTTTGGCTTGGAAATGGAGATGAGCAACACTCCTAGAGTTGGACATGACTAGCACGCATGTGCTCGGGGTAACTTTTCCTTACCATATTGATACAAACAGATTCCAAACCTCATCCCAGTTTGATATATTTATTGATTTATCATCATCTCAGCAAAACCAAAAGAAAAATAAATAATAAATAATTAAGACAAAAACATTGTGGTCCCTTAAAGACTAATGGCTGTGTTTTAATGTGATTTTTTGTGGACAAGTCTTGTTCTTCAGCCAATAATAATCGCAGTGCTTTCAAGTCACTTCCGGCTTATGGTGACCTTTTTCCAGAGGTTTTTCAGGTAGAGAATATTCAGCAGTGGTTTACCATTCCTTTCTTCTGGGGTGCTCTGGGACTGTGTAGCTTTCCCAGGGCCACAGGTTGGCTCTGCTCAGAGGAGGCACATTGAGAAATTGACCTTCCAAACTCTGGCTCCACAAAAAGATACCTAAACCGCTGAATTATCCAACCAGCTATATATTAAGTAGGCCAATCAAAGAAAGGCACCCAGAATGGCACATTTTTAAAAGATTCCTCTCTCCTTATCAGCAATGTATTACAAAATAAAGAAATGGCTGTCAAAAAGGGGGGGTTGATCCCAGGACTTGTGGTCTGCTTGTTATCTTGGAATGCAAATGTTCCTGATAATGGAGAAGAAAACTGGAAGAATTTGTTTGTCCATAGGCATCAAGTAGAAACAAAACAGATGATGTGATAAGCAAAGCCAACCAAAAATACAGTGTTGCCTGAGGCAGAGAAGAAATGGCACCTCCACCCCTTCACTAAAGTAAAACCACAACATGATGATACCTTAAATAAGGAACTGCTTGCTGCTTTTTCATGGTGCCTAGAATCAGTGGACCGGGACAAACACCTTATTTTTCCTAACGAAAGGACCAGCCCTGGTAAAATGTGAAGTTACGCTCCCCTGCTACTTCTGTCACTGTAAGAACGCTGTATCTTTATTCTGTTGCCATAAATAACCTCGGAACCTTAAAACGACAGATCTGGGAGGGCCCCTATGGCTGATCAAGTCCAACCCTTCTCAGCCAACCACAGTGGAGAAATGAACTCCCAATTCTGTCTCCACAGCTCAATACCACTGAGCTTTATACAATGAAATGACCGTTTATATGACTGAAGTACCAGGACATTTTGCTAAGTAAGGGGGACTGAAGGATCTCTCACCACCTACGGTATACTTCCCTGTTCACTCCCTATGGCAATTAAAGATATTTTGGGATAGCAAATTCTTAAAGGCAATCAAGACATATTAGCCTGACAAAAGACCTGTGCGTAGTGAGGAAGAAAACTGCTGGAACTGGCTTATAACTGCATCAATGGGGAAGGGTGAGGAGGGGAGGGAAGCAGATCCATAATTGGAAGAACAGTAGAGAAATATTTTACTGTTTCTCAAGATTCTATTGCCTTTGGATGTTTTAGCTCTAAACAATGTACTATGACCAAACTACTTTTCAACCAAAAGGTTCTTCTTTCTACGGTTCTTTTCCCATTTATTTCATCCTGAATTCCAAGTTGTAACAATCTGTGCTGTTCTATTTGCATTTTTGGTCTTGACTCATTTAGTTTTTTAACTTCCTTTTCTGGAGATTAGGCATGGGCCTTTCATTTTGGAATGGGTCCAGTTCCTAAACGAATCACAGCAGTGCAGCTGCTGTTCAGATTTTGGACCCATCCTCTGAAACGAAATCACCCATTGACTTACCTTGACTTACCTCGCGTGGGGCTAAACTCCAACCAGGAAGTATTCTCCGATGCATCATTGTTCTTCCTGGCGCTGGCCAATCAGACAGGGAGGTGGGATGATGCATGTCCCTGCACAGCTCCTGATTGGCCAGCACCAGGGAGAAGGAACGATGATGCGCCAGAGGCTACTTCCTGGTTGGAGTTCAGCCCTACACAAGGTAAGTCAATGGGTGATTTTGTTTCGGGGAGTGGGTCCAAGTTCCGAACAGCAGCTGTGCTGACGTGATTCATTTCGGAACAGGACCCATTCCAAAACTAAAGGCCTATGCCTAGTAGAGATGTAACAAAGAATGAGATTGTACTCATCTCCCCTCCTCCTCTTCTCCTGCCTCCTCTCTCCTCCCCCTGCCTCTATTTCTTCCCCTTTCCTTGATTTAATTTACAAAAAAGAATTGCCTAGAGAGAAAACTCGTGTTTTGACTGAAATGATCAGTTAGCATCATCATTGCTTGGTGTGTGCTTTTTCAGTATTTTGGGAGGATGGGTGGGGATAAGAATAAAATGAGCTGCTGGCCTTTTAGATCTTCTACATATGTGCAGCCAAAGAAATAATAGGCACTGTTTAAAATGCTCCAAAAATGTTTTTAAGCTTTTGTTTGAGCTTTTCAGTTTACAGATTCTGACAAAATGCATGAAAGCACAGAATTTAACTAGAAGACAATAATTTACACATTACTTTGTGTATATGTGTTTCTTTCCCCACCACACTACTATATACAGTAATTAAATTACTGAATCTTCATGCATATAATGTGCACATTATATAGCAGTGGGATCACTGCACGTTATATTCACGGGAATAGCATAATCTTTTCAGTTCTAAGGGCCTCTAGAGGTCTTAATATGGTCCTAGTATATTGTAGTATCAGTTTTAAATTAATTTTGTCAGCTCAAATGAACCACACCTAGAGTGCTTACATCTAAAGAAAGGTAACGTATGATTGTGTGTGCACATATGACTTCATAATCATAGAATCATAGAATCATAGAGTTGGAAGAGACCTCAAGGGCCATCCAGTCCACCCCCCTGCCACGAAGGAACCATCACAGTGCTCCCGACATATGGCCATCCACCCTTTGCTTAAAATCCTCCAAAGAAGGAGACTCCACCACCCTCCGTGGTAGCATATTCCACTGCTGAACAGCAATAACTTGTCATGAAGTTCCTCCTAATGTTTAACTTGAATCTCTTTTCCTATAGTTTGAGACCATTGCCCTGTGTCCTAGTCTCTGAAGCCATGGAAAACAAACCAGTCCCTCCTCAATATGGCATCCTTTCAAATATTTTAACATGGCTATCATATCCCCTCTCAGCCTTCTTTTTGTAAGGCTAAACATTCCCAGCTCCCTAAGCCACTCCTTGTAAGGCATTTCTTCCAGACCCTCAATCATCTTGGTCACCCTCCTCTGGACCCGTTCAAGAATGTCAACATCATTTTTAAATGGAGGTGCACAAAACTGGACACAGTACTCCAGGTGGGGTCTGATTGCAGCAGAATAGAGTGGTACTATCACTTCCCTTGATCTAGACACTCTACAGTACTTCTGTTGATGCAACCAAGAATCGCGTTGGCTTTCTTGGCCACCGCATCACACTGCTGACTCATGTTCAATTTGTAGTCCACCAAGACTCCCAGATCCCTTTCACAGGTACTATTTTCCAGTCAGGTGTCTCCCATCCTATATCTGTGCAACTTATTCTTTTTACCTAGATGCAGAACCCTACATTTTCCTCTGTTGAACCCCATTCCGTTAGCTTTGGCCCGGGACTCTAATCTGTCAATGACCATGTATTCTTACACAGGATGCCATTAAAAATTTAATTGCCAGGAACTCGGAAGAGAAAGGCTTCCTAATAAAAGAATAAAAAGATAGGCTGCTAAGGCAAAGACAATTTTTTTCTCAGATTCAACGACAGAAAACATAAAATCTAATGACTGTTTGATATAAAGTTCTTATTTTAATTCTGCATTTAAATATGCAGTTGAAATGTCTAAGTGATTTACAAAATATCCATATGAAGCTGCCAAAATTAATTCAAGTCTTACTCTTTCTGTGTTCACAATAGGCTAAAATGCTTCATCATAATGTTCATTTTTCTTCTGAGTGAAACCCTGTGCAACTAATTTTGCTTTATATTTCAAATCTCCATTTATTAGAGACTTCCTCTTAAAAATCCAGCCTATAGCTTTTTGCACTTCTGGTAAATTTACAGGTGTAAAAACTTTGTGATTGCCATACTGTTCATTTCTTCGTCCATGGCCTGCATCCACTTTCCTGCTCTGCCTGTGGTAAACTTAGATATTCATAGTTCTGTGACTCAAGGTGATTACACAATTTTACCTCTCCAGGCAAATTATCTCTGTGGTGGTATTCCCTTTGTAGATCAATCTGATCTCCTTGGAACAAATGGTTCCTCCTTTGATTGAAGTGAATTCTCAGCACTTACCATAAGTTTTTATCCTGACTATCTTTCTCTTTGACCACATTTTCACATAGTTTTTTCATGCCTTTTGTAGGAAGCCACACCTCTGACTACCCATGGATTTTATTCAGGTTTTTATGTTCTGAAAAACTAGTAGGCCTTGAGAAAAGCACATTTTTGTTGCTCCATCTGAGAATCTATATGACTTTGCATTTTACTCATAACCAAGAAAAAATAATTTTCTGGTTTTCTTTTTATCTTTGCATCTCTGCTGCTATGGGATGTTTATCCAGGCATCACAGCCACTCTTAAATGGTTTTCTACCATACAACAGAAAATCAGGTGCTTCATTTACGGCTGAACTCCACAGTCTGTTGACAATGTAATTAGCTGTAAGTATTGCTTCTCCCCAATACAGATTACGTAATCCTGAATCAATCAGTCAAGAATATTTAATTACGTGCAGGGTTTGATTTCCTTGTTCAGCCGAACCATGTTTTGGATTAGAACGTCTGTGTTCTATCCCTTCTACTACTTAATGGTTTCTGAAAATTCCCAAACATAAACCAGAGTCTGAAGATTCCTAGTTCACAGAAAGCTAGGATATTGCAGAACTGCTCCTTCAGATGCCACCACCTTTTTAGCCTAGGTGCATGGAATCAGAGCTTCTGCTTCTCCTTCCACAAACTAGTATTTTGGTCTTAAGGCACTGGTTCAACTAATAAGCACACTTTGGTAAGATAAAATTAGCTTTATTAAAAAATATAAAAACAGGTAAAATTGTAAAAGCAAAATATGAAAAATAAAAAAACAATTTGGTAGCATATTCCATGCAAGCTATTCCATAAAACAAGAAATTCTAGCTAGGTAACTCTGCTAAACTGGACTACAGAATCCATGTTGGCTACAAACTGCAAAAGTCTCTAAAAGCAACGCCATGGGGGGGGGACTCTCTAGAACCCCTCTCACAAAACAGTTCTTTCCATTCCCAAAAGCATTCTTCTCCCTCCGTCCAGATTCTTCTAAGCATTCCATCTAGTCAGTTCTAAAAATCTGAATATTAAATTAAGTCTCTGTGTTCTCATCCCCACCTTCAATTCCCATGGAAATTATTCTTCTCTTCTCCGCCATCCTGCTTTGTCTTGTCTTCCTTATGAGCTCTATGTTTCTCTGAGGTGGTAAGCCCACACCTGCAAGAAAACCTGCGAAACAACATGCTATAAATCCTTGAGCTAGCTGCTATAGCTACAAATATATGAGAAATCACTACATAGCCTATTCAATATTCCTAATTATAAATTCAGTCTGTCTGTTAGTTTGAAACTGACAAACTTTCTGTCTATATTTTTTTCAACTAAGTTGAAAATTCTTTTTGAATTTCTCATAGACCTCTGTCTTGCTTTTTAACAGATAACTATCTGTAACGTGAATAGTAATTAACCAGAACCATTGCATATCATGCTCCTCCCATTGTAGGAGATAAAAGGCCAATTAAATCAGCAACTAACGCAAATATTCCTTCAGAAATTCTCTCATTCTTTTTGCTTATAGGGAAAGCCTTAGATTTAAATAGCAACAATTAAAATGAACATTCCCCCTAAATAATTATTCCTGTTCCAAACAATTCCAATAGTACTAAAACAATCAGTATTCCAGGATTTAGAGAAATGCATCTCCAAGTTTATATGGCAGGGCAAGAGACCAAGAATAAAGCAGAAATCTTTACAAGATCATAAATCAAGGGGAGGAATGGGGCTCCCAAACCTATTATTATACTATAGAGCGGCATTCTTGACATGGATTAAAGAGCAGATAACACTTGAAAATAGAAGATTGTTAAAATTAGGACAACATGATTTGAAAACGGGATGACATGCTTTCCTATGGTATAATAGAGTAGAGGACTGTAAACAATTCAATAATCACATAATAAGGAAAGTGTTGTTATGATAGTAAAATAAAGAAACAGATGTATATGAAAATCCCCTGGTGGGTGACCCCAATAGAAGCACTTACTCTTCCACCTTTCAGAGAAGACAAGAATATTCTGAGGCATTGAGACCTTTTAAAATTGGATGGAACTTTAAAATCACAAGAATTGGAGAGGCAGGGAGTGGAGATGAACTGGTGGACGAGATCTCAGTTAATATCAAGATATGCAGAATATAATCAACAAGTTTTTTATTTAGAAAATACACCCTTTGACAGAATTCTTATAGAAACAAAAGAAAAACATATTAAATGCTTATACCTGTATAATTTTTTACTTGACTTTGATACTCAGGAAGAGACAATGAAGGAATGTATGGTTAAATGGGCACAAAATATAGGTCACAATAATGAGTTTGAAAAATGGGAAAATATGGAAAAGAAACCTGAAGCTCACCAAGTCGGTTACCTTCAAGGAAAAAAACATATAAATTGTTTTATAGGTGGTAGCAAAAATTTATAAGTTAGCAAAAATTAATGTTCAAATCTCAAATTTATGTTGGAAATGTAAACAGAAGGAGGGCTCATTTTATCATATGTGGTGGTTATGTAAAAAAAATATTATTTTGGGTATTAGTCAAACAAATGGTAGAAGGTGTTTTAGAGATACGTCTTGAATTTAAACCAAAGATCTTCCTACTGAACATGATGCCTGAATCACTAGAATAAGGGAAATATATGTGGCTATTCATAGGATAACCGCAGCAAGATTAGTCTTTGCCAGATACTGGAAGGAACCTGGAATACAATCTGAACAGGAATTAATGTTTAAAAGCTTAGAAATAGAGATGGATAAATTAGCTGAATGTTTAGATGTTTCCAGGAAGGACAATCACCATAAAGTATGGGGGAAATGCTATATATGGATGAAGACGAGATAAAATAATAACAAAAGCTAGAGAACTAAGAAAAAACACTATTGTATATACTTCATGATAAATATGAGTCAGTTTAGATGTGTAGAAAGATTTAAACTATTGGCAATTAGATATAGGTGACTACCAACTCTCACCTTTCTGTATTCTCTACCCACCTTTTTATGTTTCCCTATACCCTTTCCCCAATTTATTTGTATTGGAAATAAAATATATACCTATATCCTCAAGAAGGCATGTGAGCCTCAAGTACAAAAGTTCAGATCTGCAATGCAACTTCTTTTTAAAGTAAGATTTTTCTGTCTTTGCATCGAGCATAAGCGTTTTGTTTATGCTCAGAGTATATTGTGTAATGTGAAAATAATATATTTCCATTTCTCATAATACATAATTTTCGCATGTTTCTGTGTGGTGCTTTGGTGGGTTTTTGGACCACAATTTCAAAAAAAAAATTGTGGTCGCCATTTTGGATCCCCCCGCACCGCATGGCATGGCGAGACGACGAGGATGCCCCCCACCAGAGCAGCCCAGGACAGGAGAGGGGGGGAGGCCGGGGACACCCCCCCCCAGAAACCACCCCTCTGGTAGGTGCCCTCACTCAGGCAGGCATATTTTCGCCTGCTTTTTTGGCCGGGAATTGGGGGTTTTTTTTTAAAACTTTTTTTCTGTGCCGCTTGGCATCGCGCGATCGCCGCGATGCCATGAACGACAACAACAAATCAGACCCAATTTTTCTTTTATCGGTTCGAGTTCGAGTTCTGACGGCTTAATTGTCGTTACCGTTTCCGTTGTGTAACGGAAACGAGGAACAGAAACGGAAACGAGAATTTTGCCAAGTCGTGCCCATGTCTATTACCAAGTGTCCATGTGTTTTCTTAGTTTTTTATTTATTTTCTTGTTTATCTTTTGAGGGCAGTTATTTGTTTTGCTTTTGCTTTTGCTTATTTATGATGGCAAAACAGCCAAGGAACCCTAACAGCTTCTTAAAAATTAAAAAAAAATGTAATGCTAAAACGTTTGGGGATTGTTGATCTAGACCAACAATCTTAGAAATTTGTTACCATTTAAATGTTTATGCCTCCGTTCTACAAAATCTGGGATCAGTAGCTCAATTAGGCCCTTAAAAAGTTCTAGGGCTGTAGTGCAGAACAATTTTTTATGAAAAGGGCAAGAGAAACAATACAGTTTTACTTTGCTTTTCATTTTTTTCTGCAGAACCAAGCCTTAAGTGTGAACACTGCATGGTTGGATGTTAATTAATTAATAAGCTTCCTTTCTAATCTAACTGCTTTCAGATTTCTATCAATTTTGCTCCATCAGGGGTTAAAAACGTATATATGTGACTCTGTAACCATTCTCATATGGCTTTCCAGATCTAGTGGTTACATACAGAAGAGAACAATTATAATGAGCTAATGACTAATTTCTCAATTAAATGACATTATAAACTTTCTCAGAATATTTTATACCTTGAACTCAGCACTGGAAGGGTAACACAATGCAGGCATGGGGAAAAGTGCTTTTGTCCAATCCGCCTGTTACCTGGGAATGATGAAGTTTGTAGTTTAAGATATCAAGAAGGTATAGGGTTGGTATTGATGAAGGTATAATACTTCATCTGTGTGACTGGGAGCTACTTAAACATTAGACCTTGGCTTTAATACAAGACATTTGTTACTCCCACAATAGAGAGGTGTATGTCTGTGTGTGTGTGTCTGTTACAGGGAGCGTGGGAGATGCCACACGCACACAGAAGTGTGGTTCAAGGCCAAAATGGAAGGAGTTTTGGTATAGGCAGAGAAGGAACTCAAATAATTTCACAGGAACAGGGCACCAAGAATTTTATCAAGCGTTTTCCACTGACAGCAAATTGCTAGCACCTCCCTTCTCAGGTGCACCATGCTAATGCATAACAAAACTAGGAACCTGAAAAACCAGTCTCTGTGATCTTGTGCTGAAACATCTCCAGCTGGCCATGAATTACGCATTCAACTACCAATTCCAGTCCCAGAATGCAAAAAGAAGTCAGCCTATGAGTGCCTAAAACCTGCTACTGAGAGAAGACTGCTGAACTCATTCATTGAAGCAAAACAAGTTGGGGAGCCGTGTAGTCATCACAAAAACTAAATATAAAACTAGACCAGGTGAGGCTTTTATGCTACTAATAAAAATTTTTAAAGTTGCTAATATATTGAGAGCAACACCCTCTTCCTCAGAGCTATACCAAAAGTTCAAGCATTTGAACTCACTCATTTGATTTTTTTTTCAGCCTCCACACTACTAGATTCTTGGTAGTTTAGTGCTTCCACAGGGAGAGTATGGAAGAACACTTAAGGTGACTATGTATCCTACATTTATGCAGGATAGTCCTTGGCTTGAGGGGTTCTTAGAGGCAAGTTCTCTGTCTGAAATACTTTATTTGAAGGGCTTGTCCAGGCCAAGTTTGATTTTCAAAAACAAAACAAAAAACAAAGCTTGGAAATATTACCGTTTGGACTACAGCTCCCAGAATCCACTGAACATGCTAGCTGGAGAGATGTAGTCAGAAAAAAGTAACATTTCCAGTTCTGCAAAGGAGTCAAAGGAAACCTAATGGGAGCCTTGAAGTGGCCTATTAATACTTAGTACATAGACAACATCCTGATCAGGCACAAAAGTGCACCGGTCACAACCTTCTCCATTAGAGTAAATCCTTCAAAGAGCGGGCTGTTGTTTTGTAATGTAGGGCATATGGCTATGTGAACAAAAGATGAGAACACAGTCTGTGCCCACTATTAGATACAAGCAATAGTCACAGTATGATACATAAATCAGAGAGAGAGAGAGAGAGCAAAGTAACTTCTTCCATATGTCCTCCTAGTATTCTCCTGCAGGCTCTACAAAGGTGCCTTGCTTCCTAATTTTGCCAAAGATAAAAAACAATCTGTACTGATTCACAGTAGGTGAGGACAGATGAAATAACAGAAAGGACTGCAAGAGAAACAAAAACCAATTCACAAAAACCAATTCACTTTCCTCAGCCTTCTTCTTTTCCGTTTGTTTCCTTTTTTTTTTCCTCACGCAGGACAATCATTGCCATGCACTTATTTTATAGGCAGCCTGCTTGCAGATTAAAAAAAAATACCCAGAGTTTGGAATTCTTACTTTTTGAACTAGCTTTCCCAGAGTACTTTAACATACTTGAACATTGTGGCTGGGGGATTATAGGAGTTATTATCTGGGAAGTCACTTTCACAGGTACCACATCTTCAGCCAGGAAACTGAATTACAAAGCATCTCACCTGAGAAGGGAATATACTGACCAGATGACCTCTGCTATCCAGGTGCTCCTAACTGTGGATGGACAACTTCAAGGTCCCTCCTCATTTTCTCATTCAACTTCATCTTTAAATCAGACTTGTACTGGGCAGCCACTGAAATGGACCACACCATCAAAAGGAAGAGGGTCCTTTTTAAAAGAGAACATATGGCCACTCTAGTAAGGTCAGGTGAGTGGGAACTTTCCATTCAAATCTCATTCACCCTCTCCACACAGACATTTGAGTGATGAATCTCTTTGGTTCCTTTTGGATTATTGTGTTATCTTGCGCTGGTCTAACTCACAAGTTTGTTAGAGGATAAAGGGTAAGGTGAATTAGGTACACATCCCTTAAACTGGCTGCATGAAAAACAGACTGTAAGTGTAACCAGGGAATAATAAATATTTTTATAGAGGGGAAAACAGATAGGTACCACATGCTTACATATTCTTCCACTTTGTGGAGCAAAAATTAACAGTGCCGAGTTTATAGAATCATAGAGTTGGAAGAGACCACAAGGGCCATCCAGTCCAACCCTCTTCCAATCTATGGCACACCCAAACCAGCCCCCAAACCCTGACAACCTGCTAGAACAGAGCAGGGGGGGGGGAATCAACTCTGGACTACAACTCCCCAAAATCCCATAGAATGCTTGGGTTGTGGGATTCTGGGAGTTGTAGTTCAAAAACTAATGTTTCCATGATTCCACCCAGAGCAAACATTAATAGGCAAGACAGAATATGAGTGCAAGACACCACCCAACTGTGCCCAGTCTCCATGAGCCACCAGCTCCAGCCTTGAATTGCTCATCTAGGTGGACCTCTCCACCCACCCAAGGAAGTCATAAATTAGATATGAGTATAATAACTTAGCTGGACCCATGGAGAACAGCAAAAGCAAAAAAAAAATTGCCCATTGTGACAGAAAATAGAGGTACACTACAAAGTGACTAATCCTGCCAAAGTCTCCATGCTATTTGGCAGCAAAAGAGAGTTGAGTCATTTGGGGAATGGTACTCTGAGAGGCCGAACTGGGAGATTCGAAGCATAAACTTGCCACTAACAACATCTATTCCAGACAGGAGTATTCCGTGGATATGGATGGATTTGTAGTATCAGTCTTGTCACTCTTAGGGTGTTTATACACGACCCCTAAGCTCCACTGCAAATGGCTGCAAGCTCCAGAGCTTTAAAATGTTTCCCCACCAGCTCCGGAGTTTGCAGACAATTAAGTGCGACCCCGCCCACCTAAGCGCAACCCAGCGCACTTTTCTTGTACCTGCTCGAGGAGGGTGAAAATCGCCAGGTCCAGATTTAATCTGGTCAGTGCGGGGCTCTCCTTGCTTCTGTTTGGGTTTTTTTTTTGCCTCCCGCCCCTTTAAGAGAAGGGGCGGGAGGAAAAAAAAAAAAAAAAGAGAAGGAATCAGCAGAAGGGAGCTCTGGCAGCTTCTCCGAGGTGAGTCTGCATTTTCCCCCACTTTCTTCCTCCCTCCCCTCAGCATACAGGTGCGGAGTGGTGGGGAGGAAGGAAGAGCAACAAACCCCTAAGATCTCTGGTCCGAATTTAAGTGGCCAGCAGATCTTAGGGGTCGTGTGAAAAGGCCCTGTTGCATCCTGAGAAAGATAGATAATATGGTAGATATAGCCAGGGTGGCTTAATGATTATCTTCCTGGAGCTTTCACAGAGTTTTTGTGATACTCAAGTGGGAAAGAGATCATCATACACCACCTGAACTCACTGGAAAAAGTCATATGAATGTAAAATATGAATAAAATAAATCTGAGATAGATAGATAGATAGATAGATAGATATAGATAGATAGATAGATAGATAGATAATGCATATATTTATATATGTGTGCACACACATTCATACTTGCACTTACACACATGTATATAGGGTGCGAGAGCTATGGTCTTTTGTCCAGTACCCTCAAGAAAATTATATTGGAGCAGTACAGTATTTATAAATTAAAATACCAATGGCTAGTAGTTTTCACTATACAGTGGTAACTTGTATAAAGGAATTAATTCATTCCAAATGAAATGTTAAGCAAATTTTCCTTTAGACAAATATCCCATAGGAATGCATTGAAAACGGAGTAATCCCATTTTTATGTTATACGGATTTGCCCCATAGGCAATTATGTTCAGCAAATTTCTCCTGTATCCAGAATGTTTTATGTTGTACAGATTTTATGTTATACAAACTGTTTGTTATACAAGGGTCCACTGTATAGATATTTTTAATAATGGAATACAGTGACGGGGATCTGACATATTTCTGGAAATGACTAGCTCCTGTGTGACTACACTGTTGCACTAGTGTGCTATTCACATGGTTAGAGACACCTTCTCCAACATGAATACATTAGATTTTCAAAATTGCTGTAATGATCAAGACTTACAAGGTCAATGCACTGGGACTTTTTAACTAGTCAGGGAGACTATGGGCGTTTATACACGACCCCTAAGCTCCGCTGCAAATGGCTCCCAGCTCCGGAGCTTAAAAATGTTTCCCCACCAGCTCCAGCTCCGGAGCTAACAGAAAATTAAGTGCGACCCTGCCCACCTAAGTATCTTTCAAGTACCTGCTCTGGGAGAGTGAAAAATTTTGATGCGGAGAGTGCCGGGCTCTCCTCGCTTCTTTTTGTTGTTGTTTTTGCCTCTCAACCCTTTATGAGGAACCAGGAAGTGATGGCGGGGTCGGAGCAACTTCTACCGGCACTCCGGAGGTAAGAGTGCATTCTTTTCTCCATTTTTTTCTCCCTCCCCTCATGCAGACAGAACAAGGAAGTGCGGAGGGGGTGGGAACGCAGGGAGAGCGACAAACCCTCAAGATCTCTAGTCCGAATTTAAGGGACCAGCGGATCTTAGGGGCCGTGTAAAAAGGCCCTATGTTATCTGACCTACTCCTTGTGCTCTGCTTCCTTTAAGATTTACTGAGGGAGCTTAAATTCATTTTCTTGGTGACAATATTTTTGGGTGGGGAGAGGGGAACAATGAACTTTGTGACAGCTAAAAGACTAGCAGATTTTTTTTTTGCATCAACTTTATCATGTGCTCCATCTAAGAAAGATGACACCCAATGAAACATTGTTAGTCTTTAAGGCACCACAAGGCTCTTGTTAGTTGGCTGATCTGGCTTGGGTTTTTCTGTACCACACTTACTTTGCCCTGACATACATTTGTACTGAGCTCAGGGAGAGAGTACTGTATATACATGTGCACATGTATACATCACACATACACATATACCCATCTCTCTCTACAAAAAAGAAGTAACAAAATTGCCCACATGTTCAACTGTCTTCCAGATCCACTTCTGTGGGGTGTCTTATGATGAGCCGCTGCTACCTGTGCTTCAAGATGGAGCTGAAGCCCAAGTACATTTACCCCCAATATATGGAGAAAATGTATGGTTTTGTATGGTTTGGTGCATACAAACTGAAGATCAACAGTAACTTCCTATGCTAGCTGGGGAATTCTGGGTGTTAACATTCAAATACATGCCTTTTAAAGGGTCTATTTCTGCCACTGTTTATTTTCTAGTTTGCCACTATAAAACTAATTTAGCAGTTGAACCTTGGCATTTAAAATCAGACTGCAGTCTCCAAGCCCTGGGAAACTTCCATTTCCGTGGGTGGTTTGTTGGAAGCAGGGCTGAGGCAATGGAGGAATCTCACTTTCTTGGCTCCTGCCAAATTGCTGACGTAAGTATGCCTTAACACCCATCCTGCCCTTGCTCCGTCTCCATTCCAGCAGGTATTTATTGCAAGCCTTTCACATCCCTTCTCATGGGGAGAGGTGTTTAATTAGGCCATGTAGAAACTTGCTGTGCATGTTTATGTCAAAGAAGAGATCAACAATGTGCAAAGACCAGCTAATTATAAAAACCTCTCTGTGTATCTGGACGGGGTTGGGGGAAGCTGAGCAAATACCCAAAATGGTTGTTTTCCAAAAATTGGAGCTAAATTGAGTCAGGCTCCCTTCAGCCTCCTTGTCTCAAAAGCAAAGTGCGAGTGAGAAGAAAGTATATAGCAAGAAACCCAAGTCAGTAAAGTTTGCACTATTATTTTCAAGTCTAGTAAGATCCCTGAAACTGGAGTGATTGAGGTTGGATGGCCAAGATAATTTTAAATATAATCCATTCTACATAGGGTTTAGGAGGGCCTCAAGATTGCCCACAACATCTAGAAGGCCACCAGTTTCCTAGCCATGGTTTAGAACTGGACTATCCAACTTTGAACAGCCCCCGGACTCCTTTTGCCCGCCGCAGGTCCCTGCAGGCTACTTTCCGAAGTGTGCAAACACATTACTCGCTGCTGCTCTGCCCCCCCCCCCGAGGTCCTCCGTGCTGGTGGCGGCAGCAGCTTACCTGTCAAGTAAGCTGGACCAGATGATGTGGTGACAGAACTGTGGGTGTTGCGAACACTGGAACCCTAGCACCTGGCTGATGGAATTCTTTAATCAGATTGCGCGAGAAAAGGAGATACCCGATTATTGGCAACGTAGCACAATCTGCAAGAAGGGGAACCTTGCCGAATGCACCAACTACAGAACAATTAGATTACTTTCACATACTCTTTGAGCAAGTCATCGGTACACAAATCGGCACCATAGTTCAACTAAATGTCAATCAAGCTGGCTTCATAAAGAACTGCAGTATAGATGCAATCCATGCTGCCCGATTGTTATTTGAAAAACTCAGGGGGGGGGGGGAGGACCCAGTGCATGAAGCTTTCCTTGACCTTGAGAAAGCATATGACCGAGTCCCACATGATATCATCTGGTATGCACTGTCACATCAGGGAGTCCCAGAGGAACTTGTTAATTGGGTCAAACTCCTTATGAGTCGCTGAAGAGTCATGTACAGGCTGCTGCTGGCACATCGAAAGATTTTTATATCACAGTTGGAGTCCACTAAGGATTGGCACTTTCCCCACTTCTTTCATTCTGGTTACGGATGCAGTCACTCAAGATCTGCAGAATCCACTGCCCTGGACACTCCTTTACACTAATGACATCATGATTGCATCAGAGAGTAAGGCAGATCTTGAGCGTCAACCCCAAGTATGGAGTGACCGTTGGACATGGTTTGGCATGCGCCTGAATGTGAAGAAAACGGAATATCTGACAACCAACCCTAATGAATATGTTATGATCCAAATTGATGGTATTGACCTACCAAGAACTGAGAAGGTGTGGGGCAAGGCAGAAGCGAGCAAGCAGTGGGAAAATTCAAACAGCACTGCTTGCTTGCTTCTGCTTTGCCCCACGCCTCTCAGCTGTTTTTTTTTCTTTAGAGGTCAGGCTGTGAAGAGTGGTGTCAAGCAAAGCTTTTCAATACGAAGTGCCACCCCATGCATGCTGTGTGTAGCATTTTTTCCATTTTGAAAGGAAATCCTTGGAAACCGATGCCCTGGTTCTGGAAATGCTATGCACAACATTCATGGGGCTGAGCTTCATGTTGTTGTTGTTGTTGAGTCATTCAGTCGTGTCTGACTCTTTGTGACTCCATGGACCAGAGCTCGCCAGGCTTTCCTATCTTCCACTGCCTCCCGAAGTTTGGTCAAATCCATATTGGTTGCATCGATTACACCGTCCAACCATCTCATTCTCTGCCGTCCTCTTTTCCTTTGGCCTTCAATCTTTCCCAGCATCAGGGACTTTTCCAAGGACTCCTCTCTCCTCATCAGGTGGCCAAAGTACTGGAGCCTCAGCTTCAAAATCTGTCCCTCCAGTGAACATTCAGGGTTGATTTCTTTCAGGATGGATAGGTTTGATCTATTTGCAGTCCAGGGGACTCTCAAGACTCTCCTCCAGTACCACAGCTCAAAAGCATTGATTCTGTGGCAATCAGCCTTCTTTATAGTCCAGCTCTCACTTCCATACATCACTACTGGAAAAACCATAGCTTTGACTATCCTGACCTTAGTTGGCAAAGTGATGTCTCTGCTCTTTAGGATGCTATCTAGGTTTGCCATTGCTTTCCTCCCAAGAAGCAGGTGTCTTGTAATTTCGTTGCTGCAGTCGCCATCTGCAGTGATCAAGGAGCCCAAGAAAATAAACTGTCATTGACTCCATTTCTTCCCCTTCTATTTGCCCGGAGGTGATGGGACCAGTGGCCATGATCTTAGTTTTTTTGATGTTGAGTTTCAGCCCATTTTTTCACTCTCCTCTTTCACCCTCATTAAGAGGTTATTTAATTCCTCCTCACTTTCTGCTATCAGAGTAGTATCATCTGCATAAGTCCCACAATAAATAAATATCTGAGGTTGTCAATATTTCTTCCGGCAATCTTAATTCCGGCTTGTGATTCATCCAAACCTGCCTTTCGCATGATGTACTCTGCATAGAAATTAAATAGGCAAGGTGACAGTATACAGCCTTGTCGTACTCCTTTCCCAATTTTAAACCAGTCAGTTGTTCCATATCCAGTTCTGACTGTTGCTGCTTGTCCCACATGTAGATTTCTTAGGAGACAGATAAGGTGGTCAGGCACTCCCATTCCTTTAAAGACTTGCCATAGTTTGTTGTGGTCCACACAGTCAAAGGCTTTGGCATAGTCATACTGCTTCGTACTGAAAGATAATTATTGGAAATGGATTTTCTTTCATAACTCAAGTTTTTTTGGAATTCTATTTCCAACAATTTCCTTCGTTAGTCGAATTTTTTGGAACTCAAATCATTCGTAAATAGAGGCATCATTGTATATTGTTTGGATTAACAATGGAATTATTAGCGAGTGTCATAAGAAATGATGATTTAATAGAAGGAACTGGAAAAAGACAAAAATGTAAATAAGTTTTTTTGCAGATGATACTTTGCTGTCAATAAAGAATCCATTGGAAAGCATAAATGGGATACAAGAACACCTATAGAGTTTAAGAGAAGTTACTGGATTAACAACAAATTGGGACAACCCCAAATGATGTTGTATAATCACTCTAGAGAAGAAATGAACATATTAAAAAGTAAAATTAACTTTAGAGAAACAGAAAGTATTAGATATCTTGGCATAGGTTATACAAAAACATACAAGATTTAAAGAAAACAAATTTGGAAAAAATAAAGAGATAAAAACAAGATAGAAAATTATTAAAAAGTTAAATTATCTTGGTTCAGCAAAATTGCACTTTCTAAAATGAAAATATTACAAATAATCAACTTCTTATTTAGGATGATCCCACTTAAATGTTCAGAACAGGAATTGAAAGATATGCAAGGACTAATAAATAAATTTTATAGTAAAAGGGAAAGTACTAGATTTTTAAAAACAGTACATATCACAAAAAGGAGGTTTAAGACTACCAAACATTAATCAATATTATATATCAAATCAACTAAGAGACATTCCAAATATTGTAACTGGAGTTAACGAGTTAATGTGGAATGATCTAGAGTTGCAAGAATTATATGAAATGGGAGGGTTACAAGAATGCTATTGTTATATAGAAAAAAAAATTAAAAAATATCATAAAAAGAATTCAGTCTTTTTATAAAGAATGTTTTATTTAAACAAATGGAGACATGTGTCCAGGAATTTCACCTTTAACACTAGTAGGGGAGTTAGAAGGTTTTCCAAGACACGGGAAAAAGGGGCTGAAGAATATACATAAAAATAAAATAAATCGAACCCTTGAAGTAGTTAGGATATTACAGCAACCAGCAAGGCAGTAAAACTGTAGGACATATTCTTAACTTCCTGAAGTATAAGACAGCACAATTTGATACCAGCAGTACTATAACAAAATCTGACTTTGCAGCAGTTCAGAAGCCTTTGTTAAAAGCTTCTTACTGGGTTTCATATATAGGAAAAAAAGTATCATACAATAGCTGAGGTGCATTGGACATAGCAAAAACAGTATTATGTTCTGAACCATATAAGAAAATTCAGCAGTTTCCACTATCAAATGATGTGATTCGACCACACATTCAAGACATCAGTCAGGCTATTTTACTGCAAGTACAGTTGTCCCCTGCCATTTTGCAGTTCATAACCTGTGGTCCGCAGTATATAAAGATAAGGCCCTCTGGGGCAAACTGTATGGGCCTGTTTGAGGCCTCCTGCACTTACTCCAGGCCTGCCGCTGCTCTGAGTGGGCCTCCAACGGGCTTCCTGGGCCTGTCAGAGGCCCTATTAATGGTTTCTGGTGAACTGGAAGTCACTTCTGAAAAAACAGAAGTGCCTTCAAGATCACCCCAAACCACCTCTGGGTCCTCCAGCAGGCCCAGGAAGCCTGTCGGAGGCCTGTTTGGGGCAGTACCAGGCCTAAGGAAAGTGTAGGAGGCCCCAGACAAGCTCCCCAGTCCCAACCTGACCCAGCACCCACATATTGCAGATTTTCCTTTATCACAGGTTGGGTACCTAATCCCCGCTATAAGCGGAGGATTACTGTAGTACCAAATCCAATATGAAAGCCAATCCTTTGAAAGTAAATACAGTGGTATCCCGACTTACGGTGTGCCCGATGTATGGTATAGGCATCCTTCAGTCTCGAGAGGCTATGGCATTGTGCTCTGTTTATAAGTCCTAAAGCAGCAACTAGTGTGGCTAAGAAGGCCAATTCGAGAGTGACAATCCCTTCCACATTGAGGACAAATACAGTGGGTCCTTTGCCCAGCCCCCAGATTTTGCTGTTTCTGGGACTGCCTCTTTTCCTCAGCCTATTGAACAAGTGTCCCTTCGAATTGTAGAAGGCCATGCTGTATCTTTTTCCACCAGCCTGAATTCGCATCACATCTGTTAAGGTCCATTCCCAAAGTCTTCAGATCCCTCTTGCATATACTATATCCTTATATCACAGCTATGGTCTCCCTACAATAGTTGTCCATACAAAAGATATTTCAGAATCCAACCATCAGCCATTATAATGACATGCCCATGCCACAGGAGACGTCACTGTTTCAATAGTGTATACATGTAGAGATTCCAGGTTGTTCCATGACTATGCCATTTGGAACTTTAATATGCCAAGTGATGCCAAAGATACATCAAAGACAGTGCATATGGAAGGTATTCAGCTTTCTCTCCTGCCATACACAGAGTCCAAGACTAGCTGCAGTATTTTTTTAGTATTTTTACCCCACCTTTCTCCTTGGAAAAGGACCCAAGGTGGCTTATAGTAAAGAGGGACAATATACAATCCAGTACAATTAAGACATGTGCCGTCAGCCTCTTGTTAAACCATATTTTCTTTGTAAATCGAGAGAACGGATAATCTCAGGTGAGGAACCAGCCTCCATTCCTTCAGCCGTGCTCTCCACCTCACAACTATTCAACACTCACAACGTTTTAAGACCAGCTCTGCTGCTCTCATTGAAAGAGTTGTTGGCTTCTATCTGTATCTATCTATCCTCTATTTGCCCTTCAGTTCATTCTGTTTAAAGCACATTAACTATTCTAACCTCCTCCGTAGACATGTTACAGTGCTACCTTTTGAATGTTTCACCCACGGGGAATGTGGTTGCAAGAACAGATCAAGATGCTACCATTCATCCCTAGGACATATATTTATAGATTAGTTTCTGGGTCATGTGGTTGTCTCCCTCTAGTCTCACCTCCACCCCTATCATCAGCAGCTTCCTCATCACCCTCTCTTCATCACCAAGGCAGGAAATGCTAATAGCACTTGTCTTTTGGTGTTGTGTCCTTGTCTTCCTTCCCATAAAACAGCCTTCAAGAGTGCAACCACAGTACTGACAAACCTGTATAACTACTGACAAACCTACATTTTCAACTCATGCCTTTTTTCATGTCTAACAACTACTAGGACAACAATGATGATTTGTGGAGAATTCACTCATCTGTATTTTATCAAAAACCTGAACCACTGTGTTTTAAATTCCATTTGCAACATTAGGCTCTCAGAAATGGCTGCTATGAGGACTTAAAATGAGACGCATTTGCTAATGAACACAACACTTTCACACAGGCAGTTCCATAAAGATTTGCCACACTGTTTATTTACAAGTGAGGCAACTTGTGGCAGCAAAAAAAGGAATTAAAACAAAAGAAAAAGACTTATGGCAATTCAAAGGCTGACAAGCTTTTACTTGTTACTAGTAAAGCATGAGATTTCAGGCAATGTAGCCCACTATTTGAATGTTAGATTACGGCTCCCATAAATTCATGTATTTTTATTGTAGAATGTCTGCTTTTATTGATAGTTCTTTTGTTCATACTTGAAGACCATTCTGAGAGGTCTGCTAGTCAGGATAACAAGGGTAGGAAACAAGAATATAAACTGGGTAATTTTTGGTGTGATGCTGCAAGACTCTGCCGGCATCATCCTTTGCACACAGCTAAAAAATACCCACCAGAAATTGATCATACATATAATGGCTGATATACAAACATTTTAATGGAATAAATTATGTGATTGAATTGTAAAGTAATAATGCAAAGCATCTGGAAGGAACAAGATTATCCTTCTCTTCTCTAAGCCCAAGTTTTAAAATCTTACTGTGTTTAGATTACAACACCCAGAATTCTGCAGTTGGCATGGTCAAGGGGGGATTAAGTGGGTTATTATCAAACAAAGCAACTTTTCCAACCTGTTAACTAACTACCACATTGTTTTCACTAAATATGAAATAATAACACTGTAGCAGAAACAATTTCTCTTTCATGAGACCAAAAAGCAGCAGTACTGCAAACCGAGTAATTGAACTGGTGTTTGCTTTCCATGAATTAATCCACAATGACTACAGGATATATTCCCAAAATTGGTGCTCATCATTAGAATCCAACAACATCTATGTTCATAGATCAAATGGGGAATATTTTTCCCAACATGCATTCCTTTGTCACGGCTGAGCCTGTGTTTTATTTTTAATTGCATTGTTTAAAGACCGTTCCCTTTGTCAACTTTCCTATTGCTGCCAGAACTGACAAGATTCAAGAAGAATTCAAAAAGGTTTTATTAGCCCACAAAGAAATCCGAAGCAAAGCTACTAGTAGAACTGAAAGGAAATATTTTGTATAATGAATGTGTCACGTTGACTTTGATAATAGAACAGATCCATCATTGTTCTCACTAAAATCAGTATGGAACAGAAATGGAAAACCTTTGAGGTAGTAATCATCCTTATGTTGGATTTTTCTTTGGTTCCTTAATGCGTAGCAATATTTCTGTGAAGATTCTCAGTCATCCAGGTGAGGTTATTATGAGGGTAGTAGAGTTTGCCCGATAAGTTTTCCTAACCCAGACTTCTCAGGTTCAATCAATAAAGATTCATATTTAACCTTAATGTGGTAGATTTTTATTTCCAAAGATCACAAAAAGCTGATACATCAACATAAATAAGTAAATCTTCATTTTGCCCAACTGGAGTAACAGAAGGGTTTGAACTGGAAAACATAATAGTCTCTTCCGATTGCACTGCATATTACCTTCCATAGCATTTCTAGGGGGGGGGGGGAATCCCATCATCACAGGAAAATGTAACTAAAATCAAAATACAATGTAAATAAATTACAATGAGCAAAAATACTGCTACAGTTATTAAAGAGTTTTATGCACTCTTACAGGGCCTAGTCTAGAGGCATAGTCACTCTTAACTACTTTTACCATTTATTACCACTTCTTTTTCATTTGTTTTGCTCCCCTGCATAGTTGAGAGGGGAAGGATCCTAAGATCGGAGATGAACTAAATGCAAGAAGTACTGTTCAATTCAATACTATTCAAAAATGCAAATTACTATTCAATTAGAGCTATTAAGGCCTGAAAAATAAAGCAGGTGAAGCCTTCTTCACAAGGATCAGCTTGAAAACCATCAATTTAGGAATACTGTACTGCCTTTCATTTTATTCCAGCAGTTCCAGAGGGAGCCATTCTCTTTATTCATACTAGAAATTCATACAGGATATCATTTATTTTTTATTTATTTTTATTTATTTATATAGCTTGTATGCCGCCCACTACCCAAAGGTCTCTGGGCGGCTCACAATCAAAATGGACAATTAAAACATCAAAATACAATAAAATTAGAATAATAAAAACATGTAAATGCAATAAATACGATACATTAAAAACATCACTAAAATTGCCATCAGGACCCACAATCATTAGTTAAAAAACTTTTGGAACAGGAAGGTTTTTACCTGGCGCCGAAATGTTAGCAACGTCGGTGCCAGGCGAGTCTCATTTGGGAGGGCATTCCATAGTCTGGGGGCAGTTGCTGAAAAGGCCCTTTTCCTGCAAGCCATCCCCTTCACCTCCTTAAGGGATGGCTCTTTCAGGAGGGCCCCCTGACTAGATCTTAATTGCCGGGTAGGTTCATATGGAAGGAGGCGGTCCTTCAGGTATCTAGGTCCTAAGCCGTTTAGGGCTTTATATGTCAAAACAAGCACTTTGAATTGGGCTTGGGCAGCAACTGGTAACCAATGAAGGTTATACAGAATCGGCGTGATGTGTTCCTTGGTGGCCCTACCACTCACCAGCCGTGCAGCACGATTCTGAACCAGTTGCAATCACCGAACCGTCTTCAAAGGCAGCCCCACGTAAAGCGCATTGCAGTAATCAATACGGGATGATTAACCTACTGCTCTCCTGCTTCTTATCGTAAAGTGGCAATCCTTGGACAAAAGGCATCTCAAAGTGGGGGAAGTCTAACCTGAAACTACTATATCAAGAAGCTGCCTTCTATTTATTTGGTTCAGAACAAAAATAATTGTTATCTTCTAATGTTAATTAATTCAATATGGCTAAGCTGAAGTTATCACTGACCACAGGCATTGTGATGGAGTGCTCTGATTATTTGACATGCCTTCTACCTTGTCTGTACTTTTCACATTTTTTGCTTATTTGAATCCGTACAACTCAGCCGCAAGTATATATATAATTGAAGGTACATTGAGGAGTATTTTCTACAGCCTCAAGGTTTTGTTGTTTTCACTCTTTTCAATGTATCCAAGTATTTAAAGTGTTTTAATTTTAGCAAAAGTGGTAAATTTCATTCTGCCTTGTTTCAAATATCCTTTGGTTAAAAATGAATTAATTAAGGGCAGGTCAAGCAAAAATTAGTAAGCATAATTAAATAGAACAGCCATTCTCAGTAGAAGTGTATCTTTGTATCCTCAATAAACCATGTCATTTCCTAGGTAATCTTGCACAAGATACAGAATTTAGCATTCAAGGGCACGTTTGCACACAGTAAAAGGGACCAAACCATTCCAGAAACCATTAAACTGACAACACATGAAGTTCTCTCCTCTCCCCCATTTTAATCCACAGAAAAACCCTGTTATGTTGCTGAGTTGTGGTGTCTGGCCCAAATTTGCCCAATGAGTTTCATGCTTTGTTGGGGAATCTGAACATGGGTTTTGCTAATTCCAATCCAACACTGCACCACAGCTGACTTTCTGCAGAAACATCTGGTTAGTTAATTAATGCATGGGAGGAGGGCAGATACCCAGCAGCACTCTTAAAATGGTACCTGAAAACACAGAGATTGATTTTTGTCTTATGTTCATTTTCTGTACCAGAGGCAGGACATTAAAGCCTTCTAGTTGTTTAAAGCCAGCCAGCACTGGATATGGAAGGTGTAATCCATGCTGCTACTGTATTTGAAAACCAAATATTCCCCAGACCCCATCCACGTTGTTGACTGAGGTAGATTCACACGTGTCAGAGGAAGTACTGAATGTGCCTGTGTGCTGCAGCCTGTGTGCGGGGCGAGTTTAGCCCTTCTCCGGGCGAATGCTCGGGGATCAAGAGTTGGCCAGGAGGCGACGGGCAAGGCCCCTGTCAACGGGGCTCTTGCTCTCCATCTCTGCCCGTGTCATCCTTTGCACACAACAGAAGGCAGGTCGGCCCCAAGGCGGCTTCCCTGCTCGGCCGCCGAAGAGAAGGAACGATACCCGAGACGCCACGCTCTTGGCTTTCCGTGGCCAACAAGCTCCGCAGCAGGTCGCGAAAAGTCCTTCCCCGCCCCGTCCTTCTATCCCCAACGACTACTACACCTGCCTAGACTCCAAACCCCCCCCTGACGTGTCGAGTTTGTTTTCCATTCACACGTTCCAAAGACGCGCGTCGGGACAATGCTAAACTAAAACTACTTCGGGTTTAGGGAGCGGGGAGAAGAGCAAGATGGAAGCAGCCCACCATCATGAGGCGGCTCTCCTTCCTTCCTTCCTTCCTTCCTCCTCTGCACTCGTTTGCGGCAAACTCCCGCCATTGTGTTGCGGCCCCTGCTTCTTGGGGGGAAACAAAAACAAGGAGGCGGGGCCACGAGGAGCAGCGCCTCGGCCGCCCATTCACACCCTTTCCGGCGGGTGGGGGGGGGGGAGAGGCCCGGCCTGGAGAGAGAATGCACGGACGACGACTCGAGCCCCGATTGGAGGGAGTGCTCCAATCAGCGTCCGAGGGGGAGGGGCAGAGACCGGAGGCCACGCCCCTTGGTTTGCATAGCTCCGTACAGGCATAAAAAGGCTGAAGTTTAACCTACTTGCGGTTTACACAGCGGTGCCGCGGAGCGTCCGGGTGCGCGGAGAGGAATTGATGCGGTCCGGCTGGGGAGGCGTTTGCGAGCCGCGAGCAGGTAGGTTTGGCCGGCTTTCTGGAAGGACCCGCAGGGTCCGGCTCGGCAGCAGCAGCAGCTGCTGGTTTTGCTGCTTTGGGTGGAGGAGGTTCGGGTTTCTGGTCACCTTGGCTTTGGATCTCTGCCTTTTAAGGTAAGTATCCAGAAAGAAAGAAAGAAAGAAAGAAAGAAAGAAAGGGAGTAGTACTAGAGAGCCATCGGGCGAATGCTCGGGGGCCACTGCGGTCAGGAGGTAACCATTGGGCTCAGAAGGATTGGAGACAGAGGGTCCGGGTTGAAGTCTTCGCTCGCCCTCCTTACGCTGTGCCTCTCGGCTGGCTGGCGGTGAAGAGAGAGGGGGGGGGGAAGGTTGTGTCTTCGTTGCCCCGGCGCTCGCCCTCCCGTTTGTTGGTCGCCCCTTCGCTCTGAACGGCAGTGAGGCGGCATTGTCTGAGCTCGGGAGCAGGGCGGGAAGGGTTAAACTTTTGTGTTCCAAGTGCCGATCTTTGTGCTGGCGGAATGTGCCGGCGGGGCGGCAGCTGCCTCGAGCCGGCCGTGGAGGAAGAGAGGGGAGGAGAACGAGAGCGGGGGTTAGGAAAGCGTGAGACCACCGGCACGTTTGGTGCCGTATTCCCCGGGCATCGAGGGGTCACAACCGGGCTTTTTTAAAGGGCCAAATGAGAAGAAGGCTGCCTCTTTTGAATTTAAAATAGCTCCATGTGTCGAAATGTATAAAAATTGAGTTCGTTTATTAATCCAGCAGGTGGTAGAGGTTTCACACGCCCAGCCGAGCTGCATTCTTGGGCGTTTGTAACGATTCGTGCTCTCCGCCACCGGAAAAGAAACCGACGCCAAACGTGACTTCGGGCAGTGCAGGAATGGGGAAGAAGAGCTGGTGTGTCTGTCCTCCACGACGCTAGGGGGCAGCACGGAGTCACGGAGTTGCAGCGCACTCGTGTGCGGTTAGGAGGCATGATGGCTTTAAGGGCCAGACCTGGCTTGTTCTCACTCTATGGTTGACTCTCTTAGATAACTTTGTTGGTACAAGCAGCCTTTAGTAGCTGAATAGCTAACTCTGGAATAGATCTCACATTTTCATTCATTGACAGGGCCTCTTAAGCAATTAGCGGCTTGTTCATGTATTTATGGAGGGAACATGGAAGTATTTTAACTGTAGTACCTGTATATATTTTGGTAAATCTAAAATTTCCAGGACCTTTCTTCCATTGCCTTCTGAAATTTTATGCTCATAGCCTCAGCTTGTTTTTGAATTGCAGCTCTTTTTTAATTTTTGGCTATAGGTCACATTGTCATATGTATGAAGTGCTGTGTTAAGATTGTTACCAAAATACAGTTAAAAGATATACTTGTCCCCTCCACAAATATATGAACAAGCTGCTAATTGCTTAAGTGGCCCTTTTAATGAATGAAAATGAGAGATCGGTTCAAGAATTAGCTATTCAGCTACTTAAGGCTGCTTGTACCAACAAAGTTATCTGTTGGCCATAGTGAGAACTAGCCAGATCTGGCCCTTAATACCATCATGCCTCCTAATGACATGTCAGCTCCCTGCTAATTTTCCAGGTCAATAGCTGGAGAGGCACATTTTGCCCTACCACCCATTGGGAGGTTTTAAAAAAACCTGCAGTGTAAGGTGATGTTAAAAATGGAAGCTTTTTTCTTCATAACAGTTCATTTCAGTTTGGGGCATGTCCTATATGTGTGTGAATAATTGCCCCTGAACAGGGAAGTTCTTTCTCAGATATTATTACTGAGAAGCGGCAATAAGGTGCAGGTAAAGATTATTGTTTTACCATTTTTGTAAAAGATCTAGCCAGGCCTTCTTTGATTTTAACGGTGGCTGGCTACAGAATGTTCAAACTGGTTCAGTGAATTTTTGAGCTGTGTTCGCTGATCCAATTATGTGCAATTTTGTCTGACTATAACTAACATCATAGACACAACCCAGTGAGTTACTTGCTGGTTGTGGGTGATGAAAGTTGTAGTTAATGCTTCTAAAAGGCTCTGGGTTGGAGGAAGGCTGCTTTTGCTGTATCCCACTATGATCTCCTAATCCGAAGCCTGCTGAACCACGTGGACAAATGAGGAGGAGGGGGGAAGCTGATTGCCATCTGCTGCCATTGTAGACAAAAGGAACTGGAATACTATGTGTGCATAAACCTCCAGCAAATTAGATTTTCCCAGTTGCTTACAGAAACAATATGCAGCTGAAGACTTGTTCACTGTATGCCAAGGATAGTAAGCTTTGTTTTAGACATGTGGTTCCTGAACTTGGGTCCCTGTATGTTCTTGGACTAAAATTCCCTGAAGCCTTCACTGGATTACTGTAAACTGTAGTTCAAGAACACCTGGGCACCCAAGGTTGGGGATCACTGAGTAGAATCTTTGTAACCACCAGCCTTGGTGATGGTAGATACCTTACATCCTTACAACAGACAAAAACCTGGTGGAGCCATATGAAGTTTGGATCCAATAATAATGCCGATATCTTAAATAGTAGAGGTCCAAAAGAAGCCATATTTTAATGGTCATGTAAATCCATCTATGAATAAGTTTAGTGAGTTATCTCTGACAGTTACAGACACAGGAAAATATTTTGTGGGCCATATTATGTGGCCGCTGACTTCCTCAATCCCATGGTGTTAACCTCTGTTGCAACCCACTTATTTTTTTTCTCTCCCCCATGCTCAGACTGCGATGGCTGACCACATAATGATGCCAATGAACCATGGTGTGAATGGGCTCCAAGGCTACCGGATAAGCATGAATGGTATACAGGGGGGCCCACAGCATGCACAACATTCACTAAGGACGCTACCTGTCAACCACCAGATGATGCAGTATGGCGTCCCCACCATGGATGGTCCTATGAGGCTGAGGCCTGGCCTCAACGGACAGATGGGTCACCACCAGTTGCCGAACACCATGATGTTCAGTAGCCCAAGTCAGCAGCCACAACAACAATATATGGGACCTGTCGGTGCTCAGCAGCTGATGGCCAGCATGCATTTGCAGAAACTCAACACACAGTACCAGGGCTATCCTCTCATGGGCATGACCAACGGACCTGTGGGGACCGGGACTCCTCAGTACAGGATGGGCCCAAGTCAGCATCCAGGCATGCAACATCTGCCATCGCCTGCCTTGACCTTGAATGTGATGGACACAGATCTGGTTGACGAAGACGTCTTGACTTCTTTGGTGATGGAACTGGGCTTGGACAGAGTTCAAGAACTGCCTGAGCTTTTCCTGGGACAGAACGAATTTGACTTCATTTCAGGCTTTGTAAGCAAACAGCAACCTAGTGCTATCAGCTGTTGAAGGACCACTTCAGGGGCATCTTTGTGGGCTTTTGATGTTTCTAAGTATCTTCTCCCTGACTACAACTCTAGAGGCTTTCCCAGTGCCCCTACAAAACAGACAATCATCTGGAAGCTTTTTACTACAGCTCCTTGCACTGTGTTGCTTTTTCTCAAGAGGGTGCTGTTTCTTCTCTGTGTGTCTCCCGGTATGTGTAGAAACGGGTTCATGTGGAAACCAGTGACTTCTGCAGAGGAAATAAAATGGCAGCTACACCATTTCTGACTTGATGGAAAACAGGCTACCTACTGACTACTTTTATGAATTCAGACTATGAAGCGCAATAGTTGTGTATATAGAGTTCTTTTGCTGGCTTTGTTAAGGAAGTTGGTCACCTAATCCGAACAAACCTCTCCGTTGTGGTATGTTGTTGAGAGACTTGAGGGAAATTGTACTTTTTTTGAATTATTTACACCCAGAACCTCACAGCCCATGCTGGCTGGGGAATTCTGGGAAGGGTAGTCCTCAGAAGTAAAGCTTCTTGCCCAAGCCATGCCTGCTGGTGGTATTTATTTCATCCCTACTCAAAGGAAGGGTGTTATTAGACGTTAAGATGGTTTGCTTTTCACTTCCCCTGACCTGCAGCCATTGCATCCACTGGGAAGTTAGCAACCCAAATTTAGCAAATCTCTTCATTTGAAAAATAACAGCCTCAGGTTGGGTTTTGTTCTGAATCTCTCCATGCTCTCTTGGGGCTTGTTTTTTTTTAGCATGTATGCATATATAAACAAGTCAGCCGGCAGGCAAAATCTTCAAGGCTGTTGGGGGTGCAGATAACCAGACTCTGTCAAAAGTGCTTCACTTGTGGCTGGTGGGGCTACCAGATGTTTGAATTCCCAGGAGAGGGATTCCACGCTCTCATTATGAGACACCAACCCATCTGTCAGCTCCCACATGGTAGAGAGCAAGTCGTTTTCTGTAATGTCATAGAACAGTATTTCCCAGTCTGCTGCTGGGCACCCATCTTCCATAGCTCTACTGGGCAGGTGGGCTGTAACAGAGCAAAATATGTCAGCTGATCCATTGAATTTTTTTTCAGGCTCCTTCAAACAAGCTTTTTATGGTGTCATCTGGTTCTTTCTGCCTCTGAAACCAAATGAGTACTTGTGATTGTGAATATAACCAATTTTATTTAGTGTGTTCTTTTTTTGGGGGGGGAAGAGTTCAATTGCCTTCTAAGATACAGAATTGCCTTCTAAGGTACTGAAAAGGGCTAAGGAAACACTGAAGTCCATGTCCCTTCAAACTCCTTATTTTTCTCCAGGTTATTGATAACCACAATTTTTTTAGTTATCTTAGCACCCGGACTTCCTTGCAGGGCTTGATATGCTTTTTAACTATGTTACTCAAAAAGGTTTAGTGGAGGATGAGTTTCTTGCTTGTTTTCTTTCCTGGTCTTATCTCAGTGCTTTTGAGAAAAGAGAAAGCCAAAAATGAGCACCTCAAGAGTTGTTGCTATCCCTTGCAGACATACAGCAGCACATAATTGTTGATCAATGAAGTAAGACTGTACAGGCGATTTCCCCCAACTCAAATAAAAATGCAGATCCCTCTGAAATTGAACACACTTTGTCTTGTTGCCTGCTTTAGCTTTTCTAGGATAGAAAATAAACAAAATCAAGTTTGGAGACCTGTTCAAGGGTTATCAGATTTTAATAGCATACGTTTTTGTGAGGTGGTGTCTACTTCATTCGATACATGTAGTGGTTACCTTGAGCTGGTGTGTGAGAGAGATTAGGGAGTGTGTACTCCAGTATTCCTGCCAAGAAAACTCCATGGGTCATGAGGGGTCGGTCACGACTGTAACGACACAACAACAATGTGTGTGATTAAGGAGTAAACAGTGACATCAGGAAGAAATAAAATGCAGACAGCACAAAGGGCAATTAAATGACTATAATTGTCATTCTACCTGTTTCTGATGTACATTTCTACAATTCTCATCCCTATGCATATACCTCTGAGCAAGACCTCCAGTCTGTGCATATATTCTAATACACGTGTCCCAGTTGCAGAATGGTACCAATCTGTGGCCTGTTAAGAATCAGGCCATAAAGCACTGCATTAATAAATGAGCAAAGAGCTCTCAACATTTTCTGTGTAGCCCCCTCAGTGCCAATAAATGTTCTCTCTAAGGCAACAATTTATCTTTGGACACAACAGAAGCAGCGCAGGGGAGTGAAGTTGCATGTATGCACAAGAAAAAGGCCCGCACAGCAAAAAAAGAAAAAAGTTAAGACTCATCCTCCAATCCCATGGAAAAATGGTCTTCCATGAAACCAGTCCCTGGTGCCAAATAGGCTGGGGACTACTGTTCTAATCGGTGAACCTTGATGCCCCAATATTTGTATTGATAGAGGTATCGTTGTCTTGAGGATTGGCACCAAATGGTAGAATCATTAGCTCTCTGTGCATTCTAAATTCCAGCTCACCAATGCCTCATCATTGACCAATAGCAAAGGATTGCAGGCAACATAATCAGTATGTTCCCCACAATTGCTGTAATGAAAGTTGTTTGTGTTTTGGGCCATCTAAAAACTACATCACATGTCTGCCAAAAGGTATACACAGTACCTGTATAATGTATATCATCTCACTCTGTCACAGTCATATGGGAGGTGTACGATTCTGTGATGTGTTAGGTATTTGTAGTAATGCAGTTAGATATTATTGGTGCCCCAGTGGGCAACAATATGTTGTGGTGACAGAGAATTCAGTATTCCATATGTCAACCTAAAAATAGGTGTCCCTCCAAATAAATAAAAATAACTTTGAAACTGGACCTTTGATAAGCACCAAATTTGGCACAGGTGTAGCAGAACATCTGCTCTTGATCTGTACCAAATTGGGATGATTTGGTAGAACTAAGCAATCTTGAAATCAAATGTATTCATTCATTCATTCACTGCACCAAACCAAATTTGTATACCTCTAAAAATTGTCAGTTTCAGCTGTTTTGTTTTATTTTACTGAATTTATTTTATTTAAAATTACTGAATTTACTGAATTTAGTTTATTTAAAATATCTCTATCCTTCCTTTCTCCCTGAAAGGACCCAAGGTGGCCTGGGGATTTTTTAAAAGGAATTCAGAATGAAATTTTGACTGCCAGTAAGAGCCCCAATTCAATGACTGTAAAAGGGGGGGGAAAAAAGCTCCTTTCTCACCAAATATTTAACTCCTTCCTGTGATAGTAGTTTTAAAGATGTTTTTAAAAATAGAGACTAATATTCAGAGGCTCACTCATTTCAGTTATGGAAATACTGTGGGGCTTTTTTGCTTTGCAGGTGATATTGAAGCAAGTTTACCTGTTTTACTTGTGAATAAGTTTGCTCATGTCAGCAGCCAAGGGCAGTTGCAGTATGAAGAAATAACAGGGGGATAAGGACTAGAGACAGAAGAGACATAAAACCCCAGTTTTCCCCTGCCTTTCTTGTTCTGCATGAGTTACTGTACTGACTTCCAGAACATCCTGTCATTAAGAGCTCTGCTCTTATCTTGCAAACCAACATCTCTGGTTAGGTTCACGGCTCTCCTGCTTCTGCCACTCTTCTAATCATCTTCTAATCATCTTCTAATCATCCATAATACTACTGAGGCATTCTTATCCTCTTATAAACATTTCATTTTAATTCTGGGTATTCCTCCCTACCATATGAAATCTGCAAATTGTTTTCCCCATGTTTGGAAAGGTTTACTACTTATTATTTTTGGAACATTTTGGAAGAGAAATATTAATACAGAAATCCTGCGTCTATAGAGGGGGTTAGGGACCTGACCCGATGCATGATAATGGAAAATCTGGGATATGCTGATGCTAGGTCAGGACGAGACTAGGGGGCCTATCTGGAGCCTTCTACACTTACTTGAGTCCTGGTGCTGCCCCGGATAGGCCTCCGAAGACTTCCGATTTTCCGGAAATGACTTCCGGTTCACCAGAAACTACTTCAGGTGGCTCCGACAGGCCTGGGAAGCCCTTCGGAGGCCTGCTTGGGGCAGCACTAGGCCTGGGGTAAGTGCAGGAGGAGTCAAATGGGCCCATGCATCTTGCCCCAGGAGCCCTAATTTTGGGTTTTCCAGTATAATCACCATGTCATCAGCAAGCGCTCTAACTTTATAATGTAATTTCCCGATTTTTAAACCTTTAATTTCTTATTATTATTCTTACTTTTCTTAGCAACACTTCTGAAGTTGCTATGAACAGCAGTGGAGACAGGGGGCATCATTTGTGGGTACCTAAAATCTGACATTGTTTAGTTTTTTTCTCCATTCTCCAGAATTTGAATCCAGGGGAGGGAGCTGTCCCATTCAGCATGTCTTGAAGAGTAGCTCTATAGCAGCCATGTCCAAAGTCAGGCCCGGGGGCCAAATGCAGCCTGTTTTCAAATTTCGAGCGGCCCGCGGCCTCTTCTGCCTACAGGCTCAGCCTGTCACTAATCCCCACCAGCTGACCCCTCCCCATGCTGGATGGAGACATCAGCTTGCAGATTTATGGTTTGCCTGCCCTCTCTGCCTCTGCCCATCCCCCCAGCCACTTGCCTAGCCTACCGTTGCTGCAGCATCCTCCCTGCCTCATTGCATGTTAAATATAGAGACTTGTCCAAAGTGCGGCCCGGGGGCCAAATGTGGCTGAATGGTTGGCCCCCCACACATTTTCACCTCACCAAATCCGGCCCTCCTTGCAAAAAGTTTGGACACCCCTTCTCTATAGTCATCATGCTGGGTGGTTACTCTCTAGCCTGTTTCTCATCTCTATGGTCTCCGGTAGGGCTGTTTGCTCTCCCTCTTCTATAGAAAAAATCAATCATGGAAAGTATTTTTTTAACAGCCAGGTTGGGAAGCCTCCATTGGGGCTGCAGCTGGAGCTGAGACCTGCACTGGATCCAGAGGCCTCTGCAAGGGTTGGAGGCTTCCCAGCATGGAGACCCATGGGGGCAGCTTGTCTTCGCATTCTACTCTCCCTCCATGTCGTCCCAGGCCTCCCAAGAGCAGCATGGGTGGAAAGTAAATGGGGCTGGAGATATACCAGGACTGCAGACTAGGTGTGTCTTATGGTCCAGTGCATCTTATGGAGTGAAAAATACAGTATTCTTTCCCTCCCTCTATAATTTCTCGTATCATATTTTGTTCCCATTTTTCCCTTACATAACAGGCTAACCATTTCCCTGGTTTATTTCCTTGGACATAGTTTTTCCCCCCCCCCTATCTTTTCTAATGTCAATATTGATAACTGATTCTGGAAGTTTTGCAATTCTCTACAAAGTTCCCTATTTCCTAAAAAAAAAAAAAAAGAGGAAGAGTTTTTAAAAAATCTATTATACAGTACTTCCCAGTAGTTGCTTGAAAATATAGTTGTGATATTTATAAATATTTCATTTTTCTACTGCTGAAAAGCATTCAAAATGGCTATTTTAAGTTACACTTTAAAAATCTGAATGCTATGAACTGCCAGCTTGTAATACAAAATATGGTTGACCCCCACTGATCTCACAACTATCTCAGCACCCATAATAAGGAACATTGTAGTCCTCTACCATTATGCCTTTCAAACTAATTAGAAACCACCATTGCAATGTAAAAAGTACATTATTCTTCCTCAAGCTACTACCATAATGGAATATAATCTTTTTAAATGCAATATTCCCTGCTGAGGAATAGATTACAAATAGATTATAGGTACCCAGTTTTTTGTAAGTAGTTTTTCCCCCAGACCTGTATCTGACAGATACAGAGCTTGGCCCCTGCTTATCTGGCAGAGCGTCTCCCCCGACAATTAGATCTGGCCCGACCCACCCAATCCTCTTTGGCCCTCTCGCTCCGGACCGTCACTCCGAGGGAGGCCCACAAAATGAGCACACGTGGACGGGCCTTCTCAGTGGCGGTGCCAACTCTCTGGAACAAGCTTCCGAGCGAGTTACGGCAGGCTCTGTCACTGGCGTCGTTCAGGAAAAATCTAAAGACGTTACTCTTTCGCGACGCCTTTGGCACTGATTAGGGTTTTTTTTTTTTTTTTTTGGCCCGCTTGATTGCCTTTTATTCTGTGTTTTGGATTGGTGACGTTTTAGCTTTTTAATTGTTTTATCTCGTCTGTTGTAAACCGCCCTGAGTCCCCTTTGGAGAAATAGGCGCGGTATATAAATCTGAAAATAAAATAAATAATAATAATAATAATACCAAAACTACAAAGAAGCTGACGCAGATCCCTTCTCATTCACTTACACAGGCTGAGTCTAGATCTGAGCTTATCATCAACTGCACAGAAGATCTTGTTAACGTGATCCCAGAATTGCCCTGTGCAATATCACTGATCATTCCAGTCTGCACGTTCCCTTCACTTGTGGCCTGCAATCATCCTACAGAAACTCCAGCCGGCTGCATAACAGCAAATACTTGTGACAAAAGGCCACTTCATGTGCTTCTTGGCCTGGAACAATTGTTCATTGATGAGATTACTCTCTGCTCCTCTCACATGAACAGACTTTGCTAAACAGTGCTTTACTTGCTCTAGTTAATGTCAGGTATGTGAACTGGAACTTCCCTTCAGGGCTAACAACTCGCTGCCAGATTGTTGCATCACTCTGTATCCTGTTTCCAGGGCCATTCTTCTCAATCTCCAGAAAGAGAACGCCAAAGATTTTCCAAGTTCCATGTGCAATGGCAAGAGTTTTTCATAAGCTAGAGGAATTGATATGTTAATTTCATATTTTGCCTGGATCTAGGTTAGGCTGTTGCAGTGCTATGACAATCTTATGTGTCATCAGGGTAGGGGTGGGATATAAGAGCATCTCAGTATCCTTTCGCAAGTACTGGAATTCCCTGTCAATCAAAGCTAGGTTTTCCCACACTTTGTTGCCAACCTTCTGAGAGGCCAAGGCATTTTTAAGAAGGGAAGCCTTGAGTATGGACACTTATCAGCTGCTGAAGGAGATCAAATGGATAGGGTATTGTTATTCTATTTTACTGTCGTATTTTCCATCATGTATTTAATGTATTCATATTGTGTTTAGTTTTTTAAAACATGTTGTGCTATGTTTTTCATCCCCATTGTTCCAACTGTTGTTATTCCAAAAATTATCATTAGCCATCAATAGCATCTTATTGTAGAAAACAATTTTACTTTTTAAATCAGAGAGTGTACAGCAAGGTATGGTCTAAAAACGTTAACTTTTCCAAACTTTGTTTCAGACACACCAAAAGGAGTTCCTGCATGACTGTTAGAATTGTTTTCCTCTCTAGTACAGTATGTCATTAAGCTAGAGAATACATTTTTTTCTTGGCTTCCTTAAATAGCTTCCATCCACTCAGGGAATGGAAACTTGTGAATCTGGAGAATCACTCTAACTTTGCTCAGTTACGGATGGCCCCAGCATGCCATTACATCTGTTCTAAAAACAAGGTATGGACAAGGTGACAGTTTTGAGAATGGAAGGGAATACAGAGAGAGCAGACAGCAAAAGAACAGGGGATGGAAGAGCCATTAAGCAAGGTAAAGTTATGCTTATTACATGCAGTCCATTAATTCCCATAGCTTCACCATCAAAACGAATATTAAAAAAGCAGACAGCTGCCTTAACAAATACTGTACCACTAAATCAGGGCCAGCTGTTTAGTTCTATCAGAAAGAAGATATTTTGTAAAGCCTATGGATCTCAGTTACCCATTCAATATTAAAACATCTCAAATGCTTTGTATCACAACAGAGCAACTCAAAATGATACATTTCACTCTGAGCTAATGTGAACATTGCAGTTAAGGTTAATAGGAGCAGGGAGTCCTTTGACGAGTAGCAAACAATATCCTCTTCTTTCATGCTGAACATAACGTCCTGGTGTTCTAACTCTGCAAACTCTAACTCTGTTACAATACTGTCTGAATGCCTTTAAAACATCATATAGTCATAGAATCATAGAGCTGGAAGAAACCTCAAGGGCCGTCCAGTCAAACCCCCTGCCATGCAGGAACCCCCATCACAGTACAGTACTCCCGACATATGTCCATCCAGCTTCTGCTTAAACCCCCCCCCCCAAAGAAGGAGATCCACCACCCAGAAACCTGACACTGCCTCCACCAGCCAAGCCAGCCTTCTTCCTATAATGTATCCTGCTACCATATGTTCACCTAGTAAATTATGTGCATACACCTGGCTATCCACCTGCTCTAAAAGAAAACAGGATTTATCAGACCAGGCAATCTTCTTCCATATTGCTCCATGGACCAGTTCTGACACTCACATCCGCATTGTAGACACTTTCAGTGGTGGACAGAGGTCATCACAGGCATTCTGACCAGTCTGCATTTTTGGTAGATACGAACCACCACTATGTATGAGGAACACCCCACAAGACATACATTTTAGAGATGCTCTGGCCCAGTCATCTCGTCATCACTATTTGGCCCTAGTCAGAGTCATTTAGATCTTTTAGTATGCCCATATTTCTTGCTTCCACTACAACAAATTCAAGAATGAACTATTCAATGCCTAATACATCCCACCCATTGATAGGTGCTATTGTCATAATCAATACTATTCACTTCATCTGTCAGCTGTTTCAATGTAGTGGCTGATTAGTAAATAAGACCTCACAAAATTCCTGGGTTTGAATGTTTTACTACAACACCCACCTGAGGGAAGTGTGGTTCAAAACATAGAAATACAGTATCAGTAACAGTCAAGGACACTTCATCAAGAAAATCAGACTCTTATCAGGCCTTTGGCTGTAAAATAAAATTGATTGATTGAGTGAAAAACAGACTGTGCTTTGCTCCCTTTTTCTGTTGCAAATGCTAATAGGAGTTGCAAGCTCCATTAAAATCAGGTTCAACAGCATCCCAAGAGATGCCCTGACCTGGTTTGCAGTGTGGTATGTGTGTGTTGCATTGTTACAGTCATGACCGACCTGCCCAGAGAGACAGCCAGTGGCCAAATCCAGAAACTGCTGGAAAGTTCCTTTTCTGTTCATTGCAAGATACTAGTGCAACCAACCACAGGGGGTCATTATGTGCTGAGCATTAGAAATTAGGCTCATACTAGCAGTTAGCAGTCCTAACGGGTGCAAATATTTATTTGCTGCAGGTCCATAGCCCATACATTGGTGCTTGCTAGATTTCTCCCAAACTTATATAGCTTCTGTAGAGGCTTATTCCTTGGTGGAATGCAGGTCAAAACTGGTGGCCTCCGGGTGGAATTGAGAGTGTGACTGTGTGCATACTGAGGTTTTATTCTCCATTCCTCTATCCACTTCCCATTTATCTTAATCTCACATGAACAAAACTTAATCCATAGGGTAGCAAAGCCCCAAGAGTCAAAAGTGGCTGTTATAGCCCATGTAATAACAATAATGATATAACAGCATGTTCTTTGTAGCAAACAGAATAAGAAAGGGAACTGAAGTTAAAATGTGTGAATCTTGGGATTTTTATCCCTCTGCAGGGCTGGCTGTGCCATTAAATAGAGTGAGAAGGTTACTTCAGGGAACAGATGCCAAAAGACAGCAGGAAGAAATTGGATGTGACAGTTATGTGCTGTGTGACTGCTCCTTCACCACAGGGCAGTCCTATCAGCTTCTGAAAGTGGGAAAATGGAGAAAACACTTCATCTGTGGCTTCATGCAGCATAAGGTCTTGGTCACATCTGATCTTATTCATTTCCCAATCAGAGTAGCAAAGATACAGCTCTCAGAATAATTCCTCTTTATCATTCTGAGAGTGCTACCCACTTGTTCAGCCTTGGGCTAAATATGGAAACATCCCAATGCCTTCCCAGAACGCTTCCCAGAATACGACAGATGGAAAAGAGAAGAGAAAGCTACCACGGTTTTGCAATACATGACGAAGGTAGGGATTCCAGTAGAAACACAAGGATCCATTGTGGAGCAAGGCTGATTCTCTTGCTCTGCATGCTAGTTTTGCTTTGGCATTGCACCTTTGTGCTGCATCATCAAGCATAGCTGAGCAGTAACTCTTGTAGACCATTAAACAGACTTGGGCTTTAAATATAATAGTGCAATAATAATAGATAACCACTAGCTACTCTGTCTCTCCTGTCAAAGAGAAAAGACTTAAAATGTGGGACTTGTCATTACAGAAAGAGAGAGGAACAAGTGGCTCTCCAGAAGTGACTGGAGATCATCACGCTTTAGCCTTAGCCAATAGTGCAATTGTATGTTGTAAACCGCCCAGAGTAGCCCTAGGGCTAGATGGGTGGCGTACAAGTTGAATAAATAAATAAATAGTGAAATGAGGTGGGAGATATAGTTCAAGAATCTTGGGAAGACCACAGCTTTTGTATCTCTGCTCCACAAGATTCACCGGCTTCAACTGCAGGGATTAGCCCAGAAATAAAAGGAGAATCCCACCTCCCCACCCCCCACACACCAGGAATGTATGAAATTCTCTCACGTTCTAATACTACCTTTCAGGTAAAGATAAGGTCAGGTTTGTAGTACCTTTATTCTCATATCAAGGAATGCTGTCTGAGTGTCTCTGTCTGCTTTCTGCTACGTTAATTTAGGCTATCAGTCTTGTCCCAGTTCTGGAATTAAATTTTCAAAAGGGTTTGTTATTCAGGTTAAAATATACCAAGGAATTTAAAACAAAATTACTGAAACATACTCACTAATCAACTGTTGACCATACTATTATGTGAAAGGGAAGCGGTAAGTGATACACATATTATTTATTTATTTATTTATTGCATTTATATCCCACACATCTTCCCGATGGGAACTCTGGGTGGCTACCAACAGGACCAAATGGTCATCAATACAGATACAACATACAATTTAGAAGCAATAAAACCATACACACAATAATTAGAGAACCAACAGATATATTAAAAGAGCAGTGCTAGCACCCTTAGCACTTAGTAGAGGCTCAATAGCCCAAATCTCGCTATCAAATAAGCAATAATTGCAGGAGGCGGGGGGGAGGGAAAAAAAGATTTAAACTTGGTCATCAAAGGCCTCTAGAGTAAGGTTTTAAGAGCTCTACGAAAGGCCACAGTACATACTGTACTGTGTGCTTCAGAGGAGTGTGGATTTGTGTTTCAGAATCTCTCAGGGTGATATAATTTTCACAAATGTTCATGAGCTAAAATACGCATGTAGGCCTTTATGCCTAAAGGCTGCCATCTATATGCTGGTGCAGGGAAACTGTGGATTCCCACTGCACTATGTCCAGCTTGGCATGGGCAGTTTCCAGTAATTGTGGGAACTCGAGTCCAAGAAGGTCACAGGTTTCTCACTTATCTAGGAACACAAGTCCTACTGAAACAAATGTAATGGGCCTTTAAAATAGTGCCCTGTTGTGTCGCCTAGGATTCACACATGGAATTTATTGGAGATTAACCCTGTTGGTGGTTATGCTGAACCCACAGAAGCTGTAGTTACAGATGTTTAGTTGTTGAACAATAATCCATTTGTTAAAGCGCCTCCTCAATTATTTGGTAGTCTGACTATGGGATCACCAGATACCGAAACCTCAGCAGGTCAGGAACATGGCAGCCAGGTTACTGAGTGGAGTGAGAAAATATAGCTGCCTTACACTAGTCACATGTCCCTTTCTGTGCCAGCTTCAAGATTATGGTTTTAATCTATCTTGGGAAAACCCAATGGTTTGGGACCTCATTACCTTCCAGAACTCTTACTTCCATCTGGAATTGCCTGCTCTACACAAACATCCCAAACAAACTGGATGAGGTTGCTAAGTGGTTGCTCCTTGGTTACGGAATAAACTTTTTCTGTAATTTGCCTGGCTCCTTTGCTGACTATTTTTTAAAAAGCCCCTAAAACTCCTGTTATTCAGGCAGGTGTTTCAAAATATTACACCTGCAGAGTCAGCTGAATTCATCTAGCCTTAATATAACCATTTAAGTGTTTACATATGAAAAAATATTTTAATGCACTTCAATTGCTTGGGTTTTTTTCAGAAGCATAGCATGGTTTTGGAGCGCCTGGGGACAAAGTTCGTTTTTGCTACCTTCCTGTCCCCCCCCCCACTGCATCACACCCACACAGCATTCGGGGCCCACTCCTGCGGGTGCGTGCGTGGGTGGACAGGTGCTTGTGTATGTATGTGTGTGCGCGCACTTACATCTCTCCCGCAGTGGCCTGAAACAAGGCAAGGAGGAGGAGGAGGGTGCCGCGGCTGCTACGCTCCCTGCCTGCCTGCCTGCCTGCCTGCTTCGCTGCTTGCCTGGCACGTGGCAGCGGAGGGGGTCCTGTCACCAAACCTTAGCCGCGGGAAAGGAGAACTGCTGGTGGGAGGGTGCACCACTTCCTCCTCCTCCTCCCCATCCAGGCGCCCCCAGATTACTGCACCCTTGGGCAAATGCACCCTCCCCCCCAATATACGCCCTTGGCTTTTTTCTATTGTTATGTTTATTGTATCTCATTATTTTTATTCATTTTTTCTCCTGTTTAATTGGTAGTTTAATTTTGCTATTTGTGTATCTTTGTTGTAGGCTGCCCAGAGTGGCCCGTGGCCAGATGGGCAGTATAAAAATGAAACAAATAAATAAAATGCAGGACAGGAAAAGCAACTAAAACAAGCTGAATTCCCTGGAGGAAATATATGTGAAGCATGTCACAGAATCATAGAAGCATAGAGTCAGAAGACACCTCAAGGGTCACCCAGTCTAACCCTCTGCCATGCAGGAACCCCCATTAAAGTACCCCTGACAGATGGCCATCCAGACTTTGCTTTAAAACCTCCAAAGAAGGAGACTCTATCCAGGGTGTATCTCGGGTGGGGGCAGAAGGGTGCATTTGTCCCAGGACACAGCAATTGGGGGCACCTGGAGGGGGAGGGGGAGGAGGAAGTGGTGTGCCCTCCCGCCTGCAGTCTTCTCCCCCCACACCAGCTAAGGCTTGGCGACGGGACCGCCTCCACCACTATGCGCCAGGTGAGTGGTGAAGCAGGCAGGCAGGTGGTGATAGCGGTGGCCACGGATCCCTCTTCCTCCTACTCCTCTTCCTCGCTTTGCTTCATGCCACCATGGGAGAGGTGTAAGGCACGCACACACTACTGTGCATGCAAAAACACACACACACAAACATCCATGTGTGCACATGCGTGCACACACACACACACCCCATGCCAACAGGATTGGGCCCCGATTGCTGGGTGGGTGCGATGCAGTGGGGGTGGCAGAGGGGCACAAAAACAAACTTTGTCCCCAGACACTCCAAATCCTTGCTACGCCTCTGGACTCCACCACCCTGTGTGGCAGCATATTCCACTGCTGAACAGCTCTAACCATCAGGAAGTTCTTCCTAATATTCAAATGGAATCACTTTTCCTGTACAGTATTTTGAAACTGTTGCTCTGATTCCTAGTCTCTGAAGCCATGGGAAATAAGCCAGCCCCCTCTTCGATATGACATCCTTTCAAATATTTAAACATGGCTATCGTGAATAAATCAAGAGACAAATCCACCACATTGATATCTTAAAGAGCACAGTGATTCATCTCAGGGTTGTGGTGAGGATGAAAATGATGAGGGCATTTCTCAAAGAAAAGATACTCATCTTATATATGTAACAGCTATTGTAAGTGAATAGTGTGAGCCTCTACAAGTCTTATTTTAGAAACTCAGCACTTAAGTTTCATTGTGAGATTACTCTAGGAGAGGAAGGTTTGGTTAAGAGGCAGTTAGTAATCAGGCCACCAAAAGAGGAGAAAAGCATAAGAGAGCACATGTTTATGCTTTTTATGTCAGAGAATTTGGAGATATAATTAGGCATTCGTTGGACTTTATTAAACCCCAAACAAGGATGCAAATGACTATGCTCCGTTTGAATGCCTGCAGCAGATCATAATCAAGCTCCATTTTCCTCCATTCCAGGCTGCAACGTCCTTGTGTGAACAGAAAGCAATGGAACGGGATAGAATGCTGGGGGTAAGGAGAGAGAAAATAGCTTTGCAAACAAGTGGGCTGGCCCCCCAGCATGAGCAGCAGCCAGTTTATCTATATAAAAGAATTACGTTCAGGGAAAGGCACTTTCCACTTGGCTGTCGGAACAATCAACAGGCTTTTTCTAAAGGCTTTTTTTGGGGGGGGAGTGGTCCTTGGTTCTTTCAGTTTGACAGCCCTGCATCTGGTACGAGTTTGAAGAGAATGAGAATTCATTGCCACCCAGATTCATCAGTTTCAGATACCAGTCTGTCTATTTCCAACCTCAAATGAAAGGCATTTTAGTAAGAAAATCCATTTATATCACATCTTTCATCCAAAGAGCTTTAAGGAGTTGACCACAGCCCTCCTGCAACTCAATATGTCTTCCGAGCAATCCAGTGAAGCGAGTGCTTCAGGCTCACATAGAGAGATTAATACAAGAACGGCCCCTCTTGACTAAAGAATAAAATCAAATACAGGTTAAAAGAGAGGATGTTTTAGGACTAATTGATAAATTGAAGATTAACAAGTCACTGGGCCCAGATGGCATCCACCCAAGGGTTATTAGGGAACTGAGAAATGAAATTGCAGATCTCTTAACGGTTATATGCAACTTGTCTCTTAAAACGGCCACAGTGCCAGAGGACTGGAGGATAGTGGATGTCACACCAATTTTTTAAAAAGGAAGGAGGGGGGACCCGGGAAACTACAGGCCAGTTAGCCTTACATCTGTCCCAGGGAAGATAGTGGAAAGTCTCATCCAAGAGAAAATCTTAAAACACATAGAAGAATATCAGCATGGCTTCTGTAAGGGTAAGTCTTGTCTGACAAATCTTTTAGAATTTTTTGAAAAGGTCAACAGGCATGTGGATTTGGGTGAACCGGTGGATATAGTTTATCTGGATTTTCAGAAGGCTTTTGACACAGTCCCTCACCAAAGGCTGCTGAGAAAATTGCACAGTCAGGGGATAAGAGGGCAGGTCCTCTTATGGATTGAGAACTGGTTGAGATCCAGGAAACAAAGAGTAGGTGTCAATGGGCAATTTTCACAATGGAGAGAAGTGAAAAGCGGTGTGCCCCAGGGATCTGTCCTGGGACAGGTGCTTTTCAATCTGTTCATAAATGACCTGGAGACAGGGATAAGCAGTGAGGTGGCCAAGTTTGCAGATGAAACAAAACTTTTCCGTGTGGTAAATACCAGAGAAGATTGTGAAGAGTTCCAGAAGGGTCTCTCCAAACTGGGGGAATGGGCTGTGAAATGGCAAATGCGTTTTAATGTAGCCAAATGTAAAGTAATGCATATTGGGGCAAAAAATCAAAACTTTATCTATCAACTCATGGGCTCTGAGTTATCCATGACAGATCAGGAAAGAGATCTTGGTGTGTTGGTGGACAGCTCCATGAAGGTGTCTACCCAATGTGTGGCAGCGGTGAAGAAGGCCAATTCCATGCTAGGGATTATCAAAAAGGGGATTGAAAATAAAACAGCCAACATTATAATGCCATTATACAAAACAATAGTAAGGCCGCACCTGGAGTATTGTGTACAATTCTGGTCACCGCATCTCAAGAAAGACATAGTAGAACTGGAAAAGGTGCAGAAGAGAGCGACTAAAATGATTACTGGGCTGGGGCACCTCCCTTATGAGGCTCTTTAGTCTGGAAAAAAGGTGCCTGAGGGGTGATAGGATTGAGACATACAAAATAATGCAGGGCATGAGTAAAGTGGATAGAGGGAAGCTCTTCTCCCTCTCACAAAATACCAGAACTAGGTGACATACACTCAAATTGAGGGCTGGGAAAGTAAGAACAGACAAAAGAAAATATTTTTTTCACCCAGCGCGTTGTTAGTCTGTGGAACTCTCTGCCACAGGATGTGGTGATGGCATCTGGCCTGGATGCTTTCAAAAGGGGATTGTACAGATTCCTGGAGGAAAAGTGCATCCCAGGTTACAAAGCATGATGGAGATGTGTAATCTCCAGGCTTAAAACCGGGGTACTTCAAGGGCCAGATGCAGGGGAGTGGTATCAGGAGACAGATATCTAGTCTCATGCGCTCCCAAACACATCTGGTGGGGCCACTATGAGATGTAGGAAGCTGGACTAGATGGGCCTTTTGCCTGATCCAGCATGGCTCTTCTTATGTTCTTATGAGCCACAGAGGCACATAATTTCATATCATTTTTAAATGGAGTCCTCTCTAAACCAATTTCATTTCATAGACCCTATTTGTGCCCACAAATTAGGCCACAGAAATCATGGTTCTTCCAGCACATGGCTGTGTAGTGGTGTAAAAACATTGGCCCAAATGATGGGTCCCCATGGATCCATCTGATTATTCTCTAGGATTGCCCCCAAACCACTCTTCCTTTTTTGGCCCCATCTGTGCCCACAGTTGCACCACAAATAATGGGTTCATCAGCACATTGAATCCACTGTGGAGCCATGTGCTGACAGAACCATGATTTCTGTGATATAGTCTGTGAGCACAGATGGGTCTGATAATGGGACAGTGGTTTTGATATGGTGCTACCCCAAAAGCAGGTAGATCCATGAGGATCCATGCATTGGAGCCCCCTCCTTTTTTTGTTTTTTTTGCACCACCGCATAGTCATACACTGACGGATCCATGATTTCCGGGGTATAATCTGCAGGCACATGTGGGACCCAAGATGGGACAGTGGTTTTAGTATGATCCTGTGTAAAAATCATGTGGATCTGTGCTGTGGATCCATGCTTTTGCACCACTGAACACTTATGCACTGGACAACTAGTGTAGTTTTTGGATATCAATGAGATGTATGATTTGATGGTGTATTTGGAAGGATCTCATGGAAAAATCCAGTTAAATCAGGAGGGTCTGTTCTTGATTTCGTAGATCCTCCTTTTACAGTACTTGCTCCCGTTAGGATTGTGCTTCAGCTGTTGTTGTTGAAAAGCAGACAATAACCCCTGAAGAGTATGTCAGCTGCCGATGTTGTTGGACTGTAGCTCCCATCAGCACTAAGATGAACAAATGGTGAGGGAGAATTGGAGTTTCAATCCAACAGTGTATGGTCTGTCATATATACAAGTGCCACCAAGCTGCCTCCGACTTAGGTCAAGCTTATGAATGAATTGTTTATTAAATGTCCTGTCATTACGAGTGCTGCACTCTTAGGGCTGTGGCTTCCTTAAGGAGTCAGTCCATCTCATATCTGGTCTTCCTCTTTCCCTGCTGCCTTCAGCTCTTCCAAGTTTTATTGCTTTTTTCCAGGAACGGAGGCTTTTAATGGCCTTCCAAAAACCACGGCCTCCATTTCGTTATCCCCGTCCATACTTGACACAAAAGAGCCGCCCACCCCGAAATGCAAGTGTCAACTCGGCAGGAAATATTTTCGGAAGACTCTTGCTTTCATCATCATTCCCAGCGCCGCGACTTCCCCAAACACACAAGGACAAGCCGCATCGGCCAGTTGCCATGGCACCCAAATTCCTTTTCAGGCACCGCCTCCTGGGCGGGCTTGAGTATACGCGTCCCAATGGAAGATACGGCGCATGCGTAAACCCTTCTGGTTTTCCCATTCAACACCGCTAACCGGCAATGGCGCGCTTAGCCCTAAACAAAGGAAATCCGGAGAAGGAAGCTGCGTCGCAAGCTGTGACTGCTCCGGTTGCTTTTGCGCCTGCGCAGAAGAGCAAAAAATGAAGGCGGGGCCATTTTGCACGCATGCGTAGCCGAGAAGGCGGTGACTAGTGGCTGTCTTGACATATATTTAGATTTATCGATATTTTTTTTCCCTCGTTTCCCTTTCTTCCGTACTCCAGTTTTAACTATGTCGTACGACCCGTTAGAGACGTATCGGCCCGGGGGGCTTTCTCCCCGAGACTTCAGCGCCATTATTCAGACCTGTAGCACTAATGTACAGCGCTTGGCACAATGCAGTAAGTATTATTCGTCGTGATTACTTTGCCCCACTGATGCCCCACCATCTAATTATCCTATCAGTCTTTCTGGACTTCCGTCCTCTCTAAAAAAATCTTATTTCTTTTGTCCGCCAGCCTTGCCTTATTTATTACATTTAAAATAATGTTTTTCTCCTGTCTTTCCACTTACAGAATGTCCAAGGCTGGAGCAAAAAAAATGTAACTTGTAGCACTGATGACGCATATTGTCCCCCTTTAGTAGAAAAAAATTCTAGTTAATGCCGCAACACTTTTCTGTGTGTTTGTTACTATACAGTAATTTATATGGGGGGAGCCAAGACCTGGTAGAGTAGAAAATTACTCTTAAATATTTATAGCATCCAACCTGCTTAATGATATTCCCATTAATATACCACTTGGGGTTTAATCTCTTTCTGCTAAAAATCAGCACTTAGTCTTTGCGTAATTAATAATTAATTGTTCTTACTTACAATAAGAAGATCAAGTTCTTAGTAATCTTCTCAGCCCAACACAAGTTAAAGTCAACAATGCAGGATCATTTTCATACTGAAGGATTGAGGGAGAGTGGGTCAAGGGATGATAGAAATCAGGGATAGACAAACTTCTCACTATGTCATTGATCTAAAAGTTAAACAATATAATGAGGGCTAGGATATAGCCCTGTCTAATACCAGTAAAGTTTTGGCTGCTCTGCTCTGTTACCTAGAACCTGAAGTTGGGATTTCTCAGGCAAATGTTGGATTAACAGAAGGAGGAGTCTATGAGTAGCCTCAAATTTGCCCCAAAGTTTGCCTCTTGGGGTAAGATCAAAGGCTGATTTAAAATCAATAAATGCACAGTAAGAGGCACCACATTTATGTGAGGAATATTTGTGTACAGTATTAGAATCCCTAATCAACTGGACTTCCCAGATGTAAACCTGCCTGTTCATCTACAAGAATATTTTCTGCGTGAAGCCAGTCTTATAATATTTCTTAGAGATGGTACACATATTTTTAATTTATATTTCTATACTGATGACACTTAGAATACTTCTTGGTCAATAATTGTCTGGGTCTGATTTGTTCCAGTTCTTGTATATTGAGACAATAATGGCCAGCCGCCAGTCTTCCAGGATAGATGTTGTTCATCTATCCATGTAAATAAGGATGCTAGAACCAATCCAGATTTGTCCGTATAGTAGTAGCTCCACTAGGATACTATCTGCTTTGGGAACTTACCTGATTTTTGCTGGTAAATTAGCAAGATAATTTCGTGGGTAAAAAATGGGGGCCACTCTACTATGCATTCTAATTTCTCCAAAGATCCATGGACACTTCCAGGATGTACTACATAAGTGCTCTGGAAATACAGTAATCCCCCATTTATCGTGGGGGTTAGGGACCTAACCTGACCCGTGAAAATTGAAAATCCGCGATATGGGAGTGCTTAGTCAGGTTGGGACTAGGGGGCCTCTCTGGGGCCTCCTACACTTACCCAAGGCCTGGCGCTGCTATGCAGGCTTCCCGGGCCTGTCAGAGGCCCCAGAAGTGGTTTATGGCGACCCAGAAGTCACTTCCGATTTTTTGGAAGTCACTTCCGGTTTGTCAGAAACCACTTCTGGGGCCTTTGGCGGGCCCGGGAAGCCCATCGGAGGCCCATTTGGGGCAGCCTGTTAGGCTTGGGTTAAGTGCAGTAAGCCTCAACCAAGCCCAAGCAGCTTACCCCAGGGGGCCAATATACCAGGACCGCAGTATATGAATTGCGAAATGGCAGGGGACCACTGTACCACTCTCACACATTGCAGGGTTGCACTGAAGATTTTCCCATGGTCTGTCAAACAAACTCCCAACCATTCTCCAGAAGGAAGCACAGTCCTTTAGGTTAGCTTTAGTTATTAAATGTTGCCATCTCTCTTCCTGCACCCAAAGTTTTTTATTCTTTAATCAGTGTTTTGTAATTCATTTTTAGCAAGAACCAATCATGTGGGACCTTCCCCAAATTTTGATGTTTGTGTACTACTTGATATTTGTTCATCAAATTATACTTCATAACCTTACATTCCCTGTCAAACCAAGGTTTGGAACAGGTAATGTAGGGGGAGCAACCTTTATATTTACAATACTTAAGATGTGTTTGAAGATACTGGAGCAGATTCTCAAATATCTCTAACAGAATGGTAAATGAATCAGCAGATACACTAGAACTATTTAGTTGTAAGTAAAAATCAGAGTTACAGGCCTCAACGATTCATCCACTTTTGTAGACCACCTAACAAAAGAGGATGGGTAACAGTGCCTAAGAATGTCAAGAAACACAACAAAAGAAAAGGAAAAAGACATTGTGGCACTTTAAAGGATGAAATATATTTAAATGTAAGCCGGCCACGTGGCCATGGACTTGCACAACACTGGCTCTTCGGCTTGAATACAGAGATGAGCACTGCCCCTAGAGTGGGACATGACTAGCACACATGTGCAGGGGGTGGGGGAACCTTTACCTTTTTTAGTGGAAGACGTCCACTTCTTAAGACTTACTTAAGAATAAGAATACAGAGACTACATGGGTTTTTGTTTGTTTTATTTTTTATTTTTTTATGTATTTTTTGGTCTAACATTGACTGTGTAGCCTACATACTGTAATTAAACTGTAAACCACCCAGAGGCTATTTGAAGTGGTATGGAGTGGTATGCAAGCAGAACACATTGCTTTTTGCTCTATTATAGAGATGGGGAGGTGGCTGGCTGGCTGGCTGTTGCCAAGACTAATTCATGACTTTTCAATGATTTTTCTGTGTTTAAATGCATATGGAAAGCAAGGACTTAAAAGAGGATCACAGCATTATGTTCAGCCTCTCTCTTAATCACAAAGAAGCTATCATAGTCATCTTGTAGAAGTTCCTGTATGACTTGGCTAGGTTCCGTGATACCTGCACTGACCTTTGTTCAACCCATTGCCTTGGCACTGATATATCTATAACAGCCTCTCCTGGTTCCATTTTGATCCTGTTTCATGCTACTAAGAATAAGGAAATAGTATCTAGAAAAGGTGGACGCCACCTCCTGAATCCATCCCCAGTCATTAGGAAAGCTCAGCCCTCTTATCTGTCTGTGGGGCTGCAAAAATACACTCCTGGGTACATTTGTCTGAAACCCAGAGATTAGCTGCCCTAAAAAAATTCACCAGTCTTAGCTAGAACAATAGTATTCCAATTGTTAGAATGCAGTGTTATTTTAAGTTTTACTACAAGCAGTTATATTAAGAAAAGATTCGTGTATCTGTTTTCTTTATTGGAGGGTGACTGTACTATTCTATTCTGGCGACTGGCATAAAAATGAGATATCCTGACATGTTGTTGGTTCGTAATTACGTTGCTTACACTTTTACGTAATGTTTCTAACTTTAATGTTGTGTCGACTAGAGATGAGGCTTTTGTTTCTTCTGGACTGCACTGATTAGATTTCACCAGGAATTCAATCAGAATCTTGGGAGCTGCAGCCCAAAAACAGTGGGTTAAGGAAGAACTTATTTTCCTTCTGTTGTCCATAAACTGGTGTTGGAAAAAAAGAAGGAATCTTCTGATTCTTCCTGGGGGTGGTGTAAAGCTTCACGCTGCTTTCAAGGAAGCGTGGTATGGGTCGTCTCACTGCCTGTTGGCCACTATAAAAGAAGCCTCTCAAAGAACTATCTTTTCCTTGCTCTTTTGCAATCAAGATTCTTTATAACAATCCCAAGGAATACCAAGGACACTTTCCTTTCTTAAAAGGCCAGTATGATGGTAGTGCAGGTGATTGTAGGTGAGAAAAGTTCCTTTTAAAACCATGTTTTGGGTACAGATGTAACACTTCCGGAAATTTTGAAGCTCGGAAAAAAACCAATTTTTCCATTCTCCCCCCCCCCCAGAAAAAAATCATTTTTCAGAAAAATTGAGGGGGGAATATTAGCACTTTTTTCCTTTTCCAGATTGAAAGTCATTCTGTTACTGTAAAACCATAAAATACGACTATGGCATAAAATTATCACAAGAAGCATATTAAAAACATAGTGTATCTAAACAATTATTATAAATAGAACTTTTTTATAATACTGTATTTATTTGTAGTTATAACAAATGGAGCAACAATTTCCTGAACTGAATTGGATGTCAACAAAACTCTTCCCTTTTTTCAATAAAATCTTTCACTTTACTTTCTTCTATACAGTAGTTGTAAATGGAGACATACGGAGATTTTGAAAAATGGGGGTTTTTTTATCTTGGTCATTAGATAAGAAATTTCTGACAAGAGTGCACTATCTGATTCAGATGCAGTGATTGCTGCAACAATTGGCTTTATAATCTTTAGGGAATTTTGCAGCTGAACACAGAAGACCTCCTGATCCAGAACAGTGTTTCTTACACTCCTGGGTACTTTAAGATCTTCAACTCCTACTGTTTCTTGAAGAGCCTCTTTGTTTTATAGCAGGGCTGTTCAACTTTGAACAGGCCAAGATCTCCTTTATGCATCCCAAAGTGCCTGAGGGCTACTACACTAAAACCTCTACTTACGAATTTTATCCGTTCTGAGCACATGCTCATAAGTAAAAATGTTTGTAAGTAGAGCAGCGGTTTCCCATAGGAATGCATTGAAAACCACTTCATCTGTTCTGGAGGGAACAGATTTAAATGCGCCATGGCCCTTGAACTGCCCCGCTCGGCGGAGACAGTGGGCTGGCAGACCCAGAACTTTGCTGGTGGTCCTTGGGATGGGAGAGGGAGGGGTGGAGAACTTATTGCCTCACTTTTTTTTATTGATGACTGGCGGGCTACTTTTGAACCCTTCGCGGGCTACCAGTAGCCCACTGTCTAACTGTTGGGCAGGCCTGTTTTATAGTAAACTTTCAAAGGAGATCCCCACTCCAGCCCACTGAGTTTTACTACAGAGCTTCAGTGTCCCTATTTTATTCTTTGCATTTATCTACTTGCTGCTTCTTGAAAACTGCAGCTACGAGCATCTTTTACGTGTTTTATCACATATTTTGCTCATCTATAGAGCATTTGAAGGGTGTCCAGTTTCATAATATCATGAAGAAGGAAGTTTAACATGTTAGATGCACATTCCATTGCAGTAATATGTGGATACTTATCCATTATGACAGTGATGGCGAACCTATGGCACGGGTGCCAAAGGTGGCACTCGGAGCCCTTTCTGTGGACACCCGACATCGCCCCTTCATAGCCACCTGTATACGGGTTAAATTACTGTATTGGCACTTTGCAAAAAAATTAGTGGGTTTTGAATTGCAGTTTGGGCACTCGGTCTCTAAAAGGTTCACCATCACTGCATTATGATCTCCCATGCTGCTTTCATATGATTGACACTGTCTGTGAGTGAAACAAATACTTGACCACTCCCAATTTTCTGTGGGACTTCACATATTTTACAGCTGGTATACTCTGCAGTATGTTGTCTCCTGTTTCAGTTCCTATGTAACAAACTGGTTGAGATGTTGTTATAACAAAAAATTTAATTCCTTCTCCTTTCACATTTGACCGTCCATCTGTAAGTAGTGCAAGACACAGTGCTTCATTCGTTTTTCGTTGCATAGATTCCATTGCACGTTCATATTCCAACTCCAAAAGAGGCTTGCTCAAAGGATCTCTGGGTGGGCAAATGGTATGATGGTCTTAATAATTTCAAAGCTCCCTGCCAGTATGTATTTCCAGTTATTGAACATTGTGTTCCAGAAGAATATATCGCTCCTGCAAGCACTTGATAATAATTTTTGCTCATACGAAGTTACACCAAGGTGCTAATGTTCTAAGTAATTACCAACATTCCTAGACTAGGAAAGCTATGGATTGCACATAACTTCATCTGGTTTAGTGCCAGCTGACCTGTCATCATGGACATGGCTAATTAGTATTTTTCTACAAGGAGCATAGCTGTCTCTTCCTCTGCACATTTTAACAACAGCACTGGATAATAAGTCACCGTGAGTAATAATGACTACCTTAAAGTCCCTCACTAAACTTCATGGCTCTCTTATCTCTGAAATCCAGATTCAGTACTCCAACTATTATACCATGCTTGCTTATTATCATCCAGTTTTGTCTTCCTGAAATATTTCTTACTTAAATTTCTTCTCTTGGCATTTTTTCTTGTATAGTACCAAAATATTTGGTACTAGGAATATTTACCATTTCCAACAGTGGCATGAGTATAACATATACTTCTAGAATTTATTTTCACCCTACTTAATAAAATAAATTTCTAAAATGAATGCAGTATCACTGTTGTTGTGCTTAGGGTTTTTTTTTTAAATGAGTATGCATCACTTCTGTGGTTTTCATTTTAAAAACGTATAACTCATTTGAAAGTCATTTGGATTTATCTGTCAAATTAAAAGACTGCTATTCTATTATGCTGTGCAAGTAATTCATAAGTGCCCAGACCCCTGTTTCTCACATATACCAATGTAAGTGTATTAGTGTAACTCTCAGCTATGAATTCCTACTAGTTAAAAGAGTCTCTTCTTGTCATTGTCGAGTCATTCAACTGGTATACAATGTGGAATCGAAGCTGCACCTCTTTGATTAGTAAAAATTATTTAATCATGGTTTCAATAGTGCAGACAAATTCAGATTGTTAAAACTATTTATGATACAGTTGCTTATCACTTTCAGAAGGTGTCTAGTATGTTTGATCTAATAATATAGCATGTTTTAGTAACATAAAGTTAAAACTAGCATCAGTGTAGGATAGAACAGTTTTCAAAGATGAAAGCAGAGCAGTTCTGTCTCTCTTGAGACAGATAATAGTTAATGAAAGACACAAGTGGAGAAGACAGTGAAATGTTGTGATAAAACCACATATCACATGACTATACATGCCTATGTCACTGTTTGCACCACAAATTACAGATTAATATACCACAATGTGGTTAAGCCCCTCTGTTGGTGCTTTTAACTTGTTCTTTCCCACTCCATTCCTCCCTTCAGCATCTGGGTGAATTAAGCACAAAAGGGAGATATTTTTTTGTAACAGTATCCTTGCTGATATTCATAAGGCAGCAACAAAATATTTGTCGCTCCCTTTATAAGCCATCAACAATGGATTCAAATGCAAAACTCAACTCCACCTTTTCCAATGTGGTTTGTTCCAGACTAAAAATTCCATGATTACTTATTTATTTGATTTATATACCGCATAAAACAGGGGTGCCCAAACTTTTTTGTAAGGAGGGCCAGATTTGGTGGCTGAGAATGTGTCAGGGGCTGGTTGCTGCCCGACCCTGCCACCCCACTGCAAGCCCCACCCACTGACCCATAAGCCCCACCCACTGACCCCTTGCAACCCCACCCGCAGGAAGGGAGGCGGGGACCGAGGGAGGGAGGGAGGGAGGTGGAAACCAAGAGATGAAGGAAGGATAGTGGGGAACAAGGGAGGGAGGGAGGGAGGTGGGGACCAAGGGAGGGAGGGAGGAATGAAGGAAGGTGGGGACCAAAGGAAGCACAGGGAGCCGTGGCCACAGGTCGCCCCTTGGAAGAGGCGATCTGTGTGACCTTGCAACCCCCCAAGCTCCTCAGCGGTGGCGACAGCTCACCTACAGGCCCACCCCAAAGCTCCTTGGTGGTGGCAGTGGCCCGCTGGCCTGCCCACCCCCACACATTCCCCTGCGGTGCCGGTGGCGGCAGACCACCTGTCCGCCAAGCCGCCCAAGCTTCCCAGCAGTGTCAGTGTTGGCAGAATATTTTTTTTTTAAAAATGGGGCGAAGGAGGGGGAGGGAGGGGCGGGCCAGCCAGCCGCGGGCCACTCAGAATGGCCTAACGAGCCGGATTTGGCCCCCAGGCCAGACTTTGGGCAGGCCTGGCATAAAATCATCTGGCCTGAAGGCCACTCTGATTACAGACCACAAATGATGTACAGTACTCTGATAATATGGGATTGTAACCTGTCACTTACATAGGACATCAGAATGGGGAAGGCCCACTAAAGGTAATGTGCAAGTCTCTTAGGTTCAGTCGCTCCTTCCAGATAAATATGTTTATAACTTTTTTTTTAAAAAAATGTGACCTTTAACTTTGTATTGTTGCATTCTGTTACTTATTGCTGGCAGGTGTGATAAAAGCAATTTCTTTCCTTACATCTTTAAAGTGATAGCAAATGTTTGCTACAATTTATGAATTTGATTATATAATTTGGTCAGTTCATTGAAAGACAACTTGTTGTTGAAGCTGCAGATTTGTGATATTCACCATGGAATGATTCATGGTAGTGAAGTCTCGATTTTTAAGTTAAATACATCACTTAAACTGACAAAGAAATTGATGAAATGTATGTGCAGATAAACATTGCTCTGTCTGAATCAAAAGTCCATAGCAATGTTTGCTCAGTGGTAAAATGGTAACACATTGGCAATTTTGCTTCTATAGCTTCTCAGATAAAGAATTTGATGAGTCAGCTGGGAACCAAGCAAGATTCCAGCAAATTGCAGGAAAACCTGTAAGTATTACTTGGTATTCTGGTAACATCGAATGCTCTTATGACTGAGCTCTGGGTGTGGCAGAATAAACGGCAGAGAACATGCCCTAGGATAACATTCATAAATGTGATCCTCACCTGCAGTTTGAAGTAGTATAGGCTCTTCTACCACTTTAGGGTATTTGCATCTCACTCTGTATTATATGTAGCTCTTGCTGGAATTTGTTGTACAGTTTGTAACAATCTGTTAGGCAAAGTAGTAAAATCAAAGAGTCTAGAAAAGCTGGTATTTGTAACATTCATATCCTTTTTCACTGCTGGAATTGCTCTCTAAGTGCACATTCATAGAGAAAGGCAAGCCTGTCCCTCTTTTTGGGCTTCCAACATAAAACACACAATACAAAAGAGAACGAGGGCGAGGAGGGAAGAAGAAAAATCACGCAGAACTTCTTACTGTTGTAGGATTCCTGCTCCTGGTGGAATAAAGTCTGGGAAATAGTTGTGTGTTTTTTTTTTAAAAAGGCTAATAGAAAGCAGTTCTCTACCGCTTAATATGCAGCATAATATATGTACTATTTTTTCTTTAGAAATGCTTAATTGACCTCAGTAGCTCTTTACAATATGAAATATTATTATCTGTAGATTCACAATATGTAGATCATGTGAATGAATTAGATTTCTCTGGAAAATAATTCCATTTTGTGTTGCTGTTCCATTTGAAGCATTTAGAAATTAAAGTTGAGCAATGAATTTCTTGTTCATAGGCAGCAGTTGCAGAACACAGCAAACCGGCTTGCCAAAGAGACCAATGAATACCTGAAGGAACTGGGCTCCCTGCCACTCCCCTTATCTACGTCAGAACAGGTTTGTGAGTCTTCCTGGGGCTTTGAAAATTTTCAAAAATTAAGTTTTCCCAAAAATTCAAATTTTAAATTTCTTGAAATGTATAACTTTCTTAAAAATGTACAATTGTACCATGTTATATATCAAATGAAAGCCCTATTCATAAGCTTTAAAATGACACCCATCCGGTTCTGTAGCTGTTATGGGTATCTATTAAATGACATTAGAATTATGGTGGCTAGTGAATTTTGGCATATTTTTGCAATTTTGAAAATGCAATGTAAGAAATGGATGGGCCAAAAAATCTGAAAAAATATTTTTAAACATGTCATTGTAAATGAACCAAAATGAACCAAATCAATGAAATCAAGTTCAAAAACGGATTTTTTATTGGTTGATTTGACATGGAATTACCTAATTATAGGTTCAATACATAAGCAGCCCATATGGATGTTCAAATCCTGTTTTTTTAATTCAATCTGTAGTAGAGAAGAAAGGTAGCTTTCTAACATGAAATTACTTTTCCAGATACAGTTGGGTGGTGAAGAAACTGTATGACAGAAAATGACAGAATAACTTCATTATCTTGTAGTCTGCAACAATGGCTTTGGTCCATTTGTTATTTTATTTGCAAACCATGCAACTCTTTGGTTATACAAAAGCAACATGTGAGCAATAAGTAAAGACTCCTCACTTGTGGTGCTGAAAAAAACAACACCAAGCACTGTAGGCTGTCTTGGTCAATTGTTTGTTTATGTACATTGTTTGAAACATGAAATACCTCATAGGATTGCTCTCCAATGGTGGAGAACCTTTGTCGCTTCAGATGTTTTGGACCACAACTCCCACAGTCCTTTGCCATTGGTAATACAGGCTTGGAATTCGGAGAGTCGTGGTCCAAAACATCTGGAGTGACACATCTGGAAAGATACACCACAGGAGCTAACATCATGGAGGTTAAATACTAAAGCTTAAATCTTTATTTTTTTTTTTAGCGTCAGCAGAAACTTCAGAAGGAGCGTTTAATGAATGACTTTTCAGCAGCCTTAAATAACTTTCAAGCTGTGCAGAGAAAAGTATCAGAGAAAGAGAAGGAAACCGTTGCTAGGGCAAGAGCCGGGTCCCGTCTCTCTGTAAGTTGTTGACCAAAGAAGTCTGGGTTTGAGACTCCTTGTTGATGCTTTTTAAAGAGAAATATGCAGTAATATGTCTTTGTTCATGATGCTTGTATAAGCTAGAACTCATAAGTGATTGTCCAGCTGCCATTTTTATGGTGTTACAATGCTCCTTTTGGTTTTCAATGCTTGAAATATCCTTATAATATAAAGCAACAGAAAATCCATGTGATTTGGAGGGAGTGCCTTGCATTTTAAAAAAGCAACTCCCCCTCCTTTTTCATAATCCTGTCTCTGTCAATTGAAGTGTCTCTGTCCCATGCTAAAATTCTATTGGCATCAATACCAGTATCATGCCAGGTAGATGGGGAAAAGGTAAAGTGTCATTTTTATTACTCAGTAGGTTGTTTCTATGCTTGTTCTGGGTCTGGCTGATCATATATCTGGTCAAGCAAAACTGTTTGTATTAGATATGGGCTTTTCATAGTTCATAATAAGAGATACAAAATACAAACTGCTGCACCATAGGTGCTGAAGCAGTTGGCTACCAGACAGGCTTTTCCCCGTATTGGAGTACCGGCACTGTCAAAGGATCTCTGTGCCATGCAAAGCCTGGTAAGTGAGCCAGCCAGTTTTGGGGATGGGAAATGGGTATCTCTTAGTAGGAAATATGAAGCACCCTGGCCTAATTCTCATTCATGTGAGCAGTGAAGTAGCATCTCTTTATTGCATTTTGTGTTTTTTTTTCCCTTTCTACTTGTGGTACACTGTGGTCTGAATAGTATACATTGATTGCATGGAAAGGGTAAAGAAATGATCATACCTTATAAAAAGGAGTTTTGGTGGGATCTTTTTGTCTCATTTCTAGAAAGTTCAATTTTTAAAACACACAACTAATTCTCTGAACTGTATTGTTTTGTTAGCTATTGTGGGTTTTGCCCTGAAATAAATGTGTATGAATGTTCTTGGTGATAAGCTGTCAGAAAGTCTGCAAATCTACAATTCTTTGATGCCATATACATTGACAGAAGAGGTTATGTATGTAATAATAGTCCTGATAAATAATCTAGTAACAGATAAATAATCTCAATTTACACTACTACAAACATTTTTGTTGTCTATCTTTGAACCATATTATTTTCTTCCAGGCAGATGAAAGGCGCAGAGAAGAGCAGTTGGTCACATTTGACAGGTAATTCTGTATATTTGTGGTGACCATCATCTTTGTCTCTTCAAATTTATACTGAGTTGGAGGGGTGGGGAATCAGGATTTATGATTTGTTATTGCACATAAAATCTTAATTTGTGTAAAACTGGCCAAGTTCCAATAGCACAGTCAAACTCTTATTTGTCTTTGAGGGTAATGTCCCTTGTGATTGTGGACACTTCCATGTGCACCCAGAAGTCCACACTTAACTTCCCATTCTGCAACAGTAATCTTGAGACATACAGATCAGGCAGGCAGCAGAGACTACAACATTTAATCTATATCTAAACTGACATCAAAACTTCAAGTTGAACAATGGTATTATTTCTGGCTTGGAAGAAAACAGTCATTTATGGTAACTAGTACGTATATGGCAACTAGTGTACGGCAAACACCAAAAACTAGGAAGAGATTGGAAGGTGAAATATAGAAAATGATATTTATTAAGTTTAGAGATTCTTAAATATTATATAACATTTTTGAAACTATTTTTAGTCTTGGTTTTAATACTCATAAACATTTCATTGTTTTTAATGTAGTTTCTATGGTATTTTAAAACTGTTGATCACTGTATAGCTTTAATTCTTGTGACCTGTCTCTATGGGGAAGAAGGCAGCGTATAAATAAAACAAAATGCTTTGTATTAAAGTAACCTTTACAGTAGTTTAACTTTTCCCAACTGGGTGCCCTTCAACTGTACTGAACTATAGCTCCCATCTCCAGTTGCCAGGAAACCAATAGAATTTTTTTTTTGGGGGGGGGCATAGTCCAATATATCTCAAGGAAAATCAGATGAGGAGGACTGCAATTATACTTGGAAGAACAAACATATATATCACATTCTTCTTGCAGTAATGAAGAGTGGAATCAGATGCAAGCTCAAGAAGATGATGTAGCAATAACAGAACAAGACCTTGAACTTATTAAGGAGAGAGAGACTGCCATTAGACAATTAGAGGTAAGTGGATTGGGACTTGGCAGATGCATTTTAAAAATAGAGATATCTAAAAGGAATTATAGAGAAAGAAACTTGTTTTGAAGACACATTGGCCTTTGCATTTTCTTACTTCCAGTTCATCAGGATTGGTGCCTCTGTAATCATATTGATAGTGCATCATTTGGGGCAATTAGCAATATAATTAGAGTTATTTAGGCCATGTTACTGCTGCCCCAGTATAAAGCAAAGTGTTCTGCTTGTATACTGCCTCATACCACTTCACGTAGTCTCTGGGTGGTTTACAGTTTAATTACAGTATGCAGGCAACACATTGCCCCCCAGCAAGCTGGGTATTCATTTTACCTACCTCGGAAGGATGGAAGGCTGAGTCAACCTTGAGCCTGCTACCTGGGATTGAACCCCAGGTCGTGAGCACAGTTTTAGCTGCATGCAGTTGACTGGCATTTACTTCTTTTTTGATAGATAGAAACCACTGTGCTTCATCGGTCGAGAAGCTGTCAAACGTTTCTATCTATCAAAAAAGAATACCATGTCAACTCCCAATTTGGATGACTTTCTTCAAGTTTTAGAGAACTCTTTAACCAGTTAAGAAATTAAAATTATGTTTCAATTCTCCAGTTAAGAATTTTAAACCTAAAAAAACTGGGCAGTCATAACACCATTAAGATTTATAGCATAAATATTTTTGTCCTTCTTTGTACTTTTAGAACTGTACGCAGCTGGGATTTTGGGATTTCTAAAACATGGGCTATCATCTCATAGTAGTTGCTGAAAAGCAGGAGAACCTAGTTATCCCAGTTTGGAGAGGAGTATATATATGGGAGCTGAATGTTGGAGAATGGAGCTTCTTGGTAGGAGACAGAATGAGTTGAATGGTCAAGAAGCATCACAGGGAATATATGGATTAGACAAATGAATGCAGCTGTGCTTCTGTGGTTTAAGATGGACAGGGACTATAGGACATTGTCTCAGTTTTGAAGAATGGGCAACTTTGTGGAGATTAAGAAACAACAGTATAAATTTGGTGGCATAAATTGTAGTGAAACACGGGATGCAAGTACGAACTCATCAACTAGCAGCAATTCACTGTAACTAACCAGTAGGATTTTAGCCAGTATCCTTGATTTTAATGAGGTTGTGAGTAAGGATAAGGCTACTTGGATATGAGACATTCAGTGTATGAACACATTGGATGAACACCCTTGAGAATGACATGAAGTTGTCTCGGGTTCATCTGGACGTAGCCCATGACCATGCCAAGTGGAGGTCCAAAACAAGAATAGCATATCCCCACCCCCAAGTGGGACAAACGCTAAGGAGGAGGAGGAGGAGGAGGAGGAGGAGGAGGTGAACATGAAGCATGCCTTCAGGAATTCCTTTTCAGGGGCTCAGAAAACTAAAGCAATGCAACAAAAAGATTATTTATGTAAATGTCGCTCTACCTGTAGGTTTGTTGGACCTAAGCTGCAGTGAAGTGTGTTGCTTCTCCAGATGAGTTGTTTTAACTTCCATGCAGTACAAGGAGGTAAAATAAATCTTCACAACCATTCCTTTCAGGCAGACATCTTGGATGTTAATCAGATATTTAAAGATTTGGCTATGATGATCCATGACCAAGGTGATATAATTGGTAAGTGGATTTCTGTATTTGCTTGACCAATGGTATAGAATTTCATTGGCATGTTGCTGATTATACACATAAAGTCATACATTCAGTCTGCGAAAGTCTGCCCCTCAGATGATGTTGGACTGTTGTTACCAACAACCCCAGGTAGCACACCAACGGAGGTGGGTGGGTGGGTAGGATGGGAACCACAGCCCCATCTGTGTTCTGGAGAGTGGGTCTTCGGGCATTTTTTCACTGTCTCTTCTGCAAAAGATTTGAGAGAGAAGAATTTTTAGATCCAGTTTGAAGGGTACACTTGGCATCCCCAATTCCTTTTCCTGGCCTTTTGTAGAGTAGCCAAGTGGCCTTCATTGCAGTAATAATGTGCATAATGTTATGTAATATTTTCCCCCATTTGAGTGTGTACTGTGCTTTCCTACAGATAGCATTGAAGCAAATGTGGAAAATGCAGAGGTCCATGTGGAAAATGCTAATGAACAGCTACAGAGAGCTGCTTATTATCAGGTAACATTCCAGCAGTCTTGTGTGTATCGCAAACCAGATGTGGGCACGGTTATAAAAGGGAGAGGTGCTTCAGTGTTGTTCATCATTTCCGGAAGGAAATATAGAAACATTTCTTAATATATAATATATGGTTCTTGCAGAAAGAAGTTCAATCATATAGAAAATCAATTTTACTTATATAAGGAGCCAACATAATAAAATGATTCTCAAGTGATGTCACTGAGGGATAATATATAATAATTATAATAATTTTAGAACTGCATAGCTGGAAGGGACCATGTGGATCATCCAGTCCATCCCCTGTCAAGGAGGCACAGTGGGAAATCAAACTCCCAGTTTCAGGTTCCACAGCTAGATATCTAAGCCATTGAGCTGTCTAGCAGTTCAGTTTACCCCTTTTGTGTTGTAACTACCTGCATATTTACTTTTGCAGTTCCATGTTTACTAAGAGGATGGTATAATGAAGTTGTAGTGAAGGCATATCATATGGTTGCAGTTGAGGCAATAACTAGGTAGATAAGAGAAAATATGCTTTTTACTACAGGCCACCTTGCAGCAGTCAAAAATGTGTGTTCTAAAAGTAACTAGAATATAACGGTTTTAGCTACTTTTGAAAATAAAGATGTACTTTAAAGAATCGATTCATTATGATCTGAAGGCCCAAATACTTGCCTTTACCATTGCAATTCTGGAAAAATAACAGATTCTTTGTATAAATAGTTTCTTTCTTTTGTTTCCTCTTAGAAGAAATCTCGTAAGAAGATCTGCATCCTGATTTTTGGCCTAACCATAGCTTCTATAATCTTGGGTGTTATTATCTGGCAGGCATCGCAATGAATTGTTGATATCAAATTGATTCAGTTGCAGAATTGCTTTTCCCCATTTGGGAAAATAGGTAAAAAAAAACCTGTGGAATGAATTGATGAGATGAGCTGGAACACAAAACTGGTTTTCCTCTCGTTATTATATAGAAATTAACATTGAAATAAACTAGTTCTTGGACTTAGTAACCATGAAGACAATATTTATCAGTTCATGTAAAGTTATTTTATGTAACTAAATTAATTTTGTGAATTGTTTGCTATCCTATCGCTGTCCTAAATGTATAGTATTGAAAGGTGTGCTTGCTAATCTAGAAACTTTTTTGTTAATTTATAACAAACTACAGATGTAACTTTTAAAAATATGTATTGCTTTTATAAATGACTTGCATAGGAATAACTTCCTCAAAGGGAAAATCTCACAAACCAAGCAATTCTCACTCTCAACAAATGTCTTTTGTGTAGTCTAGGGAGCTGCTTCTGATGTGTGCTATCATGCTATAAGGTGCCATTTCAATTTCTAACAGTAGGTCCTGGCCTACATCATACACTACACGGTACAGCCCTCCACATATTAAACTGCAGTTCCCATCACTTTAGGACGGATAGTCAATGAGAAGGGTTGATCAGATTTACAATCCTGGAGGGGCAAATGATCCAGTCTCTGACATATTGCTTCCGAAGCTCCCAGATACAGTACTGTACTACTTTTTAAGGCACAACAGTGGGTTGACTTCATATAGCACATGGAGGTATATACATGTATTATAGATTGCAGACCCTTTGAAGTTTTCAAGAGAGATTCACTTTTGGTTGTTTTTCTTTCTTCCTTTTTTAAAGTGATGAAACATACTGGTTTAGACCATCTGGGTTTGAAACCAAGAATCTACTTAGTAATGATTAAACAGGGCTTTCCCTCTTCCATTTCTGTGGTGACACTGAAAAAGTTAGCAATGTATCAAACGTCTTGTTGTTTAAAAAAGCTGCAGTTGGTGGTGGACTGTTCTGCTTGCCAACTTCGTAACTCTTAACACATGCATTAAACACTATAGCACATAAAACATGTAGCATAGAACATTATTTGAGTTAAAAATAAGCACAGCATATAAAATGATAAAAGGACAAAAATCCTGTTGCTTAGGATTTAGACTCTAGTAGCTAATGTAGGCCCATTCAATCAAAGGCACTTACAGAAGAGTGGACTCTCCAAATTGTCATTCATTAAATGGCCCTACTCTAGTTGTGACTTGCAACCCTAAGCAACAGGATTTCAGGCATATTTTGTGAGGAATGATGGCAAGTCATTAGTTTGTCAAAGAGACATCATCTGTAGTAGACTTTGCTGAGAATATTGCTTCTCTTCCTAGACTATGAGACATCAGGCCAAATATAGGGGGCACACATTGAACATGCCTACAGTCCACATGTCCTTCCCTCCTTTGCATGTGGTATGAGCAAACCTGATGTTTGCTCTGGTGGTTTAGAGAAGACTGTTCTACCTGAATATGAGAAACTAGTTTGATCCTAAACTATTTGTATTTGACAAGATTAAACCAACCACAGGTTCCCCATACTGCTCCCTTTCTAAGCAATGTCAGATCCCAAAATTAGCATATTAGTAGTTCTGGGTTTATTCTTCCTACAAAATGTAACTGACATGAAAATACTAGAAATTGATGTAAAATTAAGGTTCTGTATTTGAGAAACGGATTTTTACTATTTATTCTTTTTCTCATTTTACTTATTTAAATTGGTAAACTGTGAAAGCTGGGATGGAAGAAAAACGATGCCCTTAATTGCACATCTTTCTTTGCACTATTATTCCCATCATTCCAACCAATTAACCATCAATAAATGTTTTTTAAAATTAAGAGTGTCTTTCCTTAAACGTTCTCATTTCTAAATGCCTATAAAAATACCTTTCTTCAGCTGTATTCTGATATAAACATTCAGGCATATTTATTCTGCCATAAACTAAACTGTCCACCTCATCAGATGAATGAAAAAGGTAATTTTAAACTACAGTATTTGGTTTAGCTGCAAGTTTTGTACTATCCTTACCTGGAAAAGAATTCTGAAGAACTCGGAAACCTATCTCATTTTGTAACTTGTTAGTGATACAGTGAGTGCATGTATTGCCCAATGTCAAGGGTTGTGGTAAAAATCCTGGGAAGCCTCGAGGCTTGAGATATTTCTTGCCAAATAAAGGAATAATCCAGGGAAGCCTTACTGTTTTTAGGCTTGAAATCAAACGGGAACCCGAAAAGGAAGCTCAACCAGCAAGCCCCCCCCCCCCGATGGGTTGGAAAATAAAGACTCCGACAAGTGTATCTTTGGTGCAAAATGAAGCTTCTTCTTGATTCTTGAATCCCCTGCCGCACCCCAGCAAGGCTGTTTTATTGAAAACCACATGACTACAAATCCCATATCACTTTGCAGTAATTTCTTAACCAATTACAAACTTACACATCTACGTAATGCCTAAATAAAGTTACTTCTTTGTCTAAATCTTAACCTACTGAGCATGCCCAAGACTACTAGTTACATAACAAGCTTCTGCGCATGTGTAGAATTCTAGCCTGGGAACTTGATCAGACCATGTAACTTCAGCCAATCACAAAGTGTTTTTCTACCTAAAATGCAACATATTAGTTTGTATATATCTAAGCCTTGACCTGATTAGTACAATACGCATGTGTTTAAACTCTCCTTGCCTGCTATGATTTTTCTTTGCTTAGTTAATGGACGCCAATGCAAAGCATCCAGGGAAAGATTCTCTACATTTCACTCTTTTTTTTTTTTTAATTTGTTTTTTTGAAGAATAGGAGCACTGAGTTCGTTGTATGCATCTGGAAACAATTCTACTTCGTCTCCATCATCGTGTAACTTATGATATCGAACTTGCATGATCTGTCTTTTTGTTAGCCCAGCAGATCGAACTAAGGCACTGCTACGACATGTTTGCATACATAAGGGAAAACACTGTAAACAACAACAGAAAATAATTATAGCAGCAGCAATCACAAGAGCAGCATAAATTAGTGTGCGCAACCAGACTGTACCAGGAAGCCATGAAGTCAGCCAAGACCAATCAGCGCCTTCAAGGCGTCGGATACGATGGACCAAATCTTTAAGATCATGTAATTCAGGCTCTATATCTGTGTCATTCAGTGACATAATGCACGTGTCTCGCTTTCTTCCGATCACCTGGCACAGGCCTCCTTTCCCTGCTAGTAAAAAATCAATAGCAGCTCTATTTTGTTCTGAGAACATACGCAATTCTCGCAAACCATGAGACAATTTACTCAAAGCATCATAAGTATCATTACCTAAACGAACAATAGCACAAACAGTAGCTTCTTGGAAATGAGCAAAATATATATGTGTGGACACACCAACTGAACCAATCCCAATCGCAATTATATTCCCTCTCGGCTGCACCACCAATTCTTTCTTAGCACAAAACTCCCGAGTGATAGGGACTCCAGTGTCAGGTGCAGATCTTTTCAAACGTTTTCCAAGATGTTCACCATAGTCAGGACAGGGGACATCTCCTAACTTCACAACTCCAACTGCCACCTGAGAACATCCCTTGTGATAGTTGGAGTAATGTCCGTCCTTTTTGAGAAACCAGTAATTTCCAGTAGTCCAGCATCCTTTGTCGCAAACACAGAGACCAAAGCTAGTGAGGTAGTCCTTTTCATCAGCAGCATAAAGATCAACATTGCGGGCCTTATAGGGAAACTTCCAGGAAGAAGCGTTAACTAGAATGGGATAAGGTTTATTAGACAGTGGTGCAGCGGCAACGCAAGATACCTCCGTTAGAATGCAATGCCAGGAAAACAAACCTATCCGTTGCCACTGAACGCAACGAGTGGCATTCCTCAAACACCCACCCGCAGAGGTGGAGGTTCGATCAATGACCCACGCCATGCCTGTTTTTTCAGGACAACCTTCATAGCCGGAAGCATTGCCTATACAATTGCCAGCCCAAGCAGTGCCATAAAACCCAGAAATGACAAGCTGCTTGGTATCACTGGTAGTGTAGGGATAGGTACCATTAAACATCAGGCCCGGATATGTGGGAATGCCATGCCAAAGGCTACGTGTGGTGAGACGACGTCCCCACGGGTAACACACTGACTGATTGCCATAATGGGCAATGTGCAATTGAACAAAGTAATTAGCTTTGGCAAAGTGAACAATGAGAAAAAGCAGCAAGACAATTCTAGGAGTCATCTGCACAAAACGGGATCAGCAGATCCTGGGAGTCTGTGGTCGCCTCTGGCGGAGGAGCTCTCCAGGGACGAACACAGCGTGCTGGGACCCACAATGGCTGATCGTCCAGCTGGACTGCGGCGTAGCCTCTCCCCCAGGTAATCAACGGGACCGGACCCTTCCACTGAGGATCTGGAGGTCTTCGGTACGCCACCAAAGGTCTGGGTAACTGCTCTTCTGACCGGAAGTGGAGTTCCACAGGGGAGTGAGACCTGTTGTGGGGAGTAAGCAGATGATTAAGGGTAAACAGAACCTGTTGCACCATTGGGTGAATTTCTGGAACCCGGAGATTCTTGCCGTTGGCTTGTTTGAACAGCATGGTTTTGATGGTGCCATGCGCTCTTTCAACCACGGCTTGACCTGTAGAATTAAAAGGAAGACCATGAGTTAGTTTAATGTCCCATTGCTGACAAAAGCTTGCAAACTCTTTTGAGGAATAGGCGGGCGCCGTTGTCGGTTTTCAGTTGCTTGGCGACTCCCATGACCGCAAAGCATGCCAGACAATGCTGAATGACATGTCTCACAGTTTCCCCTTTCAAAGGGGTGGCCCAGATAAATCCAGAATATAAATCAACAGTCACATGAAGTTTGTTTAAGGGAGCCAAGGCTGGTACTTGCGTGACATCCATTTGCCATAGTTGGTTGGCCTGTGTTCCTCTGGGGTTGACAGCATCATATGGAATAGCCGTAGGCGCCTTGGAACAAGAAGCACATGATGAGACAATGTCCTTTGCCTGGGACATGGGAATAGAAAATCTCTTGTGTAGCACCTTTGCTGGAAGATGGAACTTAGCATGAGAGTCAATAGGGCTGGAAAACAGAGAAAAGCAGTTAGTACGTAACAACTCATCAGCCCTCTGATTACCCTCTGCTAAAAACCCAGGGAAGTTGGAATGTGACCGAATATGAGCAACAAAGCAACAGAATCGCCGTTCACGTAGTGTAATCTGAAGCCTGCCAAACAAGGTAAGTAAATCGTCATCCAAGGATGGATTGAGGTAAGCAAAGGGAAGGCCAAACAGTAACCTGTACACATACTGAGTGTCCACAATGAGATTAAAAGGTTGATACTTAAAAATATCAAAGGCCAGTAAAACAGCAGCCAATTCAGAACGTTGAGCAGATTTCTGTGGGTCTGTAAAGGCAGAGTCCCACTCTCCTTGATTTTGCCAAGTAACGACACCCCGCGACTTAGTCCCATCCGTAAAAACAGTGAGCGCTCCCGCTATAGGCTGTAAAACAAAACAAGATGTTAGCTCATAAGGCACATAAGACAGAAAAGTCAATCGAGGATCCTTAGGAGGAGAAAAGGAAAAATGCCCTAAAAAATCAGCTATGGCTATTTGAAAAGGTGTTGAAGACGATATGAGGAAATCCAGTTGATCTTGCTTGAAAGGCAGGCAAATTGTTGCAACATCTTTGCCAGAGAGGTGAACAGCACGCTGACGGCTTTCTTGATGAGATCAGACGTAGAATCTACAGTAGAATAAATGCTTTTAGGGGGAGTGTTGGAAAGATGCAGCCATTCAACGATGGAGATGTGACGTGCTGAGTGTGGAACATAAAGAATGGCTGTAGGAATCCTGTAGGTAGGAAGGATGGCACAGGAAAGTGTAGCATCCTGAAGAGATGGAATCCGGTCGACAGCCACCATCTGCAGTCGCTGATTGAGGAGGGTGATGGTCGCACTCATGGATGAATCGACGGTAATCCGATCTGCTGGGTCCTTGTGACCAGCGAGAGCAGCGAACAATGGAGAGAGTTCAGCAGTTGTCATGGCAAGGAAAGGTCGTGCCCAATTAATTTGCCCAAGTAATTGTTGCAGTTGGACTAAAGTAACAGTAGGTGGCAGCACTATAGTAGGCAACAGTGGCATTGAGTAACTTTCAGTGAGCTTGTGCCCTAGGTAAGAATAAGGCGGAAAAACTTGCACCTTTTCGGGAGCAATGACAAGGCCATATTGTGACAACAGTTCATCCAGCTCAGGCACTAGAGATTCATTCACTCCTACCCCGGAAATCAAGATGTCATCCATGTAATGGTAAATTATAAGTTCAGGGTGCCTGTCCCTAAAAGGTTGCAATGCAGTAGCCACAAAATGCTGACATAACATGGGACTAGATTTCATTCCTTGTGGTAAGGTAACCCACTGGAAACGAGAGGCGGGCTTGGAATTATTGTAGGTGGGCAAAGTAAAAGCAAAATACTGTCTATCTTTTGGTGCCAGAGGTATGGAAAAAAAACAGTCCTTAAGGTCAATCACAAGAATTTTGTGGTCTTTGGGCAACATGTTCGGGTTCGGGAGTCCGGTCTGAAAGGGTCCCATATCATCCAAACGTTCGTTAATGCGCCTCAGGTCCTGCAATAATCTCCACTTATTGGCCGATTTCTTTTTTATGACAAAGATAGGGGTGTTCCATGGACTGCTGGTTGGTTCAAGGTGCCCCAATTCTAGTTGCTCATTTACCAGGGCCTCCACGGCTTCCAGTTTATTTTGGGGCAGGGGCCACTGTTCCACCCATATGGGGGGACCTTCCTTCCATGTCAAAGGGAGTGCATGGAGTGGCGCTGCCGGGGAGGCCCGTACTAAAAATTTGTATGCAGTTGAAGATCAGCTTGACCCAGCAAATCACGTCCCCACAGGGTTAATGGAATGTCCAGCACTAGGGGGCGTATGGTGTAAGTGTGACCAGAAGCAGACTGAAAAACAATAGGATGAAGGCTTTTTTGAGCTTGTTCATAACCTCCCACCCCAAAAACCTGGTCTGCTGGAATAGTGGGCCAAGAGGGTGGCCAGTCTTTTCTGGCAATGACTGTAACATCAGCTCCAGTATCGATAAGTCCCTGTACTTGCCTGCCACCCATCACCAGTGAAACATGTGGCCTCTCTTTAGTGATAGTAATCACAGACATAACCAGTGGGGATTCCCCAGAATGGTCAGTGAGAACTGTGCCCGCTTGAGAATCATCAGAAAGAGACAAAAGCATCAGCTGAGCTATAGGATCGCCCTTTGAAACAGTGAGAGAAGTGACCAAAGGCGTCCATGCCCACACAGAAAGTCTCTGCCCCTGAGAAAGCGTAACCAGACTAGGTGTAACTACAAGTCCCTTCTTTGCAGCAGGCTGATGGGACAATATCAAGGCAGACACATTATCAGGCAACGGCCCAATGATCTGAGTGTTAATTTCCACAAGTTGGTACGGCGGAAAAACAGACAAGCTTTCAACAGACTTCAACAACACAACTCCAGGAGCCAAGGCACATTCATCAGTTTCTGCTGTCCCCATTATTTGAGCCGGGCCAGGGGCTGGCCCGGATGGTCGTTTCCCGGCGGCTTGGGCTGCTGCACAGGCATAGGATTGCTGCGGCATTGGGAGGCCCAGTGAAAGCCTTTTCCACATCTGGGGCACTTTGATTTTGGCTTCTTTTGAATGACAGCCGAACATTGATTTTGGAAATGACCAATTTGATTGCAATTGAAACAACGGCGATTTTTAACAGCTGGGTTTTCAGACTTAGCAGCTGGAGTCTCAGTCTTAAGGGCTGCTGCTAAAAGCTGAGCTTTGTGAGATGCAGTTCCAACCCCCTGGCAAATTTTCAGCATGTCTTCTAAGTGCTTGTCAGGATCCCCTATAATCCCTTGAAGTAGAGGGCGGCAGTCAGAGTTTGCCCCTTCAAAAGCCAACTGTTTAATAAGCACTCTCCTGGCCTCAGGGTGTTCAACTTGCTTGTGGACTGCAACCCACAGCCTATCAACAAATGCCTGAAAAGGCTCCTTAGGACCCTGCTTTATGGCAGCCAAGGTAGAAACAGAAGCAGGTCCCTCCGCAACAGGAATTTTTTGCCAAGCCACAAAAGCACACTCAGCTACTCCCTCTATCCATCTGGGACCTAAAGTTGCTTGTACTGTGGGATTTTCAAAATTACCATAGCCCATCATATGATCAAACAACATTGCTGGATTCTGAACTTGCAACATAGCCTGGTTTACATGGATCCATCTGCGAGTCTCATTTTCCCACTCTCTAAAAAACAGCAGTTTCTCTGTAGGAGATAAAACAGTTTCCGCAATGGCTTTCCAATCCTCTGGGCAGAGTTGCATGGTGGTGAGATTGCGCAGGATAGCAATTGTATAAGGACCTTGTGTCCCATTTTCTTTAACAGATTTATGAATCTCCTTAATCAGCTTATATTGGAGGGCATGCCATTGTGGAACACCCTGAGCATTGGTTATAATGGGGAAAACCTGAGGGCTATTCGTTCCAGATTCCCCGCCTGAGGAAGAATCCAGCCAACTGTCCAAAAGGGCAGCTTTTGCAACCGAAGGAAGGCTTACTTGAGCCAAGGGTTGAGCCAGGGGGGGCGGATGTTTCCCCTTTTCAGGAGTAGGTAGAGGCAACGTGCCAGGGGGATTTTGGATAGGATCTGGTGGTTTTTCCACCATTCCCTCAGCTCAGCCACGAGGGGGGGTGAAGGATTGGGGAGCGTCTTTGTAAAAAACATCATTTGCTGGTCTTGGACCATATTTTGGGGGCTTAATTTAGCGATACAAGCTCGCACCTTACACCACGTATACAGAGTTTTTGCCGTTATTTGGTGGTGATCATGAAAAATCGAGCCGACCTTGTCCCACTTTTTCAAATCATAAGTCCCATCTGCTGGAAACCATGAACAATGCCGATCTATGTTTAAAATTAAATCTTCCACTTCCGAGGTGGAAGTTTGATGGCCATTATCTAATAAAAGTCTCTTTAAATCATCTCTGAAGGATTGTTGCTCAGCAGAGAGGGCAGAACCCATTTTTAAGCAGTATCAATAGCCTTAAAATACGAAATCACTCACCAGGGGGTCGAAGACACGGCTCCGATGGTGAAAATTGAGCGCTCTTGGGATCCTTTTACCCGGATGAGAATGGTGAGTGATGAAAAGTAGACTTCGTAGTCTCCTGGCTGGCTCGCCAAATGTGGTAAAAATCCTGGGAAGCCTCGAGGCTTGAGATATTTCTTGCCAAATAAAGGAATAATCCAGGGAAGCCTTACTGTTTTTAGGCTTGAAATCAAACGGGAACCCGAAAAGGAAGCTCAACCAGCAAGCCCCCCCCCCCCCGATGGGTTGGAAAATAAAGACTCCGACAAGTGTATCTTTGGTGCAAAATGAAGCTTCTTCTTGATTCTTGAATCCCCTGCCGCACCCCAGCAAGGCTGTTTTATTGAAAACCACATGACTACAAATCCCATATCACTTTGCAGTAATTTCTTAACCAATTACAAACTTACACATCTACGTAATGCCTAAATAAAGTTACTTCTTTGTCTAAATCTTAACCTACTGAGCATGCCCAAGACTACTAGTTACATAACAAGCTTCTGCGCATGTGTAGAATTCTAGCCTGGGAACTTGATCAGACCATGTAACTTCAGCCAATCACAAAGTGTTTTTCTACCTAAAATGCAACATATTAGTTTGTATATATCTAAGCCTTGACCTGATTAGTACAATACGCATGTGTTTAAACTCTCCTTGCCTGCTATGATTTTCTTTGCTTAGTTAATGGACGCCAATGCAAAGCATCCAGGGAAAGATTCTCTACAAAGGGTTGTCCCTTTTATCCCTTGTACTTGAATACCTAGTGTGATGTAGCAGATTGACTAGAGCCCAGAAGACCTAGTTTGAACCCCTGCTCAGCCATGGAAAAGCCTGAGGGTGAGGTGGAACATATACCTTGAAAGAGGCTTTAAGCTCACTGTAAGTCAATTCCTACTTGGTGGCAGATAACTCACTGATTACTGATATCTAAAGCTAAAGCCAGTATTACTATTGGAATGGATCCTTATCAAAATACCTTAGATGCATCAGTTTTATTAATTATGTAAAATTTTATACAATTTAATGATACATATTTCCCCCTTTGACAATTGTTTTGTGTCATACTGTATATAACTAATTGTGTACAGCAGGCCTGCACAACAGGTACACCACGGGCTACCAGTAGACCGCGAAGGTTTCAAAAGTAGCCCGCCAGCCACCAATAAAAGTGAAGGGATAAGTTCTCCACCCCTCCCTCCCCCACCACTGCTCCAGCAAAGTTCTGGGTCTGCCAGTGCGGGGCAGTTCAAGGGCCATTGTGTGGTCCCCTGTCCCTCCCCCCGCTGGCCAGAAGGTCAAGTGAGTGCAAGGGAAGTGGGTGCATGGTCAGCCTTCCCATAGGAATGCATTGAAAAATCAATCCGTTCCAGAGGGAACGGATTGCAATGCATTTCTATGGGAAACGCTGCTCTACTTACATTTTTTTTTTACTTACAAGCATGTACTTTACTTGGAATGGATAACATTTGTAAGTACTGTAGAGGTATTAGTGTAGTAGCCCTCAGGCACTTTGGGCCAGAAAAAGTAGACCTCAGCCTGTTCAACGTCGGACAGCCCTGGTGTACAGTATTGTGTAATACTTCTATCTCTCACAAAACCATGGGCGTTTATACACGACCCCTAAACTCTGGGGCAAATGGCTCCCTGCTCCGGAGCTTAAAAATGTTTCCCCACCAGCTCTGGAGTTTACAGATAATTAAGTGCGACCACGCTGCCCAGCGCACCTTTCAAGTACCTGCTCTTCCGGGGTGAAAATTGCTTGATGCGGTGTAACGATAGTGAGTGCGGGGCTCTCCTCGCTTCTGTTTGTTGTTGTTTTGGCTCCCGCCCCTTTAAGAGCTACTTTACAGAGACAGGAATGTTGCTGCAGCAACAACTGAGGCAGAAGGAGGTGAGCCACGATCTTTTCTTCCTTTTTTTTCTCCCTCCCCTCACGCAGCCAGCAGCCAGGGTGGGGACACAGGAAGAGCGACAAGCCCCTAAGATCTCTGGTCCGAATTTAAGTGGCCAGCGGATCTTAGGGGTCGTGTAAAAGCGCCCTGTGTATATACATGGTTGCAATGAGAACCTCTTTAATAAAAATAATTGGAGGGGGGAAGGCTAGACTGGATATATTTTGGGATGAATCTCTGGCTCTGAAAGCACCTAATTTTCTACATCTTTCTGTGCGTATTGGCATTGTCTTAAATCTCCGTCAAAGCGTTTCGGTCATCTAACCGCACACAAAAGCCCGGATCTCTAAACTCGGGTAGAAAACGTCCCGTTCCCGCGCTTTTGCTAGCCGGTGTCGTGACGTAACTAAGGACGCCACCCTAAAGCGCCAGGCCAGGCAAGGCCAGCCGCCTCCCGCCGCCTCTCCCGCAATGCATGCTGGGATTTGTCTCTCGCCCGATTGGTCTCGTAGTTTCCCGGCATCCCCCGCGCCCAGCTGAATGGGGGCAGTCACAAGATGGCGGCGAACGCGAACTCTGCCGGTGGCGGCGGCGGCGGCGGCGGCGGCAGTAGCAGCAGTCTCCCGCTCTTTGACTGCCCGAGCTGGTGAGATTGGAAGCCCGTGGCGTTGGAGCTGACGTCTTGGGGAGACAGGATTTCCTGAGGGAGGAGGTGCAGCATCATAAAGGAGGGTGGGCCTCGGTGCAGTAAGGGAGGAGAGGGACAGGGACATACATCCTCGAGGGGTTGCCCCTCTCATGCCTTGCAGCGTCGCGCTCTGCCCTAGGGGTATGTAAAGTGAATATTTGTTGGAAAAGGGGGAGGCACGATGCCGTGTCAGGCCACAGAAAGAAAGAATGATCTTTACGCAAAGTAAGAGGATGCTTCTGAACAAGAAAGAACCAAGTGCATGATTATCGAGTAATATGTACGATGTAATATCGGACGGCGCCTATATGGTCATAAAGTATCTTCTTTCCGTCAAGCTGTGCAAAGTGTCGCTAAACATGGATAGAATTATTTCTGTTATTGTTGTTGAGTGGTCTTCGCTTAGTAATGGGAGTAATATCCTTAATCAGCCAACACGTCTAGACTGAATAGCTACATCTAATTACCAACCATAGTTAGGGGAGAAATTTTGTTCAGCTACCCTTAAGGCTTAAGCGTTGCCCTGCTCAGCCCCAGCTGTGGCCATATGGCTGCAGTATTCCTGAAAGAGGTAGGAATAACTTCACAGAGTGTTCAGAAGAGCACTTGAAATGTGTTAGGCTCACAACTAGCAGCCTTGGATGTGAAGATGAAGAACTGAATTCTGCTTGTGATTCTAGGTTTTCTGATTAAAACTATCCCAAATATTTACTGGACTATCACACGTAAGTAATTTCTCCTGTGGAATACTAGCCAGTCCCTATACTTTTGTACTGTAGTTGGTTAGGACAATCTTGTTTGATTTGAGAAATACATTACACAAATTAATACATTAAGTGTTCTTGTTGAAAGGAAGAGGTAACAAGGAAGTGCTTAGTGACAGGTATGTTACACAGACATTATGAAGGTGAAACTTGTTCAGCTTTTTGATACTCTGTTTCTATAAATGTTGGATATGATAAGTAATATGGTTCTGCAATTCCTTGTTTTTTTTAGATACATTTTTTGTCTTTCCTGTGCCAAATAACAGAAGTTTATGGAAGTCTCCCAATGTGTTTTCTGAATGTATTATGTATTAGGGCAACTGAAGTTACTATAGTCAAAAGTGAGCTCTCCTCCTTCAGGGATTTCAGATTGCTTCCAACTTCCAAGTCATACAAATTTCCTTTCCCTCATCTGTATGAAACCATGGTAGTGAACTGTTGAAACACACTAGGGAGAGGGTCACTTTGCAGAATAGCTATTTGGAAAGAAATTGTTTCATTTTAGATGTAGTTAACCTCTGCTCTCATGTCACATCTGATTTGCAGAAGCCCTAATAGGATCTTCATATTTAAGTTACATGAGATTTAAGGAGTGGTTTACCACTGACACCCCCTAATGAGTTTCTGTGACAAAGAAGGGATTTGAACCAGTGTTTCTTGAATGCTAGTCTGTTACTGGGTCCACTAAAGTTCTTTCAAAGTGCATAAAAGTAGTTTAGAAAAAGGAAAAGTCATTTCTCTTCCAGAAAAACAAGAAGGGATGTCATGTCAGTCTGGGGTGATGGGGCATCTCATATATTTGAAATGTCAGTTGGTGCTATTAGCAGTGATAAGGTTTTAGTGACTGTCTCTAAAGGTTGAACTTCATGCTTCAGATTGGCAAACAAGAATGATTTTAGGTTTACTGTTTTCCAAGCATCCCATGAAATTCAGTGTATAGTAGGATCCTGGTATCCGCTGGGGATTGGTTCCAGGCCTTCCCATGGATAATGAAAACCGTGGATAAGAGAGGAAAAAACCCTGCTGTTTTGTGACAGTAGCTTGCTTTACGGCTGCTGTTTGTGACAGTGGCTTGTTTTAAGACTGCTGTTTGTGACAGTAGCTTGCTTGCAGCTGCTGGATTATTTATTTAATGTTTTCCTCTGCCAACTATTTGTAACTGAATCAGTAGTTAATGAATCAGTGGATACAGAGGTCCTACTGTATTCATCTTTATGATGAAACCTGACCTCAGCCCCTTAACTACCATTTTAAATTTTCTGTATTATTGGTAGCTGAAACTGTACTGTGTTACTGTGGTAGAGGGAAGAATTACAATGAAAGAGGGCACTATGTATGCATAACTTTAAATAGAAATAGGTTTCCAATTTCTCAAATAGCTTACACTGAAGGGAACAATATTGTAGTGGATCCCCACTCTGCTTTTAGTTTTTTATATAAAGCTATTAATCCAAAATTTAATTTTTTTTCAAGGCAGCTTGCATTAGGGGGAAACATCGACTAAATTTATTAAAAAATCATAGAGTATCAAACTTAAAATTTCATCAGTATAAGGATCTAATGTAAGAGCTGGCTCAAAAAGGGTAATATAAGTTTTTAATTGTCCAGTGAAAAAAGTCCTGAATGTCCACCTAAAAATGGCTTAATACTGATCTTGAGGGCTCTTATCAGGAAGAGATGCTGACTTTGGGGCTTGGGTAGATTCATACAGCGCCACTTAGAAGCAGCAAAAATCATAGAATCAAAGAGTTGGAAGAGACCTCAAGGGCCATCCAGTCTAACCCCCTGCCATGCAGGAACCTCCCCCCAAAGTACTCCTGATGGATGGCCATCCAGCCTTTGCTTAAAAACCTCCAAAGAAGGAGACTTCACCACCCTCTGTGGTAGCATATTCCACTGCTGAACAGCTCTTCAGATATGACATCCTTTCAGATATTTAAACATGACTATCATATCACCTTCAGCCTTCTCTTTGTAAGACTAAACATTCCCAGATCCCTAAGCCACTCCTCGAGACATATGTTCCAGACCTTTAACCATCCTGGTCGCCCTCCTCTGGACCTGCTCGAGGCTTTCAACATCCTTTTTGAAATGCAGAGCGCAGAACTGTACACAGTACTCCAAGTGGGATCTGACCAGAGTCCATGCCCATTTACTTGTGGGTTTTGACTAAAACCCCACCTCCTGTGCACAGACAAAAAGGGCTGCTGCACAGCAAAAGAAAGAATTGGAGGGAAAGTTGATTGCTTCTATCTGATGTGCAGAAGTACTAAATTTTGCAACATAACTAGTTCTGAGCTACCATGGGGCAGAAAATGATGCTATGCAAGAGAAGTGAACTTTACATTACCCCTTCAGTGAGTGAAACTTTTAAGGAAGTAGTAAATGGAAGCATTTTCATTTTGCTTAAAAACAAATTATATAATGAATGTAAACATGAATGGAAATAGTAGCAGCAAGTAATGCTTTAGAGCAGTGGTGGCCAAACTTTGGCCCTCCAGATGTTTTGGACCACAACTCCCATAGTCCTTTGTCATTGGCAATACAGGCTTGGCATTCTGGAAGTTGTGGTCCAAAACATCTGGAGGGCCAGAGTTTGGCAAGAGCACATGAAGACCCAAAATTAGGAACCAGTGCTTTAGAAAGCAATAGTTTTGTTTTCTTGTGGTGTATAAATTACTGCAGGAGATACTGTCCCTATATTACAGATGGGGAGAGAGGACACTAAGGCTGACACACCTTATGGCTTTGTAGCAGAACTGATATTTGAACACCACACCTTTGTATAGCTCATTCTCTTAGCCATTGTGCCAATCCAGCATCTCTAAATAATGACTCCCAAACAATACAGCAATATACAACACCATACAGTATTTGCAAATATTTGTGTGTTCTCTCTTTCTATCCAAAGTGAGATAAATGAGCCATCCATTTAGTTATTTTTTTTTCTGATCCCATTGGACCTACATAAATGTTTGTGCAATCTGTAGATTTTATAAACCAGTTCCTTATTCTAACCCACCATCATTAATATCTGAGGAAGTAGTTTTGATCCACAAAAGCTCACCTTGAAATAAATGTTAATCTTTAAAAAGCCTCAATATTTCCCTTCCCCCCTTCATTTTTATACATTCTTATTTTGCCGTGTCTCTAATCCACTTTCCCATTTCTCATAGCAGCCAGCCAAATGCCTTCAGGAAGTTCAGAGGCAGAACATGAAGGCAATAATGTGCCTCACAGTTTGCTTCCAAAGAAACTCCTCTTCAGTGCCATGGTGGTTCTCTGTCTTTGGCTTCAGTCCTCAGGCTGCAAACCAGTGTGGTGGCATAGTGCCAGAGAAAGGAAGTCCCATCAATTACAAGCCCAAATCAAGGATTGGTCAAGTTCCATTTTAAAGCCTTGTCACTCCCACTACAATGTATGGTAGATTCCTTACAACAGTATGTGTCCATATCTCAAGTTGTTGGCTGTTAATTTTGCTTAAATATTAATGTGGTACACTTTTGAATTTTTCACCTGAATCCCAAATTTCTGTATTATATTTTCAGATTTCTGCCTGGTCTACTTAATTGGAGCATGGCAAAGAAGTTAAACTAGTATAGCTGTTACCGCATCTCTTGTGTCTTTAAAAAAGCTATAAGAGATGGACTATTTTTTCATAGTGACTGTGGATCTTTTTGGATTCCAAAGAGTATTTTAACTATTCCTAAACAAAAGATGTTTCTGTTTTTCTTTCCTAGGGCAGGAAAGCCTCCACCAGGGTTGCACCTGGATGTAGTCAAAGGAGACAAACTTATTGAGGTATGAAAACAGATGCAACACTTTTCAATGTGAACCAAGAATATATACATAGTACTGGGTAACATATAGAGACGACACAGTCAAACTAGCCACAACAAATATCTGACGGAAATTGTTTTCCTGTATTATCCCAGAATGTGTCAATGCTTCTGACAAATTCCCTGCATCCAGTATTTCAGTGGACTTTAGCCAAATATCTAGTTTCAGCATTTTGTGAACAGATGGTGGCATTGCACTCCTAGCATGTGTGAAACTCCTCACACATTTCATCTGGCATCACCTTTTAACAGATACCAGGTTGGAGTCACAGGAGCAGGTTTTGTGCCAAAATTGGTGTGAGGGGGAGATTAGGATTGAATTTGTGTCTGCTTTGAATGATTGTGGGATCTCTTATACAGTATTTCCATTTTACAGATGAATATGAAAGAAATGATGGGTTGCATGGTTCCCAAATCCTGTATTTCACTGTGTCTGTGAAGATTCTCTGTCATCCAGGTGAGGTTACCCAGAAGTTGAGTCATGGCAACGGGATTTCTTTTCTTTTGAATCTAAACATTTCGCTACTCATCCAAGTAGCTTCATCAGTCTGAGCAAAGTTGGTGTAAGGCTTCCAATTTATAGTTCAACTGGCATTTGGAAACCAGTTGCCATGACTCAACTTCCGGATCTATTTCAGTGGTTCCCAACCTTGGGTCTGCAGATGTTCTTGGACTATAATCCCTAGAAATCTTGGCCCACAGTTAGTGGTGAAGGATTTCTGAAATTGCTAATCCAAGAACATCTGGGGACCCAAGTTTGGGAACCATGCTCTGATTAGAAGAGGCTGAAGGAAGGATGTGCTGCTTTTTCTACATTTCATAGCTTGTTTTGCTCTATTGTCATATCAGCCCCAGTTGGGGCTTAAGTATTTCATCTCAATAAGCCAAAATCTAGTAGAAGTCATGTGTCTTTTTAGTCCACTTTCATGCCAACATTTCTCTCCTGCATACAAGTAACCCACAAGAATTCCAATTTACAAATCTCAGTCATCCCACTATCCTCTTGGTTGTATTTATAAGCAATTACATGGCTAGAACACTTCTTGAACACCACAGAGCTGAAAGAATACACTATAAATGGGTAGCTTTGTGTTGTATATGTTGCTTAAATCCTACAAGTTCGGTAAGCACTTGATACTAACCAAGCCATCTCTACTTTTGTTCCCATTTAGGGTACAGAAGTATAATTAGTGATTGGCTGGGTCTAAAAAGTGCAACATGAAAAAAAGCCATGTGATTAAGCTCAGTGTGTGCAGTATCACACTGGGTTATAACTCAGCGGCACATAAAGGTTCCAATCAAGTTATAAGTTAAAATTCTCCATTCTCCTTTCAGTCTATAAAAGTTGCTTGTCAGCAGCACTGAACCAGAAAGTAACTCTAGCAGAACAAAGATTGAATACCAAGATGCATCTGTTTCTTCAGTTATCTTAGATAATTTTCTTCACTGGATATTGATGTCAGTTGGGTACAAATTGTCCAAATTCATATGTGTGATAAATGTCAATGTAAACTGATAAAATTAAACAATAAGACTGTGTTTGTTATCAACTGAAATTTAATATCTAGAGTGGTACAGTTTAGATAAAAACTATACAGTAATACCTTGGTTTACAAGTACTTTAATTTGTGAGTGTTTTGCAAGACGAGCAACCATTTCTGATCAATTTTACCTTGATCAATGAGCAACGTCTTGCAGTGCGAGCACTGGAGCAGGTCACATGATCACTATTTATTTGTTTGTTTGTTTTGAATATTTTTATCCCACCTCTCTCCTCATTATTGTAAGTCACCTTACCAAGGCGACTTACAATAATGAGGGACAATATACAGCCCAGAACCATTTAAAACATACTCAAGTTAGGAGCAGGGAATTAGAAGAGGAATCTTACAACATTCAAAGGTAACATTAAAGCTACAAAGAGCATGTGAAAAAAAATCCATTTTGAGGAATGGAAACTAACATGGAAAACACTGGTGTTCATGCAAGATAATCCATCTAAAAGCCACATACCGTGTTTCCCCGAAAATAAGACACTGTCTTATATTTATTTTTTCTCAAGAAGACATACTAGGGCTTATTTTCAGGGGATGTCTTACTTTACTTATTAAGTATAATATGCTTGAATGTCAGCCCTACACACAACCATAGCCATGCCCATCACTAGGTTTTATTATCAGGGTAGGGCTTATATTTAACAAATGCATAGAAATCCTGCTAGGGCTTATTTTTTGGGGGAGGTCTTATTTTCAGAGAAACAGGGTAATAGGTAGTCCATCATTTGGGGGAAGCTTGCCTGGAGAGGAAGGTCTTTGCCTACTTCCAGAAAGATAGCAGAGATGGGGCAGTCCTGGCCTCTAGTGGGAGGGAGTTCCAAAGTCTGGGAGTAGCAACAGAGAAGGCCCTTTCATGTGTTCTTATGAGACACACCTGTGAAGATGGTGGGATGGCGAGCAAGCAAAGCAAAAGCAAAGTGTTCTGCTTATATACCGCCCCATACTACTACTACATACTACTACTACATACTACTACTACTACATACTACTACAAGGCCTCTCCTGATGACCCTAGCACCCGAGCCAGTTCATGCAAGTGAGCCAATGGTAGCTCTCTCTGTCTCTCTCCTTGCTGGATTGTGAGGGATTGTCTGGATGTCAGGCAACCCTCAAAAGCAGAGGGAAAAGAGGAACAGAGGATTCCCTTTTATCAGCCAGGAATGGTTTCAGAGGAGAGTGCGAGTTAGGGTTTTACTTTCTTTATATTCTTATTTTTATTTAATTTGTTTCCAACATTCTTATTTTTCAAACCATTTCTAATCATGGGGCAGCTAGTCAAGTGTGTATAGGGCTACAAATTGCATTTTATTGTCACATTATTTATTTATTTATTTATTTATTTATTTATTTATTTATTTATTTACGGTCAATGACCAAACTAGACAGATCCAGCCACAAAATACATAACATCAATGTGTATTCCAAGATAGTATTTCAATTAATACATAAAAATTGATAGATAAAGGGACGGGTTAAAATTTAGCAGTCATTAAAACATGAGTATTATATTTCTTTATCTCCATTTATAATCTGTTTTCAGACCCTTAGTGCTACTGCACAGAATTTTATTGTCACATTAAAAACACAGAGTACCATCCAGTTGATAGTCCCAAGCAGAGCAGATTCTGCAGCCAGGTACCTAAACCAAGGTGTGGACATAGAGTTCTAGCCAATGTCCTTTGTGAATTTTGGCATTTTGTGTGTACAATATGTGATCTATGGGGCCCCAGAATGAATAATCTGACTTTCCGTTATTTCTTATGGGGAAATTTGCTTTGATATACGAGTGCTTTGGGTTACAAGCATTTTCTAGAACGGATTGTGTTCATATACCAATGTATCACTGTATTAATTTTTTGCTGTTTGTAATAACAAAATTGCAGAGAACCCTTCTATTAAAGATGCAGAAAAAAATCCTAGACCACACTTGGAATAGTAATGCAGCTGTTTGCTGATGAAAATGTTAATGCAAAAAAACCTGATTATATAGTATGCAAAGATCTATTCTAGAATAGGATGATAGACAATAACCTAGTTTCTATCTCTGTGCTCAGCTGGGCCAAGAGATATATAAGTCAGGTTTTGTGTTTGGTATATTGCAACGAGCAGGGAAGATTGAAAACAGCCCCCCTCCCGATCCCCAGTTGTATTAGGAACCAGGCATCATAGTACGGCAGTAATAAGGGGCGTAAGATTCTAGACATGTCAAAGTTAACCCTGTGCAAAGCTCTTTCTAGTTGAACTGCCTTTCCATTAGCATATTTATTTCCTCAAGGTACAGCTAACAGTGTACAATACGTCTGTAACTATTCATGTACAAAAAATAACAGGAAAATAAAGTCTCTAAATGTTAGGTGAATTTACAAAACTAGATGCTGCTGTTTTTCTGGCTTCTCAGTTGCAGATTTTTGCATGGTAGCAGGAAAGATAGATAGGTGGGGAAGTTTTCTTAGCCTTTCCTCCTTAGTGCTGACAGTTGATGCAGTCATGATGGAAACCCACACACAACTGACATGCAGTGGCACCATCTAGGCAAAGATATAGGATATCAACAAGAAATAATCACTTTCTAATGAACCTATTAATCTGCCAGTCTGGTTGGCCTGCAAATATGTGATGTGTTAGTTTAATGAAGTTTTTTTCCTGTTTGCTTAAAATACTTGGATGCATATCATTAAGAAGAGACCATAAAAGGTGTATAGCTTATTTTGCTTTCTGTTTGATATCTCACCCCAGAAACTCATCATTGATGAAAAAAAATACTATCTCTTTGGAAGAAATCCTGACTTGTGTGACTTCACCATTGACCACCAGTCATGCTCTCGAGTCCATGCTGCCTTGGTCTATCACAAACATTTGAAGAGGGTTTTTCTAATAGATCTCAACAGCAGTAAGTTGACTGGAACTTCATTGGGTAATATACAGGTAATTAGCATGGATAGGTAAATGTTGAGGGGGTTTGGGTTCAGGCTTATTTATTCTCCCATTCTTTTGGCATACAAAAAGATCAAAGTTCAAAGGGGCACCATATCATTTTCAAAACTGTTGCATACTTTGATTTTCATTAGAGCTTTAAAATCTCCCAATTGCATTTGGTATCAGAAGAGGTGATAGTCTTCTGAACATTCCTTCTGTCCTTTGGACAGACTTGTAAAAAATTTAACTGATGCACCAAAAATGTTGTTAAGGTAGGTTGAATTGTGGCGATCTAAAATGTTATTAGGCCCAGTGAAACTCAAAATAGCATGTTGACAGCTAATATTTGATATGTTATTCTGTTTTTTTGTGTTCTAAAATGCCTAGCACATGGCACATTTTTGGGACATATTCGCTTGGAGCCTCACAAACCACAACAGATTCCGATTGACTCTACAGTTTCATTTGGTGCCTCTACACGAGCTTATACCCTGAGAGAAAAACCTCAGACGTTGCCCTCTGCAGTAAAAGGAGATGAGAAAATGACCACTGAAGATGAAGAGCTCAAAGGATTACTTGGCCTGCCAGAGGAGGAGACAGAGTTGGATGTGAGTATAGATTTGTTTGTCTGTAGCCTGACACCAATTCTTCCTATCTCTCTTGTAGAGGGAACAGAAGCTTACTGACCACAGCCATGGCATCAGCAACTGCACTTGTGGATAACTCTTTTAGGTTGGAAAAGTGTTGTAGGTCTTTATCCTTGTGGAGTCCAGGTGACTCTTCTTAGATGTGCTTGTAGTTCCTACTTTAGCCAAGGGATCTTGGCTAAATAAAAGTAAGTGCTGAGTTTGACTACCATCTGATTTACTATTGGCAACCGTCCATAGCTTTCTGGGGTCCTTTGATTACAGTTTGGCCAATCCCACTGCTCATGAGGTAACACCGAGCATGTAAGATTTTCATCTCTAATCACATGCTTTGTTTACAGTGTCCTCTTTTACTTCTCAGAACCTGACAGAATTTAACACAGCCCACAATAAGAGGATTTCTACGCTAACTATAGAAGAAGGGAACTTGGATATCCAGAGACCAAAAAGAAAAAGGAAGAACTCAAGGGTTACCTTCAGTGATGATGATGAGATAATCAATCCAGGTGAGGAATGTAGACTTCTTCTGCCTAAGTCTGTCAGCACTTTGCTCTTTTTTCTGTATGTCATTAGTGGCCACATGTTTTCCTGAAGAACTTAGCAGTTCTTCCCTTGAGGAATGGGGCTGAATACTAAATACATACTTCAAAATCTGCTTTTAAGTAACCATTGTACTCCCATCTGATTTACCCCTATAGAAGACGTGGACCCCTCAGTTGGACGATTCAGAAACATGGTACAGACTGCAGTTGTCCCAGTAAAGGTATGGGTCTATGTCAGAAAAGTATTAGAGCCGTTTGTTTCCTTTTCCTTGTTTTTGCATTAGAAATACTTCTGTTGTTAATATAGTATTAGTAGAATTAATGGAATTATTAATACTGCACTAGGGAATTAATAGAAATATTAATACTTGCAGCTTAGCAACAAATACATTTTATATTAAAATGATAAATGAAAATAAACACTTTATGAAGGACTAGGGACTGTTGCTCTCCATGCTTTTAAATGTCCATTAATACCTTGGTTTACGAGCATAATCCGTTCCAGAAAAATGCTTGTAACCCAAAGCACTCGTATATCAAAGCAAATTTCCCCATAAGATATGATGGAAACTCACATGATTTCTTCTGGGGGCTCATAGACCACATACTGTACAATCAAAATGCCAAAACTCATAAAAGACATTGGCTAGAAGTCCATGTCGACACCATGGTTTAGGTACCTGGCTGCACGATCTGCTCTGCTTGGGACTAACATCTGGATTGTACTCTGTATTTTAATATGGCAAGAATAAAATGCAATTTGTTGCCCTATACACACTTGGCTAGCTGCCCCGTGACTAGAAAAATGTTCCTGGCTGGTGCAAGGGAAACCACCATTCCTCTCTCTTCCGCCTGTTTTTGAGGCTTGCCTGAGATGGAGTGTTCCAGACAATCCCCCACAATCCACCAGGTAGGGAAAGAGACAGAGAGCTACAATAGGCTCATTTGTGATTTTATGACCTGCTCCAGTGCTCACATTGCACAACGTTGCTCATTAATCAAGGCAAAATTGATCAGAAATGTTTTCTCATATTGCAAACCACTCATGAACCAAGGTATTTTTGTATTATGATTTTCAGTTTCACTTTTAAGCAAGTAAGGAACAAGAGTAAAGATTCTGATGCAGCTGCCTAAAAAGGCTGCCAGCAAAAGGGAAGAAAATGCAAGAGAGAAAAATTACTGTATTGCTAAAAAAAATCTGGGAATTGTGGTTTGCATGCAATGCAGGTCGGACCTGTCAAAGTCATCCATCACCACCACCACCTCCTTTTTGGTTGCTTCAATCTCTGAGATTGAACCTACCAAGAAGGAGGGGGAGGTGGCCATCACAGTGGCCGACATTGCATCATTCCCAGGAAACAATGCAACATCGGGCAGCCCTGGCACCTTGCAAGGGAAGCGCTTACCTTCCTAGCAGAGGAAGAGTTAAAACAAGAAAAAAACTTTGGGAGGGATGGAACAGATGGGGAAGAACTTGCTTTCAGTCCTGAGCTGCAGCCCCCCCACACACACACCACTCCTGACTCTGTGGTGTTTGTGTTTTGTGTGTGTGTGTGTGTGTGTGTGTGAGAGAGAGAGAGAGAGAGATGGGCTTTGGGGTTGCAAGGAGGAAGGGAAGCTTGGAAAGGGGGAAGCTTGGAAGAGAAAGACAGGGAGGGCAAAAAAAGGAAGAGAGCAAATGGATGGAAGGAGAAGGGGGAAATGCTGAGCAGGGTGCCTGCCTCAACCCAGCAAAACAGGGGGGAAGCTCCCCCCCTTTGCTGGGTTGGGAGGAAACCCCCTCCGTCAACGGCAGCCAAAAGCTGCTACCTGCAGCCCCCAACAGATTTTTGACAACTCGGATCTATCAAAACCAGCTGTCTATTGGGCTGCTGGTTGCTTGAGGGGCTTTGGGATAGCCTTCCATTGGGAATCCATTGAGAACCAATGTAATCCGTTATTCCTGTGGGAAACCACATTTTGCAAGATGATTTTTTTGTAAGATGAATTGACCCTTAGAATGGATTAAATTCATCTTATGAGGTACCACGGTCGTTTCTTTCCACCTGCTTTTGCATTTGCTCAATGGACCATCGTGTTCTGGCAGAGTGAGAGGTATTTCAGTACACTAGGAAAGCACTATGCTGTCTACAGGATTTGTTTTTCTTATAGTAGCTACAGGGCGAGTGTTCAGTTTATCAAAAACCATAATTAATTGCTGAAGTGTAAAGATAAGTCAAGACGTACAGAGAATGCAAGTGAATTGTTGCCTTTTCAAATAATATTTTAGCCACCGTGATTGCACGTAAAGTTTTCTTTAGGTATCTTACAAGAATAAAAAAAATTAAAACCCCGGACTCTGCCAACAGGTGCGCAACCTGGCACAATGCAAAAGCGATATCAGGGGAAGTGAAGAAATTGAGTTAAGCACAATGTTTTCATAAAATTCAAGAAATAAAAATATATTGCAATTGAGATTCAAAAAAAAGAAAGAAAGAAAGAAAGTGAAAGGTTTCTCTAACATGATTTTTGTTTTGGAGATTTTGTATTAAACAAATGCTGTTCTTCTGCAGAAAAAACGAACGGACAGCACCGGGTCCCTGAGTGCAGATGAGGCCGTGACAAGGCGTATGCAGAACTTTTCCTATAGCGGTGGTTTGTACGGTGGCCTGCCTCCCACTCATAACGAGTCAGGAGCACAGTCCCATACCATTCATGGCACAGCTCTCATTGGAGGCCTGCCAATGCCCTACCCTAATCTTGCCCCAGATGTGGACTTGACTCCAGTTGCACCCTCAACAGTTACCATGAATCCAACTCCAAATCCTGCTGTGTTTAATCCTGAAGTTGTGAATGAACCCAAGAAAAAGAAGTATGCGAAAGAAGCTTGGCCAGGGAAGAAGCCTACTCCTTCCCTCTTGATCTGAAGAGCAGAGCTTGGTCTTTCCTGTGGGTAGATGGAATCAACCAGTCAGGGGAGGGTGAAAACTCTGGAAATGGTTTGGCAGCTTTCCAACTTGGATCCTAACTCAACCTAACCAGGTTATAAGGCTTTAACTGCCTTAAAAAAAAACAACCTTCAGAAGAGTTCTACAGGTGTCCAGAAAAGAAACACAAAAATATATCTCTCATTGCCTGTGGAACTACACTGCCTAGCAGCTTTTTCTTCTTTTACCCCATCATTTTTACTTTCATGGTTCTTTAACTTTATTTGTACATCTATAAGGACACTGTCAGATTACTCACAGTCAGTATTTACAACCCAGTGTTGCAGCTGCAAAAATGGTAGACTATTTGGTATTGCTATCCCAGTTCAGTTTTGATCAGCTGAACTTAGATTAACTCTCCTTCAGAGGGAGATAATTCTAAACTGGCATATTGTTAAGTTTCATGTAAATCAGATACAATAGTTTGTACCTCAAGATCATTACATGTTTTTAGTCTAGGCATAGATTCTTCTGTATGGCACAGAGACAAGCATCATCAATTTGAAGGTTAGAAACTCAAGATAGTGATCAGAAAACAAGAATAGAATAGAATTATTGCAGTTTAGTATCTTAGATTGAAAACACTAAGAAATATAAGCAAAAATATCTCCTTTAATCCAAGACTTCATAGTAATCTGGCAGTGGGCCTTCCTGACAAAAAGAATGATATAGTGTAGTGACATTGGACATCTCATTGGACCAGTACTTGGAATATGAATAGAAAATCCAGTAGCAGTCATATATGACAATTTATGGAGTGTGGTTTTACTATACACAAGCAAATTCGTTATGCAGTTTTCTAAATGTTATGTTTCCCTCGCTGATCTGAAATCTGTATCCCAAGGAACTTAATCCAGTTTCTGAAATGTTTATACAGTGTAAAATATTTTTTACCAAGGCAAAACAGCTTTCTGACCTCAACTCCACCATGTTTCGATTTCTTCAGTTGAACAAAAATAGGTTTGAAGGCACATTTAAGGTCCTGGTCCACATATTTGGAATTAAAGAGTTTTTAACTGATGGCTGAAACTAATATGAAATTTGAGGCATGATGTCCTTAGGGTGCTCTGTGTAGTGTCCAGGTTCTTGGTGCTGTCCAGACTGTTACAGTGTTGGATCTGTCTCGGTTCTGTATTCAGGCACAGAAAGCATATCCAATAGTTCAGTGTAGCATGCAAGAACAGCAGGCACCCGGTCTGGTGAAATCAGGCCATTTGCTCTGTTGATTTCATTGGGCAAGTTGTTTATATTCTTAACTCCTCACCTTCAGTTAAAAACAGTGGAACTTTTAAAATTAATAGTGCAGTTAGTGTAGTGCCTTCCGTTTCAGAAAATAGTCTCATTAACCAAAATTACATTTGCCCCTAAAGTACTGGGTCAAAAAAGAGATTAGGCCAAATAAGTCAGTATATAAGTGTTGGTTCCCCCCACCCCCACCCCCCAAAAAATCAAAACATTCTGTCATGTTGGAGGTCTAGAGTATGTGGATGCCTTGAAGTCACTTCGCTTCTGCTCCTCCCACCCACCGCAGTTTACACAGGGGTTTTATATGAAGATTCGGCTGTTTCTTAATTGTATGGTTATATAGCAGCATATTCCCAGTTGTGACAGTTCATCATTCATGAGCATTGGTGTACCATATTCAAAACCTCTTTTCTCTGGTGACCTCTGATCTTCAGGATGATTAAAACAGGCTGTAAAACAGACTTGCTTTGAGGACAGTTTTGAAGGACGACAAGTTTAAAGCAATTGATTTTTTTCCTCGCTGGATTTTAAAATAAGTTATTTTAAAAGTAACGGTTCTGTGAGCTACAGCCCTTGGGATTTTTACTGCTTGCTGTTCTCAGCCCCTCACCTCCATAGAGAGTACACACTTTTAATTTCAGATCCATGAAGTCAGTCCTGGCCAATACTGGGCACAGGGGAGGAGAAGTGAAAGGTGTGGGACTCTGTACAGACATTTGTACATTTATGTAATAAGCCTTTTCACACTCTGTTGAGCTTTTTACCTGTAACCTTTACTACACTGTAAATTAAATGACCATTTTTGACAGCTGGAGAGTTTAATATGTACGGTATACTCAGATTTTACAGTGCATTCCAACAAATGATTCTGTGCTGCTAGCATTTAATTTCCATTGTATTATGTTGCCATCAGATATAATTTCTAAAATTTCTGTCCTGTTTTCCCATAATGACAATGCTGAAGACAACTTAAAATCATAAACACAATTCAAGGGGAAAATAATTCAACCAATATTAAAAGAACAGTTTTTAAAAGCTGAAGAAAATATGACAGCTTCTAGACTACAGCAGCAAGAACCTCAAATGAACAAATCATGGAAGGATATTTAAAGATGCTATTCCACTACAGAAAGTCATTGCCACCCATCTGTCTTCAAAATTCTGATCAGAATTTTCATTGTGGACTTAAGAAAATAGGTTGGTTGGAAGAACCTCAAAAGCTGTCTATTCCAATCCGTCTGGATGTTTTTAATCTAGTGCTAGAGCATCCATAATTCCTGGTAATCATTCAGTATCTGTTTAAAAGCCTGCACCAAAGAAAAGTTTACCACCTTTCCCAGTCAGTCTGCTCCTTTTGGATTTCATACTGCCCAGAAAATGTTCCTAAATTTTCTATCAAGATCTTATATCTTACAAATGAAATCCATTTGACAGTTCTCTGGAGCAGCTTTTTGCAAACAATGCAGAAGATCAAATTCTACAAGGAGATCTTTTGAGCCTTCTAGGTTTTTCATATTAAGAAAAAAAATCCAAAATCCTAAATGTATGTATTTTTAAATTTTAAAATATTTTTACTCTCCTTTTGCCTTGAAAAGGACTCAAGAAATATTGCTTCATTAAAAGACAGTATTTAAAAGCTTAAAAAAATCCTGTAAGTCTAGACATATTTTAAATGAATTTAAAATATTAAAAACTATAAGTAAAATCAGTACTAAAATACATTTTTAAAAAACAATCCCTTAAAAAAACCCTCTCAGACAACCAGTCACTAAGGGAAAGCCTGCCTGAAAATAAAGGTCTTCGTCTACTTGTAAAGATGGAACCATCCTGGCCTCATGTGGGAGGGAGTTCCAGAGTCTTGAAGCAGCAACAGCAACAACGCTGGTATGTCCCCATCAAGTACCTTTGGGGGTTGTTGGACCAAGAAAAAGACCTCTCCTGATGATCTTAACACCCAGCAGCCTCATAAAGGGAGACATGGCCCTTGAGATTGCTTGAACCCAAGCCATTTAGGACTTTGTAAGTTAAAACCAGTACTTTGAATTTGTGCCAGGAAATGGATTAGTAGCCAAGGCAGCAACTGCTAATTTAGAGAATACTCTAAATGAGTGCAGAAATAGAATATACAGTATACTGAAGAGATAAGCCTTAAAATTATCTCTTGTTTGCAAGTAATTGCTAGAGCTGATGGCTCAGCAGTAAAGGTACTACTTTATCCTTTGCCCTGCCTTGTTACCAGTAAGGGAGGTGCCAGAAACATGCCTTCCTGACATTGAACTTATGTCTGCAGTGGAAAAATAAACCCTACATTGTTTTTGTCTATTTCTTCAAAGTGGTAAAATGTGTTTTTGCTTTCTCCCTTTACTTACATATCTGGTATCATCTTACTGCTGTGGTGTAAATGAAGTATTTCTCACAGAAACTGAAACAAGTGCAGTGGGAAATTAGGAAAAAGCATTTTCACAATCATTTTATTTTCTCTTTATGCTGAAAGCACTGTCAATATTTGTCCTACTGTACATTGTAATTCAGGACTTCCCATGATTTGTAGAAGAAAGCTAAAAATCTTAAGAGCAGTGGGGTGTGGAAAGCCATAGCTTTATATTTTCAGCTTATAAATACTGGCAGTGAAGAAGCCAAATTGTGTTCCTGTGGGAGAGAGGTGATCCTTTCTTTAATTAATAACTTCAGTGTTGAGTTGGTTAATCCGCTGGATTTGCCTGCTGCCTGTGCAATCCTAATTGGCCAAAATGGCTAAACACTAGGTAAACTGACTTGAGCTCAGCTGAAGTTATGCTAAATCCTAACCCCTAGAGATGTTGGAAGTTACTTCTAGATTAGCTTTGTGTCAGCATTGTGGCTATGTTCCTGGGTTGGAATAGGAGTTAATTGGGCCTATTTCAGCTTTGCTTTCACCCTCCACTTTTCTGGCTTTGGAAATCAGCCCATAGAACCATTCCAAGGCAGATGTTTCTGTCGGCAGCTCTTGTGAGCTCTGCAAAGAGAGAGAGGTTTGTGTCTACAGAAGAGGCTTTCTGCCAGCTCACAGTGTTTGTGTCTGATCCTCATCCCCCACAGCTGGTCCATCCTTTAGACTGGATTGCACTATAAAGTTGCAATCCTGTGGTTCAAGATTGGCAGGGATTTTTTAATCTGTTTTATTAGAATAATGACATTCCACCTAGCAGGCATGCAGAGCAACATACAGGTGAAGGATTAACATTTATTGAAGAGGATGCAACCAATACACAAAGAATTTCACAGGTAATTACACAAGCTCAGAGCACAAAGTACACAAATGCAGATAAGAGGGAAGCTAAGTGAGGTATGCCTGCATATGTCATGCTTTCACTCTGAAGGAGTGAAGACGTTCAGTAAAGCAGAAAGTGGCAAGCATCCCACCCATCCAAATATAACCCCAAAACATGCAAAGAATTTGCTATAAAAGAACATTTTATTCGGCATCAGTTCATGAAGTCAACCTTGTTTGTATTAGCAGGCTGCCTCCTTTTTCCCATAAGGTGGCTAAAGATAAAGACCCCCAAGGAACCAACCCTACCATTAGACAGAATGACGTAACCCCTTCTGACAGGAGAGCCTGTTGAACAGGAAACAGCAATGAGATGTTGGAGAACAGAGCTGTATGTACAGTAAAGTGTGTCTTATCTATCCCCTACCTGCAAAGTATACCAGCTCCATTTCGTGATATGTGGAAGATGTGTCATCTTCCAGTATAAGAAGCTACCTGTTCAGTTGGCTTGGACAGTAGAGGACATGGGAAGATATTTTCTTCAATTTAGGCAGCAAATTTAGGAGGAAAAGGGACAATAAAGTGGCCACTCAATTCTTTTAAAACTAGTAGCCTTGTTAGTTCTAGCACATCAGGTGAAAAATAATAAAGTCAAAAATTTAGCACCTTAAATATTAACTGCTATATTTTAATGTGAGTTTTCATGGACAAGTCAATTTCCATGAAACTTGGGCGGTATATAAATAATAATAAATAAATAAATAAATACATGCATACATACGAACATACAAGTCCATTTCCTCAGACATATTAGTGGGGTTATTTGCCATGTAACCCCACTCTTACGTTTGAGGAAATGGACTTGTCAGTGAAAGCTTACATTAAAATATAGCAGTTAATCTTGAAAGTGCCAAAATGTTTTTGAAATGCCCACTACCCTTCAGCATCTGTCATTTGAGATGTCCAGATTACCTGACAAGGCATCCTCACGTTCCTGCTGAAAAAGGACAAGAAAGCATTGTGCTATATTGGAGAGATAGTATCCCACTAATTATGGAGGATAACAGAAAAATCCAGCATATTTGTGACCTGAATATCTGCTATAGGAGAAAAATTGAATTTTCAAAAACTTCAATTGCTTTGCTCACCAGAGCAGTTCCACAGAACAGAAGAAGCTTCTGTTTGGGAGGTATCTAAAGAACATGCTTTAGAAACACTAAGTGCAGTAATAGTTAAAACACTGAAGTAGGACTGGGGTCATCTGGTTTCAATTTTTTAGTCAGACACAAAACTCTTGCCCAGGTGGCTTTAGAACATTGGTCTACACTGATTTTTACATAACTACTAGCCTACTGGAGTACGCTGGGCTACAACTCCGCCTTCCTCTCATTATTGGCTAAAATGACCAAGGCTAATGAAAGCTGGAAACAAAGGACATATTTCCTAGCCCACTGTAGTATTCAGAGTTGAACTTGGACCATGCCCAGTCATAGAGCTTACTGCAAAATCTGCGGCTAGGACAGTCATTTAGACATTGCCAAACATACAGTGAGGGGAATTAGGGTTAATTCTGAAATAGAAATAGAAGACATGTGGCCATAGTTAAAAAAGCAATTGAACTAGGCAACCTACTGCTCAGCCTGTTGTTGGTGTGCTATTGATGGTTACCCTTCAAGTAGGGTTGTGCTCTTCTAGAGTGGGATGCTATGGGTTAAGTGGTCTATGTATGTCTTCTAACACTTTCAGAGTGCCGCACAGGTCCTTAGATATTTTCTTCAACTACGCTATCCTTAGGTGATCCCAGTGCCTCAGGGCTTATTTGGCATGACGATGGCGGATATAATGAGGGCGCAGTCCAGGTACATGGAGGATTCCATAGAGGGAGAATAGGATTTTTTTGCAGCCTGATATGATGACCTTTAGGATCTGTTGTTCCACTACAGTTTTGCCTTTTGTGGAAGAAGGAGCAGTACATTCTCGCAACCTTGTTGGACCCCCCAGTTAAACAGTGGAGTATGTATAGTAAGCAGTAGAGATGGGCACAAAATGCTTCATGGTGCACTAGTTGTTTCAGGAGCTGGGGCTGCCCTTCCTTGCCTCTGCAGGCCGCCAGCCTGTCTGAAGAGGAGACGTGATGTGAAAAAGCCCCTGCACCAGGTGGCAACTGGCTAGTGAGCTGCGGAAGCTGGGAAGGGCAGCCCCAGCTCCTAAAGTGACTGGTGTACCACAGGTATAGGAGGACCCTGGTGCGGTGCTGCTGGTGGTGAATGGGCCTTTGGGAGTCGGGGAGGGTGAGACGGAGGATAAGCTTATGATTAATCACAAACCAGTACAAAGTGCTTTATGCCCATCTCTAGTAAGCAGCAGCAGGAGGGGGAGCAATGTGAGTCACATTTTTTTATCACATGCAGCAGCTAGGGAAGAAGGTCCAGCTGGCACTGAGAGGCATCACAAAACAGGAGGAAACCTAGCAATGCTTGTAGCGCCCCAAACAGCAATACCAGCAGTTATATTCTAGAGCAGGGGTCCTCAACCTAAGGCCCCAGGGCCGGATGCGCCCCCCCCCCAAGGTCCTGATTCCGGCCCCTGGGACCAATTGTAACCCCCACCTACCCCCTGTTTTGTGAGCAAGCAAGCCTCCGCAGCTGCTTTTGGACTGTGATCCGGCCCCCAGTGGTGTCTGGGTGGTGGTGGACCGGCCCGCTGTTTGAAAACTTTGAGGACCCCTGCTCTAGAGTCTGAGTCCTTCATCCCTGCAACAACAGGGCGAGCTTTCTGGGACACTGTATTGGCAAGCATACCAGGGGACTATCCTCCAGAGACACCACCCAAGAAGAAGGACATGGAAGAGGCTGACACCTACATGCGGGTGCCATGCAAGCCCAAGAGACTGAGCCCTTGTCATCCTGGGCCAAGTCATCCAGCATCACATTTCAAATGAATCAGATTTTTCAGACTATACTATTATTCTAAAGTGGTTTTCAGTATGATCGGACAGAATGATGCATCCCATAACTGTACAGCTCACTGAGCCCTGAAAAAGGAAGCTGTATTTCCGCTGCAGCTCCTCTTTGTTGCAGCAAAGCACCCTGTAGCCACACCAACAACAGCTATGGAGTCTGTTTGCTTCCAACATTATATCTGCGGTCTGGATCTCAATTCACTGCCTAGAGTGGTAAAAATCTGCTCTGGAGTCTACTTTGAAGGTGAGTTCAACCTGCCCCTCTCTTGCTGATATCAGAGAAGCTGAAGCCGTCTTAACTGAGCTTGTGTGTTTTGAGGGTGGGGTAACACAGTAATTACAAAGCTGGAGACGTACTGTCTTCACAGAAAACTGTAGACCCAGGAAAGAGTATTTTTAGGACTGCATCTCCAAGAATCACTATGGTCTTGCTGGCTTAGGGTTGCTTTTAAAAAAGGTCTCTGTGCTACACTACCTTTGGAGATGATTTACACCATTGCTGAGACTTGGGGAGCTACTGTTTTTGGAAGACTTCAGTGGTTGTGCTGTTCTATGACAAATAGTTGGGGGTAACAACAAGGATTATTTACAAAGGTTAGATCATACATTCTTAAGTGACTTAATGGGATATTGAAGCCAAAGTGGTGCGTTTTTGCAACCCTCCCTCGACTAGAAAGGCATTGTAGATGGGCAAGTGACATTTGGTTTATGCCTGAAAGCATCCATAAAGTTTCTGCTTCTCCCCCCCCTGCCATTAACATTGCAATTAATGATGCCCCATGTTTCCACCTATTGAGGAAAAGAATACAGATAGTGACAGAGAGTTCAAAACATTAGCAGTGAAGCCAAACTGCAGGCATAGCAATCTTGATCAGCCTTTCCCCCCTCATGTCCTTTGGGTATGTTGCACTACAAGGGCTTTATTGCCAGCCAGTGTGAGTTGTGTTAGGTTAAACAAGGAATTGCTCTCAAGTGGGTGGCCAGTATCCTATTGAACTTTCACTGAGTAAAAATGTCTCCCAGCAGAGTATTGTGGGATCATCATGCTTTACTAGGATTTCTGTTACACACATGATGATCTGCAGGATAGCTCAGTGGTTTAGGAACCAGAGGGAGGTCAATTCCTCCCTGAGCCTCTTTGACAGAGGCTGGAGCCAACAACTCATAGGATCCCTTCCCTCTAATTCTTCTTCAAGTGTCAAGTCTTCCTAGAACATTGGCGATCAGTAGCCTGAATTGGTTTATTTCCAAAGCTATTCTAAATAGAGCAGGTGTGCTCACTGCAAACCATTGACTTGTTGCAAGCAGGACATATCTTATGTTCATCAGCATATAGAACTCCATTCACTTTCACGTCTCGGTTCTTTCCTTTGAGAGCACCCCGGGAAGTTCTTTCTGAATAGATATTTAAGAAGTGGAGGCGAGAGAATATAACCTTGACGAACACCTTTCATAACTGACATCTCTTCTGATATCTGACCATCTATCTGGATGCCAGCACACTGATTCCAATACAAATTCCCAATCAATCTGATACCACAAGGCTCAGTTCTTTAAGAATATTAATAAGTTTATCATGATTAACTGAGTCAAATGCTTTTTCATAATAAATGAAGCAAACAGAAACATCAACACTGACATTGAGACATCACTGAACTAGCATTTGAAGACTAAATAATGCCTCTCAAGTTCCAAAGCCATTGCTGAATCCAAATTGGGTATCTCCAATGCTCTTTTTACACTTCCGATATATTCTTAAATGCAGGACTTTTAAAAATAACTTCAGGATGTGACTCATCAAACTGATTGTCTGGTACTCCTTACAACATTTTGCATTAGGTTTCTTTGAAAGTGGTATAAAATTGGATTTGAGCCAGTCCTGTGGGATGGTTTCCACTTCTATAGATGCTGTTGTATAAATCGACCAGAAGGGAAAGTGATTGTTCCTCCTTAAGCAATTTCAAAACTTCCATATACAATGGTACCTCTGCTTACGAGTTTAATCTGTTCTGAATGCGTGCTCTTAAGTCAAACAACTCTTTAAGTAGAGCAGGCCTATTTGTAAGGCAGCAATTAAAACGCCAACAGTTTTTCATTCTTAATCCAAATTGCTCTTAAGTTGAGCAACTCGTAAGTAGAGGTACTGCTGTATATATCATCAGGGCCTGGGGCTTTGCCATACACAGGCAAATCTTTAGCATGACTGGAAAAACTAAATTGTCTCCAATAAGAAAAGAAATCCTATATTTGGGGATCAGTAGGAAGGTTAGGTAATACTGACTCAGAAAATAAGTTAGAATGGCTTGAAATCCAGTCAGAAGCAGAGATTGGTGAAGGATGAACTGTAGTTCTCTCATGAAACCAGAATCCAGAAGTCTTTCATGATCCTAGAGCGAAATCCAGGTAATAGCGTTGACCAGTTGTTTAATGCATGAATATGTCTTTTCGCTTCCAGTAGAACTTGACATCCCTTCTTAGCTTCAAAGTAGAAGGCAGTTAACTCGGGAGAAAAGTGGGCATGTAATAGATTATAGAGGTAGCAGAGATTTTTCTTAGCGGCCCAACATTCATAATCAAACCAGGAGGCATCTCCTTTGGTTTTCTAGCTGGATGGAGTGCCCCTGTTAAGTTGAATAGTGAGTTGATAACAGATTGATATGCCAAGATGACCTTTGCTGGAGGTTTAGGCTGCTTTTACACAACCTCTAAAATCCGAGGCAAAGGGCTCCCAGATGCGGTGCTTAAAATTTTTTCCCCACCAGCTGCAGACTTAAAAAAAAATTAAGTATGACCACGCCCACCTAAGCATGTCCCAGCGTATTTTACAAATACCTGGCCTCCGGAGGTAAAAAAGTTTCCTATGCGGCTTATAAAGCTGTGGGTGCCGGGCTCTCCTCGCCTTCTGTTTGATTTTTCGTCCCCGCCGCCCCTTTAAGAGCCTGGAATCCCTACAGGCTGCTCCGACACAGACAGAGGTCAGCAGAGGTGAGCCTGCATTATTTTCTCCCTTTGTTTCTCCCTCCCCTCACCGCAGACAGGAGCAATGGAGTGCGGAAGGGTGGGAAGACAGGAAGCAGAACAAACCCCCACGATCTCTGGTCCGAATTTAAGTTGCCAGCGGATTTTAGAGGTTGTGTAAAAGCGCCCTTTAGCTAGTAGAATGGTTTGTCATAGATATAAAGCTTCAATAGAGGTAGACCATTGATCGAGTTAGTATCCAAGTTTGCTGGACCATTTTAGTCTCTGGCGGAGTAAGGGGGGATTCGGGTGTAGGCTCTAAAGGTAGAAGAGGGGCGAGCAATAGAGACATCTGTATGGGTAAAAGACAAGTCAGGGGTGGGGACAGTATAATGTAAATGAAAAGATAGTAAATTATCCCAAGGTGTCACTGGAGGTAGACCCATTGAGGTCTTATGATTGTATCTGGCGCATAAGTGCACCAGATGGGAAGCTGCCTGGTTAATCACAGGATCTTTTAAAGACCTGTTGATTCGAAACAAGGGAGAATCAAATCATCACTGACCCACCTGCATGTAAATGGCAAGGGGTATCCTTACCAGAGCCCCGTCTAGCATTCAGATCACCTGCTATAACAAGGAGAGATAATGGATAGTTGGTAATTTAGAAGTCAACCTAATTCTTCAGATCGTTCCATAGAGAGATTGGTGAATTGGACTGTAAAAATGGAGGAACGTAGAGATTTTGCATGAGCATCTGTCTAGCAAAGCATTTAAGCAGGAAAGCTTGGACATATGAGGGCTTTGCCAAAAGCTGATTAACTACAACATTAGATGTCCAATTCACTTGTATTTGTGGAATGACAATAGTAGCACAAGCTCTGCATTTCTGTATAACTGTACTGGTGGGACTTTCAGAAGCTCCGCAAGATATTGGAAAGGTTCTTCTGCACTTCAACTACCAGAGTTCCTGTGGCACCCTGGCTTTGCTGCCTGGGAGTTTTTGGAAATAATAGGATCATCAAAGTTAAACAAACATTTTGAGTGTAATTTTTGTGATACATATTCAGATTCTTGGAGGAATTGCCAGGGTCCTTGATGATCATCTGCTAATGCAGAAAATCTATTGCAGTGATATCCTTGATAAACAACCATCTGGTTTCTCTCTTGAAATTTCTAGAAAAAGAGAAGCCAGCATCATCTGGACTACCCTATTCCATTACCATTTGGAAGGCTTCCCACCCTAATATTTAGTTAAAATTTACATCTTTTATTTTAAAGCCATTGTTCCAATACCTTCTCCTGGAGCAATGGAAAACAAAGATACTGTGTGACAATGGTTTAGATCAGTGGTTCTCAACCTGTGGGTCCCCAGATGTTCCTGGACAGCAACTCCCAGAAGTCTTCATCACTAGCTGACATGGCCAGGATTTCTGGGAGTTGCAGTCCAGGAACATCTGGGGACCACTGGTTTTGATATTTTGCAATAATTATAAAATTGTGTTTTTCACATTTTTGACAAGGCCACGTTCTAGAAATCCCAGCTTTCCATGTGCTCCATGAAGCACAACTCATGTGAGCTGAAGTTTCTGTGGGAACTGAAGTCAGTAAAAGTAACCTTTTAAATTTTGACCCTTGATTAGCAGGCATATATGGGCTGATGCCACTTTTTAATTTATTCCCTGTTGCTATTTTATTACACCAGACCCTGCAAATATATAAGTTTCTGGGCAGGAAAAGGGAAGACCCAAGGAGGCAAACACCCAGATATCGTGACAGAAGAGTTTTGAAAAGAGGGAACTAAGAATACCACTGGGGAAAACAAACACCCTGAGAATGAAAAATAGGAAGTTTGCAAAGCCATCTTGACAAAGGCTGTGTCCTATTAATCAACAGGAAATTGTGTGTTTGCTATGAAACGCTAAGAAAAGAGAATAGCACCCACGTCTACATGTATGCAAATTACAAGAGAGAGAGAGAGAGAAAGAGAGAGAGAGAGAGAAAGAAAGAGAAAGAAAGAAAGAAAGAAAGAAAGAAAGAAAGAAAGAAAGAAAGAAAGAAAGAAAGAAAGCCTACCCTAGAAGTATACACCATGTGTGATAAAGCACAGACAAATTGTGGGACAATAACATTCTGGGGCTAGTATTTTTCAAAATACTCAACAATCGGGAATTCTGGGAGTCACAGTCCACCATAGTAGCATATCCAAGCTCATAAGAGGACTACAGCTCTCCCTTACCTCAGGCACCAACATTTGTTGGATTAGTCCTAGAGAACTATCAAACATACCTTTCTTCAGTAGAGTGGCCCAATATGGAATTAGGACCAGAGATCATAGCTAGCTATTTGTATGTCAGAAAAGAAGACATAAATCGGCCAAAAGTGGAAGCTGTTTTAGAAAACAATAATAATAATAATATAATGTTCATAATTTGGATAGAATCCCAGCCATCTCATTTAAGTAGATAAGACATTAACCAGGTGACCTATGTTCCTGCTGAATCTACTGTCCACGTGCTGGTCACTGCAACTGGACAACTTCATGTTCCCATATTCTTTTATATTTAAATTTGAGATGAAATGGGTAGCCATTGAAATGGAGGACCCCCTTCAGCTGGAAGGTTGTTGATCTGTAGCACTTTTAACTGGAGACTGTCCTTTCTAAGAGAGGACATGTGATTCTCATACTAGATAATGTTTGGCATGAGGAGGTTGGGAACCAAGGAACTGAAAGAGGATCTGAAAGAAAATGGCAGGCTGGGTGATAACCAATTACAGCATAAACCAGGAAGTTCAGGAGTAGTCTTGGATTGTAGCATTGGGTGCTATGTATTTTCTTTCTACTTGCTTCTTGTTCCCTGGCATTAGTGACATGGAGCCTCTTTTTCTTCTTTTTGCCCCACTCCATGGACCATCTTCCTCCCATGCAACACAGTAGCAAACAGAAAACTAGAAGGGTTTTAAAAAAACAAATCTATGTTCAGTTTGCGCTTTTGTGGATCATTTTCTCAGATACATACGTTGAAAAAATCCAATTGGCACAACTAGAGCAAAAAGGATGTACTGGAACCTGACATTTGGGAGGCTGAGTTAGTTAAATTAAAATAAAAACAAATACAAAAGTGGAACAGATGATACCTTTAGGCTACTATAAAAACAAAACATTGCTAATATTTCAGGGGCACCCCTGAAATATTAGCAATGTTTTGTTTTTATAGTAGCCTAAAGGTATCACCTGTTCCACTTTTGTATTTGCTTTTTTGTGATGGCTCCTGAACTTTTTTGCTTCAATTAAAATAAAAATTAACTTTACAGGGTGGTGACATCATCACCCTGTGAGCTCTGCAACAAAATTTCAGCCACAGTGTATAATATTTAGCTACAAATTTCTATACATAGTGCACATATCTGTAAGATGTGGAGGCCAGGTGCAGAGGATGCAAGTTCACAACTAATAAACTTCCAATATGACAGTAGCATCATTAATACAAGGAGTAAGCTGACAGAAGTCTTACATGTTAGGGTTTAACAGTAGACATAACTAACAATTGTGTATAAGTAGTGACAGAGTTTGTAACTCTAGTAAACTAGTCAGGGATCAGCTGACCATAATGTGTAATCAACAGTGAATATATATATAGATAGTAAGTGTGGGTAACACTTGAGCATTTCATCACATGCTCCTGATGATGATCCAGGCTGCTTCATGTCGGTGCTGAGAACTCCGTGTCTGAAGAAGGAATGCTGAAGAAAGCTGTTTCAGTTGTATTGTTATTTTGCCAAGTTATTTTGCTTTGCCTTCAAACTACTCTTTGTAAATAAAACTCTGCTAAAAACATAACATAAAGATCTTGATGATAGGTAGAGTGATTACGTCTGCCACATTAACTGATCTCAAAAAGCAAAGAAATTTGCTGTTTCTTTCTGAACCAATTCTGATTGGTTCAGAAAGAATTACTAAAGGAAAACCTGCCTTGATGTGGAGACATACTGTAGTTGGAATTGAGGTGTGCAGAAGGGTCGTCTTCCTTTATATCTACGCTGTGCAGCCGATTGTGATCTGTAATTGTCTTATAAATTTTGCATAGACCAGTAGCCCCGAGACAGGGAGAGAGAGGCATTCTGTCTGTTATATTGGGCGTTTATACACGACCCCTAAGCTAGTTGCAATTGGCTGCAAGGTCCGACCTTAAAAATGTTTACCCACAGAAGTGCGACCCCTTCCTTTAGCACGACCAAACAGCAGTTTTCTTGTACCTGCTTTTTGTGCAAATATTTGCCGATTGTGCGGGGCTCTCCTGTAATGTTTGTTCTTTTTTTGCGCCCCGCCCCTTTAAATTTTGCTGCCCCGTACAAAACGGAGGTAAGAAGGCATTCCCTTCTTTTTTTCTCCCTCCCTCAGAGCCAGCAACCAGGAGTGCGGAGACAGAGGAAGAGCAGGAACCCCTAAGATCTTGTCAATTTAAGAAGCGGAGGGGTCTGTAGTAAAAAGGCCCAAATTTGTTGGTAAATGTGAGTGATTTTATTTGGAAATTGTAGATGTCTGTGAATGGTATTGCCCCGCTCCCCTTGCTATGTCTTTTTCATTACAGACAGTTCCTTGGTATTTTTCTTCCCTGTCCCTTGTTCTTTCACCTCACTGAGTGGATATGATAGTTAAACAGCACCCGTAGTAAACCCATTAATGTTAAATCTCTGTCTTGAAGGTCTCAGGAGAAGCGTTTTTATCAGAATACTTGGCTCTGTATAGTAGTTTTTGTGACATGTCAGGAAATCAGAGGTACATAATCCTTTTCCCCTATATAACTGTATATAGCAATTGAGAAGGTTTTGATAGAACATGGTGCATATTCCTGTTGTGTACAGTGTTTCTGTTAGAAATTTTTTTCTAACCATATTAATCCTGGTTAACTGTATTAATAACAGGCACATGGGACTTATAGTTTGAGCTAGCTTGATAAGTTTGCACTTTTTGGAAGCTATTAAGAAACTGTTACAGATTTCTCTCAAAACCAACCGCAGAATTTCATTACAATAAGCCATGTATTAAAAAGAGGAACTTAGAAGTCAACCCAAAGCCAAAAGTCGCACGGACTAAAATGTACTGTACAGTATTGCAAAACTGGAAAGTCCCCAATTGTAGTTGATAATGCATATGTGAAATAATGCCTGTGATTGACCATTGTACTGGCCAACAAATAAAAATCTGTAATTTGGGTGGATAGTCCCTGGTGCTTTTGTCCAGATTGGACTTGAGGGTATTAAGCCAACAACTTGATTTTTAGATCAGTTGTTTTGTTATACATAAAAATGTGTGTGTCTTTATATGTATAAATAATATGTGTAATATATGTGTATAAATTTATATTTTTGGTCTGGGTGGTTTTCTGATATTCTCTGTATGTCTACTGTACTGCTGACCTGTAACTTTTTCAAAGAAAGAGATCAAATAAGTCTGGCATGACTTGTTTTTAAGAAACCTGTGTTGACTTCTCATAATGACTTGCATTGCTTGTAAAATAATTACAGACTGTCTGTTTAACAATCTGCTCTAGAATTGTTCCAGGAACTAATGTCAAGCTGACTAGTTGTTGGTAGTGATTTGGGTCCTCTTTTTTCCCCTTTTTTGAAAATGGGGACATCATTTGCCCTCCTCCAATCTATGGGGACTGCCCCTGTTTTCCAGAAATTTGCAAATATTTCAATAAGGCGCAATAAGGTGCAGAAAAAGTATGCAATTCCAGAGAGAGAGAAAATTAGAATTAGCTTTGTTAGTTAATGATGGATGGGAGAGTACTGGAACAGATAACTAATTTCAAATATTTAGGTATGATGTTCCATCAGTCAGGCTCCTGGGCATCACAGATTGACTTTGTAAAACAGAAATTTGAGAAGGCCATGTTTGGTTTACTAAGATTCTGTATGAGCAGAGGATGTCTCTTGATTCCTCCCATCTGCAAAATTTATAAAAGCAAGCTACTTCCCCAGATTTTGTATGATGCTGAAGTATGGTGAATGGGAAATCTATATCCCCTAGAAGTAACCCAAAATAAATTTGCTCGTTTATTGTTGGCTTGGCAGTACCCCCCTCAACTCCCTCTGCGCTAGTGTTAGAATTGGCATTAACGACACTAGTTAGCAAATCAATAATTAATTATTGGCTGAAAATCTTGTTAATTACCCACTCTGAATTCTTAACATCATCCTATGGGGAGATGAACTCTGGATCTTGGAAATTTTTTGCACTGAATCTAGTAGCCAAACTTGGTTTTTCTGAAGAGTATGTGAGGCACCTTGGATTGCCAGCAGCTAAACATTTACTAAAGCAAAGATTATCTGACCTCTGTGTTCAAACAGATACAGTTTTGCTTGGCACTCTAAAAACGTCCCTTTTGTATAACAACATTACAAGTATGCTTCTAAATCGTACATCTTATTTTGCTGACTTAACGAGCTTTGGTCATAGAAAAGCCTTTACTCGGGCTGATCTTGATATGCTACAGTGGTCCCCCACCCGTTTTTAAACCTTTTTTCCTCCTTCCCCATGCCCGGGCTCCAGCTCATTGGTGCTGGGGTGGGGAAACAAAAGATTTTTCTCCCCCGCCCCAGTGCCAATGAGTTGGAGCCCGGGGCATGGGGAAAGGGGCAGGGGAACGTTTAAAAAGTCTTTCAGCAGCCTGTGCAAGCAGTGGTAGTGGATCAAATCCACCACTGAGCTGGAGCCCAGGGCTTGGGGAAGGGAAAAAAGGTTTTAAAAGCCAGGTCTTTTAAAACCCTTTTTCCCTTTCCCAAGCCCTAGGCTCCAGCTCGATGGTGCATCAGATCCACCACCGCCACTTGCACGGGCTCCGTTGCTTTAAGGCATTTTAAACTTTAGGTGCCCCCCCCAGGCCCCACCTGACCTGCATCCGCATATCGCGTTCAGTCATTACGGGTCGGGTGGGTCTCTAACCCCCGCAATAAGCGGAGGGTTACTGTATCTCTTTTTTCTTTTTTGGAGAAAACGGAGGCAAAGAAGGTATTGAGTAGTTCTGCCTTTTCCTTGTCTCCTGTTAGTAACTGGTTGTCTGCGTGGCAAGCAGAGAGCCTATCATTTCCTTATTTTTCCTTTTTCTGCGAACATAATTAAAGAACCCCTTTTTACTATCTTTAATCTTTCTGACAAGTCTAAGTTCATTCTGCATTTTAGCTTTTTTTTTACCATCCCCCTGCATATATTAGCTGTTTGCTTATATTCCTCTTTGGTGCATTCCCCATTTTTCCATTTCTTGTACTTGTTTTTCTTTATAGTTAGCTGAGTTGAAAGTTTTTTAGTAAACCATTGTGGTTTCTTTAAACATCTCCCATTTCTTCTTCTTGTTGGAACAGTTTTAGATTGTGCCTTTAATACCTCGCTCTGAGACTGGGGTATTTTAGCTTCTACCCAGGTGTCAACCTTGCAATAAATCAACCACAGCTTATCTATGCAAAACCCTGGAGACTATCAAAGCTCCTTGAGTTTGAGTCTGTTTGACTTCTCAGCCTGTGTTTGCTATGAGCCCAGACTTACAAAAAATAATTCCAAGGCACATTTAAAATAATTAAATGCATTTATTTAGGCTACTGGGAATTACACACAATATTACTCCTTTCTAGAAATCAACAAAAATGACTCCTACTAATTTTACGAGGCCAAGAGGCAAAGGCGTCCCTCTAATTTCTATACTACGTTTCTAAGCTTGTCTTGTCTTCATGCACAGCCATAAAATTCTTTTTGAAAAAGTTCCTTCTTCTTCCCTCAGATTGTTCACAAGCATTGGAAAAGACAGTCACATGTTGCTTTTAGACCAACCAGGTTTCACTTGCTTCCACGCTGGTATCTTGACTGGCTCTTGTTTACACAGACACTGAGATAACAAGGAAACTACAAGTCTGAGTGCATCTTAATAGTGCATGTTTACATTTGGCCTACCTTCCCCTAAAATCTGTTACAGCTACTATCATATTATGTACAGTAATACCTCAGATAACAAATGCCCCTGATAATGAATATTTCAGATAACAAATCACAATTTCCAGGTATAGGGCTCCCTTGGATAACGAATTTTCCTTATGGGCTGCCTCGGATAACGAATAGCAATTTCTAGGTATACGTCTGCCTCGGATAACAAATTTTCTCTATGGGCTGCCTCGGATAACGAATTTTCCTATGGGCTGCCTCGGATAACAAATTTTCCCTATAGGCTGCCTCGGATAAAAAAAATCCAACATGCACCAGTAAAAAAGAGTTATCCTGGGCTGCATCATATCTGTACCTTTAAAGTGCCCTTTATAAAGAGTTTTGAGCAAAAAAACCAGGTGTCTGTGTCATTTTCCTAGGCTCCGGAACGAATTAATTGGTTTCCCATTCATTCCTATGGGAAACCGCATTTTGGATAATGATTTTTTTCGGATAACAAATTGCCTCGGAGAATGAACTAAATTCGTTATCCAAGGTACCACTGTATTTATTATTAAACTGATGAGTTCCAATGAGCATAGGTGGAGTTCAGTCTATAGCCTGATTTTTAAAAAATCCTGGAAAGTCCAAGAAATTTATAGGTTTCTGGGAACTGTAGTCCAAAAAAGTAACATTTCCCTTTAATTGCTTAGAAACTAATTAAATTTGCTTAGGGTTCTGCTACCAGTGTCATATAATTATTTTGCATGCTTTCATCATTTAACTTTTAGCAGGATAAATTAAAAAAAACCCTAACAAAATGTAATAAAAATATTAGTCAATTTTCCTTGAAAACTCACATTTGCTCCTGAGATAGCAATCAACATCTTGTTATTTCACAGGATCAGTTTATGAAGTCTCTGGCAATGAGTGCTGCTTACCCACTGGAGACCTGATGAAAATTGTGAATGTTCAGCTCCAGAGCATCAGCTGCAAGGATGTAGAAAGTGAGCATGTACTTCAGCTTCCACTGAACTTTAAAGGTATTCCCTTGGGGCAATTGTCAATTTTTAATTGGTTCATTTTTTAAAATCTACTATTTATCCTGCAGTGCGATTTAGGTGGCATGCATTATTTTTAGCAGGGCTTCTGATCTGGGTACCACACACTTTATCAGAATTTTAAAAAGGAGAATGCTACATTTTTAAGTTAATGCATATTTTATGCCTTTATATTTGAGCAACTTGCCTTTTAAGCCATTTTCATTTCAACTGTGAACTCTGTTAGTGGCCTTTTCTCAAGCTTCCACTTCCCAGGAGGTTCACAAAATCCTGTTGAGATTTTACATTGACATAATACAATTTATAATGCAAATCTCATTGGGGAATTGCCTTGAATTAAGTAGTACACTTCATAAAATGCCTACACTAATGTCTTAATTTGTGGCAATTCATCCATAAAATTTACTCCAATTGTCTTATGCTAGAAGCCATAACTCCTGTAATAAGATTTTGGCCATTAAGATTTTGATCTCTGCTTTGGCAAGTATAATTGTATTTCTTCTGATTCAAAGGAGGGGAAAGGGGGGGTTGTCCTCCTCGGATCCTCTTTTAAAGCCCCTGGGACAGCCCCTTGTAATGTGCTATGCGCCAATGGGGCTGCCCCCTCCTGGCACCCATTTCCATGTCGGGCATCTCCCCCCCCCATTCTCTGCTGGACCCTTGGACCACCCCTGCTTCCCACGTGTGTGTGTGTGTGTGGGGGTCACCATCATGACTTTGTTCCAGGTCACCTATTCTGGCAACAATCCTCAGGCCGATAAGTCCGGCCCTCTCCTTAGCTACTGTAATAAGATTTTGGCCATTAAGATTTTGATCTCTGCTTTGGCAAGTATAATTGTATTTCTTCTGATCCAAAGATAAAATTATTTTTCATGCAAAGCTGAAACAGAATCAGCAATTAATGGACTTTGAAGACACCAGTTGAAAAACCTTTTGATATTTTCATAAAGCTCTTTGTTTTATGTTTGCTTTAACTTGGCTTCTTTTAAAAAAAAAACACCTCATTACCGGTACTACTTGCTGATAACCTATATTCTATATTTGGTTTTTATTCACATTTTACCTTAAAAACACTAGTACTGAATGTCAGCATCTGTACTGTATTCTGAAATTAAACTTAAATAAAATCTCTCATTTTGTAAATCCCAACTTTCAGGTCTGTTTCAGCCAATCTCAGAAGCTCCAAAGAGAAAGCAGAAGAACCACTTTGGTAAATCAGTCTCCTTTTCCAAAAGCAAATCATTTGACTGCCATCAGCAAAAACTCTACACCCTCCAGGAGGTTTTACAGTCAGCAACCATGTATAAGAAGAGACTGAAGTGTGCTGAAATTGGCGAAAATGATCTTGAGCTCTATCCAGTGTATAAAGTGGAAGCAATAATGCATTGTAAGTTTACACACAACAATCTGTCTTACACTTCTAGTCTGACAATGGCAAGGAGTCCGATGGCACCTTTAGGCTTAGACATTTTATTTGGCAGAAGCTTTAGAGAGCTGTAGCCCTCTTCTTCATAAGCATGGCGTGAGTAGCCTCAGTAGGCAGACAGTTATGCCTCTATCCCACGACCACTAAAATCTGTTTCTTTCTTCAAGATAAACCACCTCCAAAAATCGTGCCCCTACGAGCAGATGGCTTTTAAAAAAATACAACCACGCCCCCTTTAGCGAGTTTTCCAAGTACCAGCCCCAGAGGAGGGAATAATTTGCCTCAGTTCAGATGCAGCTTTTTAGACGAAGCAAACATCAGTGGGGACTCTAAAATCCACTTATGCTTTGAGTAGTCTTGGCTCTGCAGCAGCCACAGCAGCAACAGCAAAGGGACACGGAGGCTTTTTTAATTGCTAAGAATGCAGAAAATATGCAGAGCTGTTGCCACCGAGTTCAAACCTAAATCCACTGTTTAAATTCCCTGACTTTTTCTTCCCACACAAGCCAGTGTTATTTATCAAAGCACGTTCTCAGTACTGTAGAGATCTCTTAGCAATTATGAATCTGTCAGGACAAGCCAAGCGAGTGTGTGTGTGCACCTGTGGGTGTGTGGACACACACAAAGAGAGAGAGAGAGAGAGAGAGAGAGAGAGAGGGGGGGGCGAGGGGAGAGCTTGGCACCCTGCCAGCTACCATCATTGTTCAATATAACATGCACAGGCAAACAAAACATGAGAAAAAGAGAGGGAGAGTTCCTCCAATATCCACCTTGGTTCTCTCTCCCTCCCCTCTTCCTACACCCCCATTCCCAGCTTCTTTGATGCGGCTTCTGGGTCATGGGGACACATCAGAGTCGGTTAAAAAAACAGAGTTTGTGAGGACACAGGGCGCTTTTACACAACCACAAAATCATTGCCGCATTCGAAACAGAGATCTTAGGGGTTTGTCGCTCTTTATTGCATCCCCACCCCTCCGCACTTCCAAGGACTGGGAGTGTGGGGGGAGGAGAAAAAAGGGACAAAAGAATAAAGTATTACCTCCGATTCACTTCCTGGTTCAGTCACTAGGGGCGGGAGGCAAAAAACAACAACATTAGAAGGAGGAGAGCCCAGCCATCCACATCAAGATTTTTCACCATGGAGAGTAGGTACAAGAAAAGTGCGCTGGGACCCGCTTAGGTGGGCTTGGTCACACTTAATTTTCAGTAAACTCCGGAGCAGGTGGGTAAACAGATTTAAGCTCCGGACTGGAAGCCATTTGCGGCGGGTTTTTAGGGGTTTTGTAAAACGGGCCACAGAGACTGCTTTAATACCACATGACCATTGGAAAGGCGAAAACTTTTATTTTAAGCCATTTTTTCTGTCCCAGGGACAGGAGTGGGGGTGGAGAGAAGATGAAACATAGTATAGATTCAATAGATCAGTCACTAGCCACTCAGGGCAAAAGTTGATCAGAGAGGGGCTAGCCTTCCTAAGATTCTCACAGTATACCAGGCTGTTCCCCAGATGTTCTTGGACTATACATCCAATCAACTCTCCACAGGATAGACCAGATGGACTACAGGAAGATGGGGGTTGTTTTTTTTTACTGGGCTGGGGGAACTCCCTTATGAGGAAAGGCTAAAACATTTAGGGCTCTTTAGCCTGGAAAAAAAGGGGATTGGGGGGATTTGATTGAGAGAAGTACAAAATAATGCAGGGCATGAGTAAAGTGGAATGAGAGACGCTCTTCTCCCTCTCTTAAAATACGGTACCAGGGGTAGGGGACATCCACTCAAACTGAGGGTTGGGAGAGTGAGAACAGACAAGGAAAATATTTTTTTACCCAGCGTGTTGTTAGTCTGTGGCGATGGCATCTAGCTTGGATGCCTTCAAAAGGGGATTGGACAGATTCCTGGAAGAGAAGTCCATCACAGATTACAAACAATGATGGAGATCTTCTTATGTTCTTATGTTTGATTTGTTGCCAGGCAGTTTAGATTCCTCTATCTAATAACCCAATCATAGCAATGTTCTGGAAAGTAAAATATAAAAGACAAACTAACTAATTAAAAAGTGGAGACTAAAATGAATTAAAGGTGTTGATGCTTATCTTTGAAACTCATGAATTGACAGAACAAGGTAGATTGTTTTTAATATGGCCATTTGTACAATCACAAAAAAGAGAAAATCCATCATGAAAACCTGAACACTTCAGTCAAAAACGTGCACCTACTGTTTATGTATATCGAAATTGTGTGTGTGTGTGTGTGTGTGTAAAACTTTATGATTTAATTTCACCCTAATTAAGTAATGTAACACCATCCTAGTGGAAAAGTCTGTACCTTGATTATCTTTCAGCCTGTAGCCTAGTCTGCTATCCAAGAACATGGACAATTTCTAGACTCTGCTTTTTGTCTTCAGGGTTCCTTATCTTTAAACCAGATTTGGACTGGTCAGGACTTCAGATAAAGGACTGTATGTGTAAGGCATTAAGACATTCTAACTATGCCTGGATCAATGAAAGATAAGGCAAGCACATACTCTGGAGGGAGTGTTTTCTATAATTTGGAGTTTCATTATTAAAAAGAAAACAAAAGAATACACATCACCTTTTCTCTGCTTGCCTTTGGCTTTTCCCTCCAATGTAGGAGCATTTGGGGATATCCTGTATCTCTGATGGTGGTGGGTCGACATTTGCAGCAATAATATTTGAGACTTTTCTCAAATAGTGTTGGACATGATATTTTCATGGATTGAAAGTCTTCAGATTTCCCCATCATTATTTATTTAATTAATTTATTTATTTAAGATATTTCTATCCTGCTTTTCTCCTTGAAAGGACCCGTGTTTTCCAAGCTCTGCTCTGGATGACATAGCACTTTCTCTCTTTCAGTTCGCAACAAAGTTGTGAAAATCAACTCAACACTGGATATTGAAGTTGTTGATGTCACAGAAAAGTCACAGCACATCCACTTCATCCAACCTTTCATGTTGAGTGAGGTCCTGGCGATGGAGAAAGTGATGCCAGTTGAAGCTGAGATCCTCGGTGCTCCAGAGAGATCACCTGTCTTCCAAAGTGATTGGATTTCTCACCTGTATAAAGGCACTCGGATTCACATTCACAACAAAGTGATGTCCTGGAAGATCCTGGCCTCGTCCCGCAAAGGGAAGGCACGCAATAGCCACTTCCTCATCTCCAGCAGTTACAGAGGTCATTTTCGCCAATGCCCACGCACTTTCTCTTCCACTTCAGAATTAGTCCATGCCTTAGTTATGGCCAAGAAACTACAAGTGGTGGTCACTAAGGATTGTGAGAGCAGTGATAGAGAATGTCCTTGCTTAGCATAGGTGATCGGCTAGAGGTCCAAGGTATCGCTAGGGCCAGTGATCCATCAGCAACAGACAGTTTGGTGTGCTACAGAGACAATGGAGATGATGACAGAGAACAAATCCAGGTGCCCTTGTTCTTAGAAGCTGGCTTTGTGGAAGAGATCCGTGACAGAAGGAGATACACTATTTCAGAGGTAGTAGAGCTTTTCCACATGCCTTGTGAGGTAAAAGTGGTTACAGGTGACAATGCACTTGATCCACTCAGTGGCATATCTGCCATTACCTTAGAGGCTCAAATCAAGGAGCCTTTTCTCACAGTTACCCTGGCTGAGGAACCCAACCACATCTTTGAGATTCCACCCCGGTGGCTGGACATGTCTGTTTTTTTCACTGGATGTCCTCCAAAGGCCATGCCGCCCACCAGCCCTCCTTGCGTAGAAGAGCTGTCTGAAGTCTTTTACTACCAATTGTTAAAGGAGCTGCCCAGCCGCATGCCTGCACCTCCCAGGCCCCCTAAACGAAAGGACTCCAAACTTGAGACGTGTCCCCTGAACACGGCAGAAAGGAAGAAGAACACAGCAGAGATCTCTGAGGTAGGAGACAGGAGGGACTGGGGGGAGGTACATGGCATCAGAGCAGAAACATCAGAATTGTGATATATTAGAGAATCAGTGGTCAGATCTCCAGATGAGCTAGGTACTAGTTCCAATCAGCCCCTATCATTGTAGTTAGGGGTAATGAGGGTTGTAGTTCAAGGCTGTTGATAGACTGAAACCATAAAATAAGCAGGTTTTTAAAATAATTTTTTTATGCTAAAGTGATAAATGCTTAACAAAAATTAACTTAGTTACAGCAATCCCCCGTCTATTGCGGGGGTTAGGGACCGACCCGACCCGCAATCGTTGAATACCCGCAATATGCAGGTCGGGTCAGGCCTTGGGGGGCATGTGTGTGATGTTTAAAATATCTTTAAGCAACGGAGCCAAGCACTTGGCTCCATTGCTGAAAGCATTTTAAACATCGTGCACATCTTCCCAACACCCTGGGGTGGTGGGGAGAAGCGGTGCATGATGCCTCTATGGAGTCATTTCCCCACCCCAGCACCTATCAGCTGGAGCCCAGGGCTTGGGGAAGGAGGGGAAGGTTTTAAAAGCCCCAGCTTTTAAAGTCTCCCCCCCTCCCCAAGCCCTTTCAGGGTACTGTGGTTCTGCGATATAGCGGGGCTGCAGTATATGAACCGCGAAAAGGCGGGGGACCACTGTATTAGCTTCCTGTGTTTCAAACTCATTTTAGAAAAGGCATTCCATCTTCCAGTGAATGCTGCACTTGGTTAAATAAGTGGTTCACTTGGTTAAGTCTCAGCATTTATGTAGACACACACACACACAAAGCTGCAGCTGCCCAACTCTTTCTCCAGCAGCACCTCTTCTCCTCAGCCCTTTCCACCCAGAGGTGAAGAAATTCAAGGAATGCACAGGAGAGAGAGAATTGATCAAGCCATTTCACTCAACTTCCTGGGATGCAACTTCTCTTCCCTAAGGTTTTGCCTTTTAGGATGGGAAGAATTCATCCACACTTCTCTCACACACAGCAGCCCTGACACCATTCTTTGATTCACTTTTGTGCTTTAAAATACAGTCATTGGCAAAGTGATTGAGAATTTCCTCTGTACACAAAAAAATGCACCCAAATCCTGGATAGGATTTAATGTGCTTTATTAAAAGAAGAAAAGGGGGAAAGAAATCAGGTAAGGGATTAAATGATTACAAAACAGAAAAGTTACTAAAAAAACATGTTAGCAAAAATAGAACAAAAATATAACATGTAACAAACCTTGCACCTTTCAAATAAGATAGGCTGCACAACAGGTAGACCATGGGCTACCGGTAGCCTGTGAAGGGTTCATAGGTAGCCCGGCAGCCATCAATAAAAAAGTTAAGGGATAAGTTCTCCACCCCTCCCTCCCCATCCCAACAACCAACACTGCCCCAGCAAAGTTCTGGGTCTGCCAGCCCACTGTCTCAACCAAGTGGGGCAGTTCAAGGTCCATGGCACAGTCCCCTGCTCCCCCCGCCAGCCAGATGATCAGTGTGCCACTGTCTCCTGACCAGCTGAGTCGCTGGTGCGGAGGGGAGGGGAGGGGAGGGGAGGGGAGGGGACAGTGAGAGGTGGGGTCGCAGGTGTGCCCACCTCCTTTGCGCGGTGATGTCTCCCCTCTTCTTCCCCCTTGGAGAATTCCTTCCTCCCACCCTTCCCTTCCCCCCTCCTCCTCCCACCCCCACGGCTGCCTCACAGAGACCGTGACCCACTGCCGCTCCTCCTGCTCCCCTTCTGAGCCATTCCCTCCTCCTTGCGCCGCTGTGGTGATGTGATTGCCCCACTGCTGGCTCATCCTGCCCAGCTGCGCAGAGAACATGTCGGACATGAGGGAGAGCCGCAGGTGGCAGGGACAGCAGCGAGGGAGCTGGAAGGGAGAAGGGGGGAAAGAGGAGGAGGTGGAGGCCAGAGGGGGAGGAGAGTCAGTCAGGCCCCGGTCGGGTTGGGAGGGAAAGCACACCTTTTTTAAAAAGTCTTTCAGTAGGCCAGGCAAGCAGCAGTGGCGGATCTGGTCTGCTCGCAAGCATGCACATGGCTCCCTTGCACCCACTCGAGCTGGGTGCAAGGGAGGCATGTGCATGGTCGTGTGGGTTACCCCTTGGAAGGGTCAATCTGCACAAGCATGCACGCGCCCCCCTTGCACCCACCCACACCGGTTCGAGCGGGTACAAGGGAAGTGTGTGCATGGTCAGCCTTCCCATAGGAATGCAATGAAATCTGTTCCCTACAGAATGGATTAATTGATTTTCGATACATTTTTATGGGAAACTGTTGCTCTACTTACAATTTTTTTACTTTTGAGCATGAGCATGTGCTCGGCATGGATAATATTCGTACGTAGAGGTTTTAGTGTAGTAGCCCTCAGGCACTTTGGGCCGGAAAAAATAGACCTCGGCCTGTTCAAAGTTGGACAGCCCTGAAATAAGATATATACTTAGGAAAACAAGAAAATACTAGCTAATCCAACTCTTATTTGTTCCTAACCCATGCTGTTCTTGAACAAGGTCTACTTTTATGCAATAGACCCATTCCTGGGGAAAATAGAAAGGTATCAGCTGTGAGTAGAGAACTTTTAGTTTGTTTCGTTATTTGTTTCATTACCTACTTTATGATTCTATGATTCTCTAAGTGGGGGAAGTAAAGAAGTGGACTACCCCATGGTTCAGTCCTCAGCTCTTTAACATTTTTATTAATGACTTGGACAAGGGAGTGCAGAGAATGCTTGCCAGATTTGCAGATCATACAAAATTGGGTGGAATAGCTAATACCCTAGAGGACAGAAACAAACTTCAAAATTATCGGCTGGAGCAATGGGCTGAAACCAGCAGAATGAAATTTAACAGGAATAAGTGCAAAGTATTGCAATTAGGAAGAAGAAACCTAATGCACACTTTCAAGATGGGGACACCTGGCTTAGCAATATTACAAGTGAAAAAGAAGAGTGTCAAGCAAATCAGACACAAAAACCTGTGGTTATTGAAGGGCAAACTTCCTTCAGATGAGGAAACTAGTTAGAAAGAAATTGAAAGGGAAGGTAAAAAGAATCCAATCTCTTCAGAGTGCATGGAGCCTGTTTAAAACAACGGTAATAGAGGCCCAGCACAAGTGCATACCACAAAGAAAGAAAAGCTAATCTAAGTCAAAGAGGACGCCGGCATGGTTAATGAGTGGAGTTAGAGAGGCTCTAAAGTGCAAGGAGATGTCTTTCTGTAAATGGAAATCCTCCCCAAAGGAGGAAAATAAAAAGGAACACGAACTCTGGCAAAAGAAATTTAAGAAGATGATAAGAGAGGCAAAGAAAGGCTTTGAGGAACGCATGGCTAGCAATATAAAGGGAAATAATAAAAGCTTCTTTAAATATGTTAGAAGTAGAAAACCTGCCAGAGAACCAGTTGGCCCTCTGGATGGTGAGGGAGGAAAAGGGGAGGTTAAGGAGGACTTGGAAATTGCAGAGAAATTAGATGAGTTTCTTGTATGTGTCTTCACGACAGAAGACCTTGGGCAGATTCCGCTGCCTAAACGACCCCTCTTGACTAAAGAATTAAATCAAATACAGGTTAAAAGAGAGGATGTTTTAGGTCTAATTGATAAATTAAAGATCAATAAGTCACCGGGCCCAGATTGCATCCACCCAAGGGTTATAAGGAAACTGAGAAATGAAATTGCAGATCTCTTAACAGTAATCTGCAACTTGTCTCTTAAAACGGCCCATTGTAAAGTACTCCCACTTTATTATTTCTGCATCTTCTTATGACTTCCTCTAGTGGAAAGGCGACGGAATGTTCATTGGATTCACTCTGCTGGTTTATTTTTATTATGCATTGTTTAGTCTTCCTCAACAGGAGGAAGCATAGCATGAAACTACTGTATTTCAGAAAAAATTTATCTGTTCTTGTTCTTTATAAGTTTCAGTATAGTGCATCTCCAGAGCCTGCAAAATATCTACTTCCTTGCGCCTAAGCAGAAGAACACAAATCATGGTACCCTTCCCGAGCCAAACAAGTACATCTCAGAATATTCAAGAACACAGAAGTCTCCCAAATCTTTCAAGCAAAGTACAGGTATGATTAGTACTCCCTTCCTTTATAGCAGGGGTCCTCAAAGTTTTCAAGCAGTGGGCCAGTCCACCACCCACCAGACACCACTGGGGGCCGGACTACAGTCCAACAACAACAAAAAAGGCCGACATGGAAAAAAAGGAGAGGGAGGGGCAAATAGGCTGAGCCTGCCCCCATGACCAGGCCATGATCAGTGCGTCTCCGGGGGCCCAGCAATGCCTCCTGCTCCGGATCGCCGCCCTGAGGTGTTGCCGTTGTGATCCCTCTGCTGCGGCTCTTCCTCCTCCTACTACAGTGACAACAGCTGGAGCGTCTCCCCTTCCTTCCTTCACTGTGTTGGGAAGGAGGCACCAGCCCAGGCAAGCTCAGGCCCCTCATCACCTTCTAGGTGGTCACTCAGGATGAGGAGCAGCAGCAGCGGCAACGGCAGCAAGGCTTGTGCCACTGTGCACAGATCTAGCTGTGGGCCCTGGCCATCATGCCCTCGCTGCGCCCCAGAGGGGAAGCTGCCTCCTCTCTTGGCCTGGCCCAGCCCAGCCCGATTTGGTGTGCTGCAAGTGAGGGAGGGAGGGAACAAGGGCTGGGAAAGAGGGAAGGGAGGCAGGAAGGGCTGCCCAAAGCCACCTGCAGCCCACTCACTGGCTGAGCCCAGCCAGGCTGTGCTGCTGTGTAGACTCACCAGCTCGCCCATCACCAACCGGGGACAAATATAGTCCTACCAGCCTCCCAGGAACTAGGCTCATTCCACCGTTGCCCTTCCCTTCCCTTCCCTTCTTTCTCCACCTTCTCCTCCTCGCTGGTCTCTAACCCAGTGGTGGTGGTGGCATGCCTGGGCTCATCTCCTTCCTCCATCCACGTAGCAAAGCAGCAGCTCGAAGGGGGCTGGGTGGGCGGGAAATAGCTGTTTCCCCCTCGGTCGCCTGCCATCCATCCCTTTGTCAGTCCACTGCCATGGCTGCTCTGGCGCGAAAGGCTGGCTGGTGCTGCCTCTGCCTGCCCCCTTCCTTCCTCACAACCACAGGAGGAGCAGGGGTGGGACCTCAGGGCCATGGAGGGAATGGAAGGCCTTGCCGCAGTCCTCCCGTTTTGAATTGCCCTGCCCGGCTGCAGCCAGACCATCTGGACGGTGGGGGGGGGAGCGGGGGACCTTGCTGTGGCCCTCCAACTTTGAACTGCCCCAGTAGCTAGCGTGCTGATCATCTGGGCAGTAGGTGAGTAAGTTATATCTGAGCATCTTGGAGAGAGAGTTATAAGTACGGTTCAATTTTTCCCCCCCCCCTGTATTCCAAGATCTACAAAGCAGTGCAAAAGTATGCATGCCACTGTTTCGATTCTGTCAGAGCCACAAGGAGATCTGTGTTGGAGATAAGGTGTTTTTTTAAGTTTCCCCACTTGTAATGCTGATGGCAGAGCATCTAATCAGAAAAGGGTAAAAGCTTAAGTTGTTTACTAGGTTTTCTACTTTCACTTCCTGCTGGATTTTCCTTATGAAGTTATGATAAGTTATGATTACTGTAAAAGTATGCATTCTCTGAGCCTCTCTGCAACCCCAAGCAAACCAGTCCTTTGAACTAATTTTACAAGGTTGCTGAGAATTCACCGAGCTGCTATGAATTTACCGTGTTTTCTAACAATGATTTTGGAAAGTCTTGCCTTGTTTAAGTTTTTGAAATATATTGCTGGATTACTATTTTAAATATATCATTACTTTTTAGGCATGGCTTTCAATGATCATTCTGACCATGACTATGAAGAAATGGATGAAGAAGTGAAAGGAATTGTCCATCAAATGGGAACCACTTATATCAAACACTGAGATCATCACAACTTAAATGGTCCTCAGAAGACCAAACAGGAGGAAATTGCCGTATCATTTGCTTCTATAGCCTAGTGCTGGTAATAAAGATTTTTTTTGGAAGTGTCATTGCTACTTACGACCAGTAAAAAGGTCAGAGGTCAAGCTTTTTACAACCAACAAGCATGTAAAGCAAAATACTAAATGCTCCTTCATTAGTGCCAGAGTCCTATATATTACTTATCCAAGAGCTGTACAGTGGTACCTCAGGTTCTGAGTATTTTGCAAGATGAGCACAATTTTAAATAAAATTTTGATTTACTTTGCGAGCAATGTTTTGCAAAATGTACGTTGCAACAGCGTCTGTCAGCCCTTTGCTGCCCAAGGGGGTGATGGCAGTCAGGCCAGGGGTGTCCCTCCCTCCATCCCTCCCTCTCTCATGGCCTGGCTCACCTCTTCCTCCTCCTCCTCCTCCTCACTGTTGCTGCTGCCATCTTGGGATGGCACCAAGATGTTGGCTGGCAGGCTCCCAAGATGGCAGTGATGGAGGAGGAGGAGGAGGAGAGCCAGGGCAGGACAGAGGAGAGGGACTTTGGTGCCCTGCTGCCAGAGGTCCTGGGCAGATGCTCCTGGCCTGCACAGGCAGCAGCCCTTCACTGTGGCCATGGTCCCAGTGGCTCTATCCCTCACTGTGGGCCCGCATTCAGCCTCCGACCCTTGCCGCAGGCCATCAGGGCCTGGTGGCAACCTCCGGCCCACCCGGCAATGGCCTCCGGCCCGCCCACTGGTTCTGCACCCAACCTCCAGCCTAAGCCACAGGGCCAGCAGTGGAATCCTGCTCGTAAACCAAGGTACTACTGTAATTAATAAAGATACAGTGGAACCTTGACTTACGTCATTAATCTGTTCCAGTGGTCTACACTTAAGTCAAACATGACTTAAGCCGCAAGAAAGTAATGGGAAAGCGGATTAATCCGTTCCAGCCCATCAGGGCCTGGGGATGGCAACCTCCTCCCTTTTTAATGTTCATAGCAACAATGTCTAACATTTAAGTTTTACTGATTTTTAACAACGTTCCAAGGCAACTTACCGGTCCCACAACTTTACAGCCCCCAACTAAAATGCTTCCATTGTGGACCAAAATTCTGCAGCCAGATTTTTTACAAGACTGAGCCGACTGTCTAACCAGCGAGGCCAGCCCAACCCTCCTCCTCCCGGCAGCAGCGGCGGCTTCGGTGAGCCACAGGTGCTCTGAGCTGGCCTCGCCGAAGCTCCTGCTCGTAGGAGCACCAATGCTGGCTTGTGGCTGCTGCCGGGGGTCCGAGATATAAGTCTACTCAAGTAATTAAGTAAAGATAGCAGTAAAGTCAAGGGTAGTAAGAGGGTAGAACTATACATCTTACTCAGAATGCATGTCAAATATGATATACATCTGGTATGTTTATCCATTAGCCAAATTTTATAGTCATGTGTTAAACTAAGTAGTTTGGGGGAAAACAGCTGGATTTCTTGCATTATCAAAGAGTTAAACTAAAAGTCATGGCATACTTGTACTCACACAGTACTCTAAATAGCCCCTGCTTAATTGCATAATATAATTTTCTTGGACAGAGGAGGGAGAAAACAGCTTTATTGAGGTTTCAAAAATGTCTTAAAATAGTCTTGCTGCATTCATTGTTTCTACTTCTTCAGTAAGAATTATAACATTCTAAGTCTTTTTTGAAGATGGTTCTATCTTGTAGAGACAGGAAAAGCTGGCATACCATTTCCAAGTCATGGCAATCAACAAGCAGTGAAGTGCAGTAGGAGTCACCATTAGTACTCTTAAACAAAGATCATGATAATTGAATTAGGCCTTAATCAGAATCTGTAGATTTAAAGTGTTCATCATCGACAGTGGAATAGATATGTCCCTCGCTGCTAAGAAACTCGACAGCTTTCCTGTATTTAGGAGAGAAAAGAGAGGCACAATCTCATTATTGTTTTAATGTACATGTCTTTAGCTCTTATTTTCAAAGAAAGATATTCTTGTTTTTAGGGGGAACGAAATGTCCTTGGAACAGGGCAAACCAAGTTTTCGCTCATCAAAGGCCAAAAGAATATTGCAATGCAGTGACCCTTAATGCCTTTGCAGTTTTACTAAATGGTATTTGTCCAGCTTGGTTGTCTCCACTAAACCTAAAATAGGAGCACTCATTCATTTTCTCCTCACAGACATAAACACAAAACAAAAGGGATTCTATTTTTCCCCCTTCCTGCATGGGGATTTTTCTTGTATGCATGCATTACTGCTTTGAGTGTTTTTGGTGTTCCTTTCTGTATCTTAGCTCGATGCTCTTTAGTACTTACATACAGTGGCACCTTGTATAACGTAATTAATTCGTTCCAAATCAAATTACGTTATACAAGTTTTCCGTTGTACAAATTGTATTTTCCCATAGGAATGCACTGAAACTGGATTTAATCCGTTCCAATGCGGCGCTAGGTTTTTTTGGGCAGGGGGGGCGGGCGGGTGGTGGACCCCCGAGCAGGTGCCAGGTAAGGGTGCCCCTCCCCGGCTCACCCCCCCTCCGTGTCTGCTGCCCCTCCTCTCCCCACCCTCCTTCCCTCTTTCCCCGGGCGGCCGCTGGTAGTCGGGCGGAGGTGGTTGCGGGGAGGTGGGGGGGAGGGGGTGCGCTGCGCCGCTTGGCCTGGGGCAGGGGGCTTGGGCGCAGGACCGCACCGGGAATCCCCCCCGCTCACCTCTTGCTTGCCCACCCCACCCCACCCCCCACCCCCATCCTGCCTTTTCTCCCTATGGCCAAATCGAGAACTTGGGCCGACATCTCCCCCCCCTTCCTTCCCTTCGACCTCGGCTGGCGTCTCTCCCGGGACTTACGGCAAGACCCGCCGTTCTTCTGCGAGGAGCTTCCCCTCCAACCCCCCAGGAAGCGGGAAGGGGCGGCTCGGGGTTGGGGGTGACTTTGGGTGGTGGTGGAAGGAGAAGTCTGGGCAAGTTGGTGGTGGGCGCCGTGCGCCGGAACTGCCCCCCCCCCCGGTGCTCACCCAAGCACTTCCGGTTTGGAGCAGGCAAGATGGAGGCAGCCGGAGGCGAGCAGAGGATTGGTAAGGGGTTAGGAGGGAGGAATGACTCCAGTTCTTCCCATTCACACCCGCAACCGAGAAGCGTGGATTAAGGGATGCCGTCCTCTTCCCGGGCGGCCGCAGGTGGTGGGCGGAGGTGGCCGCGGGGGGAGGGGGGCAGGTTTTTTCCGTTATACGGATTTTTCGTTGAACAAACCCTCCGTTATACGAGGGTCTACTGTACTTACTATTCTTAGCTTTAAGTTTTGTCTTTTAATGATGTAAATCACATTGGGTCCTTTTTAACAAGGCAGGGCATAAAAAAATTAACAAAGAAATTCAGTGGGACTTCTGCCACATAAATGTATATACACTGCAGCCTTTATTAATAGTTAATTTGCAAGAAGTGAGTAGTGGTTAACCAAAGGACCTTTGGAAGTTCACTAATTCACAGAGTTGCCCTAAATCAGAAATGACTTGATAGCACATAACAATATTTAATAACAGTAATGAGCCACACAGTACAGCCTGATGCAGCAATTACGTAAGTTTCTACAATTAAAAAGATTAACTTTGCAGTCTACTGGGAAATACTTGCCACTATAACCACTGGAATGTATTTGTAGGTGGGTGGATAGAGAACTGCAGCTTAATTATCATCTAATCAGTCTCTCACCCTTCAGCAAAAAACTAAAATAAAATAAAATAAAAATCTGGAAAAATATATATTTTACTGAAAAATAAATGGCAAATACTTTGAAGAAGAAACAGCTTATGGCCAGAATCCTGCTCAGTGTAATTGCATAAACTAAACTAGCTTATTAATTCTAATCAGTAAGTTGGCATTCATATTCCTAGAGATGTACAAAGGTGCATGATTAGCACATGACCAGAAATGAAAGCATTCAGCTTGTAAACTGAAAGCAATTTGCTGATACAGTAATATGGTAGATTTCATTATTTAAGTAACCTTGTAGTGGAAGGTTAAACGATCAGCCAATAATCAGGACCCATTGGAAGGAAAGTGTGGCCTTTTCCTTATAAGATGGCAGTCGTATTGTGTTTTGTACTATTTACCACATAAAGCTTTTCATCTATCATAGGGAACTGAATCATGACTCCTTCAGACTATTGCTGGGACATACAGTGGTACTTCAACGTACGAATTTAATCCATTCCGAATGCATGCTCTAAAGTCGAACTACTCTTAAGTCGGGGTACCTATCTAAAAATGTGAAAAAATAAGTTACAAAATCCAAAAAATGAAAAACAATTTTGTAAGTCGAGCAGACCATATCTAAAATTTGTAAGGCAGCAGTTAAAATGCCAACAGTTTTCCACTCTTAAGTCAAATTTTCTTAAGTTGAGCTGCTCTTAAGTCGGGGTACCTCTGTATTTGGAAATCCGTGGCTGATATCATGTTCCTTAGTATGTGTTAGACAAAAATAAGCCTGCTGAATCAGTGGGGATTTGACAAGTCTACTTCTCTGTAAGTTCTATTGATTCAAATGGTCCTACTCTAATTGGGACTTGCTATGCATTTGAATCAGTGAAACTTAATTCACCAAATCCCCACTGTTCTAACATGCCTACTCTAGTGTGACTTACTAAACGAAGCAGCAGCATTTCAGTCCATACATTACAAACAGCAGGGATAAAGGAATGAGATTATAAGGATCAGCAGAATGAAAGCACAATAAATGTTCTTTTTCAGATGTACGAGAAATGATTTAAAAAATAAAACAAAATTATATACTGTATTTTTCCATCTATAATATGCCTGTTTTTCTACCCAAAATTACAATTTTGCAACCATGAAGTACTGTTCTCAGTTTACTTCTGTGTATAAGACAACCCTCAATTTTTAGTCTAACAAAAATATAGTCCTATACAGAGAAAATACTGTACATGTTTCTTTCCCTCAAAAACTCAAAACAGGAATCAGGAGAAAACAGTAAAATATCAGACAGCATTTTTCTACTTTTTAATTCAAAGGATTTATTGTGACCAAATGACTTAAAACTTAAGCAAAAATTAAGTGTCAGCTTAATAACTGGGTCCATCTGTATCTTTTGGTTTACTTGTTTTATTTTTTAAAAATATATTTGTATTTTATTTTCTTATACTATATTCTTTAAAAACCCAATATCTTTTGCAAGAACTGCAGCAGCTAAGGTCGACTGGACATTGTTCTATATCAGTATTGACGAACCTAAAGATGGCACTCTGAGCCCTTTCTATGGGCGCCCTTTCACAGTCACCCGTATTTAGGTTAAATTGCTGTACTGGCACTTTGCAAATAATTAGTGGGGTTAGAATCACAGTTTGGGCACTCGGTCTCTAAAAGGTTCGCCATCACGGTTCTATATATTCTATATACCCTCTCTATATAGAGACCACTTGGTAGTGGAGCATAAATGAAACATACTGGCAGTTTGCATTCAACCTCTTATCTACCAGTGCTATAGCCCAGTCATATCCTGAAAGGCAAAATCTTGAACAGAAAATGTAAAGTAACCTGTGGTATCTAGCACTGGCATACACATATTTGTTTCAAATTTGTCAATACTGGTTCCTTGTGGTAGTAACCCCCCGCCATTTCGCAGGTCAGGTCCCGCGGTCCCGCTACATCGCGGGATCGCAGTACCTGCACTGCGGGGTGTGTGTGTGTGTGTGTGTCTGGTCGCTCCGTGCACCCCCCCACACACCTCCGAGAAGCCAGAAAGGCCTCGGAGCCGCGGGGGAGGGCTGCGGGGAGGGACGGCGTCCCCCTCCGCAGCCACCCCGGGCGCCTCCGGACTGCCTCCGAGCCGTGTGGGTCAGGTGTGCGGAGGGATGGCATTCCCTCCGCAGCCGCCCTGGGTGCCTCCGAGCCGGGTGGGGCGGATGCGCGGAGGGACAGCGTCCCCCTTCGGAGCCGCTCCGGGCGGCGGCGGGGCGTGATTGGGTCGCTCCATGCCGCCCCCATGCTCCTCCGAGGCTTTTGCGAGCCCCCCACCCAACCCCAGGCGCCCCACCCGCTTCCGCATATCGCGGATTTTCATGGATCGCGGGTGGGGTGGGTCCCTAACCCCCGCGATCGGCGGGGGTTTACTGTATAAGATATAAATTAAGCATAGTGTAAATATAAGCTGGGGTGTGGTGGCTTAGTGAACTAAGGCTTCCAAAAACTCTCGGCTGCGAAGTCGGCAGCTCGGCGGTTCAAATCCCAGGTGCCACACAAATGCAAGTAGATAAATAGGTACCACAGTAAAAAGCAGTAAGGTAAAAGTATTTCCTTGCAGCCATGCCGGCCACGTGGCCACAGGCTTGCACAACACTGGCTCTTCGGCTTGAATACGGAGATCAGCACTGCCCCTAGAGTTGGACACGACACAACTAGCATGCATGTGCGGGAGGGTGGACCTTTACTTTTACCTTTAAATATAAGCTATTTCTTTATTTTTCTTTTTTGTCCACTTTTTAAAGCACCGGACCAGTTCTCTGTTCAACAGCTGCAGTTTCCTATACATACGTACTTCAGACTTTGTAGATTCATGCTGTGCAGCTGAGACTTCAGATCCTGAAAACTTATCCCCTCAGTTGTCCTGCAGGTTTTAATCAAATTCAGGACCTTGAAAAGTAAAAATTCAATGTGATTCAAACGTAGGCAATAGGAAAAACAGACTCTTTACACCATATTCCAGCTACTTTAAAGCACATCTAAATTATGGCACTAATCTTAAAATGATGATACTACTTCTGGTAAGAGAATGAACATAATATTCTGGTTGGCAACACCTATTTTCATCTTTCAGCAAAATAATTGTATGTGGTTTTATCTGAGTATCATGTAATTGTATCCATTATTGTAAAGCAAAAGCAAATCATTTTGTACCTGATCTAAGACACAAACACAACTAGTTTGAAAAGAACAGAAGCGAACTAGCAAACGCTAAACTGAGAGGAACAAGGCCTCTAACATTATTTGCTTCTGTTACAGTTCAATGACTCAGTAAAACAACTCACACCCTTAAAATGAATTAGTGACAAAATTATTAGGTATGGTTCATCTGACAAAAGATCTGACAGGACTTACAGAGCCATCATGATTAAACTCTTTGTACTGTGATACTAAACAGACATCATGAGCATTGTTTGCCTAATGAGAGACCTTTCATTGTACAGCAATTTGAGGTCAGGCAAAAGTTACCTATATTCTCTTTATTAGTTCAACAACAAACCAGAAGTAAAGGTGGACAGGGCCAACTGCTTTAAGATATGTTCCGAGTAATAAATGCACGGGGAGGTAATGAAAACAACAACCCTGAAACTGGAGGTGGATAGACACCTGCCTCTTTTATGAAAGGAGATGTGGACTTGAATGCATAACTAATATTCTTGGAGCTTCCAGTGGGGTGAAAAGGCCTTTTCTTGTTGGACTTAGGACCACAAAATGTCCCCAAGAATTTTTCCTGTTGGACTTAGGACCACAAAATGCCCCAAAGACCCATCTCAGGTTGCCCACTGTGAACATGGGGCTTTATTTTGCCTTTTTCCTACCTTTAAAGTCTCCACCTTTTAAAACGTCAATTTTTGGTAAAATTGAATTGAATTGAATGTTTATTTACGGTTGTTAACCAAAACACAAATAGTATAAAAATTATAATACGATAAAATAATATAAAATATATCAGTGTGTAGGGATAAAAATACATTTATAAAAAAAACACACACAGAGACACCAGAAAGTAGCACCAGGCAGAAAATATGACATTGCTCCAAGGTTTGCTATGGTCTATACCTGACTTTGGTGAGATGTAAGCCCACGCACTGGTGTGGCATTATTTCCGTCATCATTTGGCACTTCGCTCATCTCCAGTGGAACAACCGACTGAGGCGTCTTCATAGATGTGCTCTAAAATACAGGAAGAGGAACAAACACCAGCTGTGATGAAGCCGCACATGTGGCCCTGGGGAAAGACAAGAATCAAGCATCTGCAAGACTCTAGAACAGTAGTGGCGAACCTTTGGCACTCAAGATGCTTTGGACTACAACTCCTTGAATTCCAAGCCTGTGTTGCCAATGGCAAAGAACCATGGGAGTTGTGGTCCAAAACATCCGGAGTGCCAAAGGTTCTCCACTACTGCTCTAGAAGAATCTTGTAGAGGTTGGTGTGCCATGAATTAGATCCAACCTCGCTGTAACAGGGCAAACCTTCTAGTCTCTAGCTAGCGTATATACCGTGTTTTCGATTCTGAGGACCATGTGAGCATTGACAACTTCAAGCAAATGTGTAGTGAACTCATTCATATCCTCGATAGGCATGATCTTGAATGCAACCAGGCTCTTCCTGTTCTGTTAGAAAAGAGTAAGAGTATGTTAAAACAATGGCCAACTTTAAAAATGGCACCAAACATTAACAATGAAGAAAGAAAACATACTTTTAAAATATAAACATGTTCTCAGCTAATTTTACAACCTTTTGAAATCATTGCCAGATTTTTTCCTAAGCATATACATCACATCCTTCTTTAGAAACTGAAGAACTCAACTGCATGCTTTATCAAGATACCGTATATGTTATTGTCCCCCCTTTTTTGAGGAATTCTCAAGATTCTATGGCCTTCAATAAATTCCACTACATAACCATCTACATCAGGAATGTCCAAACTTCAGCCCTCCAGATGTTTTGGACCACAACTCCCACCGTCCTTTATCAATGGCAATCTAAGCTTAGATTTCTGGGACTTGTGGTCCAAAACATCAGGAGGGCCAAAGTTTGGACACGCCTGATCTACATTCTCAAGATCCTACTGCATTTTAAATTTCACTAAATAAATTCATTAAAAGAATTATAATAAATGTGACTTTTAAAAGAGGTGGTGTTCCATTTCCCCAAACAGAAGAATAGTTTCTCCCATATGCCCTTTCCTTAAATATGCGTTCTCCTTCTTTGGCTTTTTTATCTACAACCGTACGATCATATTTTAGAAATGCAATACTACTACAAAGCTAGCTGTGTCAACATGCAACACCTGGTTATTAAATCTAGTCATCATTACCAAATACTGCAATTTACATTTTAAGTTTGTTTGAATCATATTCTGCAACCTAAGAACCTGATCAACACTGATTCACCTCTCAGTTTAGGTGTTTGTGGTGTATATTATTTCATCCTGAAGATGCTGCTGGTTTGATTCTCAAAAGGCTCTGAGCTCCTCCTGCTGCCACTTCCTTGCATCTCCCTCACCGATGTGCCTAGGATGTACTGTATGTACTTTTGGAAATAGCATCAGTGCTCATGACAGGCAGCATTCAGTGCCCAGATTAAAGATGTGTTATTGAAGTTATGATAATTATAAAGAAATTACAAATATAGGGACCAGGAAGTTCCCTTGCAATAATATTTCCACCGATGATGGAGTCTAGTTTTTGAAGTAATTATCAGAAGAATTAACAAAACAGGAAGATTATATTAGTCCTTGGAAGCACGTTTTCCATCTCACAGAAACTGAGTATCCGCTGATATGATATTCTCTGCGGAGAACAATCACATCTGAAACCTAAGCCACAACAACTTCTTTCATAAAAGCACAAATCCACCTACCATCCTTCCTTTAAAAAGTGCTAGATGACAAATATTAGCCTCTTTGGTTATGGGACAATACAGGGGACAGGAAGGGACACTAATAATGGATGAAGCCATCTTCAAATGTTGAATTAAGTGAGTCTTCCTTTCAAACTTGCAATTCCATAACTCTTACCTGGAAAGACCGCAGATGACCAGCCACTTTCACGTATGTACCCGGGGGCACCACAACATTCTCACTGCACTCCTCCTATAAAATAAAACAAAACAATCAAACAACAGGATGGGAACATGACAATGGTTTATTCTTCTTTGCCCATGTTAAACTTTTGCACTGCTAAATTCCTTGAGATCAGTTTGCCTAAAAGCATTTTAACAGTCATTGACCAGAATGCCAAATTTCAAAAACACAAAATGTATTCAGGCCTAAAACCACACTTTAAGGATATACTCTACAACTGCAAAACTTGCACAGCCCTTTTGAAATTATCTGGCAAAACAAGTAAGTTTTGAATCTTGCTTAGCTGTCAATGACCAAAATCGTTCTTTAACGTAAGCCATATCGTAACTTTTGGTCCATTCCTTCCTGGTAAACAAAGCCTCCCAACCACAATTCTTGCTGTGTGCTTGCATATACACACTAGTGTGAACATGCACCTATAGGAGACTGGTGGGAACACTTTGCTTACAGGGAGGAATGGATCAAAGCTACTTTTTGGCTTACACTAAAAGAACAGTCAAGGCTGCAATGCAAAAAGCAGGAAAAGGCCAAAGAGCAATCTCTCCCAAGCTGTACGTTTTAGAAGCCAAAACTCCAGAATGGAATGGATCGAAGGCATTGGTTTCATCCAAGAGTGCCTAAAGCTGGTTGGCCACCAAAGCAAAGCAAAAGCAAAGTGTTCTGCTTATATATAGCCCCATACCACTTCAAGTAGTCTCTGGGCGGTTTACAGTTTTTTAAATTACAGTATGCAGGCTACACATTGCTTCCACCCCAGCAAGCTGGGTACTCATTTTACCGACCTCGGAAGGACGAGTCAACCATGAGCCTGCTACCTGGGATTGAACCCCAGGTTGTGAGCAGTTTTACCTGCAGTACTGGCATTTAACTACTGCACCACAAGGTTAAATGCCTATGCTGCCACCACTCTCCAGCTTGCTTAAAAAACATTGGTGACAGGATGATAGTTGTTACAATCATCCTCCGTCACCTTTTGAGGGAGGCAAACGGGGATAAAATGTCCCTGCTGTTCCTCCTCAGCCTCTCAGCAGTTTTTGATACCATCACCCTTGGTACCCTCCTAGGGGGATTTTCAGGATTTGGGATCAATGGCCTGGCTTTGTCCTGGCTCCAGTCCTTTCTGGATGACCGTCTCCAGATAATGCAACTTGGAGAGATGGTCTACACGCCTTGGACTCTCTATTGTGGAGTCTCCCAGGGGACAATCATCTCCATACTGCTGTTTGATATCTATATGAAGCCACCCGGGGAAGTCATCTGGAGATCTGGAGTGTCATGTCACAATTTGCTGATGATACACAGCTCTCTCTCTCCTTTTCACCTTTCTGCAGGGGATGTTGTCCTATCCCTTTAGCATTGCCTAGCTGCAGTACTGGAACGGATGGGGGTCAACAGATTGAGGCTGAACCCAATGCTTTATATATGTTTTTATGTTTTGATCATTCTTATTTCTTTGCACTGCATTACTTCTGTTTTCTGTTTTACTGAATCATATTATATTATATATATATTTTTTTTTACAACTTATATGCCGCCCACTACCCAAAGGTCTTTGGACGACTTATAATCAAAAGAATTTAAACTGCTAAAACATAAAATATCAATAAATAATTAAAACAATAATAAAAACATTACACTAAAATTGCCATCAAAGGACCCACAATCTGTATTGTGTAAATTTAAATACTTCTGGAACAAGAAGGTTTTTACCTGGCGCCAAAATGTAATCAATGTTGGCACCAGGTGGATCTCACTCGGGAGGGCATTCCATAACCTGGAGGCAGGTGCCAAGAAGGCCCTATGTCTACAAGTCATCCCTCTCACCTCCTTGAGGGATGGTTCTTTCAAGAGTGTCCCCTGGTTCGATCTTAATTGCCAGGTAGGTTCATATGGAAGGAGGTGGTCCTTCAGGTATCTATGTCCTAAGCCATTCAGGGCTTTATTTGTCAAAACAAACACTTTGAATTGGGCTCAGGTAACCAATGCAGGTTATGCAGAATCGCTGTGATGTGATCCCTGCCAGCCCCACGTAAGCGCATTGCGGTAATCAATATGGCATGTTACCAGTGCATGCGTAACTGTCATGAGCCTCCGTTCATCCAGGTAGGGGCGCAGCTAATATATTTTATGCAGCTGAAGAAAGGCAACCCTGGCAACCGAGTCTACCTGGGCGTCCAGAGTTAGACTGGGGTCCAGGAGCACCCCCAAGCTGCGGACCCTGTCCCTTAGGGGAAGTGCAACCCCATTCAGGACAGGAATATGGCCCTCTAACCTGTCCGACGAACAGCACTTCCATCTTGTCTAGATTGACTTGCAGTTTATTAACCCTCATCCAGTCCATTATCTGGCCCAGACACAATTTTATCACAGACACCACCTCACCTGGATTGGAGAACGAGAGGTAGAGCCGAGGATCATCAGCATATTGCTGACTCCTCAGCCCAAACCTCCTGATGACTTCTCCCAGCAGTTCCATGTAAATGTCAAACAGCATGGGAGACAGTATCAAGCCCTGAGGAACCCCGTGATGTAAGTGCCACAGGGCAGAGAACTGTCCCCCAGCACCAGCTTCTGGACACGGTCAGCCAGGAAGGATCGGGACCACAGCAAAGCAGTGCCTCCAACCCCCAACCTGGCCAGCCTATGCAGAAGGACACCATGGTCAATGGTGTCAAAAGCTGTTGAGAGGTCCAAGAGCATCAACATTGTTGCACTCCTTCTGTCATCATACCAAGGCAGTCTCCATATCAAAACCCAGCCTGAAACCTGATTGAAATGGATCCAGAAAATCCATTTCATCCAGCAGCGCCTGGAGTTGCCCGGCCACCACCCACTCCAACACCTTGCCCAAATAAGGGAGGTTCGCTACTGGTCAGTAGTAAACCACCAGCCCTGGGTCCAGGTTAGCTTTTTTTAGGAGTGGTCTAATCACCACCTCTTTCAAAGTGGTGGGGACCACTCCCTCTCTTAAAGCTTGTTGTACATATATGTTGTAAATTAACTAGAGTGTCCTTCTGCGAGATGGGCAGTATAAAAATGAAATAAATATAGTACATAAATAATGCTAGGTTTCTTTCAACACAAAGAACTGTCCCCATGGTAATTTACAGTTCAAAAGGAACTTCAAGGTTCTACATCCTACTCTGAGTCCAATCAGACTCCTGCTTTTCAAACATGGAGAGCAAAGGTAAACAATTCAGGCATTATTGCTCCAAGCATACATTTGCATAATTTCTTCTGTTTTCTTTATCCCAATTTAGATCCCACTTGTTCTCAAATAACGTCACATAACATATGTGATTTCCCCTTTCACCATTTTATCCTCACAGTCACTCTGTGAAGTACATTAGGCCTAAGATCACCAAGTGAGATTCACGGCTGGACTTGTTCTCCCCAAATCTATTTCTGCAGCTGATACTTGCATCTGTGTCAATCCACTGTCTCACATCCATCGGGGCAGCAGTCATATCATCCACTTTGTACAGAATGTTTGTTGGTGCTTTTTCTGCTTGCCGGATGATGCCCACAATAGTGACCTGCACAGGGAGATAGATACAAGATATTTTTACTGACACAAGTTCTAACTTCCACATCATAAAGTTAGAAACAAGGCAAGGTGATTAGTATTTAGAATGGTACTGCATAACACATCAGCTACAAATTGATCTATCTTGAATAAACAATAGTTTGGCATAAATAGAAGATGATGACCCTTTATCTATCTATCTATCTATCTATCTATCTATCTATCTATCTATCTATCTATCTATCTATCTATCTATCTATCTATCTATCTATCTTTGATTTCTATACTGCCCTTCAAGCAACAAGGGAATTTTACAAACAATAAAGATACAACAAAAGTAATAATTAACTAAAACAACATAAAAGAAACAGCATAATAAACAAAATAAAGAGACAGGCAAAAAACATAATAAACAAATCTAATCTCGACAAAATGAAACCAGAACAAACAAATAATAGAAGAGACAGAGGTGGTATAGATTTTAAAGCTAAAATATGTCACTGGAGTTGTGACCCGGACTCAGGGAAAGCCTGCCTGAAGAACCAAGTCTTCAGTGTTTGTTTAAATATCCTCAGTGAGGGGGCCAGGCAGATGTCATGGGGCAGTTGGTTCCACAAACAAGAGGTGACCACTAAGAAAGCCTAGTTCTTGTTTTTTTTCTTTCTTTCTGGTCTTTCTTAGGGGTCAGAACCCTCAATTGCCTGGCCTGGGAAGAAGAAGTGACTCAGGCAGTTCTTGGAAGGAGGAAGAGGTGCTCTGAGGTCCTAGTTTTGTTGTTATCAACAAAACCTTGGACTCAACGCAGAAATGCCAATGTAAAACAGCCAATGTAGGGGTGATATGATGGAACTGTTTCAACCATTAATAAACTGACAACTGTATTCTGGACCAATTGAAGTTTCCGCATTAGTTTCATAGGCTGCCCCGCACAGAGTGCACTGCAGCAGCAGTCTAATCTCAAGATTACTAGTGCATGGGCCAGCATGGCATGAGCCCTGGTGTCCGGCAATCTATCAAAGTTGGAAGTGGGTGGAACGGACCACAGACCCCATCTGTGGCTCCACGTTAAGTGCTTGGTCCAATAGAATGCTCAAGCTGCGAACCTCAGCCTTAGCAGGGAGAGTCATTCCTCCAAAACAGAGGGGCTTTTCCAAGTTGCAGACACGGGGGGGGGCACACCCAGAGGACCTCCATCTTGCCCAGGTTCAACCTTTGCCTATTTGGCCTCATCCAATCCAGCACGGCCTCCAGGCATCGCTCTGGGGATGGAAAAGCATCCACTGCGCAGATGGTGACGAGGGACTACAGCTGGGTGTCATCAGCATACTGATGGCACGAAGCTCCAAACCTCCTGATGATGCCTCACCAGCGGCTTCATACTGATATGAAACAGGACTGGGGAGATGACTAATCCCCGTGGAACCCAACAATTGAGAATCCAAGGGTTAGAAAATCATCTCATCCAGCTGTACTCTCTGGAGACGGTTCTCCAGGAACAACGTAACGATGCCAAAGTGAGGCCACCCATCTGCAACTCAGAGAGCCTCCCCAGGAGGATATCTGTGATCAGCGGTATCAAAGGCTGCTGAAAGAGTCAAGGAGGACGATCAACAAGGACATGTTGCCCCCATTAATCTCCCTCAGAAGGTCATCTTGCAGGGGCACCAATGCTGTCTCTGTGCCATGACAGGGCCTGAACCCAGAAGGGAACAGATCAAGGGCATCAGTCTCATCCAGGAGCATCGGATCAGCCACCACTCTCTCTACTACCTTGCTCAAAAAGGAAACTGGCAATGGGTCTATATATCGTCCACGGCCAAACTAGGCTTTTTATGAATGGACCAAATGAGTTGTCTGCTTGAAGGTCAGGAGAACCATGCGCTCTTGGAGAAACCCATTAATTATTGCCGTTTATTATTTATTTATTTATTATTTGTATGTATAGACCGCCCGACTTTCCCATAGGGAACTCTGGGCAGTGAACAACATAAATGAACAACATAAGGGAAAGTGAACTATAAGTTATACATAATATTAAAATGAAATAAAAACAGGTAAAACTAGCCAAAAAGGTGCAAGGTGGCAGTGAACAACAAAAGGTCAACAAATACACTAACTAACAAAGCAACCTCAGCGATTGCTGAAAGTGGCCCTGAATAACCAGGTTTTTAATAGTTTCTTAGACTATTTTTATATTAGAAATTAAATACTTGATTTAAGCAGCATGGGGGGGGAATAGAATGGTTCTAGGAAACCAGAGAATAAACCCAATCAGGGTATAGCAGAGGTGGTAGCCAATTTACCTGGGAAAGTTCAACTTCTTTGACCTTGAAAGCATCATCTACTTGTTCAGCTGAAAGTAACTGGGACACTGTACAGGGTACAATATTCTGTGATCTTGATCTCTGCAGAGAGAAAATTTAAAAACTATAAATCTTCAAGAACTTGCTCTTCCTTATCAGAAGATGGCATTCCTAAATTCAACAGTGATATTTTCTTTATTTTGAAAAACATAAGCAAAGCAGGAAGAATCTTAAGAACAAGAGCTGTGAAAAATTTCTAATTCCCATTATTGAAATGGTATGCATGTACAATGCATAAGCACCACTTCAACGAGCCACGCAAATTGAACCTATAAAGAATTTCTGAATCATGAACCACAGAGAAGCAATAACAATTGGAAATCATGTCACACCTGTTTCCAAGCGAACAAGGCTAAAAATGAAAATCAAACAAAGATGGAATGAAAAATCAAACCCCTAGGATACAGAGGGCTGGGCTAATCAAGCAGATCTTAGGATAGATCATAACTGCTCATGCCACACCCTCTAAACCAGGGGTCCTCAACCTAAGGCCCGAGGGGGGTGGGTGCCCGGATGCGGCCCCCCAGGGTCCTGAATCCGGCCCCCAGGACCAATTGCAGACCCCCCCTACCCCAGGCTTTGCAAGCAAGCCAGCCTCCGCAGCTGCTTCTATTGCTGAGGTGGGCTATGTCGCTTCCCCCACTCCCTCCACCCACCGCCCAGATGATCAGCATGCTAGCTAGTGGGACAGTTCAAAGTGGGAGGGCCAGGGCAAGGTCTCCCGCTCCCCCCCCCCACCTGCCGCCCAGATGGTCGAGGCACCAGATGCAGCCAAGCGGGGCAATTTAAGATGTCGACCTTTTGGGGGAGGGAACTGTGTTCCGGCCCCCAGTGGTGTCTGGGGGGGGGTAGCGGACCGGCCCGCTGTTTGAAAACTTTGAGGACCCCTGCTCTAAACTAAAATTTGAAACGACTGGGAAGTCAATTTCTAGTTTTAAAAAATATTTTTCATGAAAACAAAGCATTAAGATGTACACACCTTTAAATATGAACCATGATTCTTAACAGACTTTCACAGAGTCATTAACCTTGTTGTTGTGGGGAGGGCTTTAGCACAGTGGACAGATCTGACGCCAACAAAAAAGGACATGCAGCAGCATATAGGCTCTCTAATCAAGAGCCTGGGATATTTCTAGTTGACTATTTTTATGCTGTTAAAACCATTATGTCACAAATATGAACATGTTATTTATTAAACAAACTAGTCTTGCACATCATGCTCTGTATGAGTACTGCTGCCCCATTCTGTATTCCTGCCAAAGGACAGATCTCAAAATGCCAAACGTGCCAAAACTGAAATGAGAAAAACCATGTGCAAAGCAGCAGCCATAGAGTGGTGTTTTTTTTTTTAAACCTGGTATTCCCTGGTGGTTGCCCATCCAAGTACTAGCCAGGCCCAACCCTGATTACAACAACAATAGGATTCTGGCCTATGAATTAATAACTTGTACATCATTTTATAAAACCAATCTTTCAGGGGGAACTACTTTTTCAGAAGATGAACCTTCTCCTCCCCAAAGAAGGCCATGATGACCTTCTTATTCAAATATGTTACATACCAATTTCTTGTCACCTTCAGTTCCAGATGGTGAAGCAAAACCTCCAGGTGACTGTGAATATCCACCATAAGTACTGTCATAACCACCTGGAAATAAAATTGAAATATATATTGTAAGGGAAAAGACAAGCAACATTGATTTCAACCTTTTAATCTCTGGACTTTTAAACAAGTGGGGCATGAGCTACAGAAAAATGGTATTATATCTAGTCAGCTGGCCAAAAGAAAAAAACAAATGAGAGTCACATATTACAACCAGGATCCTGCAGTATTTTTCAGTGTGGAGTGCTTGACTTCACAAGATTCTCTTTCATGCCATCTTTGCTTCTCAGTTAGCATTCTATGTCAATCAGTCATGGCAAGTTTCCTTCCTTTGGAGAAGATTTCAGTGGACACAGCAGTGCCCAGTCAAAGCTACATGAACATGGCTGGCAAAGTCCTCCCAAGAAATTGAGATAGGCTTGCCATCACCACCTCCACCCTGCATGCACACCAGGGAGCTTGGACTGTGTCTGTGTGGAAGAAACACCACTCTTCCCAGGCTTAGGCAGGGAGGATTTGGTGGAGAGGGAAGGAGGGTGTGTGCGCTGGCACATGAGAACTGCAGTGGATGAAAGCAGCCAAGCTGCTGCTGCGTCCCCCCTCTACTCTCCATAGCTCTTCCAGCCGCTGGGTTTGGGCAGCTGGCCCCTGGTCGCTGTGGTCACCAAACACACGCACGCACACACATGAAACTCCCCGCAGGCGCAGGGAAGATGTAGTGGTGGAAAGGCTCCCTCGGTTTCCTGAGATTCCTTCGCCAGCCTTAGTGTGTGGAAGGACACAGCAAAAGGAAAGCAGGCAGCGGTGGCTTTGCTGCTTCCCTCCACCCGACTTCTCAGGTTCCCTAGAGTTGGTGCATGTTGCGCTCACCTTCTGCTTCGTCCTTCCACTCACCAAGGCTGGTGAAGTCATCCCAAGAAACCAAGGGAGGCTTGGCACGCCACTTCCACCTCTGCCCCACATGCAAACCAGGGTGCTTGGGGAGGTGTGTGTGTGTGTGTGTGTGTGTGTGTGTGTGTGTGTGTGTGTGTGTGTGTGTGTGTGTGTGTGTGTGTGTGTGTGTGTGTGTGTGTGTGTGTGTGTGTGTGTGTGTGTGTGTGAGACGACCACAGTGAGGGAGGGAGGATTTGTGTGCCAAGGCAGCTGGCACCTGGTCATGGGATTCTACTCAAATTTCCTCATAGGAAATAATGGAAACTGGGTGCCCCGAACAAATCAGGTCAGTTTCCGCATTAGCTTCATAGGCTGCCCCACATAGAGTGCACTTCAGCAGCAGTCTAATCTCAAGACTACTAGTGCATGGGCCAGCGTGGTAAGAGCCCCGGTGTCTGGCAATCTATCAAAGTTGGAAGTGGGTGGAACGGATCACAGACCCCATCTGTGGCTCCACGCTAAGGGCTTGGTCCCCCAGGACTACAAGCATTTTGCAAAATGAGCAAAAATGTTGGAACGTTTCTGTTTCAGTTTACGAGGCTGTCTGGCAAATAAAAAAATAAAACAGTAATAATATCGATACATGACTAAATTAAGTGATGCGTAGCCCGCGCGAGACTACAAGTCCCATCTATCTGTAGCCCGCTATCAGGGAGGCTGCCCACCTGTTCTCCTTCTCCTCCTCCTTCTCCTCCTTTTCACCTGCAGGGACCCCTTCGCTGTCCCCCCCTTTCTCTCCCCTCTCCCCCCCCCCGAGTCCCTCCCCTCTGAAGAGGCTCGCCGAGCCCAACAAGGCCAGGCTCCGGGCGCCTCCGCGACGGCAAAGCTGCCGGGGTTGGTTCTTACCTTGGCCGCCAAACATGCCGCCAAAATAATTGCCCCTCCCCCACCACCTCGAGCCACCGCGCGTGGCGCTTCGTCGCTTCGTCCAAAACGCCCCGCTCTCTGACTCGTTTCGTTTGCTTTCCGGTCCTTCCGCGCGCGCCGCTCCGGCTGGGGCTCCCGCGCGCGCAAAAAAAAAAAAAAAAAGCGGCTCCGCGCGGGATTGGCCGCCCGCGCACGCCCTCGAGCGCAGGCCACCAATCGGAAGGCGGGGTAGAGTCTATTTCGAGCGCGAGTCCTGAGAGCATAGAGAAAGACGGCTAGAAAAGGCACACTCCAGCGCCGAACATCGTCATGGAGTCTTTGTCGGACGACGCTCTAGGAAGGAAGGAAGGAAGGAACTGGCGTCGGGGAGGTATGACAGCTGCACGGACTGCCGTGACGTATCAAGACCGGCTGACTACAAGTCTTCAGAAAATAAAGCCCAGCTGAGCTTTATGGATGTTTATTATGGGATGTATATTGTGGGAAACACACCGACCAACTAACAGGGCTATTTCTTTGAAAATTCCTCAGGGCCATTCAGTTACAGTGGTACCTTGTATAAAGGAATTAATTCGTTGTAAATGAAATTCTGTTAAGCAAATTTTCCTTTCTACAAATTTCCCCTAGGAATGCATTGAAAACGGAGCAATCCCTAATCGCAACCATTTTTATGTTGTAAGGATTTGCCCCATAGGTGATTCTGTTAAGCAAATTTCCCCTATCTCAGGAATTTTTTATGTTGTACAGATTTTAAGTTATACAAACTGTTTGTTATACAAGGGTCCACTATAAATGGCTTACTCCAGAGTATGTCCTTGCAGCCATGCCGGCCACGTGGCCATGGACTTGCACAACACTGGCTCTTCGGCTTGAATACGGAGATGAGCACCGCCCCTAGAGTCGGACACGACTAGCACGCATGTGCGGGGGGAACCGTTACCCTTTTTACCTATGTACCAGTTGCATAGTGGTGATTCAGCTGGCTAGAGCACTGAAAACTGTGGGCTGCAAAGTCGGCAGCTCAGCAGTTTGAATCCTGGGTGCCACGCAGCGGAGCGAGCTCCCACTGATAACCCTAGCTCCTGCCAACCTTTCAGTTTGAAAGCATGTAAATGCAAGGAGCTAAATAGGTACCACCATAAAAAGAGGGAAGGTAAAACAGTGTTTCCTTGCAGCCATGCCAGCCACATGTCCACGGACTTGCACAACAATGGCTCTTCGGCTTGAATATAGAGATGAGCACCGCCCCAAGAGTTGGACATGACTAGCACGCATGTGCGGGTGGGGAACCTTTTACCTTCACCTTTTACGTACCAGTAAGACATCTTGTGCATTTATCTCCAAAAGTTTGGGTCTTACTCACAGGTAAAAGCCAACCAGTCCAAATCCTTATTGATCTACTCGAACGTAAGCATGACTGACTGACTGGCTAATTTTGATCTAGTAGCTTTTCTTCTCAGTGGTGTGTATGGCTGTACTGGAAATGAATCATGCACATCCCTTCGTAAAAGGTTGGCATGTACAAACGCAATAAATGTTGTTTATTTCAAGAGAGGACACAAAATATAGTAACTTTCCTAGTGAAACTGATTTCACCTGAAACGGTCAGGTTTCTCACTAGCATTTCATACTGTTGCTGCTGACCTGGGGAGGGTCTGTTAATAATATACTTTGGAGATTGTTAATTGGCATGTCCTCATATGCTGTTCATTTTACTACCAGGATTTTAAATGCAGTACATTTTGGATATTTAAGAAGTTGTTTTACTCGTTCCACTCCCCCAATGAGTATGGCAAAACAGACATTTGAACACAGGTCTGCCTTTGAGTCCTAATGTGTAACCCTACCCACTGCCACACTGTCTCTTTATTAACTCATAGGGTCATCATACATCTGGAGCACCTTGCCAACATATAAGAACATAGAATATAACAACAGCCTTGCTGGAACAGGCCACAGCCCATCTAGTCCAGCATTCTGTCTCACTCATCAAACTGTTTCTTTTGCTCTGTTGATCATTGCGACAAGTGGATGAGATGTCTTCGAGTACTGCGCAGCTCTTGAAGGGTCTTTTTGAGGCTTCGACTGGTCTTTCAATGGAAGAGACAGATATTATTTCTGGCAATCTGTAGTGCCCAAGTGTGTGATCTGCACTATCAATGTACTGAATCTGTAGACAGATTTACGGAGCATAGTGGATAGGGCACTGTCATTAGCAACAGACAGCTATGGCTAGAGAGAAACTAGCACTGTTACCTTGCCTCGTGGCGCAGTGGTTAAATGCCTGTCCTGCAGGTAAAACTGTGCTCACGGCCTGGGTTCAATCCCTGGTAGCAGGCTCAAGGTTCACTCAGCCTTCCATCCTTCCGAGGTCGGTAAAATGAGTACCCAGCTTGCTGGGGGGGGGCAATGTGTAGCCTGCACACTGTAATTAAAATCGTAAACCGCCCAGAGACTACTTGTAGTGGTATGGGGCGGTATATAAGCAGAACACTTTTGCTTTTTGCTTTTGCTGCAGCAGAAGCAACAAATATCAGTCCTATTCTTTATAGGTTTTAATCTGTTATAAGAGTTTTTGACTGCAGTTCTTAATCTTATTAAATGGCTAACGTCTGGGAAAGTGCCCAATAGAACTTATGCCCTATTAAACTTAAATCTTAAGGTGCTGCTAGGGAACGCTTATGTGTAGATGAGAAGGACAATTGTTGCCTGACACAAGGCTGTTGTGAGCAGGGTTGGGCCTGGCTAGTACTTGGATGGGCAACCACCAGGGAATACCAGGTGCTATAGGCACTGGGAAGCCACTCCAGTACTCCTGCGTGGAAAATTCCATGGACATGGGGTCACGAAGAGTTGGTCACAAACTGTAAATGACACAACAACAATGTGACTCAAGTGTCTAGTGATCAAGAAGACTGCACAGTGAAGATTTCTTCCTGCCCATTGGCTAGGTGCTCTTTAGAACTCAGTGACAGAGGATTTGGGGTTTGATATTGTCTCTAGGGACAGGAATATCCAATGTTGTGTTTAAGTATTGAAATCATTTATAATTGGGTGTTGTTTAATGCAGAGTCATGGACAGACCATTTGATATACTGTACTAAGGTGTTTTAATGCATTCATTTGTTTTAGTAAGAAGAAATAATTAATGTAGTCCAAGTACTGTACTCTCAAGATTAACAACAATCAGTTGATTTATTTATCATCATCAGTGACTGTGAGAAAGATGCAAAATGGGTGGTTACTTCCATCTAAAGTAAACAGAAGGAAGAAAGAAATTATAAAAGGGGGCAACGGAGGCACAAGTATGTTGGTAAGAATATGTGGTCATTTGAGTTGCAAATACAATGGTGCTTCTACTTATGAGCGGTTCTACTTACAAGCAATTTGACTTAAGAGCGGAAAACCACTGGCATTTTAATTGCTCCCTTGCAAAATTTAGATGCGGTCTGCTCTACTTACAATTTTTAATTTAATTTTTTATTTTTTTAGGTACGTCTGATCTACTTACGAGTTGTTGGACTTATAAGCATGCATTCGGAATGGATAAAATTTATAAGTAGAGGTACTTTGGCTTTGTAATTATAAGGTATGGCTAATTCAGTAAGTGGGTGAGTCAAATACTTTCTTGGTGAAAAAGCATAAGACAGATGATTGTAAAGTTTTGACCCAGCCAGCCAAAGATAGCTTACTAGTCCTGTGTGATCACCCAATGAGAATGTATTTATTTATTTTTATTTTTTATTTAGACTTTTGTGCCCCAGCCCAAATCTAGTGGCATTCCACTACTCTGGAAGCTTATATTCATAAAAAGAAACATTAACACACACCCCACCTCCATTGGAAATCATCAGTGACAAAACAAACAAACAAACAAACAAAAACCCAAATGGCAATGACAGACAAAAAACAAAATAAAAAATACCAACATAATAGGCAAGCGTATCTTGGAAAATGTCTCTGAAAAAAATTAATTGATTTTCTGAATGGTAGGAGGAATGAGTGTTTAACAATTTTGTTTTCTTGACAGCATGGGAATTCAAATACATGGATATGAGATCATCAACTGCTTGGTTGACCACAGCACATATTGGGTTAATACAGTAGAATGTGAATGGTCAGATGACATGTTGAGGAAAGTGATAAATATGTACTGTTTTGTTGCTGCTGCTACTTTGTATCCTGTTTCTTGGTATCAAGGCGAAATTGCAGATCTGTATATACTGTAGTATCTTTTCCAGACTGTTTTCTGTACTGTAGAAGATATATTATGAACTTTTGACTTTGCCTTGTTCTCTGGTTTCAGTACAGCAGTGCCATTAAATATAGAAGGCAGCAATGAAGAGGGTGATCAGTAGTGTGACGCAATGTAATAAGCCAGGAATCCATGGGAAGTTTGGCTTATTAATTTTAATGTGCCAGGTCTCTCCCGCTTGCAGTGGCTAAGTAAACGAACAAGCTGTAGCCAGAGTTGCCCTGGTATTAGAGAAACATTGGATCTCTCTTTACTGTAGTGTTGTTCTGTTTCAGAATGGTCTTTGGCCCAGAACTTGAACTTATGCTCTCTCCCATATGAAATCGGCCCTTGGTAATGTTTGTATCAGAAGGTAGAAGCATGACAGCTGATCAGTAAAACTTTGATTTCAGTCACTGAAGCCCTGGCATGGTCTTTAAAGGTCTTTGGGAGTGGCACAACCTTGAGAAAAGGAGCCTAAGCGGTCTGCTAAGCAGGCTGATAGAGCTTTGGGTGCTAAGTGGGATTGCTTCATCAGCCAATGAGTCAAAGATCTGGGAGTGGCAAGCATAACTTGGGGTTGGCCAACCTTTCTCACAGGCATACTTAAGGTGAATAATTATCTGGGAATCATTCATCAGCTAAGAAGCTCCTTGCCTAAGATGGATCCGTGGCGTTTCCTGCTCCTTCTCATACACTGCAGAATCCTAACTGCAGCCACAGGTAACTTGTCTGTATACTTATGGGGGAACTTGGTCACTTAGAGCAGCCGTTGTTTGGGGGTTTAAGGCAAGCGAGTACAATGCTTCCCAAACTGGGCCCTCTCTCCCAAACACAATACCCACTGTTCATACTCATTGTGGGATTCAGGTCACTGAAGTCCACAAAAGTAACTTGTCCACCCTCGAGCTACCCTTAATCCTTTTCTTCGATGAAGTTGTTTGTCTTTTGCAGGGTCCTTTTGGCACATTACGGACCTGCACCTGGACCCCCAGTACTCAGCGGTGCCAGACCCTCTGAAGGTATGCCCATCTGCTGGCACCCAGCCAGTGTACAATGCAGGAGCTTGGGGCAACTACCTGTGTGATGCTCCCTGGATTCTTGTAAACTCTTCCATTTATGCCATGAAGGAGATCCTCCCTGACCCAGACTTCATTCTCTGGACAGGGTAAGAGGTTTGTCTATCATGACTAGCAGTGACCAAGGTCATGGGATTCCTGTTCACAAGTAAATGCATGAAATTACATGCATGTGAATGGCTTGGTTAGTGGGGGAAAAGGAAGAGATCCATGCTAATTTGAGCAAAAGGAGATCCCCTTCCTCTCCAAACAACAAAGGGCCTTTTTACACGACCCCTAAGATCCGCTGGCCACTTAAATTCGGACCAGAGATCTTAGGGGTTCCTCGCTCTTCTCTGTCCCCACCCCCCTCCGCACTTCCTGGTTGCTGGCTGCCTGAGGGAGGGAGAAAAAAGAAAGAAAAGAATGCCCTTACCTCCGTTTTGTTCCCGGCAGCATAATACTGATCTCTTAAAGGGGCGGGGCGCAAAAAAAGAACAAACAGAAGCCAGGAGAGCCCCGCACTCACTATCCTTGCACCGGATCAAATATTTGTCTCATCCAAAAAGCAGGTACAAGAAAAGTGCAGTTTGATCGCGCTAAGTGGGCGGGGTCGCACTTAATTGTCTGCAAAGTCTGGAGCTGGTGGGTAAACATTTTTAAGGTCCGGACCTTGCAGCCATTTGCAGCGGAGCTTAGGGGTCGTGTATAAACGCCCAAAGAAATGAATTGACCTGGAACAGGTGAAATTGACATCGATGTTGCTCTTCTATTAGTCCTATTGTTTGCAGGACCTTTTTTCTTTCTAGCCTAATAAGAGTTAGCTTTTTGGTTTCTTTTGCCAAAAGACAGCTGTCTTTCCCAGGTGACAACTAGGCCCTTGGACTCCATTGCCAAGACAATTGTCAAGACCTGAAGGTCAAACGTTTTAATGTTTTCTACATCTGTACAGTAGGTTTCCCAAGACCTAAAAGCAAAACCTAGTAGTAGGATCCCTACATGCTGGTAGGAGGGACGCCACTGTAAAAAACAACAGCTAACTACTATTTTCTTAGCAGTAGTCATGCACTTGTTAACCTAATCTGTCCCACAGCTGATCTGTTAAAGATGATCATATCTATCCTGTACTTTTCACATTTCTGTATACTTTCAATTTGACTTTCGCCTATTAATATCTATTACTTTGACCCATGGGCTGAATTGGATGTATTTTTGTTGTTATCCAGGGATGACACGCCTCATGTATCTGATGAAAAACTGGGCGAAAAAGCTGTGTTGCAGATAATTAAAAATCTCACCAACTTGATCAGACAAGTCTTTCCAGGTAACCATGTGCCTGAACTATTTGGTTGTGACAGGAGAAGGGCCATGAAAAGCCTGCTGCAATGAGTTTTAAACTTCAGGTAGATACAGTAGCCTGAAATTGCAGTCCGGGATAAAATTGTCCAGCACGAGTGTTTCAGTAATGGAGTACAAATACAGGATATACTTCCCTAATGGCGGTTACTTCACGTCCATTTTGTCTCTGTTAGTGTTGCACTTAGGAGCGGTACAAAAAAAATGTTACTTCACATCCGTCACACAACTTCTGAAATTTGTCTCAACCATGAGCCCGGAACGGGTGCTGGGGTAGGGTTTTCCCTTGTCACTCTTTGTTCCCGTTTTCTTTTCCGAGACAAGACACCGTGTAGTAATGACTGTCATGCAACAAAACATTCATTTCTCTCACAAAACTGTGTCCATTTTTTTAATTTTGAGTTTTCAGAAGTGAAATATCGAAAAAGAATTTTTTTAGCCCCCCCCCCGCCAAAAAAAAGGAAAAAGGAAGCTAAACAAATTCAATGTTTCTCACGGTACAAGACTGTGAGGTAACACTTGTCACAAGACAAGTTATCACGACCATGGGAACACTGAAACACTGTAATTAAAATTGTAAACCGCCCAGAGACTACTTGTAGTGGTATGGGGCGGTATATAAGCAGAACACTTTTTGCTTTGCTTTCCATTAGAGTGGCGATATGGTCAGATCAATAGTGATAGTCTCTTGGGTATTTATCTTGGGTTCCTATCATTTTTCTTAGCTGGAGAACAGGGCTGTAGTGGCACATAGCATAACACCTGCATCCTGAACTAGACTGAACTAGACTTCATGTACCACAGTTCATATTCAACTGGCAGTTCAGTCACTTCCTAAATATATGAAACAAAGTGAGGGACATGTTGTTTTGTCTTTTGCTGAGGAAACAAAATTTTGTGGGATTGTTTTGTTTTTGCAAAGAGGGCTGCTAATATCACGGAGTTCATCTGTTTTAAAGCCCCACCACTTACCCCAATAATTATATCTATACTGTCAGTTTTATATGTTTTTTAGAAATTTTAATATTTATTGTTTTATTGTGTTTTATATTTTAAATCACCCAGAGTCCCCTGTGGGGAGATAGGTAGTGACAAATCTAAATAAATAAATAAGTAATATGCAATTAATAATTTATGCTGCTGCCTATACTAAGTTCTGCAACTGAGCTTAGCCGGTTAAGATGAAAAGCCTCTTCTCTTCATGTCAATCTTCCAGTCATACTGTTTACTTTCTGTTTCCTTCCAGATACTCAGGTCTATTCAGCAATGGGCAACCATGACTTCCACCCCAAAAACCAGCTACCAGCCAAGGAGCACCAGATCTATCGCACAACAGCAGAACTGTGGCGTCCTTGGCTCAGCAACCTTTCAGTGGAGACATTCAAAGCAGGTGCATAAGAAAGACCAACAAGTTCAATCATACATGAAAAAAGAACCCTAGTTATACCGATTCATTTCATCCCTCTGTTGTGCTGATGGATTTTTTCTCTGAAGTCACATGGTATATACAGTAATACCTTGGTTTACAAGTGCCCCAGTGTACAAGCATTTTACAAAATGAGCAAAAAACCTGGAACATTTTTGTTTCAGTTTATGAGTCTGTCTTGCAAATCAAGCACCGAAGTACCGAATGGACCGAGTGCCACAGTGGCATACCCCTTCACCTCTGTTGCATAGATGTGGCTGCCCTTGCTGCACCCATGCAGGGCAGCATTGTTGCTGCCGCTCTACCCAGGCAGGCCTGTCCCGCTGCCACGTGCACACCCGGGCATGCACTTCCTGCTGCTGCTTGCACGCAGCTGCCATTTCTGCCACCACTCACACGCCCATGCATGTCCCAGCGTGCCTGTCCTGCTGCTGTTTGGCCGCAGCCACTGCACCCATGGAGGCTTTCCATGCCGCTGCAGGCACCTTGCCATGACGAGGGGGTGACGGCAAAGGCAGCATCCGCAGCAATGTGGCGTACTGCCACAGAACGAATTAGGCAAATTTTAATTTTAAAAAAAACACAAGTATTTTGTTTTACGAGTACGTTTCCAGAACAGATTATGCTTGTAAACCAAAGTACTACTGTATATCAGAAGGCGATTACATTGTTTTTAAATGTATCAATTCATTTCTTTCTAGTTCAGTGGTTCCCATCCTGGGGTCAGGACCCCTTTGGGGGTCGATCAACAATATCACACGGGTCACCATGAGTCAGTGAAGAAAAAGGCACAAACGGCTTGGGTCTAGAGGAGGAGGGGGAGGAAGGGAGAGAAAGAGTGAGTTACAGCTTGATAGTTTGGAGGGGATGTCAGTCAATGGCACCGGAGGCTGCAATTGGCTGAGGGTGACTGCAGAAGGAAGTTCTCTATAGCATCTGTGGCAGTGGCCTCTTCCAAGCAGGGCAAGGCGTCACTACAATATGAGGAACTGTATTAAAGGGTCACGGCATTAGGAAGGTTGAGAACCACTGTTCCAGTTGAACTGTTGTAGTAGACTACACTGATCTTTAATTTTGTATCCGTTCATCTTTTCTATTGTTTCTTGGGGCAATCAGCTCTCACTGGCCCTTTTTTTTCAATTTCAAATATGTATATTGATGAAGCAGTATAAACCTTTTCTCCTCCTCCTCTTTTCCCTCCTTTACTCGTCCTCTTTTTGTTATTTCTCTGCATATTTCTCCCTCTTTGTTCTTGATTTTCTTTTCCATTTTTTTTCTTTTTGAACAGTATCAGGAGAAGGAAGCGAGTTTTAAAATCTTGCAAAGTATTGTGAAGAACAGGTTTTTAAAAATGCAATGCTCCTTTCTTTACAATTCAAACCAGGAAATCTTAAGCCCCTTTTTCACCCACAAAGGGTGGAAAGCTGTCTCCTTCTGAGTAATATATTCATGTTGGTTTGTTTGTGGTGGGGGTTGGTAGCTACTAGCAATTTACTGATATCCCTTTTTCTAAAAGCAGGGGGACAAGTTGAGTGGCCATAAAGTGGTCAAAGCACCCAGAAACCAGACCCCTTTGCAAAGGAAATAAATTGACAGCAATATTCACGCACATTGAAACAATGTTGAAGGAAGGGGTACATGATCTGTGACATTTAAATAACCCTCCTGATGGGGAAATAAAACGATTGCTGGGACTAATGAATTGATCCTGGCTGTGTATAGTGTGAAAAGAAAACTATGAAACAATCCGAATGAAATTTTATTTACGGTCAACGACCAAAAACCAAAAATAAAATCATAAAAATAAGGATGTTCAAATATGCATTCCAATAGACAGCACATGAATCAAGCCTTATTACAAGATATATCATAAATACAATTTTAAATACAATTTAAAATACAGTTTAAAATTTATTCTGGTCCGAAATAAAAGTGGCCATTAACTACAATAAAAAGAGTCATCAGTAACTACTATGTTTCTTTATAAATTTGTTTACGAACCCTTATTGCAGCAGCACAGAATTTGGCAACTTGCCTAGTTACCTGGTAAGTGTTATCAGAAAGGAGCAACTGTATATAGAATTCTATTGACCTCCCAGGATTGTATTTATGATATATCTTGTAATAAGGCTTGATTCATGTGCTGTCTATTGGAATGCATATTTGAACATCCTTATTTTTATGATTTTATTTTTGGTTTTTGGTCGTTGACCGTAAATAAAATTTCATTCATATGAAACAATCCAAATAGCAACAAAATCAGTCTATCAAGGTTCTTTTGGCGGGTGTGATCTTTGGGTGATGCTCTCACAGAAAAGTTGAAGAGGAATCTAGTAAGGCTGAGTTGGCATTGCTTAGTCCAGTACTTATTGTTCTGATTCTTTCTGTTCCTTGAATCCAACTATCTGATGCTTTTGACCGGAGATCTGGGGAAGATATAAACTCTGTGACATGTGGCTGCAGTCACACCAGCAAAATGTTTCCTAGTTGCTCCTCATGAATTTCAATTCTTTTTGTTTTTTTTTGTGTAGGGGGGAGAGAGATCAGACAACACACAGCCATTAGTGCTTCTCTTCCCCCCCCCTCCATAGTATCTCTGCATCAAATCCAGCTCACTGGGAGGCTACTACTATTTTTGTTCTATACTGTATTTCATCATACAGTATAATTGACATTTTATTGTGTGTGTACGGATTCATTTGCTTTAGATCTTTTGTATAGTCCCAGCTCCCCCACCTGCTGTAATTTGACTCCCTTATTATTTTTTATATTAATTTCCAAATGCTGGCACATTGATATTCTTCTGTCAAATATCAAAGTATTCTGCTTATATACTACCCCATAGCACTTAAAGTACTCATCCATGAGCCGGCTACCTGGTACTGAACCCCAGGTCATCCACACAGTTTTAGATATAGTACAGCCATTTAACCACTGTACCACAAAGGCTGGATATCCGTACTGTCTTTCAACCACCACTGCAGTGCACTGTCGGTTCTCCTCCAAAGAGGATAATACAGTGCAGAAATTTAAATAAATGCTCCCAGATCAGTACATGGCCACAAGGGTGTTTTGTCAGCACAGCAATGTATCTACACAACTAAAACAAAAGCGGGGGAGGGGCAGGGAACAGAAAAAGGAAAACGGATGGGGCTATGTCCTGTTTGAAGGATGTAGACAAACATACTGAATCTAATTTACCCCCCAAAGGCAAAACTTTTGTAAAAGGTATGAACTACTTACTATCACAGGATATATGCCACGCAGAGATGGGCATGAAACAGAAAAATGGTGTTTCGTTTCCGTTCTGTTTCGTGGCCCATCTCCCTTCATTTTTGTTGTAAAGAAATGAATTTTTTAAAAAAATTCATTTCGTTTTTCATTGTTCGGGAATGGGGGGTCTCTTCTTCTTCCCCGCGGTGGGCGACAGCACCGGGCGCGCTGCCATCCGCCATGGGGAAGATTCCTTTAAAGAGACCCCTAGTCAGATCTCTGCCGTGGTTGGATGATAGCCGCCCCGCTGTCACCCCCCCCCCCGCAGCTGAGATCGAGCCGCGATCCCGCCTCCGCCGATCTCCACCACGGTTGGATGACAGCCGTAGTTTTTTAAATGTTTAATGCATCGCAGCACATAAAACATAGGATCAGCCAACAAACCAAGATGGAAAAACAATACTTAAGAGTAAAAAAGGTCTACTTCCCAATCCCCTTATGTCCCCAAAGGAATATGATCTAAGGGCTTTTGTACACGACCCCTAAACTCCGCCGCAAATGGCTGCCAGCTCCGGAGCTTACAATTGTTTCCCCACCAGCTCCGGATTTTGCAGAAAATTAAGTGCGACCACGCCCACCTAAGCGCGTCCCAGCGCACTTTTCATGTACCTGCTCTTGGAGGGTGAAAATCCCTGATGTGGATTTAAGGGAGTGAGTGCTGGGCTCTCCTCCCTTCTGTTTGTTGTTTTTTTTGCCTCCCGCCCCTTTAAGAGAAGGAATCAGGACAACGACGGGGCTCCGGGGCTCCGGGTGGCTTCGGAGGTGAGCCTGCATTTTTTCCTCTCTTTTTTTCTCCCTCCCCTCACGCAGACAGGAGCAAGGAAGTGCGGAGGGGTGGGGACGTAGGAAGAGCAACAAACCCCCAAGATCTCTGGTCCGAATTTAAGTGGCCAGCGGATCTTAGGGATCGTGTGAAAAGGCCCTAAGAGAAACATTCTCCCTCCTTATCCTGCATTTGAGACATTCAAACCACAATATCTGACAACCTCTCCCTAGAAACACCCATGTGTATTGTCCAGTTGAATGTTCCAAGTAGTGCCATGTGTGCTTGGGGGTTCCGAAACTCTTCCCCATTGAAGAAGCATGATAAATGGCATCCACACTAAGTCAAAGTCATTCATGAGTATTTGCTCTTTGTTCCTCTTATTTATTTATTTTGCATGATATTTTCTGAGTGAGCCATGTGGCAAATAACTTTATGCTGCTGTTGAGGGCTACATCTTTTGCATTCTTCCATCAACTAGCTATTCTTTGCAACACTGCTGCCCACGGGAACGTTAACAACTTTTTATGAAGCAGTTTTACAGTGTCACCAACAAATAGATATAGTAATGACAAGGACATATCAAGACAGATATCATTGCCATTGTCATAGAACTTTCAACAACATTGTGTATGAGAGCCAAGATTAGTTTCAATGAACTTTGTTTATTAGTTTATTTTTGCAATTATTACGGCATTATTAGTTCAATATTACAATTATAACAATTATATTTTATAACATCTTGGAAAAGTTAGGAGTGTTTTGACTAGGGCCGCCAGATTTCCCTGTTCAGCTTGGCAAGTGGTTGTGCCGGGAAGAAAATTCTAGAAACTGTAATTCAAAACACTGATTTTTCCAAGTCCACATGTTTACTTTGCAAGCGGTCTTGGAGTGCCTTGCCTCAAAAAGAGGTATATAAGTTTTATGAATAAAGTAAATAAATTTTCTTTTTCAGCTGCTTTCTACAGTCAGTTACTGTCTGGTCCTGGCCTGCCAAGACGAATGATTGTCCTGAACACAAACCTCTACTATGAAAACAATAATGAAACCATTAGTCAAGAGGATCCAGGAGGCCAGTTCCAGTGGCTAGAAGATACATTGACCCATGCAGCAGATGCAGGAGAAAAGGTTATTTTCATTATTTATGGAATACAAATACGGGGCTAAAACATAATTCACTCAAATTACTAATTAATATTTGAAAGGTATCCTGTTTCTGTTCCTCATTACACATGTGAAAAGGTAACTTGTTAAAATGCTTTTTTTAAAAAGTGATATTTTATTTTTATGTCTCTAAAATGAGTTAAAATGATCTTAACATTTGAAAATATTTGGAAAACAAATTTCCCGTTGCTAGAGTAGATATGTGGGCAGAATTGGCATCAGGGTTTGTGGCAAGGTTTAGTTCCATTGTCCATGTTGCTGTTTTCTAATCGTATGTGCATTAGTATTTATTTGAGGTTGGGGGGTTTTCTATAGGCAAGTATGGGTCTCCCACCAAGAGCTTTGGAGAGTGATGTGTTCTTGACAAGGATGGGCTGGAGATCATTAGGAAGCCTGGGGCACCTCCCTTATGAGGAAAGGCTAAAACATTTGGGTCTCTTTAGTCTGGAAAAAAGGCGCCTGAGGGGGGATATGATTGAGACGTACAAAATAATGCAGGGCATGAGTAAAGTGGATAGAGGGAAGCTGTTCTCCCTCTCACAAAATACCAGAACTAGGGGACATACACTCAAATTGAGGGCTGGGAAAGTAAGAACAGACAAAATATTTTTTCACCCAGCGCATTGTTCGTCTGTGGAACTCCCTGCCAGAGGATGCGGTGGTGGCATCGGGCCTGGATGCCTTCAAAAGGTGATTGGACAGATTCCTGGAGGAAAAGTCCATCCCAGGTTACAAACCACGATGGAGATGTGTAATCTCCAGCCTTAAAACCGGGGCACTTCAAGGGCCAGATGCAGCGGAGTGCTATCAGGAGACAGAGATCTAGTCTTGTGTGCCCCCAGACGCATCTGGTGGGGCCACTGTGAGATACAGGAAGCTGGAATAGATGCGTTGTTGGCCTGATCCAGCATGGCTCTTCTTATGTTCTTATGTTCATAAAGGGATTCCATCTACCTTCTCAGGTACATGGACACCAAACCCACCTGTTGGGCAATCCACATGATGCCCTGCAAATTATTTCTGGGCTCAGCAGATTGGTCTCTTTCATGCCAGGAGAAGAGAGGCCTCCAGGAAAGGATCCCCCATGTCTATTTTTTCAACACTGATACTCCATACCATCTGGTTTTCCTGCCAACCTCCAAAAACATCCATGGCAGACCATGGAGCGGGATCAGAAACCCCCAGTGCAAAAAAATAAATTAAGGAGTATTATTCCAGCAGAGGGGCACCCTTTGTGTGCCTCTCCCCCCATTTTACACCCAATGGATTGAAAGGAGCAAGTATACACTCTGGATCCTGGCAAAATGAATCATGGGACCAACTTTTCACCACCACCACCCCCGACTCTCTCACTTAAATCAAAACCTGAGAACTCCTGTCACCTCAGTATCTGCATTATGATCTTTTTATGCCTTCTGCCCAAGCACCAGCCCTCATCTGACAAACTTCCCTTCCCTTCTATGGAAGAGGATAATAATCATTATTATTCCTCCCCATCTCCCCCTCTTGTTTCTGCCATTCACATCCTTTGTTTGGGAAAACATGCATTTGGATTTCTCTCTTTAAAAAAGGAGATAATCTTAAAACGATGCTTCCTCCAATACTGATGTGAATAATCTAGAAACAAAATAAGAAAGACATTTGCAAATATATATGAGTTAAAAGATTCACATTCAGTTAAAATTTGCTTAATTGGAGGCTTCAATTCTTGTTTTAAATTTCCCCACAAAAGGCAAATAACTATGGCTTTTACTTTACAGAAAAAGAATTGAGGCTGAATGTTGTAAATTTTCTTTGCGCTACTAGTGGGTATGGATGAGCAAGCAAGTCCATTTTTGTTACTCTTATCTGTGGGATCTTAGTATGTTTCCTCTCTTCTCCCTTGTTCTTTGTAGGTCTATATTATTGGGCATATCCCACCTGGCTTCTTTGAGAAGAAACGAGGGAAGCCATGGTTCCGAGAACGCTTTAACCAAAGATATACAGAAATTATTCAGAAGCATCACAAAGTAATTGTGGCACAGTTCTTTGGGCATCACCACACAGATAGTTTCAGAATGTTCTATAGTAGTACAGGTATGTTCCCTTTGATGTTACTGGTTGGCTGCCAGGTTGCTTTGATTCTGGCCTTTGGTAGACTTCATTTTCAACCTGTTAACAACAACAACAACAACAACAACAACAACAACAACAACAACAACAGTAATAGTACCTGTAAAGACCACAACAGATGTAGATTTGAGAGTCCAGTATGGTGAGGGAGACCTTTAGTGGGAGGCCATTTCTGTTAACAGAACACTTCTAGTTTACTATGTGTTAGCAGATGGTAGCATCTATATGATATTATAAGCCAGTGGTTCTCAATCTTGAGTCACTCCAGTGTTCTCACACTGCAACTCCCAGAAGCCCCAGCCAGCATAGCTGGTGGCAAAGGTTTCTGGGAACTGCAGTCCAACACAAAGTGGTGGATTCTACTCTCCTTTTATTTTCACAGAGCCCGGAACAGAGATGGAGAAGCTTAAACCTTGGGCTATATCTCGCCATCCTAGTTTTTCATAAGGACATGTCCCTTTCCCCACTTCCTGACACCTTTGCTTGGTAGTTTCCTGTTTTTTGTAAAGAGATCTTTCTCCATTCTCAAAGGTTGAAATGCCTTTTGTAAAAGCTTGGTTTTGGGCAAAAGTTTAAAACTAAATTATGCTTGTATTTGAAATAGATCCGTCTTTTTCTCCCATCGTCAGAAATCAGCCCCCAAAATCTTTTCTGAATTTGGATTCTGCTCTTAGCATAAAAGAGGTCCCTCATATTTGCCTGAAAAGTTGCTACAGGAGCAGCTCGAGGGGAAACAAATATGGCAGCTAAACCTGGACTCAGCACCAGGCCAGATTTACTGGGGGGGGGGGGGGGGTGGGCAAGGGGACAAAACAGGGGTCAGCACTGGACCCTCCTTAGCAAAGAGAAAGATAAGTAGCTTGTATTTGCTTTCCTTCCTTACATTCCATCTGACCTTTTCTTTCAGGCACTCCTATCAGCGTCATGTTTTTAGCTCCAGCTGTAACACCCTGGAAGACAACTTTGCCAGGTGTCCATAATGGTGCCAACAACCCTGGCATCCGGGTGTTTACATATGATCGTGATTCCCTGCAAGTGAGGGTAAGAGGAGAATGTCTATTGTGTAGATTGGTGTAGGCCTCTGTATATCAGCTGCAGAGCTGTTGAGGACAGAACGTTTTGGAGATCACTCATTCATAGGGTTGTGTTAAAAGTCAAAGGCAACTTGATGACATGAAACAACTACAAGGCACTCAGTCCTGAGGGTATATTTGTACTGCTGGATTCACAGAGGCAGCTGGATAGTAAAGTGTGGGCGAGGTTTCTTCTTTGTGGTCTTCTCTGAATACACACATGGGTTTCTTCTGTGCCTGCACAAAGTTACTCAGAGTTTCCCCGAGCTTAATGTCAATCACCCGCGGACCCCCTCTGTGGTCTGACCACCTCCCCATACCACCACATGGCAGGCCTTTCAGCAAGCCAGCTGTGAGTCATTGTTGACCATGTTGAAATGGTCCCAGAGGGACCCCCAGCCACGTTGGGCACCCACTGCTTACCCCTAACTGGTGCTGGCCTTTGAGGACTGCATGCCAGCGTTGCTGATCTGGGAGGAAAGAAGAAATGGGACTGGACACAAGGGTGGTGTGAGTGTTGGGGAAACCTGCTGTGTCACTACTAGTTCAGAGGACTGGCACAACTGCAGATCCTCTGAGACCAGGAATTCCCCCAATTCCTCAAGGAAGAGGAACATTAGTTCTTATGGGTAAGGAAAAATGCTCGCTCTTCACGCAAGCCTGTGAGGACACTGATGGACCAGCAGTAGTGCTAGTGCCTGGTCTCACCAGCTTCACAGGCTTCTTGTCCTTAGATAGTTCACTGCCTTTCATTATCTCAAATAAACTGCCTGCCCTTTAAATTCCTGCCTGCCTGTCACTACACAAAATGCGAGTGGGGCAGGGGCTGAGTGGGATATGAGAGTGGGATAAGGGTGTACGTTTTACAGTGGTACCTCTTAAGACAAATTTAATTCTGTCAGATATTAGTTAGTGTAAATACATGTATTAGACAGGATGTTCTATATATATTTGATATGTACTTAATTGATTTAAAGATGGGGTCTGTAAAAGTGCAAAGTCACAGTGACTCAATGTATAGTTTTTTCTAATGGAGTACAGATGTTAAGAATGAGCGTAATGAATTTTGGCTGATGCCAGGGGTTGCAATAGCTATGAGGTAATGTCATTTATGATTGGACAGACACATGTATAAAACTGTTCTGTAAATCATTGTTCATTGGGCCTTCCGTGAGTAAGGCACCCACTTTGTTTCTCTGCCATATATTTTGTCAATGTAATGTATGTTGTTATTCTGTTGAACTTTGTATAAGTTCTGTGATGCTGTGATATATTTTTGTACAGTTTGTAATATACCTGTTTGGTTTTAAGAAAACTCTGTCTCTGGGTAACTATTTATTCAATAAGTATTGCTTCTGCTGGCTGATCAAATTGCAGAAAACTCTGACAAATTTGTTCTACGGGTCAGCTCGTCCTACGAAAAAATCATCCAATGAAATAAGGAATGCATTGAATTTGTCTTGCAAAGCATCCCATAGGAAAATTTGTCTTATGGGGTTTTCCTATTCCTGGACATTTCATTGGTCTTACAATTTTTTTTGTCTTAAGGGGCATTCGTCTTAACGAGGTATTACTGTATTTTTGAAGTGGGAATAAGGATGGTGGGTTTGGAACTGGAGGTTTTTAAAAATAAAATAAAAGGGTAACGGGTGGCGCCTTTATACCCCAAAAGAACTAAATAGTCACCCAGTCCCTGCCACAGACACTCCAAATGAACACAAGCTTCTGATAATATGCTGAGCAGAAGTGAACATGAGTGCAGGGGAAAGGCTTTATAACGCCTTTGAATTTTGATGAATCAGGCGTATTCATCAGAAAAACTGGATTCATTTTTCATCAAGTCCCCATCTCTAAATGCAATGGACTATCCTAGAAAAGGGTATAGTAGTCGGGAACCCTGTACAGAATTACATCCTGCAACATTTTATTATAGTTCTGACATATACGTGAATAAAACCAAACACGTTCCTGCCACAGCATGCCTATGATTGATTCCAAATACATTCTGTTCTCTTCTGTTCTAGGATATGGTTACTCATTACTTAAACCTCACCCATGCTAACATGATAGCTCCTGAATGGAAGAAAGAGTATAGTCTGACAGAAGCTTTCCAGATACCAGATGGTTCCATCCAGTCTATGCACCTGCTCTTGGAGAAGCTTAAGAGAAGCCAAGACCAGCTCCAGCGCTACCATCAATATAACTCAGTTCAATATGACCTGACATACTGTGATGACAGCTGCCAGACTGATCACCTCTGCGCTATCAGTGAAGTTGATTTTGCAAAATACAACCAGTGCATACAAGCCCAAAATGCAGCAGCATATCCCCCTCAGCCTCTATGGTAGGCATTCTCTTATTCGGCTCTCTAATTTTTAGACTAGGCTTGGGGAATCCATGAGCAAGACCTAGTGGTTTTTGGATAAGCACAAACTAGAGGATATAATAATTAGCCGCACACAGACACACAGAGACACAGACACAGAGACAGACACAGACACAGAGACAGACACAGACACACACACACACACACACACACACACACACACACACACACACACACACACACACGCCTCCCCAATCCTGAGAAATCTGGATTTCTCTGGCATTTTTTAAAATAAATTAAATAAATAATTTTTATAAAAATATATATATGTCCTCCTCTTGAAAAGTCACACAGGATAAGATATGCAGGAAAACAGCATCAGAAAAATCACAAAACAGAAGAATCTCTTGCTTTTTTCCCCGAACTGAGGTGCTACGTGGGGGTGGGCATGATCAGAAGGTATGATCAAAAAGATTGTAATAGCAGCAGTATTTGTTTAAAAAAAGCTTTTCTGATGCTTCTGTAAGATGTCTGCTGATTCTCTGTGGAAAAACTGCCCCATATCTGTCATATGAGAACAGGAAAACAACTGTCCTAGATAGCATCAGACAGCTAAATTTCCCTGCTATAGAATTATTAAAAATGTGGCCCTGGAAGAGAGAAGAAAATACAGTGGTGCCTCTACTTACAAGTAGCTCAGCTTAAGAGCAGTTTGACTTAAGACTGAAAAACCATTGGCGTATTAACTGCTGCCTTACAAATTTTAGATACAGTCTGCTCTACTTACATTTTTTTTTAAATCGATTTTTAGATTTATTTTTATTTTATTTTTTAGATAGGGCTGCTCTACTTAAGAGTTGTTCGGCTTAAGAGCATGCATTTAGAACAGATTAAACTCGTAAGTAGAGGTATCACTATATAGTGTATAGGGGAAAGCAGTATGCCAGTGTCAAATACTTGATTGTTTAAGCACAGATAGTGAATTCCAACACAAAAGGAGACCAAGAAGAGCAAAGGAGAAACATAGATACTGTATTCTGAGGCTTGCTGAATCTTGAATAGAGTAGACCAAGTTCTAGAAACATCTCACCCTAAACATCATCCCTGCAACGATTATATGTATATAACCAGGAGCTATGGAATAAATGGCTGTGTTTTACATATACAACAAAAAGACAAGTCTTGTCATGCTTTTAAGATTAACAGATTTATTTCAGTGTGAACATTTGTGCCTTGCAATCCACTTCTTCAGGCACATGGGCCCAAATCCTAGAAAGCAATTGCACAAGAGAACCAACCTGTGTTGCCAGCTAACCATTATGCTCCTTGGCTTATTGCAGGCCTGCCCAAAGTCTGGCCCGGGGGCCAAATCCGGCCCGTCAGTCCATTCTGAGTGGCCTGTGGCTGGCTGGCCCGCCCCTCCCTCCCCCTCCTTCGCCCCATGTTTTTTTTTTTAAATCTTCTGCCAACACTGACACTGCTGGGAAGCTTGGGCAGACGGGTGGTCTGCCGCCACTGGCACCGCAGGGGAATGTGTGGGGGTGGGCAGGCCAGCGGACCTCTGCCACCGCCAAGGAGCTTTGGGGTGGGCTGGCGAGCAAGCCGTTGCCACTGCTGGGGAGCTTGGGGGGGGTGCAAGGTCGCACAGATCACCTTTTCCAAGGGGCGACCTGTGGCCACGGCTCCCTCTGCTTCTTTTGGTCCCCACCTTCCTTCCTTCTTTCCTCCCTCCCTTGGTTCCCACCTTCCTTCCTTCCTTCCTCCCTTGGTCCCCACCTCCCTCCCTTCCTTGTTCCCCACCTTCCTTCCTTCTTTTTTTGGTTTCCACATTCCTCCCTCCCTCCCTTGGTCCCCGCCTTCCTTCCTGCGGGTGGGGTTGCAAGGGGTCAGTGGGTGGGGCTTATGGGTCAGTGGGTGGGGCTTGCAGTGGGGTGGCAGGGTTGGGGAGCAACCGGCCCCTGACACATTCTCAGCCACCAAATCTGGCCCTCCTTACAAAAAGTTTGGGCACCCCTGGCTTATTGTATGGAATCCCACTGAATCTTCTATACAGCACTGCCGATGAAATGGCATTGCATCTAGCAAGGGAAGAGGCCCTGCATTCTTGTGGGCATTTTAGCAGGTAAAGGTTGGTAGTTCACAGTAGTACTCTGCAGTTGTTATATTTGTATGTTCAGTAGCCTGGGTCTCATCATTCAATATGCTTCTGATTTGGGCAACAAATCCAAGGTGGCTATCAGGATGCCCATCTAATCTTCTTTACCAAATTAGATGATTGTATGGGGGTAGTCTATAAGTTGTTAAAGCAGACTATCCTGGTCCAAGTTACAGTAGACTCCTAGCCAAAATCTTATTGATCTCAGCCATGTCTTTGTCTCTTTTGGGAGCTGGCCCACTTCTAAACACAGAGTGGCTGGCATAAGAAACACATCTTGGCATCCCTAAAATGTTCTGCAAAAAGGAGGCTTGGATTAATTCCACTGAGAGGTCCAGAACACTCATCCAAATAGGGATGCCATATAACACTTGGGGTATAATTTTGGCATTAAACAATTTGAGAGCTACTGGCACATAAGATTTGCCACTGTTAAAAAGGAAACAGGCAGCCATCTTCACCGTCAAATCTTAGAATAATTCAGTACTGCTTTATGATGCTGAAGCCAGGTTTGCTTGTAATAAAACTGTATACCTAAATATTTGAATTGTTTGATCTGTTCAAGATTGTTTCCCTTAAAGTTCCATCTGAATAATTTCCATGTTTTGTCAAAAACCATAATTTTAGATTTACTATAATTCAGTTGGAGTTTGTTATAGAATAGGCATTATGTGCAGCTATTAACTAATCATTCAAGTTCTTGGTATATCTGGGATAAAATTAACTCCCCTGCCTTCAAGCTCAATCTGGCCACAGGCCAGTTTCTTCGGTCAGGAGATAAAAGATTGGAGCTGATCGCTGCGGCATGTTGATGCTGAAGTTAGGGGGAATTGATGTAGTCCCTTGTTTAATGGTCAAATAAAATGCTATCATTGTACGAAGGTCACTGGAAAGGAAAGCACAATAAGGAAATTATAAATTTATATTGGAGACTCTGATATTATTCTTCTCCAGCAAACTTGGCCATAGAAACAAACAACTTTAGCAGGATTTAAATTCTTTTCCTTACCTGCATGTGAAATCAAAGCAAGGGGCTGCTCAGTTAAATTCAGAATCAATAACTATGTTGAATAACTACTGTACCTTACAAATTGTTAAAATAACCTTAGGAAGCATGATTATAATTACAACTAATGTTTATATGCCCACCTGCACCAACAACTTACAGTGCACCCAGCAGTGGAGCTATTTGACAAGAACTATGAAAGGTCTTTAAAAAAAGGTTTCCTTTAGTGGAACTGATTCTTGCAGGGGATTTAATGCAAGAGTGGGCAAAGACAAGTGGGTATTTTACAAGGCTCTGGAGGTCAAAAATGTTGCATCCCTACCAACCCTTGGTTCCCTTATCATCTTAACATAAGAACATAAGAAGAGCCATGCTGGATCAGGCCAATGGCCCATCTAGTCCAGCTTCCTGTATCTCACAGTGGCCCCACCAGATGCTTTTGGAAGCGCATGAGACTAGATATCTGTCTCCTGATACCACTCCCCTGCATCTGGCCCTTGAAGTACCCTGGTTTTAAGCCTAGAGATTACACATCTCCATCATGGTTTGTAACCTGTGATGGACTTTTCCTCCAGGAATCTGTCCAATCCCCTTTTGAAGGCATCCAAGCCAGATGCCATCACCACATCCTGTGGCAGGGAGTTCCATAGACTAACAACGCGCTGGGTGAAAAAATATTTTCTTTTGTCTGTTCTTACTCTCCCTGCCCTCAATTTGAGTTCATGTCCCCTAGTTCTGGTTTTTTGTGAGAGGGAAAAGAGCTTCCCTCTATCCACTTTACTCATGCCCTGCATTATTTTGTATGTCTCAATCATATCCCCCCTCAGGTGCCTTTTTTCCAGACTAAAGAGCCCCAAATGTTTTAGCCTTTCCTCATAAGGGAGGTGCCCCAGCCCAGTAATCATTTTGGTCACTCTCTTCTGCACCTTTTCCAGTTCCACTATGTCTTTATTGAGATGCGGTGACCAGAATTGTACACAATACTCCAGATGCGGCCTTACTATTGTTTTGTATAATGGCATTATAATGTTGGCTGTTTTATTTTCAATCCCCTTTTTGATAATCCCTAGCATGGAATTTGCCTTCTTCACCGCTGCCACACATTGGGTAGACACCTTCATGGAGCTGTCCACCAACACACCAATATCTCTTTCCTGATCTGTCACGGATAACTCAGAGCCCATGAGTTGATAGATAAAGTTTTGATTTTTCGCCCCAATATGCATTACTTTACATTTGGCTACATTAAAACGCATTTGCCATTTCGTTTCCCATTCCCCCAGTTTGGAGAGATCCTTCTGGAGTTCTTCACAATCTTCTCTGGTTTTTACCACACGGAAAAGTTTTGTGTCATCTGCAAACTTGGCCACCTCACTGCTTATCCCTGTCTCCAGGTCATTTATGAACAGATTGAAAAGCACCGGTCCCAGGACAGATCCCTGGGGCACACCGCTTTTCACCTCTCTCCATTGTGAAAATTGCCCATTGACACCTACTCTTTGTTTCCTGGATCTCAACCAGTTCTCAATCCATAAGAGGACCTGCCCTCTTATCCCCTGACTGTGCAATTTTCCCAGCAGCCTCTGGTGAGGGACTGTGTCAAAGGCCTTTTGAAAATCCAGATAGACTATATCCACCGGTTCACCCAAATCTACATGCCTGCTGACCTTTTCAAAAAATTCTACAAGGTTTGTCAGACAAGACTTACCCTTGCAGAAGCCATGCTGATTTTCTCTCAGCAAAGTTTGTTCTTCTATGTGTTTTAAGATTTTCTCTTGGATGAGGCTTTCCACCATCTTCCCTGGGACAGATGTAAGGCTTTGGGCATGTGGGCATTATGATCTATGTATATGAAGAGCTATATGAAGAGCTTAGCTAATATTGGAGCCCACCAATCTATATTCCTCTTGATCAGCTTGGGTGGAATGCCATCAATGTCAGGTGCTTTATGTGGCTTGAGTCGGCTTAAAAGATCAGCTATCTCAACGGTTGATATTGATGGCCAATTTGTCAGATTTTCTGTGGCATTGTTCAGTTGGAAGGAGGAAATTCCTTTATTACTGTATACAGTATATAGCTCCTGGAAGAATCTCCCCCCCCCTTTTTTTTTTGAATAAAATGAATTGACTTGATGAAACAGACTGTAGCCCACAAACATTTAGGCAAAGTAACCTTGCTCCTTTTAAAAGTGTTTTTTTTAAATAATTGAGAGCCTCTCTTGAGTCCTTAGCTGGGAGAAAGGTATATACTCGTATACTAAATGTGCAAAGCCAAGCCAAATGTTTTATTTATATACCACCCATATATATCTGGCACATTTACAATTTTAATTATGCAGGCTACACACATACACCACCCCTCAAGCTAGGTTTAGGCACCCTTGACTTGCCATTCTTGGAACTGGGAAAGCAGGTTATGATCAAAGTTTTAATTACAATGAAGGAGTTTAACCACTGTGCCACAAGACTTTATTTCTGCTGTAACAGACTACAGAGTGAACCCCCATCCCCTTACCCAGACTTCGAAACTTTAAAAATGTTAAGGTTTACTTTTAGGTATTGGGAAAGGATACTCAATACTGTGTAGTCCTATTGGATTCTTCCCATATCCTGATTGGTATGGGAGGCGTCACCAATAATTCTGTTGACATAAATGAACCAGTGTGGTCATCATACAATTCCAGCTCTGCAGTTCTAAGATTCTTCTTCTTCCACACGAGTAGGTGATATCTTTACATACAGAAACCACACAATCTGCCACCTTTTGTGGCTCAGAGATGTCCACTTCCTCAGGCACAATCCTGTCTTATAATTCAGAAATTATTGGTGAATGAATTTTGCCAGTTGTTTGTCATTGATACTGGTTTTTAGAGAGGCTGCCCAGCTGCACTGGCCTCATGGCTTTCAAGTTACAGCTGAGGAAGGTGTTGACTGGGGATGTCACACCCCACTTTTTCGAACAAGGAAGCTTATTCATATGTATCCCCGCTTTCGTCATACTCAGTGGTACTTGCCAGCCTAGCAGCATGTCCAAACTTCGGCCCTCCTGATATTTTGGACCACAACTCCCAGAATTCCAAGCCGGTATTTCCAATGGCAAAGGACGGTGGGAGTTGTGGTCCAAAACATGTGGAGGGCTGAAGTTTGGACATGCCTTGCTAGCCTACCTGGCAGGGATGATGCGAGGATAAAGGAGGGTTGCTGAGATGGGCTTCCTGCATGCCGCCTCCAGCTGTCTGGGCGAGAGAAAAACTATCATTTCGAGCCATAATAAATCATACCATATTACCCACCCCGCGTCTCCCCTTGTTTTTAGGGGGGGGCGGTCGGGGAGGGGCTGAATGGCAGAACCATTCCTGGACGGCAAGCGCGTAAAGCGGCTCCGGGAAAGACGCATCGGATCGGAGAGTTTGCTCATAAGTTTAATTCCAGGCGGGACAATGTGGGCGAAAAAGGCCGCCTGAGGCGGAAGGCCTGCCCTCTCGCTGGGCGGGTCTCAGGCCTGAGACTCATGGGCCAGGCTGGGAGCGGAGGCTGGAAGCCCGGAGGAAACGGGAGGAGGAGGAGGAGAAAGCGGGGCGCCGCGCGCGGCTAGGAAAAAGTTTGCGCCTGGTCGGGACGGGGGCGCGGGAGGAGGAGGAGGAGGAGTTGGAGAGCCACCGAAGAAGGGGCGGGCGAGGCTTCCACGGAGAGCTCCCGAGCCCGTTGCGAACCCGCTCCGGCCGTCGTTCAAAGGAAGTCTTCCTTTGACTTCGCACCGTCGGGGGAAGCCCGACGGGAAAGAAGAAGAGACGGGCTGAAGTTCCCAAGGCTCCGGGCCCCTGGCCTTCTTCGGGAGGGCAGAAGAAGCCGCGGTGGGAGTGGGGCGTAGCTTGGCGTCCAAAAGCCCCCCACCCCCACCAAGAAGGAAGGAGTTTTTTTCGTTGGAGAGGAGCTGGATTATTAGGAAATGGCTCTTATCCAGAGGAGGAGGAAGAGGAGGAGGTTCCCGGAATAGCAGACCTTCCCTCTTTGGATGGCCATCTCCCCACCCCAACCGCAAGGCGACGTCCCTATCTGGGTCCCACGCCGCCAGAGGAGCCCCCCACCCCACCCCCCAGGCTCTGGGGCAGTTAGGGAAGGCTTGCTTCTTGGATGCAACAGTCCGGGGAAACGCCTTTTGCAGCTCCCCCTCGGCACGACGGGCTGCCGGGGAGCGCAGGTGATCACCAGCTGATCGAGCAACGCGGAGGCCGGCCTCCTTTCACGCTCCCTTCTTCCCAGCGGACGAGAAAGCCATGGCTGGGTCTCCCTGCGACCTCACCTGCAGCCCGCTGCAACCACCCGGTTACCATTACTTGGACCTCGTCTTTTCCTTCCTGGGCACCGTTGCGTTCCTAGTAGACCTGGGCATCGATGCCTGGGTGGCTGCCAATTATTTGAAGGCTGGGGAGTACTACTGGGGTGGACTGGTGTTGGGGCTGTTGGTCCTGTCGTCGCTGACCATACAGTTCTTTAGTTGGGCCTGGTACCGAAGTGACCCCCCAGATCTAAGGCAAGAGCTACAGACCGGTCGGGCCCTCATTGTATTGCATATTATGCAGCTTGGCTACCTCTACAGGTAAGGGCATCTTCAGATTACCTGTTCAATGTTCAGAGCAATTACCTGTTCATTGCTGAGGTAGTGGTTGAATATGATTCTTCTGATGTTACTTTACGTCCTTCTCGTCCCTCTTTGCTGTCCTGCTTGTGACCGGTACGAAAAAAGGTTACTTCACATCCGTAGCGTGACAGCAGAATCTTGTCCCAACCACGCCACCTGAACCGGGAACAGAGCGTGACGAGCCGTACCTGTCCCTGGGCTGGGGAATTCTGTTGTCACACTTTGTTCGTGGTTCCTGTTCTGAGACAAGGGACGTGAAGTAATGGCAATGGCTGTTTCCCCCTTTCTCTCTAGGAAAAGCCGACTGGAACTCCTGCACCAGGCCAGGCTCGGCTGCCTGCCTGTCCCTGCAGGAGAAGGCGGCTCTTGAAGGGACAGGCAGAGAGCCACTGTCAGGCGTAGGTACATCCTCCTTTGGTCCCGGAGACAGGGCTGAGCTCTCCTTGCCTGCTCGCCTGCCAGCCCGCAGACTGCTGAGTTCAGGGCGAGGGTGTCTCGCCCACTGCCCACGCCGCGCGCCTGCAGCAAGTGGTGAGGGCTCGCCCAGCTCCTCCTGCCGGGCTTCCTGAGACAGCCCGCGCACCTGCAGCGGGGATTTGAAATATCGAAAAACGGAAGCCTGACAATTAAAAAAAAGGATAAACGAAGCCAGGGAAATCCAGTAGGTGTCACAAAACAAGGACGTGAAGTTGTCACGAGACATGTAATCACACCCGTGGGTAAACAAAAATAGGGATTGAATGGGGACAAAACCACGTGACCGCGAACAGCGCTGTCACGGAACGAACATAATCGCAGAACGAAGTTGGACGTGAACTAACTGCCTATGTTTCTCTTTGGCCACAGCCCTGAAGCCCATGGAGAGGGTTTATGGGAGTTGAAGTCCAGTAATATCTGGAGAGCCACTCTGCAGCAGTTCTGCAGCAGAACTTCGAAAAGTTACACTTTTTGGAACCACAGCCAGTAATGGCCAGCAGCTAAAGAAAGGTCATGTTTGCACCATCATAGCATTACAGCAATGGTTTCCAACATTGGGCAATCTGCGTATTCTTGGATTGCATTTCCCAGAAGCCTTCACTGCCAGCTGTGCTGACTGGGGTTCCTGACTTACCCAAAAGTTGAGAGTCACCAGGAATAAAATTGTAGCTTATTGTTCAGGTTTCACTGCTTCCCCACAGATAGTCATGGGAGGGCTGAGCTGGGATGTGGGGATCAGAAATTCAGCCTTATGGCCCAGCTGCAGTTGTACCCTTGCATCCTTTTTATCTCCTTGAAGTTTCTTTTTTACTCAGTGCTTCGTTTTTCAGTTATGAAACTAACATGCCATTTTAATTTAGCAAGGCTTCAACACTACCTCTCATGATATTCCCGTGGATGTTATGACATAATGTGAGTTAGACATGAATCTACTGTTGCCTTTATCGCTGTATATGTGGTCATCAGCCACAGTCACATTGTGGTTTCAGGGGAATTAACGGCATTTATACACGACCCCTAAACTCCGGGGCAAATGGCTCCCAGCTCCGGAGCTTAAAAATGTTTCCCCACCAGCTCCGGAGTTTACAGGAAATTAAGTGCGACCACGCCCACTTTAGCGCGTCCCAGCGCACCTTTCAAGTACCTGCTCTTTGGAGGTGAAAATTATTTGATCCGGTGTAACGATAGTGAGTGCGGGGCTCTCCTTGCTTCTGTTTGTTGTTTTTTGGCTCCCGCCCCTTTAAGAGCTACTTTTACAGAGACTGAAATGTTGCCGGAAGGAGCGAGAGGCAGAACGGAGGTCAGCGGCATGCTTTTCTTTCTCTTTTTCTCCCTCCCCTCACGCAGCCAGCAGCCAGGAAGTGTGGAGGGGTGGGGGCACAGGAAGAGTGACGAACCCCTAAGATCTCTGGTCCGAATTTAAGTGGCCAGCGGATCTTAGGGGTCGTGTGAAAAGGCCCTAAGTTTTCTATTCCACACACACCCCCGGCAAGATTCTGAGGACTCATGGCAGTGATTCGGGGCTTTAAAATTATTACTTGCCCTGTTCTGTGGCTCCAGAGTCTTCTGCAGGGCAGAATCCCGGGAACCTTGATATGTGTGTGTGTGGGTGGGTGGATGGGACCTTTCTTTTCCTCTGTAATGGCCATGCCATGGCTGATGCCATCACCTGAGTAGTGCAGCACAGCTCCCACAATAGGATTCCAGCTGGAGGAGAGGCAAGTAAAACATTTGGTGTTCTGTCTTGGACCCCTTCAACATTTTTGTAAACGATCTGGATTAGAGAGTTCATCAAATTTCTGGACCTCAAACGGAGATGGATAGTTCAATCAGCATTCAGGATGGCCATGTTGTGGGTTGGAAGATGGCACCAAAAGAAACAAAATTAATTTAAAGACAGAGAAACACAAAGAAGGAAGAATTACGTTCCCCTGTTCAGTCTACTGACACTGTATCTTGTAGCACATGGGTGAGCAGAGTATGATCCAGAGGCCACAGTTATTTACAACATTGCGTTTTACAGCCTCTTCAGCCATCCTGGAGCCTGATATGTCAGCAGCAGTAGTACCCTGTTTCCCCAAAAGTAAGACATCCCCCCAAAATAAGACCTACTTACAGTTTTGCTTCTCACTGAAATATAAGGCATCCCCCGAAAATAAGGTATCCCCGATAATAAGATAACAATAAATGTGTACTGTATTCTTCTTCATGGAAATATAAGACATCCCCTGAAAATAAGACCTAGCACATCTTTGGGAGCAAAAATTAATATAAGACACTGTCTTATTTTCGGGGAAACACGGTAGCAGTTGTTTTTGAATTGAGGGGGTGGGTGTATTACAGGGCTTCTCAAGGCACGCCACAAAGAAATAAAGCTTAAGACCATCTGTTTTATCTACCCCACTTAATTTTTGTCATTTAATGGTCTGTTGCATTCCTCCAGAAGTTTTGAGAGCCCGACAGCCCAGTTGTCTAGCCTTAAATGAGTTATGTAAACAGTGTCCTGGTTGCCTTACACAGGTGTCTCCAGGCCCTGAAAGTGGGATTCCACGTGTGCCACAAGGAAGCAGCGACAGAAACGCAGCGAGCCTACGCCGTTTTCCTCTCACACGACATCAGTTTATTGCGTCTTTTTGAGACCTTTCTGGAAAGCGCCCCTCAGCTCACACTGGTGCTGTACATCATCCTACACACAAGTAAAACAGAGACATTTCAGAGTGAGTGTCTGGCAGGAAGGGAAGGAGGTTGGTTATTTTAGCTCTGTGGATTTCCTCTCAAGGATATGGGGTACTGCTTACATAGTTCATAGGTGTTCTGCCTGTTCCTTTATTCAGGTTGTAAGTGGTGTGGCTTATGCACCCAAAAGAGCATGGGTAAGACTATGTACCAGCCAGCTTGGAGGGGAATTTGAACATTTGCAGAAGACCCACACCTTTTAAATTGATAAAATGCAATGTCTGTGGTTGGGAGGACAGATGGCATCCCCTCTACTTTCCATTTAGTAGTGGTGGGGAGAATCCTTTTTCTTTCTACTTTTTATTTTTATTTTAGCAGATTTAACATAAAATGACAAAACTGAACTGAACTAACAAAGGAAATACAAAACAAAGACAGACCACCACCACCCAACATACATAGAATAATCTTAGTAAGTATTATAAGCCATCATTATAAATTTACAATATAATTTGGCTACAGATATAAATTATTATGCATATAAATCAATATTGGCCTTCCAGTCATTCAGGTAAGTGGCCTTCTGAAATAAACATCTGTATGATGCCTGTTCAAATTAAGCTAGTGCTAACAGATCCTCTGACTATTGTTTAGTGAATCCCGGATGTGTATCCTTCCAGGCTTGGAGTATAAGGTTTGTTCTCTGGTTGTCTAGAATGTGTGATATGCCGCAATATTTTCCTGCAGGTTTATATTTCAGCTCAAATAAAACTTAAGTAACTGCTAAGGAAAGCAGAATCACACAGCTTGCATATACCACACTCATTTAAGAAAATGCAGACATACTGGTATTATGTGTCCCCTCAATTCCCTCCTTCCCATCAACCCTGTGAGGGAATCGAAAGAGATAATGTCTGGTTCCTGATCACTCAGGCCCTTTGTACACGACCCCTAAACTTCACCGCAAATGGCTCCCAGCTCCGGAGCTTAAAATTGTTTCCCCACCAGCTCCGGAGTTTACAGATAATTAAGTGTGACCACGCCCACCTAAGCGCGTTCCAGCACACTTTTCATGTACCTGCTCTTGGAGGGTGAAAATCACCAAATCCGGATGTAATCTGGTGAGTGCGGGCTCTCCTCGCTTCTTTGTTGTTGTTTTTTGCCTCCCGCCCCTTTAAGAGAAGGAATGCAGCTCGGGGCGGCTTGGACCGGCAAACGGAGGTGAGCCTGCATTCTTTTCTCCCTTTTTTTCTCCCTCCCCTCACGCAGACAGGAGCAAGGAAGTGCGGAGGGGTGGGGACGCAGGAAGAGCAACGATCTCTGGTCCAAATTTAAGTGGCCAGCGGATCTTAGGGGTCGTGTGAAAAGGCCCTCAGTGAGTTTCCTGTCAGAGTGAGAACACTTTCCACTACATTACTATAGATTTTACTGCACAGTTTCATATGCCCGCTTAGAAGTAAGCCCCATTAACTTCAGTGGAGTGGAACTACGACTTCAGTCTTTGTCACAATGTTAGAGGATGTGAAAAACCTGCACCCAAAGTAGTGAACATTTTTAGATAGATAGATAAAACTTCATTGTCATTGTCCTATACAGAACAACGAAATTAAAGGGAAAATGAATTTAAAAGATCTACATCAGGAACATACATAACTCAAGAATATACCACAAACATACCCCGCCCTGCATTTATACAGAAAACTCCCTCGAAACGTACACATGTCCCTGCATTCAAAGCTATAACCGCTTTCGGATAAAAACTATTTCTCAAGTGGCTGGTTCTAGTCTTAATGACTCTATACTTCCTTCTAGAAGGCAGAAAGTGAAAAAGATCATTTCCAGGGTGTGTGGGGTCCTGCACAATCTCTGCAGTTTTTTCTTACAATATCTGGAGGCATACAATTGATCTAAAGTAGGAAGAGTACACCCTATTATCCTCTCTGCAGTATTACTGTACAGCTCCCAAAGCACACACACAGACCATAGGTTAACACACTCTCCCCATGCTGTAAGCTGTACCCAATACATAGCCTGCCTTATTTAAATTTGTTTTAAGTATCAGAATCTCATTGTTAGTATTTTTTTATTTAAATCACATGAGGCCAAGGTTCATGGAATGCTGAATTATGTATGTAGGAATTTCAGTGTTTTTCATGTCTATAGTAAGGTTGTTTTGTTTCTCAGGCCATTTTCTGTGTTCACTGCCTTGTCCCTTCATCTCATTGCAGTATTCGGCATTTGCACCTCTTTCCTATGCATTGCCTGGGCACTCTTGGATTATCACCAGTCACTGCGTAGTTTCCTAAGGGACAAGGACAAGCTCAGTTTCATGTCCTCCGTGCTCTACTTCCTGTGGAATTTCCTGCTGGTCTGGCCCCGCATCCTCTCCTTGGCATTCTTCGCAGCGCTCTTCCCAAAATTCATCCTCTTCCACTTCCTAGGAGTTTGGTCGGTCATGTTCCTTTGGGTCTCATGGCAAAACACTAACTTCATGGAACATGAGGCTTTCGAATGGACTTACCGGGCCGTGGTCGCGGTCATCCTCTATTTCTGCTGGTTTAATGTGAGTGAGGGAAAGACACGCCATCGATCTATCATTTACCACACATTCATTTTGTTGGACAGTCTCATCCTTGCCGCCTCATGGATTTGGGACCATGTTCCGCTGAGCACGGACTCTCATCTGATGCACCTGCTTGTTGGCTCTCTGTCCTCCTGTTTCCTCGGCATCCTGTTGAGAGTCATTTATTACAGCTACTTCCACCCTACTGTACAGGTTGCTTCCCCAGTTAGCTATGATGAAGTAGACAGCCGAGAATCAGAGAAGGAAGGGGCTACTGGATTCCGAGCACTGGCCATGGTGGGACAGATCAATCCTCGGACATATAGGCTGTCTCAAAACTTCTTTGCTGTCAGTTTGTGGCGGAGGCAGCACCAAGAAAATGGGACTCTTGGAGACACAACTCTGTGAGCATGTGACTATCCCAATTGGACCTGTTTGTGGTACTTGCCAAAACACATCTCAACTCCAATGTTGTCCGGTCACATCATCAGTTTTCAGCTGTGTGCGGAATCTGCCTTGGGGGGTTCAGTAAAATAATCCAAGCAAATTAAGGGTATATGGAGATCTCAGTAGTTTAGGTCAGTGGTTCCCAACACTGGGTTCTTGGATGTTCCTGGACTAAAACTCACAGAAGACTTCACCACCAGCTGTGCTGGTCAGGATTTCTGGGAGTTGCAGTCTAGGAACAACTGGGAACCCAAGGTTGGGAATCACTGGTCTAGGAGTTCCCAAGTTACACTGAACTACAACTCCTGTTTTAAGTCCTAGCAAACACAAACCAAGGCTCAGCTTTGAGAGTCCTGTGATTTTGTACAACATCTGAACTAGGGCACGGAGCTTTTTCAGACTTCGCCTGCTGGCAGCCATGTGTAGTCAAACAGCTTCACAAATGCCAGGAAGTTGTTCCGTGAAAAAAGCAGAACTTTGACTGGACTGTTTTCTGAGTTGCAACTCTAGGGTATGTAATCCTCAGAAGTAATTTTCCAAGCTCTGTAACTGAGTTCCTTGTTGTATTATTTTAAGGTTCAGTTCTATCTCTATTTCTTTTTTGTTTGTTTCTTCGTGTAGCTAAATCTAAAATATATTCTGTTATTCTATCAGTATGTTTCAGCTGTTCCTGTGTCCAGCTGATCTGGGACTCAAGGGCAAATGGGATGTTGCATAATAAGATTCCTCACTTTCGTTTTGTTAAATGGAAGCCAGCTGGGGAACAAGACTGGAGGTGAAAGAGCGGAACTATGCTGGTGGGGGCAGGTCCTCATCCTGCAGCCTTCTGAAACCTAGGTGACATCAAGGGGTTCATGCAAGCCCTCCGAGTTCAGCAGTTCCCTGGCTGAAGTACTGGGTGAAATTTGGGAAGGAGAATCCCTTGTCTCAGTGATAAGAGGAAAATCGAAGGATTCCCTACCCTACAGCCTGGAGAGGAAGGAGAGATCCTAGTCCATTGCAGAACAGAGGTTTCCACTTGTTTAACTATTTCTTTCTAGCAGTTTGTCCTCTTCCTGTTACTTTTTCTCTTGCTGGGGGAAATATATTTGCAATTGAATTAAATAGAAATGGCCTCCCCCACCCCACCCTTTTCAGTTTTCTCCACTGAATTCATTGTATTCCCCAGCTACATAAAAGAGAGAGGTTATATGTTCACTGGATGTTTAGCCTTCATTTCATCCTCTTCATAGAATGTTAATTTATTGTCCTTTATAAATTTGTTCAGCCAGAATAAACCATTTCAGTTTTTTTATCTGTTATTTTTAAAATCAAACTTGAAATGCAAGGGTTGGAAATCAAGCCTGGAATAATAATCTATGGGGCTTCCGTTTGTCATAGCTCAGTTGGGTTTCACATAAGTCTGTTTTAACTGTGAAAAAAAGCTGGTTCCAAGCCCATGACTGTGCAAAGAGGAGGACAACAATCAGAATAGTGGATACCACCCCCAAATGGGTTAGATGCTAAGAAGAAGGAGAAGGAGAAGGAAGCTGGTTCCAACCTGGCACCTGATTTCATATTATCCATACCCGCTTTCCATCAACGTGATGGCATTGCAGATTGCATGGTTACTAGAACACTCTGAAAAATACAGACAGCAAGTAATGGTCCTGATGAAAAGACAGTCTTGATGAAGGTACAAAAACATTGTGTATCTCATCCAGCAGAACCTTGTATTTTTTTTCCAGACAGGGCTGCTCTACTTAAAGAGTTCTTTGACTTTAAGAGCATGCATTTGGAATGGATTAAACCCATAAGTAGAGGCACCACTGTATCTTGATTGGCTTAGGTTACTACTACTCTGAGTATATTGGGAAGTGTTTGCTGCTTTATCTCAGGCAGTAAAAGACTTAGCATGGCTCCAATCATGGGGCTTCAATGACCACACAATGCTTGCACAAAGAACAGACAGTGCTCTGCACAAGCTCTAGGGCAGTGTTTTTCAACCACTGTTCCGCGGCACACTTGTGTGCCGCGGGATGTTGCCTGGTGTGCCGTGGGAAAAATGTTTGACCCCACCCTCGGCCAGCAGGTGCACCGCGCTCCTCAGGGGGACACCCTCCACTTTTTAAAATCTCTCTCCCTTTTTATTTTTAAAAGCCCCTTTGGCTGCTTCCCTCCCTCCTAAGGATGGAAGGAGCCGAAGTTTGGCGCGCGCAGCGGGGGTCGGGGTGGTGGTGGTGGTGGTGTTTGCAGCAGCAGTGGCGGTGGCGGTGGGAAAGGTGGCTTCTTGGCCGGGCTGGGGGGGGGATGGTGCCGGCCGCGCGTGTGGCGCCCAGAGTGAGCCCGCTGCGAGTTTGGGGCTTGCCCGATCGCGACCGGCACCAGTGGAGTGGAGTTCGCCCGCAGTGCCGTGCAAAGGAGGAGGAGGAGGGCTGAGGAGGAGCATAGGCGAAGTGTGTGTGTATCTCTCTCTCTCTCTCTCTGGGAGTGGGAGGGGCAGGGTCCTTTTTAATTGGCATTAACGCTTCCCTTCCAAGACACCGGGGCGGCAACGGGCGGCTGCCTGGGACATCATGCTCGGGGATGGGTGGCTGGAGTGAGCAACCAGAGGAGGAGCGGGTTTGATCAAAAGCAGGCAGAGAGTAAGTCGGGTTGCAAGGCAAGGGAGACTTGGGTGTGAGTGGGGGGCGGGGGGGAGAGAGACCCGCCAGCTCTTGCTTCTCTTCCCCCCCCCCCGCCAGCCAGCAGCTGTCAGGTTGCGAGGCCTTTTTAACGAGCTGGAAAAAAGGCGGCGTTGCACGTGGCGTGCGTGTTTGTATGGGGGGGAATTTGGCATTTTAACATTTTCTAATGGTGGTGTGCCTCGTGATTTTTTTCATGAAACAAGTGTGCCTTTGCCCAAAAAAGGTTGAAAAACACTGCTCTAGGGCACCATTTGGAAGAGCATAAAATGGCAGCCTTTGTCTACAGTGTCGGTGAACCTGTGGCTCATCTGATGTTACTGGACTACAACCTCTGATCACTTAGCAAGCCATACTGGCTAGAACTGAAAAAGCCTGGGAGTTCAACATCTGGATGACCCCAAGAGGTCTTCTTGCTGTGCCCAGAAAAAAAAAGTGTTATAAAGCTTCATGTAATGTTTAGAAATTGGATAGTGAGATCCCATGAAGGAGACCTCAGCTATGATATTAGAAGCAAGGATATTCAATGAAAAAATATTCACAAAAGAAAGCATTTCTGCACATTGCAATCCAGAGTCTCAGAGTTGTGATGATTAAAACTGCCTTTATAAAAGATTAAATGGGTTCACTGAGAGATCAAGCAGTGAAAGCAAGCCAACGTGGTTTTTGGCTTGTTTCAAAGGTAACTTCCTTTCTCTCAGGCACCAGAGAGTCCAATGTTCTGCTTTTCTGCTTCTCAAGATGTTGCCTGGTTGACTAGTGAGTGAAACAGTCTGCTGGTCTGTACCAGAGAAAGGGAATGTGTGTCACTCCAGATGCTATTTTAAAAATCATCTTTAATCACTGACAAGGAAAAGTGACACCTCTACCATATCTTGATCAGGTGTGCTTTTAACCACTAGGGCTATAACTTATTCTGGGTATGTTCTTCAAGGTCATAGATAGCCCTAATGGTTTTAACTTGAGAGATAGGGAATTGAACCTGCTTCTAGTGCAAGCTGGTACAGAAGTGCCATCAGAAAATAAAATGTCAGGGGTGGGGAACCATTAGCCTATATTGCCAATAACAGAGGACTATGGGATTTGTAGTCTAAAACATCTGGAAGGCCAAAGATTCATCACTCTAATCTGGGTGAACGGAAGAACAAGTTCCAAAGTATATAAATAAGACATTAAAACAGCTCAAGTAATAAGAGACAGGAAACAAACATCCAATCTGACAGAAAGAAAAATTTTGCACTGAAGGCAAGGTCCAATTTCCTGCTCATCAGCCATACCCTGCTCATCATCGCTCATGCCAACCTACCTCAGACATGTAATAAACAAAGGGCGCTTTTACACGACCCCTAAGATCCGCTGGTCACTTAAATTCAGACCAGAGATCTTAGGGGTTTGTCGCTCTTCGTGCGTCCCCACCCCTCCGCACTTCCTGGCTGCTGGCTGCGTGAGGGGAGGGAGAAAAAAAGGGACAAAAGAATGCAGGCTTACCTCCGGTGCCGGTGGACGCTGCCCCGTCGTTGTGATTCTTTCTCTTAAAGGGGCGGGAGGCAAAAAACAACAGCAAAAAGAAGCGAGGAGAGCCCGGCACATCCGCATCAAGATTTTTCACCCTTGGAGAGCAGGTACATGAAAAGGGCGCTGGGACCCGCTTAGGTGCGCGTGGTCGCACTTAATTTTCAGTAAACCCCGAAGCTGGTGGGTAAACAATTTTAAGCTCCGGAGCTGGGAGCCATTTGCGGCGGAGTTTAGGGGTCGTGAAAAAAGCCCAAAAAGAGCAGAAGCAACTGATTATATTTTAACTGGCTGGCCATAATCAACAACTCTTCCCGATTGTGTGTGTTGATCAAAATATAACACATTTGAGAAGTGTGTGTGTGTGTGTGGGGGGGGTTTCCCACTCTGCAACATGTGTATACTAAAGATAGAAACAATGCATTTTTAGGAAGAAGGAAATAACAGTTTTTCTTTTATCTTTTTATAGAAAATAAAAGACTTTATTTTTTTTCCAGTTCACAGGAAAGTTCTCATTACACAGAACATGATGAGCAAGGAATTTATAACTGTTAAAGTCCTCCAGTCACAACCATAAGCACCCTGTCTCTACTCGGGCAAGACCAGGGAGGAGAATCAGAATTTGTAATCTATATCAGCAATGTGTTTTCCCCCTTTATCACCCTTCATGCACAAATTTGGTGGGACTTCTGATTTTTGAAGACTGCAAAAAAGTCCAAAAACAGGTTGCCAGTGATAAGATAAATTAAGGAGACCTTTTGAAGAAAATATGCATGGATGCAGAGGCAGCCTTCAACACGACATTTAACACAAAGCAGGTTGATGTTTCAAAGCTAACCCATCAGAAAGAAACAAAAAAGTAGGTAAGAAAACAAGACAAGCCAGGAACCACCCTTTCCTGAGTTTGCAATATTTTATGGACAACCAAGAGAAAGGCAGCCATTGAAATTTGGTGATGCAAGAGACAGGACAACTTTTATTTAAATTAATGCATAAAACTACTTATCACCTGAGGGATTTAGGAAAAGCTAACTCCACATACATCACAAAGATCGCTGCAGAAACATTGGCCATGTTGTTTCTGAAATCTTGAAGGGTGTTGAAATGCTCGCTTAAGTAAAATAAAGCTTGGAAGAAGGCTTGCCAGTTGCCTGATGGTTCTGCATCTTTACCAGCTATACTTAGCTGGGAGCCTTTTAGAAAGATGGAATGTGCACCACCAGCAATCCAATCCTTTCAGCCTCTTGACATTTCCAGGCCAGGACTTAGGGTGGACGTTAAGGCACAGAGTTGATTCCCAAAGTCAAACACAAGCTCCAGCCTCCTGGGGTTCTCAGAAGAGGCAGCTGAAAAATGGCCTCCCTGATTTTGCTAAGGAATAAGAATCCACAAAAAGCGTAACAGAACCAAGCCTGCTCTTGTGTTCCTGTTTCCACAGCAGCTGTTGCTGTTTGGGGGAGAACTCTTGTCTTCACCAAGTCTCTACTGCTTCAGTAAACTTGGAGGCTGATTGTCTAAACGTCAGCAAACATACCGTTCCCGGATTTTTTTTTTTTGGGGGGGGGGGGAGAGAAGACAGCAAGACTTTTATGTTGTACATGTCTCTGGCCTGCATCTACCTATCTAGTATAAACTATGCTCCCATATCACATGACACACCTACACTGACTATGTAGGGAAGGGGAAAATATTTCTTCCTGTTATATAAACTAAAATGCCTTATGGTCATCTCCTTTTTTGCTGTTTAAAACAGGCGAGGTCAACTATGACCCTCCAGATGTTGCTGGACTACAGCTCCCACTATTCCAGACACAGCTGATGGGACTGGGAACCCAACATCTAGAAGGCTTCAGCTGCCCACCACAGATGTAAATAATCTGCAGGAAGAAGAACAATCAAAATGCCAGCCAGAAAGAAAAAGTAGTAGCGGGCACCGTATAGTAGCAAATCCCACTGAAATATTTCTTGAGAAATTGTAGGTTTCAATTATGACAAATAATCCATTTAACTGTAGTCATCCAAACCATGGAACAAGGCCGTAGCTACTGGTGAATATCTTTTGAAAACTGGAAACCCATGATCCCTTATGCACAATTTCTGAGTGGAAGGGTTCCTACTTCCCCAATTTGCTACCTCAGTATCTTAACCTTCTACTGAGATCCCTACTTGCTATCTTGGATTTGAAGAGATCCTGGAACTGAAGAGTGTGAGAGCCTAGCTCCCTCCCGTCATTCCTTATAACAAAATCTGCAAAGAAGACAAAGAAATGTGGGGGATGCACAACTGGTGGTGATCTAGAACTCTGCTTGGGAAGTCAGTAGGCCATGGCAAAGCACAAGTAACTGGGAAGCTGTTTCTCTGGCATGGCTGTGTGATTGCTGTTGTACCACAGTATATTATAGGGTTGCATCATCATGTCTTCTTCCCGCTGCTTGGCTTGCACAAGCAGGTTGGGGGAAAGAGGAATGAAATCACGATGCGTCTTGCCGTTCCTCTTCCTTGCCTCTGATCATCTGAAATGAGCCACGTCAAGATATCCTGCTGTGATAATGATGGGGGTATCAACCACATGAAGACCTAGGTGCTTATGAAATACAGACTTTTACCAAAAACTAGATTATAGCCATCCTTTCTTCCTGTCCAACATGAAAGAGACAGCTGCTTATATACAGTGGCCCCTCATCACAACACACTGAAAGATTCTGCAACCCATCTATGAAAATCGTCACTCAGCTTCTGGCTTTTCCAAACAGGGAAAATACTTCTAGCCCCGTTCCTGTAAAAAAATAAACAATCAATTCACTTCCTTTTACATTTGAGAGCTGGAGAGAGGCCTGGAGATTACAAAAGTACTTTTCCAAAATGTACACCTGTTTTCTTTTAACCGTAATGCCACAAAGGGCTGCACAGTGAGGGAGTCTCTACTATTGTTGGAGAGTGTTGCTTCACTTGAGTTGTTCTACTGAGTTCCAGAAAACGTCCTTGGCCAAAAATGCCAACAGAGAATGCTTGAACCACCTGAACAACTGGGCTGATGTTTAAAACATTCTTGGCAGCTACAGTGATAAGTGTGGCGCCTCCTCCTGGACCACTCACTGTATTTCCCTTGACTGAATGAAAAGGAAACTCCCCTAGCAGGCTCCCCGTTGAAGTGGTGAGGTGGTGAACGGCCTGCTGCGGCTACTCAGCAACTCACAGAAAGTCCAGCTCTAGGGCCTGGTGGAGAGACACCAGATCGGTATGATTTGTGATTCTCCAAAAGGGCATGTTGTGCTGCAAAACAGAGAAATCATGTTCAGTTATTTTACACCTTTCCTAGAGGTCAATCACAAATGCCCCCCCCCCCAAAATGAGAGAAGTCACTGATGTACATAAAATGGCATATACTAATTTATACATACAGATGCAAAATTAAAAATTCTTTGTACACGAAGGGTTCAAAATTAGCCCGCCGGCCATCAATTTAAAAAGTGAGATGATAAGTTCTCCACCCCTCCCTCCCCCAGCACAACGGCCACCACTGCCCCACCAAAGTTCTGGGTCTGCCAGCCCACTGTCTCAGCCGAGCGGGGCAGTTCAAGCGCCATAGCGCATTGAAATCTGTTCCCTCCAGAACAAATTAATTGTTTTCAATGCATTCCTATGGGAAACTGCTGCTCTACTTACAAAAGTTTTTACTTATGAGCATGTGCTCAGAATAGATAAAATTCGTAAGCAGAGGTTTTAGTGTAGTAGCCCTCAGGCACTTTGGGCTGGAAAAAGTAGACCTTGGCCTGTTCAAAGTTGAACAGCCCTGATGTAAAGCATTACTTTCCCTTCATCTACTGTCCTGTTCATTGCCTCCAAATCCAAAAAGAACTCCTGCCCTTGGCAGAACATCTCTCTCTGCATGTGCATGTGATGGTGGATCTCATAATGAATCTGCCCAGAATTTTCTATGTCACACTTGTGGGTTTCTGTTCATTTGTTAACATGAACTTGGAAATAACAAGACTGCTCTATGAAACTGAATTTTTTCCCCCCTGCCCCATTACCACTTGCAATTTTTTTGGAATTTTTGAAACTTCTACTGCTTTCTGGAACTCTCAGTTCTCAAAAGCCTTGTTCATTTGGGGACACCCCAAACTAGCTTCACTGCTCTGAGAAATGAGCTACAGTAGGACCCCCTTATCTGCAGGCTTAGTACCCACTGATTCTGTTACCCCATGTCTGAAAATATTAAAAGAAAAACCCATTCTTTACCAAAATTGGCCAATAGAGAGAACCAGAGAGCATGCTATGTATTAAAAGAGTGTTCTGTGTTTTTAGCATCGGCAGGAGAACTTGGAACCAATCCCCCATGGATACAGTGCTGCAAAAGATAATGAAGTGCATCCCAAAATGTCTGTGAAGATTCTCAGTCATCCAGGTTCGTTTAACTGGGAGTTGAGTCATGGCTACTGGACTTCTTTTTTGAGAGATAGAAACGTTTCGCTGTTCATCCAAACAGCTTCATCGCCGATGAAGCTGTTTGGATGAACAGCGAAACGTTTCTATCTCTCAAAAAAGAAGTCCAGTAGCCATGACTCAACTCCCAGTTTGCATCCCAAAATGTTTATTGCTTTATTAGAAGCAAATGTGACCCACACTTTTGGTGAGGTCTGCAAGATGACCTGTCAGCAGCAACAGAACGGGAGCCAATAAGTGCCTAGTAGGATATTGAGGAGGAAAAAAACGCATTAAGGCAGCACCACCCCTCAGTCACCTGCTTGGCGGCCATCTCCTCATCACGTCCATCTCCGATCACCACATACGTGACTTTCTTCCCAAACCGAGAGATGATCCTTTCAAAACAGCTCTCTTTGCCTGTCAAAAAAAATCACACACACTGTTGTGGGTACATTTGAAAGAATGTTACGGGCTCCAACAAGAACAGGATTGCCTTCTGGCATCTCTGGGGACCTTCTCTGGAGACCCCAACACCTCCTTCAAGTTCTACCCTGGTTCCTCCAAGAGCAGCTTTAGGCCAGGTGGGTGGGGCTTAATTCAATTTAATCAAACAAACAAATAAATTGTTTCTAATTTTTATCTCTAACGACAGCATATTTGGAGCCCTGGGAGAAAGTAAAAGGCAGGAAGGAGTTAGACATATTTATCTAGTGCTGGTTAGAAGGTGGTTGTTGCTGACACTACTCTTAAGAAAGAAGTCATACTTTGTCCAAGATTTTTTCAAAACCTGGAGCCAGCCCTGGACTCCAACATAAGGTTCACTGGTTCAGCAGAAGTGTCGTCGTCGTCATCATCGTCATCGTCATTGTCATCGTCATCATCATCGTCATCATACTCTATGGCCCTGCTATGGCTCCGCACGCAGGCACAGACCAGATTCCAAAAATTCACCACAATTTTGACATCACTATGGAGAGTTATACAATGCTTTGACAAGGAACCCCCACCTCTTCATTTTCTTTAGATACGTGAGAATGTAAGACCCATCAACTAAGTAGAAAGTGAAAAGTCCAAGAATGCTTAGCGTAACAGATCACTTCCTAGTAAACACAAAGAGATGGCAATATGTTCTGGGAGAAAACTTTTAACTCTCCAGCCAAATGCCCAACCCATGGGGAAGATGGGACTTGTAGGGCAAAAAGTCTAGAGGACCATTCTCCATCCCTGATTTATGGGAACTGAAAATATCAATTAGAATTTAGACATAATGGTGTTGACAGATGCTAAGAATACATAAACTTGTATTATCTACAGACCAGTGAGACTGAAAGAACATCTGGAGAGTAAAGACTGTGCTTATGAACACAAAAACTGCACCCTCAAGGAGCCATGCGGCAGATGAAAATACTGCTGGGATTGGACTCACTTTGAAGCACCCATAAGAATGTAAGAAGAACTACGGTCCACCAGATAAAATGCCTGTGTTGTCCAGCATTCTCTCAACACTGCCTATGGGCAAAGCTTGGGAAAGTTACTTTTTTTGGACTCCAGGCCTCACAACCCCTCAGCAATAATGGTTTTGTGAACTGGATTCTGAAAACTTATTCTTTTCTAAGCTTTCTGCTTAAAAGATGTTCAGAGGCAGTTCTCAAGTGCAATGCACTTTTTTGAGTCATGTTCCCCACAACTAGTATTCTGGGGCATAGTATCTCTGGTCCCAGCATCTTCTCTCCCTCCCTCCCTCTCTCCATGCAGTTTGCACAGAAGGAAGAACTCCTCCAACATGGGTTGAATCAAGACTCATGAAAAGGGCAAAGAGTAGCATTGACACTTACCTATTTTTGTTGCACTATAAATATTTTCAATTGGGAACACTTCGCCCAAACCATACAGGAGGACCTTGGCAAGAGCTGGCACCAGCTGAGTGGTTGTTATGAGAACATTCACGCATTTCTTTCTGGAAGGTAACCAAGAGACACCAGTCAGAGGATCTAATGTGAATTCGGTGGGATAAAGAGAGCATGGAGTGCTGCAGAATTCTTCAAAATTCGGTAAGGGAAGGAGGAACAGAGAGCTAGAATCTCCTCCATATTTTCAAGTGACATCCTTAAATAAAACTTAAGGGGGGAGCGACTGTATTTTTGGACTGCATCTTCCAAAATTCTTCAATTCTCAGAATCTCTGAGAGTTCTTTATGAAAGGAACTTCAAGCTTTTCATCCACTATACTTGATAATGGGATGCTTACTATAAAAACATCAATAAAATAATACAGCCAACAGGAGCTCCAGGCTGCCTCAGAAGCTTTGCTGTGATGGGTATGCTGCTCCCTTGCTCCCTGCCTCCTATCCTAGATTTCTTCCATTTACTCCTATCTAATCTACTGAGAGGCGTGGTGGCTCAGTGGACTAAGGCTTCCGAAAACTGTCAGCTGCAAAGTCAGCAGCTCAGCGGTTCAAATCCCGGGTGCCACGCGGCAGAGTGAGCTCCTGCCAACCTAGCAGTTCGAAAGCATGTGAATGCAAATAAATAGGCACCGTCGTAAAAAGTGGGAAGGTAAAAGTGTTTCCTTGCAGCCATGCCAGCCACATGGCCACGGACTTGCACAACACTGGCTCTTTGGCTTGAATACGGAGATGAGCACCGCCCCTAGAGTCAGACACGACTAGCTGCATCCAGGAATTTGACATGCATTCCCTGTACTCCCTTGTCCATGTTATTGCCGCCCAGAGACCACTTGGTAGTGGGGCAGCTAAAAACATTTGTAAATAAAATAAAATAAAATAAAATAAAATAAAATAAAATGAATAAATAAATAAAATGTTGTGGCCAAACACATTCCTTCCCAGGCCATCTCCAGTGCCCTCTAGGACAGCTGCTGCTGCTCAAGAGTTCTGTTGATGTATGCTTCATCTTTTCTTAATAGTCATCAGTGTAGCTACCCCTTGCTCTAGGTCTCTTTTTCTTGTAGCACTCCACTAGTTTGCACTTATTACTTAATGTATGCTGCGTTAGACTCAACAAAGACAAACACAGCACAAACATTGCAGTTTAATGCAACTGCATGGTTTCCACCCTACATAATCTCTACTGATTTTTAACTTTCAACTGGTTGTTTATGAATACCTGTCCTTTTATTTTGTTACCACAAGTGTAGCTGGGAGCACCTACAAGTATATAACTATGTCCAAAATACTACTACTACTACTACTACTACTACTACTACTACTACTACTACTACTACTAATAATAATAATAATAATAATAATAATAATAATAATAATAATAATAATAATAATAATAATAATAATAATAAATGTTAGGGCCTCCCCTTGGCCTTTCCCATGAAACTCCTGTTTGCTCTCTGGTCGTGAGCTCCCTGGTTCTACCTCAGCTTTATTCCTCAGTTCTGCTCTATCTGGAATCAGGAATCAAATCAAATCTTTAGCAATAGCAATGACAATAACTGAGACACTTCTTTGGTCTATTACTACTGTGACTGGTGTGTTATGTTTAAATATATCAGTTTGGATCTGGAAATCCTACAAGATCCTGACTTCGTCGTTTTCTGACACTCTTTCTACATGATATTCCTGTGGATATTTGGAGGCTGGCAATTTATGTTTTTTTGTTTAATGATCAGTGCACTATTTTGCCTCTCCATCATGTGTAATGTATACCTCAGGTGTTGTCCATGTAATAATGGTTTATTTTCCCAATGGTTTAGTTTAATTTCAAATTGCTGTTTCTTACATAGAAGCCTTTGTTTCTCTTGTTTTCAAAGTATTCTCCATTTTCACCAGCTTAAGTAATTTTTCTCTTCTTGTACTAATAGGATCATTTCTTTTTGTCCTCCTCTACTACCTGCTGTATTTGCAATAATCCATGATTTCCAAATGTTCATGGTAAATATAACCTGTTCACATCATTTTTTGGATGTAGTGTGTGGCACATGTTCATTAATTTCCGTGTTTTTCAATTCAATTCTTCTAATTCATTTTTGTCCCATGCTATTATTCCAGCTGGAACCGCCCATGCGTTTATGGCTTTGATTTTATTTCCTCCCTTCAATTTTGATTTTAAGATTTTTTGCAATCTCGAATCCATTTCTCTCTGTTATTTAACATTTGTGTGCAGAATGTTACCCATTTCTTGTATTCCAAGATATTTATAATTTTCATCACAATAGTGATTTTATAAATGTTTAACTCTATTCCATCTAGCTTTTGGATCTTGTCATTAGTCTATCATCATCATCATCATCATCATCATCATCATCATCATCATCATCATCTCACTTCATTTCTGGCTAGTGTGATGTCACATAAAATACTATACATCAAAAAGAAAAACACCAATTCAGTGGACAATAAGGCAGCAGAAAACAAGAATTTATTTTAATTAGTTCAACTTTCTAAAGAGCCTGGGCGAACAGAAGAGCTCTCATGGAGTACCATAATGTCAATAAAGACAATGTCTGCATGAAGACCACACTCTACAGAGAATAGGGCTGAAAATGCTTTCTCTGGCTGCCACCTGCCTGACTTTGAAATGGCTTCTGCCAAAACCCACTGTGAGATGACCACATGAACAATCATGTAACAATACCATCCAACATACATTTTAAAATGATTAATACTGAATAAAATAATTGGATCAATGCTTCCTTGAGGAAGGACGGATGCTGTAACATGCTTGGCTGCCCAGTCACAAGGTTTTCCATCAAGGTGTTGCATTTTCAGCACAATTCAGGAGTGATATTTGTAGACTATAATCAATCAATTAAAAAAAACCTTAGCAATCCTCTTCTCGAATCAAAATAGATTTCTCCAATGTGATATATGCACAGTACCGCATAGCAATTTGGCAAAGCATTATGTGAAATCTACAGAAATTGTTATGATTACCTATACTGGAGCCATTAATATAGTGGCTTATAAAGCTTGTTTCCATACCTGGACTGAATGAGCAGTAAGGATTTTAATGCTGTCCCCAACCAGGAATCTGTTAACATTTCTATATCTTCCCTCAATCTCTGCAAACTTTCCTTCTTCTCTGGACTGAGGAGAGCTACAAAAAACACACAGATAATTTTCATTAGAAAAGTAAAACATAACCTTAACAATTACTACTATTTGTACAATACCATCCAGAGTCCACTTCTGAGTTATCTGGATTCATTTAGTCATGAATTATTCAAACCTGGACATAACTTCATGAAAGGACAAGCAGCCACTCAGTTTTTGTCAATTTTTTTCATGTTAAGACTTTCTAGATTGCCTTTCCTGCAGTATGGCACATACAGTATGGTACAAATAAAATATTCTGTAACAAAATATTATATTTTGCTCCTGCTCTATTCTAATGAAGCTCCTTTGGCCCTGACCTCTGACTAACATGTTTTGGGAGAGCAAGGGATATTTTTTTACTACAATACAACAATAAATAGCCCTTTTCCAATAAGAAAAGAAAGATAAAACCCTGCATTGGCTATTTCGAGTGAAGGACTCTACAGGCACCTTACCACAGTGGACCATTACAAAACTGGGGATTTCATTAATATAAGAGACAGCATGATTTAGCAATTAGGACAGTTAGAATTCAGGGAGATCTAAATACTGGTCCCTACTTAGCTTTGATCCTCGCTAGGGGACTTGGGCACTTTTTAAAGAGCCTCATGGAGCAGTGGTTAAATGCCTATACTGCAGGTAAAACTGTGCTCAGGACCTGGGGTTCAATCCCCAGTAGCTGGCTCATGGCTGACTCAGCCTTCCATCCTTCCGAGGTCAGTAAATTGAGTACCCAGCTTGCTGGGGGGGGGGGGACAATGTGTAGTCTGCATAATTACACTGTAAACCACCCAGAGACTACTTGAAGTGGTATGGGGCGGTATATAAGCAGAGCACTTTTTGCTTTATTTATTAGTTTTGTACTCTGCCCATCTGGCCATCTTTTGCATGTACACTCTTTAATCCGAACATAAATAAATAAATATAAAAATACCCCTGGAACTGTCTGGCTGATTATGTTTGCAGCTCTCCATTATACAAAAGGTTTATCGTGATGTAATAAATACCAGAAGAATCCTGCCCTGTAGGTAACGTTCTTGCATTTGATGTACAAGCGGTGATCTGTGGGCACTGTCATACTAACCTGCTACATTGCTTTTGTATTTGTCATAGACCTCGCGCACCTTGCGGTAGCGGAAAGCTAACTTCCTCATCCAATCCACTCCACCCTGGACTCCTGTGGAACCATGATTAACATTGCTTCCAGAGCCACTGAAGCCATCTGTGGCAAAATTGTAGTTGCTAAGAAAGAAAACACAGGTTGTTGAATCAGATGTAATTTCACGCCTTTGCTGAGTGAGAAATTCTGGTCCTCCTGTCTCTCTCACCACACATTTCTCAGCACATAAGCATATCTATCCCTTTCTGCGCAGACACCAAAATATTTCCAAGAGGAAGCCATATTAGTGTGCGGCAGCAGCAACAACAAAAGGGGTCCGGTCACCCCCTTGAAGACAGATGCAATTTATTTGGCACAAGCTTTCAGGTAAGATCCCTGAGAAGGGATTTTCCACCCTCGCATACCCGCCATAACAGTTTTCCTTCTGGTTGTGAGGGAATCTGTGAGGAGGGGAATTGCTCTCGAATGTGAGCCTATCACAAGGAGAGACCCGCACAGTGGGGATGAAAATTAGAGGGCATATTGACAACTACTATTTGCACAATTAACCATTCAATCAGTTGTACAATCTGGCACACAATACGGACTGTCTGGCTGTTTCTTCCTGCAGACTCTCGCAAGCATAATTTATGTTACGCCAAATGCAACAGAATCTGAGTCAATGTACAGTGGTACCTTGTATAAAGGAATTAATTCATTCCAAATGAAATCATGTTAAGCAAATTTTCCTTTATAAAAAAAATTCCCATAGGAATGCATTGAAAACAGAGTGATCCCATTTTTATGTTGTACAGATTCGCCCCATAGGCGATTATATTAAGCAAATTTCCCCATATCCGGAATTTTTATGTTGTACAAATTTTATGTTATACAAACTGTTTGTTATACAAGGGTCCACTGTACACTTTATTGGCCTCTCTACTGAGGCAAAATGTGGTGTATAAATGGAGATCCAACATATCCAACGAGATTTATGGAGAGGAATTAAAGGGAAGAAAAGTAAATTTACATATTTTTCAGCAATTCACAACACATACATGAGAACAGGTTATATATTTGTTTCTAAGGATTCTTCGACAAGGATAAATAATATGCAGCTACAAAAAAATTCAAATAATACATATATCAGACCATGCAAGGGTTAATGTAGAGATGGTGGTTAAGTGTGATTATAAAAGACAGAAGTTGGATACTAGCATATTTAAACGTAAATATATAATAAACCAAATCCAAAGAAATTTGGAAGAGGTGTGGGAGATAAATGAGCAAGGGGGAGGGCAAACCAATGTAATATGGGATACAATGAATGTGGTGGGTTGAGACATATCAATAAGAGAAAGCCATCTATTAAAACAAGAAGAGTTGAGAGTAAAAGGACTAGAAGATGATATTAAAGAGTTAGAAAGGCTATTTCTTGTTAATAGAGAAAGTAGAGTAATGGTACCATTGCAAGCAAAAAGGAAGAAACTGGAAGGAATCCATTTGGATAGGGCCCAGAAAATATATATAGCAAGAATTGCACAGACTAAAAAAATGATAAGAGCAATATATGGATGATACTGTACAAGATGGGAATGGAGGCAGGTGTAACAAAATGGGAGAAAAAAATGATTACTTTTCAGGAGTTTTTTCAAAAAGAACATGCTAGTACCAATCCATCCATATGGAAAGCAACGTTTATAGAACTATTCTGCAAAAATTATCAAGAAGATCACAAAGCAATAAAACAATTAATTACAGAAAAGGAGACTGAAGAGTACTTTTGTTGTCAGCATTTTAGACATTAATGGCTGTGTGTTGCATTATTTTGGGGGGACAGCATATTTACACTGTTATAAAAGCTGTATACTCACTGCTTTACATTGTAGCCAAGTGTCATTTCTTCAGTGTTGTCATATGAAAAGATATATTAAAATATATACGAAATGTGAGGGGTTGTACTCACTTCTGTGATATTTGTTCACCTTAAGGCTATGGATACTATTGTCTCCCTAACGAGCCTATTCAGGCCATTGTTCATCTTATGAGCCTAATTCAGACCAGGGTGACAAGAGGTCAAAGCTGACTATAAGATGGAGTACTTGCACTAGCTGTATTCAGACTGATGAAGCTGTTTGGATGAACAGTGAAACGTTTCTATCTCTCAAAAAAGAAGTCCAGTAGCCATGACTCAACTCCCAGTTAAACTCACCTGGATGACTGAGAATCTTCACAGACATATTTCTGTGATATACTGTATAGAGAAAGACTTCCTTCATTGGCTTCACACACCATGTCAACGTAGGGAACATGTGAACCCCATGAACCTTGAAGGTGGACTGCAGTGCTCATCAGTCCCAGTCAGCATAGCCAGTAGTCAATGATCATAGGGGTTGTAGTTCAACAAAACCTGGAGGGCTATGTGTTCTTCACTTAGGTGACTGATAACTAACTAGACTCAACAGTCTAATTTTCAATAATGACAGCTAAACAAAGTGTAAAGGTAGAACAGTGAGCATTGGACTGGGACTCAGGAGATCTGGTCCCAGACTGCCTCTTATCCATGAAAACCCGCCGGGGAATGGCAATGGCAAACCCCTCCCTTGAACATCTCATGTTTCTGGAAAATCCTAGAATTTATAAGCTCAAATAGACTTAATGGCATGTAGCAACAGGTCTACTTTGTTTACGTTTACGTCAAGAGTCTTCAAAATAGATCTTGGATTAGTTCAGCAACATTATTAAATAAAAATATTTCACCTCAAATCTTGTCCATTGTCATCTGATGCAACATCTTCTACATGAACTTGGTCACACTCCTGAAATAAGAGAAAGTTAAGCACAAGGAGCCGCTATATATCACAGCACATTATTTGTCCATTCCAGAACTAGAAAAGGTTACTTTTGTGGACCATTATTTATTTATTTATTTATTTATTTATTTGGCTTATATACCACACCATCTAGCAACAAGGCTACTCTGGGCGGTGTCCAAGAAACATAAACAATATACAATGTAAAAATGCAGCTAATAAACAAAATAAACATGACTAAATCAATAACATCATGAAAATCACTCAGAGAACAAAGGATAACTAAAACAGAAAGGGCAGATTAATGAAAAGAAAAAATGAATTAATAGCCAGGGAAAGCCTTTCTATATAGCCATGTCTTAAGATACTGTTTGAAAATTGACAGTGTAGGGGCCAGACAAATCTTGGCAGGGAGCTGATTCCACAAGTGAGGGGCCACCAATGAGAAATCCTGGTTCCTTGTTACTGAATTCTGGGCTTCCTTTGGAGTGCGAAGGAGTGACCAGCTTGAGAAGATCGAGTGTTTCAGGTGTGCTGCCTGGAAGGCGGCGGCAAGGGGGGGGCAGAATTCTCAGCAAAACCCGAAGTGTCGGTGGCATCTCCCTCTCCCTCGCTCCCTTGGATGCTTCGTTGATGGAAAAAATGTTAAGGGCTGCTCTATATGGGCACCTCCCAGAACTCCAACCGAGCATTGACAGGGGTCATGTTAGTGTAGGACTCTAGAGGTGCAATCCAAAAAGTAATTTTCCAAAGCTCTGCAGCTACCAAGATACCCTAACCACATCCGATCTCGCCTGGTTTTGGAAGCTAAGCAGGGTCGGCCGTGGTCAGTACTTGGATGGGAGACCACCAGGGAATACCAGGTGCTGTAGGCGCCTGGAGTAGGAACTGGCAAACCACTCCAGTATTCCTGCCAAGAAAACTCCATGGACATGGGGTCACGAAGAGTTGGTCACGACTGTAACAACACAACACACACACTTCTAGCAATGGTTCTCCAAGGGTTCAGGATGAGAAAAATACTTCATGTCAGCTCTACCTTATCCTTCTAACTGGAGATAGCAGGGACTAAACCCCGGGGTTTTTCTGCATATAAGAAGCATGTGTGATCACTAAGCAATGATTCATCCCCAAAGGCAATGCCTAATAGACAGAATTCTGATTCTCATCTTTAAAACCTTCTTAAAGCATCATTCTCACCAAGAAGGTTAGGAAAACGTTTCTGTATCCCATTTGCCTCTAAACAAAATGTACCTGAATGTAACTCTCAACTACTGAATGCTCTTGGGAAACTTACAAAGCTACCCTGGAGAGTTTTAAGACCTTAATGCCATACAGAGAAACCATGGATGCATTTCATTAAGAAACTTTTCTTAATGAAATAGAAACATTCCCATTTATAGCTATCAACTTAGTGGCCAAACCCATTCAGATGATCTGACTTACCAATGTACTGAATTGGTATATAGTTACATGTACTTAGGGACAAGATAGTTAAGATAGTTATGATAGTTATGATAGATAGATATGCAGCACAAGCAACAGTCTTGTGGCACAGTTATTTTTATTTATTTTATTTATTTACTATTTATTTATTTTTATTTATTCTATTTTTTTACTATTTAGCATAAATCTTGGAAGCTTATCAAAATCAATCCTTTTGGACTTTAAGCCGCTACAAGATTCTGTAATTCACGAAATGTTATTTCCTAAATTACATGCAAAACGATTCACAAAGTAACAAAACCCACTAGTCACAACTAGAGCAGGGGTCATTGAAACAGTCAACCCCTATGTAAATTCCATTGATTCAAATAGGCCTATTCTAGTTGTGGATTGCTACTGGATTTCACCTAATATACAATTATTAGTTAAATTACAACCAGAGGCACTATTAATTACCTACTAAAGCAAAAAGCAAAATGTGCTGCTTGCATACTGCCCAATAGCACTTACAGTTTAATTATGCAGACTACCCATTGCCCCCACTCCCCCAATAAGCTGAATAGAATACTCCATTTATCAACCTCAGAAGGATGGAAGTCTGAGCAAACCCCTAGCTTGATAACTGAAAACCCAGGTCGTGAGCAGAGTTTTGGCTGCAGCACTTCATCTTAACCACTATGCCATGGGGGTCGTAGGTTCAATTCACAGCATGAACTGAAATTCTTCAGAGCTAAAGGACTTCCTTTTCTATTTATCTATATCCTAAAATCTACCATCTGGAATCACACACAAAACAGTGGCTCAAAATGGTTACATCACCCCTAACCAGTGGCTCTGCTAATTGGGTCTGACTAAGTTTGAAATCCAACAATATCTGGAAGCTTTCACGAACTCCACATCTGCAAAGAAACTACCATTGATGTGTCTTGGTGATTAAAATGGTAACAATATTTTTAAGGAGAAGAACGTTTTCAAGAATGCTCTAAGTTATTAAACAACCCATGCACTGGTAATCTTGAGATTGGACTACTGCAGTGCTCTGTATGTGGGGCTGCCTATGAGGCTAATGCGGAAGCTTCAACTGGTCCAGAACACAGCAGCCAGACTACTAACTGGGGTGATATGATATCACCATATCTCATCCACACAGACTGCTCTGCACTGGTTACTGGTTTACTTCCACATTAACATCAAGGTGATGATGATAACATGCAAAGCCCTACAATGGTTTAGGACCTTGGAACCCATCAGAGCGCTTTCTTCCACCAAGAACTGCCCGAACCTGTTGCTCCTCCCAGGCAGGGCGATTGAGGGAACTCTCTACCCCCCAAGATCCAATTGGTTCCTTCACTGGGTATAGATATTTAAAACTGGCTATTTAAGCAGTCCTGCCCTGAGTCCAGAATACAGCTTTAGTGTTCTACTTCTGTAGTTCTGTTAAGATTTATACTGCCTCTGCCTTTTTAATTAATTGCCTTTCATGTCATTGGGTATATTATTTACAATGTAATAGTTTAATTTGGCTGCTTCACATTATGCTTTTTATATATTTATTTTGTCAGACAGACAGATGGATGTATGAATGTAAAGTACTTTACAGTTAGGTTCATAAACTGCTTTTGTTCGCAGTGTTATTTTAATTCTGGGTGAAGCCACAACTTTACTTCAGTATTCCAGCACAACTTCTGAAAATCTGAGTTTAGTAAAGTATACATACCTCTAAGTCATTGAAAAATAAGTGTGTATCAGCAACTTCAAAAATCATTTCTTCCATGGTCAAACCAGAGCCAATAACTAGAGTAGGATCCTGGAAGCCAGAACAGAAAAGAAAGTCACTGTTTTTGTTGTCAGATGTGGCAAAAATTGAAATGGTCAGAATTCAAAACTTCTTCTAATATATGCTAACATTCAACCCAAGGTACTTTGTTGCAATTAGGTATCTGCTTACCTACAAGAAAGTCCCAGTAGTCTTCAAAAGATGAAAACTAAAAGTTTTATAGTACTTGTTGGGGAGATACTCAGTTGGTACCTCAGTAGACTGCAAAGTAACAAACTGGTCCTTCAACTTTGTGGTCCTAATTCTAAACCCAAATATTTAAGATAATATCAAGCAACCTTCTATTGATTGTATATGTTGTGCAATATCGAATCAAGATTTCCCACACACTATAGAGAAATACAGGACTGCTCATCTTACAGAATGTATGAACTTGTTTACCAGGTAACAATTAGCACACAGGTACATAAGAACATAAGAACAGCTTTGCTGGACCAGGCCACAGACCATCCAGTCCAGAATTCTGCCTCACACAGTGGCTCACCATTTGCTACAGGGTATTCCCAAGCAGATGTCTTCATCTGCTTATGATTCCCTGCAAATGGCACTGAGAGATATCCTGCCTATTTCTCCAACCCAGAGGTTGTCCTTAGGCATCCAGAATGATAGCCATTGATACCCTTGTTCTCCATGAACTTCTCCAATCCTTTGTTAAAGCTATCAAGGCTGTTTAATACCACAGACATAAGACCTCATCAGGCCCTAAGGTGTACAGAGATATTTAAAAACTGAGCAAAGAAAAACACAAGGAAACAATCTCCAACGAAATAGCTCAGTGAAGACTGGGCATTTGCAGCAGTAACACAGTGCTAACAGATTTCTAGTGGACAAATAAAATTTCCTGAAAAAGTGCATAACTGTCTGAAACAATGAAAAAAAAGCACATCAACACATTTCATTGCAGGTCCTACCAATCTGGCTTTGTTTGACAAAACCTATCTGTAGAAGAAGGTATGGCTATTGATTCCAAAATATTTTCTATAAAAATGGTGAACAATGCAACCCCATCAATGTTTAATACCCTCAAAATCTTTAAGAAAGAGGGAAACACATCTACTCATACTGTTCATGTTTAGGTATCTGAGGTCAGGAGTTTTATTCCCCACTGTGGCTCCTGCGTGTGCAGCCAACCTTGGTGGACTTGGGCAAGTTTCACAGTCCGAGGATGTTCCACAAGAAGAGAAGGGTAAACCACTTCTGAATATTCTCTACTTGGGAAAATCTTGAAAAGGGTTGCCATATATTAGAATTAACTTAATGGTATAGGATTATTAATTAATGTGCCGCATTAATAACACATGTACAAAATGCACACAACATAAAGCTACTGATACATCCTTAATCAATGTGGCTTACTGTGGGGTATGGAAGGAGCTTCCCTGAACTAGAGGAGGACTATGATTGAGACGTACAAAATTATACAGGGCATGAGTAAAGTGGATAGAGGTACGCTCTTCTCCCTCTCACAAAATACCAAAACTAGGGGACATCCACTCAAACTGAGGGTTGGGAGAGTGAGAAAAGACAAAATAATTTTTTTAGTGTGTTGTTAGTCTGTGGAACTCCCTGCCACAGGATGCGGTGATGGCATCTGGCCTGGATGCCTTCAAAAGAGTATTGGGCAGATTCCTGAAGGAAAAGTCCATCACAGGTTACAAACCATGATGGAGATGTGTAATCTCCAGGCTTAAAACGGGTACTTCAAGGACCAGATGCAAGAGAGTGGTATCAGTAGACAGATATCTAGTCTCGTGCTCTCCCAGAAACATTTGGTGGGGCCACTGTGAGATACAGGATGCTGGACTAGATGGGTCTTTGGCCTGACCCAGCATGGCTCTTCTTATGTTGGGGGCAAAAGCAGAACCTGTCAGCTGATCCTTCCACTCCAGAACCACCACTGGGTTGTTTCCGACACAAAGAAGAAGAATGTGGCTGACGTCTGATTATAAATGCATTCGATTGCACTGCGAAATGCCATTTCTGGCAGTGCTCTCAAGGCAGTTCCTTATCAATAATGGTGGTTCAGGATCTGCTAGATACCACATAGAAAGTAAAAAGGAGTACGGTATAGAAAAGTAAATAAATCTAAGTCTCCTGGCAACTGAATGAAAAAGAGAAGGAGGTGCAAACAGCCACTGGTCCCAGTTGAAATGATGGAGAGTGTATTTATCATATTTGACTGAGATAGCCATATACAGTGGTACCTCTACTTACACAAGTTTAATCCATTCCAAATGCATGCTCATAAGTCGAACAACTTGTAAGTAGAGCAGCTGTATCTAAAATATCAAAAAATAAATAAAAAATTGAAAAAAAATGTAAGTAGAGCAGACTGCATCTAAAATTTGTAAGGCAGCTGTTAAAATGCCAACGGGTTTCTGCTCTTATGTCGAATTGCTCGTAAGTAGAGGTACCACTGTACTGTTACATGCACATTCTTTTGCACAATTTTCATTGAATTTATACAGACAAGACAATGATTAAAGAATTTATAATTTCTGCAGTAGAAAAGAAAAAAACTTCAAGTACCTTCCCATATTTCTGGGCATAGGATCCAGTGAGAAGAGAATGAAATATAATGATGGTCTCGTCTAAGTCCCATAGAAACACTCTCTGAGGAAGAATTCATAACAGAAGTCAATTTTGGTGAAAGGTGCTTCACTCCCCAAACCCTACAATTTTTTAAAGTCCTCCCATTTTAAAAATTCACAGGTCACAGCAGCTCAAGGTTACCTTGATAAGATTCCTACATTTAGCTAAGTATGGGTCTGAATCTACTTTAAGAACAGGATATTATTCTGACACCACAGAATACAACATTATTCATTCTTAGAAGACAGAGCCAAGGACTCTAGGGCCTAAACTAGTAGTCCCAAACCTTGGTTCACCAAGTTTCCCAGAAGCCTTCACTACAAGCTGTGCTGGTCAGGATTTCTGGGAACTGTAGCCCAAAAACCCCTGGAGGCCCATATTTGAGAACTACTGGCTTAAACAATGACTCCTCAGCTTGCAACTGAGACATGCTACTAAGGTGCCATCAGTTGAAATGTGCCCAGGCCACAGTACTCACTTCAGGTACAAAGAACAGGTATGTGTAATAGGGATGGGCATAAAAAGGAAAACTGAGATTCATTTTGTTTTGTTCTCCTGTGATTCATTTCGTTTCATTAGAAATGTTTTTTTTTAAATTGTATGAAATGAACCAGTTATGAACTGATTCGTTACTCTATAAAATAGGTCCCCTGGGCCCTAGAGACACCAAATTTGGTGTAAACCTTTGGGGTTCAGGGGACTGAGTTATTCAACTTCAAAGGAGGTGGCCCCCAGAAAAAAACATTTAGAATTGCAATGTCAAGTGATTGAAAATAGCAATCCCAGGCAGCTAGCAGCGAGGAAATTATAGTGGAGCTTTCTCAAGCTCTATCCTTGAAGCAACCCCAATTTGGAGAGGTTTGGAGTATGGGGAATGGAGTTATTGAGCTCCAAAGGGGCTGCAGGGGAACTTAATTGAAGGAGTAGGGATTGGTACTCTGGACACACACGTTCCTTCCATTGAGCCAGGGATGTCCAAACTTTTTGCAAGGAGGGCCAGATTTGATGAGGTGAAAATGTGTCTGGGCTGACCATTCAGCTGCATTTGCCCCTGGGCTGGACTTTGGACAAGCCTCTAGGTCAGGACATGCAAGGAGGCGGGGAGGATGCAGCAGCAATGGAGCCGGGGGGTGGGTAGGCTGGGCAGTTGGCTGGGGGGGGATGGGAGGGGCAGGGAGGTCAGACAAACTGTAAAACTGTAACCTGATGTCTCCATCCGGTATGTGGAGGGGCCAGCTGGCGTGACAGGCTAAGCCAGTGGGGAGAAGAGGCTGCGGGCCTCACAATATGAGAATGGGCCGCATTTCGCCCCCGGGCCTGACTTCAGACATGCCTGCATTAAGCATAAGCACACACACACACACCTCCCTTGGAGCTTAATATCTCTGCTCCCAGAAACCCTAACTTTTCCAAACTTCAAGGGATTCCCTAAAATTGTTTGGGGAAGAGAAACGTCCCATTCGCATGCCCGAGATTAGTAAATTTCCACTGAATATTTTTAAAAATAATGTGTTTAAAATATGCTTTATGGGAGGAAGGAGTGTGTCCCGTGCACTTCACCAATTTAAGAGTTAATTGAAAACTTTCCCTCAGCGCACGGATCCACACTCCTTCAATTAAGCTCCCCCGCAGCCCCTTTGGAGCTCAGAAACTTTTAAAACAACCTCTCCAAATTGGGGTTGATTCAAGGGGAGAGCTTGAGGAAACTCCACTGTAATTTCTACACTTCTAGCTGCCTGGGATCACTATTCTCAAGCACATAACATTGCAATTCTAAATGTTTTTACACGGTGTCACCCCCTTCGTAGTTGAATAAAATCAACCCCCCAGAACCCCAAATGACTGCAAATTTGGACGGCTTAAAGTGGAGAGACCAAGGACATTTCACACCAAATTTGGTGCTGCTAGTACCCAGGGGAGCATTTTTACAGAGAAATGAAATGGTTCATTTTAAACTAAAAAAATGCCGGTTCGGTTCATTACTAATAAAATCCTGCTTCCCCCATTTTGTTTTGTTTCATTTCGTTATGTAATGAAACGACAAATCAGCGTTTTGTTTTTGGTTTGGTGCCTATCCCGAATGTGTAACATCATTTCCTATGATTCCGAGGTAATATGACAGTATGATGCCTCTGAATTGGATGTCCCTCTTATAAGTAACTGGAGTTGTCCTTCTGCCTCTGCTTGGCAACATAATACCTTTAAGTGGAAGGCTTCTTTCACCTTTACATATGACTTTAAAATCTTCTGATTTAGTCCTCCAATTCAAAAGTTATAGATTTGCAGAGATCTGCTCTCTACTAAAATAGCACCATCTGGCTGAAAACCTGGCCGGGATGCCCAGGGTTTCCCCTTAGCAAAATAAACTGGAGGGCCTCCAAATATGACTGAGCTAGCTACTCACATTGAGAAGCCATTCAAGTTGTGTGTATCTGATCCTAAGACCGCTGTGGCCAGAGATCATAATAACCTAACCCAGGCATGTCCAGACTTCAGCTCTCCAGATGTTTTGGGCCACAACTCCCAGAATTCCAAGCCTGTATTGCCAACGGCAAAGGACTATGGGAGTTGCGGTCCAAAACATCTGGAGGGCTGAAGTTTGGCCATGCCTGACCTAACCGTATATATGCCTACAGTCACATTGCCTGTTATGAATTTTTTCAACAGTTTTGAAAAAAAAAGGGGGGGTGAGAAAAGAAACACAAAATTAGCTGGACACCAACTTCAAGCTCATTATCTTGTGGCGAAGACGAGTCTGCTCTCCTCTTGCCTCTGTTCTTCCCCGTCATGTTTTTTCTGGTTTGTTCCTCTGCATCTTTACTTGCTGTTGCTCTTGGCAAGGATGGGCTTGTAGACGGGTCTCCTATGGGAAAGAGACAGCAACGTTTTTGTAAGTGATACAACTAATGTTCTTTTCAGATTCAGGTTATTAACAGGGATGGAGCTGTTATATCCCTGTATTTTGTAACTTAGAAGCAAATCTTATTCTTCTTAATGGAGACAATGGATTATGCTTTTTTTAAAAAAAGTTTTTAAAAACTTTTTTGAACTTTTTTTAAAAAAAATCTTTTAACCCTTTTTGGGGAACACAGTCTCAGATGCCAACCTAAGGATTCCAAAGCTCTATTGTTTTTAATATTTTAATGGCCCAATAAAGGTTTCAGGTTCTGTACAAAGGGTCCCATGGCCAATTTCTTCTGCATTTGCTTATTTTTGCCTAAACACAACAAAAATTTAATTCCTATATAACTTTATTATATAAGTTTTGTTCTGTTTGTTTTCTATTTAATTTGTATATTCTTGTCTCATTAATGTTTTGTTTCTTTTTATTATTCATTTCGAATATGAATGGCTGCAATAGTGTATTAAACTTCGGTTAACAAATGTTTGTTTTGTTTTCTACAATTTTGTTTAATAAAAATTAAAAATCAAATTTAAAAAATAATTTCATTCCTCTATTTCTATCCTTAAAAGATTATGGGAATTTAATGTATTTTACTGTATTTGTAATTTTGTACAAATAACGTATCTTATTCCATTTGATGTTTTACTGTAGATCTGATTTTAGCTAGGCTAATAGGTGATTAAGGGCATGGTGGCTCAGTGGGCTAGAGCACTGAAACTGTCAGCTGCAAAGTCGGCAGCTTGGCGGTTCAAATCCCGGGTGCCACAAAGGGAAGCAAGCTCCCACTGGCCATGCCGGCCACATGGCCACGGACTTGCACAACACTGGCTCTCTGACTGAAAACGGAGATGAGCGCTGCTTCAAGAGTCAGACACGACTAGCACACTTGTGTGGAGGGAATGTTTACCTTTCAATAGGTGATCAACACAGTTAATAAATAAATAAACATAATGAAGTGGGGGTTGCAATGTGGAAAGTAATCAGAATTATGAAGGCAATATTAAAAATCCTTTCCCAGTGACAAAAGGAGGGTTCTGGACATACCAATACACGAAGATCCTTGCCATACTAAGCCTTGCACACACATATCAACATTTGCAGTAGCACAAAGTGCATAAAGAATTTCATTTAATCATGATGAAAATAAAGAAGTACAGTGGTGCCTTGGATAACAACGGTAATTCGTTCTCCGAGGTTAGTTGTTATCACACGTCGTTATCCGAAACGCAGTTTCCCATAGGAATGAATGGGAAACCGTTTAATCCGTTCTGGAGCCTAGGAAAAAGGCACAGATACCTGGTTTTTTTGCTCAAAACTCTTTAAAAAGTGCACTTTAAAGGTACAGATGCAATTTCACCTGGGATAACTTTTTTACCGATGCATGCTGGAAATTTATTATCTGAGGCAGTCCATAGGGAAAATTCGTTATCTAAGGCAGCCCATAGGAAGATTCGTTATCCAAGGCAGCCCATAGAGAAAATTCGTTCTCCAAGGCAGACCTATACCTAGGAATTGCGATTCGTTATCCGAGGCAGCCCATAGGGAAAATTCGTTATAAGAGGCAGCCCTATACCCGGAAATTTGCAGTTGTTATCCGAATTATTCGTTATCCGGGGCAGTTGTTATCCGAGGTACCACCGTATACTGAAATCTGTCCTCTGCTCATCATATTACCAGAAGAATGTCTCTGCGCTGTCTGAGTAGGCACCGTGGCATTTGGTTTTTCAGAAGGATATGTGGTGGTTGTTAATGTCGTGCTCTCTGTGCTGCTGTCTGCTGGTGCTATTACTCCGAAGCCTGAACTTGGGTAATAGGGCTGGTACTGACTTTGGCCAAGGATTGTATATGTTGGATACTCCTATGAAAACAAAAGAGTCAGATCAGGCAAAGGACACCAGAACACGCAGTTAATCATATTGAGAAAGCATCTGGTTTCTTACTCTGGGTTATGGTGTTTTTCTTGTCTCAGAATAAATGGAGTTATAGTAAAAAAAAAAAAAGCTGAAGCAAGGGAATGTTCATCCTATGTTTCTGCTTTAAGATCTTCTGCCAATGACTTTATTCCTGATCTCAGGAAGACAAAGGAAGCACCCACCCAAAAGTGGCTCACTCGGTGAAAACATTCTTAGCCTCAGGCATATCAATGTATTATAGACGTTTCAACAGTCAAATATTTCATCTCCTGCATCACTCAATAGATCTGGCACTTCTCTGGTTCCCTCTGCCTTGAATGACTGCTATAGAATCTGAGCATGCTAACATGACTGCTATAAGTCCCTCAATAAAACAGCTTCACTAGCTGCCGTTCTGCTTCTGCACTCAATTCAAAGTGCTGCTAATGATGTGGCTTGGCTTCAGGCTATCTGAAGGAATGTATCACCCGATGTGAGCATTCTCAGTTTTAAAATATTCTGGGGAGGCCACCACCTTTCCAAGCTAATCATTTGACGAGGGCATGACATGTGGCTTTCTCAGTGGTTGCTCCCACGCTTTAGAATGCGCCACCTTGACAAGCCAAGTTGTCCCCCTCCCACTTGTCTTTCCATCACCAGGCAAGTCTTTCGTCTTCATGCAGGCTTTTAAGCAATAAGTATTGTATGAACCTAGAGAATGCTATAGACAGAGAATGCTGTATTTATTATATTTAGAGATTTAAATATGTTTAAAAATGTGTTTAATTTTTTGTAAATCATGGTTCTAATAACAACTACTCACCACTACTACCACCACCACCATCTTAGAACTGCCTAGCTGGAAAGGACCATCAAGTTGGAATGCCACCTGTCGGAAATATTGTGATGGGGTTCCTGCATGGCAGGGGGTCGGACTGGTTGGCCCTTGAGGTCCCTTTCAACTCTATGGTTCTAAGTCCAGACCCTGTCGAAAAGCCAGAGTAGGGATCTGCAACCAGATACCTAAACCACTGAGCCAGCCAGCATCTAATATGTTTAATTGTTTTTAATATAGTTTTTGAATTATACTTTAAACCTGTTACCACTGAATCATTTTAATTGTTGTGAACTGCCTTGGGTGATCTACCTACCTACCTACCTTCTATTATGCATCTGAATATACAGAAAACAATACGTGCCTATACACACACACAAAACTCTAAAGAGTTTGGAAAGCTTGTAGCTGTAATCTTAAGCACATTTGACTGTGGCTTAAAAAGTACAACAGAGCTTACTTCAAAGTAACCGTTAGAGATGGGCATGAACCTCTCTGACAGGAGCCTGGGCTTTCCTACCCTGCTTTCTTGGCAGATCACCCACTCAGACATGGAGGAAGGACTGTCAAACTCATGCTCCTGCCAGGTTCTGGTCAAACAGCCAATGAGGAGAAGTGCACTGGCTGCGCAGTTGGGGGAAGGGAACCTCCAAACCGAAGTTCATGCCCATTTATAGTAACAATTCATAATACTATTACAGCAAAGTTGAAAATTTTCTGGCCCGTTAGATGTCACAGCTCATATCACTGATATCTAGAAGGCCACAAAACCACTCGGTGCTGTATTATTGTATGCCGTTTAAAGAACAGTAAAGACTTGCCTGTCTCCGTTTCAAATTTAAAAAGAAGAAGAAAACCACACCATGACTCCATGAAGACTTTTCTCTGCAGGAGAAAGACATACCTGTTGAGAGATGCTGGTTACTGCTGAGGCTGAAATATTGACAGTAGCAGAGGAGGTGGACACTGAGTTGGCATTGGTACTTGAAGCTATAAAAATCAAGAAGACACTAACCATTAATAGATTACTTTACAAGTGATGGAATCAACTCAAAGGTAATTGGTCTGAAACAAATATTCTGCATTTCCAACATTCTTGGTTGCAACCTGAAATCAAAGAAGGAAATACAGTGCCAGTGAAATGGGCATGGTTATACACCCTGTACACTCTTGAACAACAGTCTATTACAGAGGGCCAACCTAATGTAGAGGGTTGGATCGAACTAGTAGAGCTGCTCCATACATGTCAACCTCAGACGTCTCTCTGAGCTGGGCTAACCTCACACAACTAAGTACAGAATTACAGCTTTAAAACAATTGCAGTTCAGTTCATGTGAAATGTTATGGCTTCCTTATGTCACATCAATTTCAAAGTAACCTAATTGTGCCTCATGCAACCCTGATCCAATCTAAAAACCACCAACTCTCCTTCTAGTGCAGAACTCAAACAGTAAATTCCAACAGAAATAAAATAAAATAAAATAAAATAAATCAATTGAATTCACTGGAAAATGTGAGGAAGATATCACTATTCTGCACTGGTAAGGTCTCATCTTGAGAATTGTGTCTGGTTCTGGACACCACACTTCAAGTAGGACGTTGACAAATTGGAAAAAGTTCAGAGGGTGACAAGGATGATCAGGGGACTGGAAACCAAGTCTTACAAGAAAAAACTGAAAGAATTTAGCATGTTTAATGTTAAGAAAAGGAGACTGATGGTAGATGTGATATCACTTTTCAAATACTGTACTTGAAATGCTGCATTTTATTTATTATTTATTTATTTTAGAGTATTTTTATCCCGCCTTTTTCCTTGGAAAAGGACCCAAGGCGGCTTACAGTAATGAGGGATAATATACAGTCCAATACAATTAAGACATGTTCAAGTAACTGAGAACAAGGAACTGAGGGGCATCTTAGACTAGAGCATTAATAGTAGTTATAAACACAAAGTCTATGTGAACCTATAGATTGATATAAAAGACACATAATGGTAGTCCATCATTCAGGGAAAGCTTGTCTGAAGAGAAAGGTCTTTGCCTGTTTCCGGAAGGACATTTATTTATTTATTTATTTATTTATTTCTTGTATTTATACCCCGCTTATCTACTATGTACTCTAAGCGGCTTACAAAAAGGCTGCAAAAGCCAACAAAATACAATGGCTAAACAGATAAAACAAAACCGATAAAACACCCTAAACACAGTTAAAACCAGATGGCACCTCAACTAAACGATGGCGGGGAAAAGAACAGAAAAACCGATTAAGCATCGCCGAAGGCCTCCCGAAACAGATGGGTTTTTAGCGCCTTTCGGAAGGTCAGCAGGGACTCTGCAGAGCGCACTTCACTGGGGATGGAATTCCAGAGGCTGGGGGCCGCCACAGAGAAAGCCCGGGTCCGAGTACTCGTCCTCCGGGCTTCCCGAGGGGTGGCGACCCGAAGCAAGTGCGCTCGCGCCTGCCGAACGGCACAGGCCGAAGTTGACCGCTGAGCGATACGCTCAGAGACGAGGCAGTCCTGGTCTCTAGTGGAAAGGATTTCCAGAGTCTGGGTGCAACAGTCGAGAAGGCCCTTTCATGGGTTTCCATGAGATGTACCTGTGAGGGTGGCGGGATGGAGAGAAGAGCCTCTCCTGATGACCTTAATACCCGAGTTGGTTCATACTGTGAGATTCAATGTTTGAGGTAGCTAGGACCCAAGGTCGTACAGTGCTTTGTAGGTCAAGGTCAGCACCTTGCATTATGCCCAACAGCTGATTGGCAGCTAATTTTTGAAAAGAACGAAGGGGCAGGATCCGTTCTTGATCAATCCAGAATGCAGGACATATAACCATGGATTCAAATTACAGGAAGCCAGATTTTGGGTAAATATCAGGAAAAACCTCTTAACTATTAGAGCAGTACAGCAATAGAACCAATGACCTTGATGGGTGGTGAATGCTCTAATGGTGGAGGAACTCAAGAGAAATTTGAATGCCTAGCAGATGCCCCGTGATTTTCCAGCCTTGAGTAGGAGGTTGCACTCGATGGCCTTGTAGGCCCCTTCCAACTTTATAATTTTATGATTCTCTGATTATGCCTTAGAGAATATAGAGGTTTATTAAAGTACAGTATACCCCCCAATACTTTTCAAAGAGGAATAATGGGGGCAAATACCCCAAACAAATCAAAACAGCCCATGGACTGAGTATGTTCAGTAGTCATAGAATGCTGCCTTCTGATTTGAAAAGAAAAATGGCATATTCCAGTAGATGAAAAGAATGGAACAAAATATCCTGAAGAGAAATACCACCTTTTAGAACACGAGTATAACATACAACAATTTGGTTGCCCCCTTTGTCCAGTGGTGATCGTATCATTGTCATCACCTTCATGAACAATTCATTCGTTATCTTTAAAACCAGGACTTGAATCTCTGGACTGGCCAGACAAATTTGGCCTCTTAAGATGCCCATCCCAACAATAAGACAAGAACCCTACATGAAGCCCCAACTTTTCAGAAGGGAGAAAAGGTGGGCACGCAACTGATTCATGACTCAAGACTGAAAATGAATTGTTTTGATCAATCCTTGCCTTCTCATGTGAAAGTATGAGAGAAATGTGTTGATCAACATGCTAATTTACCTGCTAAGTCTCAGCTGGATCTTTCAAGTGCCCACTAAGTCTCATTCGTGTGAGAAAGGCGAAGAAGAATTAAAAATTGGCTGCATTCCCCGAGAAGGAAGATGGTTGGGGTCCAACGTTACACTTCAATATTCTTCACCTCAATCTAAATTCAGTGCAGAATCAGGCATTTTTAGGCATGATGAAATCATAAGGTTTCAACACCATTCAATAACCTTTCGATTTAAGGTCCTAGTTTGACTGTCCTTTTATTAAGAATATCAATCCTAAACATGCTGGCCATCAATTGAATGCAAGAGGATACTCATAAGCAGGCTGCAGCTGAACCATAACCACTCATATTAATAGTAGCACTGAAGCTAAAAGTCTCCTCCCCAGGGTGGGGGACCTACTTCAAAAATATTCAGCTAAGATTAGCTATACAGTATTAGTATCTGATAATCCTTCCAGGACACCTTTCAGCTCGTGTGCTTCCATTTTACAGTGGACAATTCATATATCTGCATGATGCAGAGCACTAGCACAGGCTAAATTTATGTGAAGTTTGAACTTTCAATGCTTATCAATCCAATCCAATTGGGGGGGGGGGACACTGCCATCATTTCCAAAACTAGCACAAGCTACTCAGGGCAGGTGTGCTGAAGGCAGTGAAATGCAGTGTTCAGCTAGGATGTGCCAGAGTTCACTGACTTCAACTCTCCTTGCATTGTAACGTAGGAGCATTCACAACTTATTTTTAAAACTGCATGTCACTGCGACATACAATCTAGCTAGGGAAAACAACACAATCCGTTCTTCTCCTGAGCAGACTTCATTTTCATCTGGTTCATAAACAATAATCGATGCATATGTCTCTTCAAGGTCTTCTCAGTGAAAATGAGCTTTTGAAATTAAATGCACTGCTGTGCAAGCACAGTGAATGCCAGTCCAAACACAGTGGCAGCCTCAGGTTTCTCCTCTTTTCAGAGTCAACGGTTTATCAGTAACCAGAACAGTGAGCTTATATTCTTATATTCTTAAGAGGCAGGCTATAAGAAAAGTCCAGAGCTAAGCCTATGAAATCTGAGTATTTATACTAGGGATGGATATTTCCAGAAACGCAGTAGAGGCTATTATTTCTATCTAGTTCTCCCTTCTCTTCTTCCCCTTTCTTCTTGTGTACTTTGATTTTCTTGCTAATGTACTTAGTCATAATAACTGAGGGACGTTTTTACAGCCACACTGATCTAAACAGGAGACTGCCTCTAAACCAGAAGTGGGCACCATGATTTGGAATAGGTTTCCAGTCATGACCTGGTGGCAAATGGTGGTTTTCAGTTTGTTCAGTTCAGAGATAAAGAAAATCTACAATAAGGAATCAAACAAAACTAGGAAGCATGAAAAAGAATTGGAGTACCAGAGATGAAGAGGAGGTGAACACACATTGAAGACAACATCCCAACAACTAAATTATAATCTCTCTATGAAATCTGATTATAAATAAAAATAATCTGCCATTAAGTCATTTCTAACATACTGACATTTCTCAGGGGGTTTCTAGGTATAAGGTATACTGAGGATCTCAGACCCAGAGAGCACCCCTTCCCAGAGCCAGGGGAATCTCCCCGGCAGAACAGGGAGGGGCAGAGCAGCCTTCCTTAGGAGATGATAAAAGGTGGCCTAAAAAGGAAGGAGTCATGCCAAAGAAATAACCCCGAATGTTCACTGGCAGGACAGATTTTTTCTGTGCCCATCCACCTCATGAGCTGGGGTCCCTGAAGAGGCTCTGCTGCCCTTAATGGTCATTTGGAAGCTGGCCGGAGAGCAAGGCGGGCAGGGGAGGAATATTGCGGAGGCCTGTACTTCTGCCCTTCCACAACAACAGCTCTTGTTCATGCCACCCAGGGGCAGGCAGCTGGTAGGCTGCCCCAAGTGGGGAAGACACTTTCTGCCCTCTTGGTCAGATGAGCCAAGGCGGGCAGGGGAGGAATTTCGGACCCTGCTTCTGCCCCTGTTGCCAGGGGCACCCCACCTTTACTTGCCCCTGAGGTTATTTGCTCACCCCACCTTTACTTGCCCCTGAGGTTATTTGCTCACCCGCTTTCCTTTCTCTGCCTAGCAATGGGACAGTGGGGCTGCCAGATGGGCAGTTCTCAGCAGTAGCATAGCATGGGTTTTTATTTTGTATTTATTATTATTCCTTTTGTTCTTTTGAAATTCTGCACCAAGGCAACCACCCCATGCACACACACCACAAAATTATGCCACTGATGTGAAACTTGCCCATGGCTACATAAGCTGGCTCTTCTCCTAGGAAGCATGGAGGGAACAGAACTCCTGTCATCTGACTACAGAGAGGTACCATATTATCTGAGCTACCTAGCTATTCAACCAACGGTTCATAAAGTCTGAATTGAAGCATTGATTAGTCACTGGTTTCACCTGTGATAGCTTGCTAAATGTAAACATTCTGCATCTGCCCCCCCCCCAGTTACTTTTACAGATAATATAAATGAAGCTCCAAACCACAAAGCCTTAACACACAGGCTAGAATGCTGCTGAAAAAGCATTCACAATGAAGTTTGCATTCTTTGATGGAAAATCTGTTGTATAGGGTGGATAAAAAGCAATGATTTTTAAAAATCAAATTGATTTAAATCACAACTTGCACAAAAAATAAATTTCAAAATTTAAATAGTAAAACAATCCTTTTAAAATATTAAATCATGATGTAAATCAAGTTGATTTATAAAATCATTGATTTAAATCAAATCCATCATTCTCTTTTATGAAAAAAATGCAATCAGTATGCAATCAATTATGGTACAGACATGCCACTTTAAGCCATAATGCTTAACTCTGGCTTGTCCCTGTTAAGGATCAGCCGCAACATTGTGGATGTCCAGCTCTGACATACAATGTCTTATTTTTTAAGATCAGATGGATGGCCAACATACTGACATGCCCATTACTGTCTTACTAGCACTTAGCTTGCTTAGTCAGCAATTACCCATAGTCTAGCTTAAAATTAATTCATGAACCAGGATCATAAATGAATTTCAGACTCAAGTTTTAAGATCCTGGTTAGTCAATTAAAAACAAACTATGCTGTGAAAAATGGAAAATGTAGATATGTTTTAAAAAACAACTGGATAGATTGGCAAAGTGGCCAACAATGAGAAGCAGACAGAACATTGAGTAAGTTAGTTGTAAGCATGTGAGGAAGCTGCTTGTGTTTCTTACTCAAGAAAACAATACTGACCAAATCAAAGAAACAAGATTGACAATGCTAATCTGAAAGCTAACATTTTGAATTGCAGATGCTACTTTGCTTCAATCCATTGATTAAATGGTTAATAATGAAGCAGAAACATACATGAAGACAGAGACAAAAGTGCTGATCACCATCCCAGAAGTTATAACTTCTACTTCCATGTTATTTGCAATGTGCTGCAAATGTTGCCACACCAGGTGCCAATGGAAAGACTCCATAGAGAAATACACAGTTCACTAAGCTGGTGTGGTTGACCAAGCTGTTGCTCTTGTCTAACAATTCCACCATCTCCCTGCACAGCAGTGGCATCAACAGTAGTTTAGCTGTTGATGAGAAGAATCAGTGCACCAAATGTACCTCTTGTCATTTCCCTGATCTTGCCTACCATTGTAAGACCCAGATAAAACAGAACCAAGCCAGAAAATAAACTGGCAAGTCCATCAAGAAAAATTTCCAACTATTCAGAAATCGTCTGGTAAAGAATGAAATTTCAGACAATTCCTATGAAGACCATAAATAGACTGTCTCTTCATTTCTGCATTTTTCAAAAAAAGATGAATCCCGAAGGGTTTAGCATCTTGAGAGATATGGGTGCAACCATGTATATGTACTCGAGATATGCTGTATACGCAGTTTGATACAAAGCTTCAACTATAGGATATTTTAGGGTGAAGCCATTGCTCTGAGTAGCAAAAACAGAAATAACTCTGGAGTGTCTATAAAGACTGCTAACATGCAGACAAAGAAAAACACTGAAGCTTTGGCAAACAGAATGCTATACAAGAAGTGTCAATTTGTATTGGGGAAGTTCATTATAGCCATATTTTTGAACAAAAAAGCTGGCAGTGCTAAATGGGAGACAAAATTTCCAAATGCTTTGGCCTACATTGATGTCATCATATTAACCATTATTAGCTATGGATCTACAAAAGATATTGCTAAAGTATAGCAATGCGGGAAACAGCTTATTTATTGACATGAAAGGAAAACTGCTGGTTAGGTTCTGATGATAGAAAATTTTACAGAAAGGAAACCAGACATATTAGTTGGAGAAGAGAAATTCCTGATGTTGACATGACTGAAAATATCCATGCTTGTTCATCATATCTTAAATCCTATTCCACAGATAATGAACTGCTTTCACCTTACAGGGGCTGCAGCAACAGGAAGGAAAGTGTTCTAAATTTTTTAAATATTGATCTTAGTACTATTTTATTATAATACTTGTTTAATTATTTTAAACTACAGTGGTACCTTGTATAAAGGAATAAATTTATTCCAAATGAAATTCTGTTAAGCAAATTTTCCTCTGTACAAATTTCCCATAGGAATGCATTGAAAATGGAATAATCCCTAATCGCGACCGTTTTTTCTGTTGTACGGATTCGCCCCATAGGCAATTCTGTTAATTGATTTCTCCCTATCTCCGGATTTTTTTTCTTTTAAGCGGATTTTCTCTTAAACAAACCGCTTGTTATACGAGGGACCACTGTATCTGTACCTCTCTTGTTTTTAGCTTTTAAATACTGTTTCTGATGTAAGCATCCCTTGGGTCCTTTAGGGGAGGAAGGCGGGATAGAAACATTTTATATAAATAAGTAGGCCCAGCCACGAGTCAGAAAACCAGCAACTTCTTCCATTTCCTACATTCGCCAAAAAGCACCCTGCTTGAAGTCCCAGTCACCCTAGGAATAAGGATTGCTGGATGAGGAAGGAGACACTGCTGCAGCTGTAGGTAAGTTATTCACCAGTTAGATTTATATCCCTGCCTTTTCCTCTGATGAGCTTAAGGCACAATACATGGATATATATTTCACCCCACAACATCCCTGTGTGGTGGGTCAAAGAGACAGGCCCTACATCATTCACTGAGTTTCATGGCTCGGTGATTATTATACCCTGGACCTCCCAAGTCCTAAATCCAGTACTCCAATCATCAACATTCCCTGTAATTTTCGGCCCCAGCTGGGCAGGGCTCTCTTCCTTGAGTCCATGACTTTACTTGTACATGCATAAGAAACCCTCCATGCAGCTTCCATTGCAATTGATGCAAAACCAATCACTTCAGATGTGCAGGGAGGAGGACCCTCTGCATGGAGGGGGGACAGAGGGGCGTACATGCAGAGGATCCTTAGAGCAGGCATGTCAAAACTTCGTCCCTTCTGATATTTTGGACCACAACTCCCAGAATTCTAAGCTTAGATTGCCAACTGCCAAGGACTGTGGGAGTTGCGGTCCAAAACATCTAGAGGGCCAAAGTTTGGACATGCCTGCCTTAGAGGGAAATTTGCTGACCACTATTTCACGCAACCTGGGAAGTCAATAAAGAGGATACACATTTAAAAAAAATCAGCCAATAGCCATTATTCTTTGGTAAAGCTAACCCTAATAGAAACATGTGCATGCTGAACAGGGACATGCATGTGACCTTTGTGACCCAGCTACCTCCTTTCCCAAACAGTCTCTTTTCAGTTTTGCCAGAGTTTTCAAATCAAGGTACAGTACAGTTATAATTCAGACAGGTACTGACATATCACTCAGCAGAATTAAAAACGGCAGGCAAGCTAGGAGCAGAAAGAAAGGATGGCATGGAAAGCACAGAAGCATGCACAAAACAGACAAATACATGCTAGCCTCTTTATGGTGGCAGGACCAGGTTACAAGGAAGAGATATGTTGATTTTTTTAAAAAAACCATGCTGACCTTTACCTTGAATAGGATAAGAATAATGTGCTGGGCTGGACTGGCTTGTGGTTAACCCTGTAGTGCAGGTAAGAACACTGTGCGGACTTGGAGATGGAGTCTGAATTAAACCACTCTCAGGTTTCATACCTGGCCACAGTGCACCTGAATCAGATAAATTTCACCAGTTACAAACAAAATTGGTCCAGCCAAGTCTCTCAATGAAATTGTATGTGCCTGTGTGACAGACAAGAGATACAACTGTTGTCTAAATACAGAGAACTGTTAATTTTGCACGTGAAAGTAAGTCTTGGAGTACAAGCCTGCATGGGAAAAAGCAAGAGTCAAAGAACAGGAAGAGGAAGACAAGGCAAAAAGCTCGCCAATAATTAAAAGAAGAAAAGGGGAACATGATCGCTAATTTCCCACAGAAATGGCATTAATGATGAAGCTAGTGGTGAGTTGCTAGTAAGAAACTGCTTGTCACTCTCTGGGTGACTGTGCTGCCTGCACAGTGAGATGCTAATGCAGATGTTAATCCACAAAGCAGCTGTTTCCCCTTGGAAGGTAAATGAACTGCCTACAGTAGTCTTTGCCTACAGTGGCTTCTGAACCAACTAATTCAATTACCATTGCATGATCTATTCAGGATCATTTGTCGATAAGAATTTACAAGAGAGATGATGGATCACATTATCTCATATGAACCTTCTTCTCAGTTTTTAAGATCTACTGTAAAACCCCTTTTATTGGTTTCACCACCTTCCCAAACTTGTTCAGAAAAGACCTGAAGAAAGAACTTCTCATTGGCTGCCTGCAAGCTTTGGAATGCTATTCCCTCTTGTCATTTATTGTCAGGCCGACTTTTAAGCAATAAGTTGAGGTCTAAAAATGCTATTAAATTTAGAGATGTTTACATTTTAAAATTGTTTAAAATTATCATTACTCTTGTTTTTAACATTGACTAATATTTAATTATTTGAATACTATTTTTATATATTATTTTAAGTACGCAAGTACAGTATTGTATAATTTTAACTGCTGTAAGCTACCTTGGGTGCCCTATGGGAAGAAATAATAATAATAATAATAATAATAATAATAATAATAATAATAATAATAATAATAATAATAATAATAATAATAATAATAATAATAATAATAATAATAATAATAATAATAATAATAATGAAACCAACAAATCCATTCTTGCAAATGGGCATTTCTCTTGGCCCTTTTATCACATCCAAATTCAAATACTGTACGCTCAAATCTATTCTTCACTATGCATCTATTTTGTGTGTCTGCCAGCAACAATATTTAAAAAGATCAGTGTTAACAGTTCCTAGCTCAAAGCTCATCGGCTGTCTGGGGGTCAGCAGTACTAGATAAGATGCTTTGCAAATAAACAGTAACAGGTTCAGTCACTGGCACCAGACCTTTGCCTGAAGCTGTGGAGAATTGTGACAAGTCACAGCAACCTACAACGTTGTACTGCGTGAACAAGCCGCCTGACTTCACATTTCTTTCTACAAAGAAGGGCCTTGATGCTCTCTTCCTCCCAGTCACAGGTGTAAATTCTTAGGGTGATACATTCCAGTCACATGGAACCCAGGATTAAGTACTGGGGGGGGGGGGGAATGACTGCGGCTCACAGAAGTTTCAAGGAGCAGCAATTCTGCCCCCTAAAAAGTTCAGCCCTCAATCCACCTTTTAGAGGTATTCTTAAAGTATTTTTTCCCAGTGCCAGAAATGGTTTCTGGCTACATCTGGTCTTGTTTCTCCAGCTTCGGATCTGGAGGAACAGGGAGATGCAGGGAGACTGATAGGTCCGCAATGTGGAAGAGAAATTTGACTGCAGAATTTGCCCCTCCCTGATCTGAGTATTTTTATTCAGCTAGTTAGCCTAAAGGAGTTTGTAACCTTAGAAACAATTGCAAAAAAGAGTGTATACAAGACTAAATATTCAAAATCAATGAGAGCAGAGACATAAAAGCTTCAGTCTCATAATTTAGGCATTTAGATGGAGAAACAAAAAGTAGTTTTACTGCTCAGGAAGTCTTTTGGAAAGGCTTCCAAAGATGTACTTGTGCCACCTGCCCCACATAACCCCTGTTACCTAAGGGCGTGTTAAAGGATACTATTTTTAAAATCACATAGTTTAAGACATATCTGGATTTTTTCTGACTGTAAGTGATATACAAGTACTGTATATGAAATGCATATGTATGTGTACACACACACACACACACACACACACACACACACACACACACACACACACACACACACACACACACACACAAATAGTAGCAAATAGGCCTTTATCACCTCTCTTTTCCACTCTGGCTTCCTCCAAAGGTGTTAGACAACAAGATTAATCAAGTTCAAACCAAATGCTCACCCCCAGTTGCTGTTTGGATATGACGGGATAGTCTAACCCAGTGGTGGCGAACTTTCAGCATTCCAGATATTTTGGACTACAACTCCCAGAATTCCAATGACAAGGGACTGAGGGAGTTGTGGTCCATAACATCTGGAATGCCAAAGGTTTGCCACCACTGGTCTAACCCATTAGAAGCTTGCAGAATCGGGGCGTAAGGCTGATACACACAGCCAAAAACACCAGTAACACTGCTTGTCACAATGTTTTGTTATGAGATCCTTCTGAAACATATTAATGGGGCACCTTAAAAGCAGACTCACACAGCTTCAAGCAGATCCTACACCCACTTACCAAAAGGAGGTAGTCCATAGGCTTGGGTTGTTTGAGGATACACAGCATAAGTTTGTGACTGCTGTAGTGCTTGGTACTGGGTTTGACCAGAAAAAGAGGCCATTGTTTCAGATACAGGTACAGAAAGAACGTGTGCATATGGCCTGTAAAAAAAAGGTGGGGGAATGTTTGTTATTAAGAAATTCTTTAATTTTGGCAAAAATGCTAAATTGTACTAGGGATATCCCTCCTGTCCCCCAAATCAACTTGTCCCTCAATAGTCAGAGGGGCACTATAAAGGACACATAGCCTTCCTGGGTTAGCTATAATCACCTCCTTCTAATAGTGAAATGCTGCACCAAGATAGGAATTTCAAAATGTGGTGCCTGTATTTGCCGTTTTCCTCTTCCCCCTTGGTCCCTTTTTCTTTTTGCGCTGCACCCTTTAGAATGTAAGCCTGCAGACAGGGATTGCCTTGTCTTATTGGCTCTATGTAACATGCTATGTGAGCCTTTTTGGAGGAACAGCTTTGTAAAAAGTGCTTTTAAAGAAGTACCCTTGGTTATCAGATGAGAAACTCCAGATAAATTCAGATCCCTGTTGCCTAAGAACCTGGTCATAATACATGATACAATGGTGCCTCGGTTTATGAGTATGTTGGATGACAAGCATTTTGCAAACTAAGCAAAAATTTTAGTAACGTTTTGCCTGTTTGTGAGCCTTGCTAACAGTGCAGGCCCTGTGCTGCCTGGAACAGGCCTCCAGAGCTCATTCCAGGCCACGTGCTAGACCTGTGCGGGGCCTCTGGAGCTCACCCCAAGCCTGGAGCTGCCAGGAACGGGGACCCTGGACCATGCGGTTGGCCTGCACCGGGCTTCCCGGGACTATGCATGGACTGGAAGTGACTTCCAGCAGACTAGAGGGGTCCCTGGGGATCTCCGCAGGCCCAGCAATGCCTGAAATGGTCCTCTAGGGCAGGCATGTCCAAACTTCGGCCCTCCTGATGTTTTGGACCACAGCTCTCAGAATTCCAAGCCTGTATTGCCAATGACAAGGGACTGTGGGAGTTGTAGTCCAAAACATCTGGAGGGACAAAGTTTGGACATGCCTGTTCTAGGGCATCCGGTCAGGCCTGGAGCTGACTGGAAGTTATTCTGGGCTGAGCAGTGGGCCTTTGCTGGGTCTCCAGAGCTCAAGGCGGGCCCAGCATCACCCATCTGCGGGCTCCGGAGCTTGCCTTGGGCCTGGTGCCACCTGTTTGTGGCCTCCAGACTGCAACCCAGGCTGGTGGTACCCAGTTGCAGCTCCTGGCCAAAGATCTGGAAGCCTGCTGCAGCTCCTGGCCAAAGCAAATTTCCCCATAGGAAATAATAGAATCTGGGGCCCCAAAACAGACAAGGTAAGTTTTCATTATTTCCTATGAGGAATTTTGGCTTGATACATGAGTATTTTGGTTTAGGAGCAGGCTTCTGGAACAGATTATGCTGGTACACCAAGGTACCATTGCACCTGGAGATAACATGGGTCTTCTGTTAGTCAAATTTTCCCATGAAGGATATTCCAAAAAAAAATAGGAGTGTGTGGTTTCCAGCGGGCTGCTCACTCCTGGTCCCTTAAAGGTGTATGCAACCCAGAAGCTGTATGTTATCAATAAAAAAGGGAGTGCATGTACCTTGAGACTCAATGCATTGCTTCTCCCAATTTAATGTATTCTCCTCAATAGAAAGGGAGATTTTATAAGGGGGAACCTCACTAACTGAAAAGGGAAAGTTCCCCTTTCCCCGTTTAAGAATCTCTTAACCAACTATAGACAAGAATGCTATGCAAATGAAAGAGACTGCTTGACAGTAAGTGCAAAGGACAGAATCATACACAATTGCACCAAGGGGGTAGGAGACATTTTACTGGGCCTCTGCCACATGCCCAGCTGTCCTCTGTTTGAACAGACATAAAATAGACAGCTGGCAAAAGCCACTTGCCCAGTTTTCTGCAACAGGATTCTGCCAAACAGTTTAAAGATGAAAATTATCTAAGTTTATTAAAGCCTGACTATATTTTGCACTCTAGATAAAGAAAGAACCGAATATGGTGAACTAAACCATTCAACTTACTTTGCAGAATACATCTGTGAGGTATATTCATTTGATGACCTTGAGATGTAATCAGTGCATGGCATAACTGAAAAAGACACATATATATGACTGCATGAAAATAATTATGGATGATCTAGCTATCTGGCTGTCTATCTAGCTAGTAGCCTGGCTGTCTATCTACCAATTGATAGCATTTATGTACAAGAAAACAAAAAACAAAAATCAGTTCCTAGAAATTTGTTTTATCAGCACTGCTTTAAATAAAGACGAAGTTTCCAACCTGAATGGGGGAGGAAGGAGAAGTTACTCTCTTATTTGCAAGTTCAGGGCAAGTCAATACCTGACTGGCATATCTCCTGAAAGTTCTAGTCTAGAAACTAGAATTTTTCGTGTAAAAATAGGGAAAGAAGTTACTTAGTTTAGTCTGGTTATCTGTTAGTAGAATGCTATACTTATCTGCTCCACAGCTTGCATTCTGCATGTGATGTGGAACTATGCTGAAATTATGCCAGGAGTATTAGGTTAGCTAGCTATCTTTCTTATTTTCTTGTTGGGTTGTTAGGGACTTGTTCTTGCCCCAACTTTTTGATCATTTATTTGCTCCACAAGCTTTTGACTTTTTCCTGTACCTTTTGAAATTGTACTGAGGTTTTGACTTTTTCCCAACTTTAAAAAAATAAATTACAACTAGTTGGTCATTTTGGAGCAAGTAGGCTGGCTGGTGGTACTTAAAATGATGCCTTGCTCCGATCATCTACTGGGAGCCTGTGTATTTTGTGAACATTTATGATTGGCATAAGAGTAAAAGTGCTTAACAGTATGGATTTTGGGGTATTTCCCTGGAAACACTGTTCAGTCAAAAAAGACTTAAGTATTAAGAGGGTACCAGGCAGGAAGTATTCCACAGCTATCAGTACTTTTGGCATTCCTGGATCTTACCCTCATCAAGAAAACTAGGGCAGTGTGGCTTAATGTGGGCCTCTCTAACCCAGCATGCTTCCCATGTAAAACAATTTGACTATCCTATAAAGAGAATGTTGGACTTTGAGTGATCCAGACCACCGGTTTCCCCTTCCTTCTTTCAGAATTAGCGAAGAGCCAAATTCTGGTTCCTTTTTCTCAAGCCTCCACATGAAGAACGATTACAGTTGGGGTGTCTTAGCTTGGAAAAAATGTTCAGGCAGGGGGATATGACAGAGGTGTATTATATATGATGAATAAATAGCAGATAGGGAGAGATTTGTTTCACATAATAGCATCTGAGATTATCCCACAAAGCTGTCAACAGGAGATACAAGTCAGATTTTTAAAAAATGCTTATTCATACAGCATATAGTTAAAGAACATGGAATGTGTAGTGTTAGCCACCAACTTGGACAGCTCTGAAAGGCAATCAGGTAAAATTATGGACAGCAAGGCTACCAACAACTAATAGCAGCCAAAATCCTATTGATTGATGTAGTAAATTGCAGTAGAATAGGTTCACTGAATTAATAGGCATTTGGTGAATCAACTCCTCTGAAGGTTCTACTGATTCAAATAGGCCTATTCTAACTGTGGCTTACTTTAGCATAGTGAGTCACAGTTAAAGTAAGCCCATTTGAACCAATCAATGGAACCTATGGAGAAGATGATTTACTACATCCCCATTGTTCAATGGATCTACTCAAGTACAGTTTACAACACTAAGCAAGAGGATTTGAGCCAGTATTATATGACAAGGAACAGGAGTGAGAAATACCCCTCCGGGAAGCTGAAAAATGAAAAGCTCACACACATAAGTGAGTTTTTAAAGTACTTGGAGATTGTGTACAAATGTTCCTGTGAGAAAAAACCCTTTAAAAATATGTAGGTAAGCACTGATCCATTTTGCAGGCAAAGTTTATGCTCTAAACTTTTAGGAATAATAAGGATTATAATTTAAAATTCAAATACAGAAAGTAATCCATTTCTAACAAACAATAAGGACAGAAAGAAAAAAGTCCACTTACTTTCACTGGACATGGACAGGTTTGGACCAAGGCTGGAAGATTCTGGTTTCTGATTACTGCTCTCTGTGCTGTTCACCTGCCTGAAAAGATCAATATGAACATGGGAGTTGTTATTAGTTTTTGTGTACAAAATGACAAATCTTTGTTTCTGCTAAGCATAGGAAATAACCCACACTATGTTTTCAGTTGCTTTCATGCTCCATCTATTTAGCGATCGGCTCCAGAGCTTTCATAATTATGGGAGTTTGTATTGTGATTTGATATCATGGCTAAACAAAAAATTCCAAAGCATTGTTTATAAACTGTTGCAACGTCGGCTACAAGAACAAACTGCAATCTTGAGTATTAGGTCTGAATGTAGAGCTTTGAAATTCACATGTCAACTCAATATACCAGAGTTTAACAGTGAGAATGGAATAACACTGTAGTACTATATATTGCCTTCCTTATGACATCTCCACTTCTTACTCTGTTCTGACATCCTAGTTTAATTAAGCCACAGTTTTTCACTGGAAATGAGTGTGGCATTTACCCCTTTGTCATGAATAATTTATGAGATGTGTCTGTGTTGATTTATTGTTTGTTGACCAATGGGAGAGTTTGGGGGAGGAGCCTGAGTAGTTTTAAGGCTCAGCCCATCACTGAATTGGTCAGATAGGGACTGAGGGACAGATTGGAAACTGAGAGAGAAAGAGACAGGGACTGAGAGAGAAACAGATAAAGACCTGGAAAAGAAGAGATAGGATGTTAGAAAATGTGAGGATAATTAAGTGTTGAGTGTCTATACACATAAGAACAGGGTGTGCAAGTTACCTATTTCTTCAGCAACTTCTTTGTGTTTGTACCTGAACAAGTTACCCTTTAGGCTTTTATCTTTACTTTGTTATATATAAACTTCCTTTATCTTTATTCAATGTAAATCAGTTTGGAACACATCAATTTACAAGAGAAACTAGTTGGTGGCAGCAGAAGAGAGAATTAGAGATGGTGCTTATCTGAAAGGGCTGTGGGGGTCCAGGAGTCCAGTTGATAATGCAAATGTATTATTACTCAGGTAATGTATTGTTATTAGAGCAATGTATTATTATTTAGGTAATTTATTGTTTTAAACCATAAGGTGCTTAACAGAGTAAGTATATAGATAAGGGTAGTATTATAGATATGAATTTATTGTAATGTGTAGGATTTACTGTTTGCATTTATGTGTATTCTACTATTTATTTTAGAAGAGTGAACTGTTTAGTTTCCCCTTCTAAAACAAACAAATTAAGGGGGGAGGGATGTAGCGTGCAACACTAACCTATTACTATTTATTGTTTAGAACTTTAAAAATGTATTGTATTAACATACTCCAATGAAAGAACTTGTGGGCGGAGCCAACAAGTATATATACCTTTGTGCAAGCCTCTAGGGAGTTAGATCGGGCTTGGAAGATGTAGAAGATAGATAAGGATGGACAGGGTCTTGGCAAATGTTAGATAGGGACCAGTAAATGTCAAGTTAGGACCTGATAGTATGATAAATGTTTAATATACAGTGGTACCTCTACTTACGAGTTTAATCCGTTCCGAATGCATGCTCATAAGTCGAACAACTCGTAAGTAGAGCAGCCGTATCTAAAAAATAAAAAAATAAAAATAAAAATGGGAAATTTTTAAAAAAATTGTAAGTAGAGCAGACTGCAGCTAAAAATTGTAAGGCAGCAGTTAAAACGTCAACAGTTTTCCGCTATTAAGTCAAATTTCTCATAAATAGAGCTGCTCGTAAGTAGAGGTACCACTGTATATAAAGAGTAACCAAAGTCAACAACTGAAAACCTAAATGTATTTATTAGTTATGTTGCAATAAACTATTCTTATTTACTTGGAAAATAGAACATGTGAGACTCCATGATCTTAAGTGATACACTCAGTCCAAACAGGCATTAATGTAAATGCTGGCAGCGTAATTACCCATGCACGCGACACCTTATATTTCAACTCTTTGGTTTTTTATTTTTGCAATAACTTATTTCAACGGAGTGCTTTATCTGAACCCTGTTTTCTCTCTGGATTCACATTCAGTTTCTACTCATCAGGTTCATAACCAAACCATGTTTTCCCTTAACTCTTTTCTTATATTTCGCATCATCTTCTGTGAAATATCAATAATTGCGACCCACTTTACAGAAATGTGAGGATTACCAAAGAAAGTGTCTGTTGTGTCTACACTGTAGTAAAGCAAGGTACAAGTAAAATGCAGAAAGAAACAAATTTTCTTTGTTTTAAAACACACACACACACACACACACACACACAAAAATGGTTAATTCCTTACCACATGAAACTGCATGACACATACTAGCCAGTGCTTACATAAATCCCTATTCTTTCAATGGGTTTATTCGAGAATTCAGTGCATAGTAAATCAATGCATTGATTACACACCTTAACAGCTGTTCACCCGATTCCTGCATCTTGGGTTTTTTCATCTGCAGACACAAATATTTTCAAAGATATTATGTTACCTTTAATACAATTCCTGCTTAAAAAAAAGAAGGCTCTACCTTACTGACAACAGAGATGCCTATATTTGGCTAAAAATAAACAACCACACAAAGACTTGACTTCAGAGTTGTGAAAAGGAGATGACACAAAGCCCAAGATTTTATGTGCTGCTTTTCCTTCGCTACTTTTTCACATCCGAAAGGGACAGATAACTGCTTTTAAACTCCACTGCATTTCCTGTAACACAGAACCTCTTTTTAAACTTACAAGTAAAAACAAGCTAAGATCAAATAACTGATTTAAAAGCAGACTTAAAAGCAGACAGTTGGGCTGATTGTTCAATCATCTTACGGCTGACCTCATGAGATTAATTCAAGGCAGCCATAAATCACAAAATCTTTGCCTCCTCCAAGTTTATCACATATTGCTAAAGACTCATTTATCAGCCTTAACTTCCAAGAGTGTGACTGCAACGACTTTTTTCATTTAAACATACTAGTGTATCTCCAGTTTCCCAGTCATGCTTAACTAATGCAGACTTTTCTTCTTGACCCAATCTAGGGTAATGCTAATGTTCCTTGCATAGAATCTCAATGCTTCTTCCTGTCTGTCCAATGTAACTTAAACCATAGGAACATGGGACCTCCAAACACCTGGCATTTTTAAACACAAACAATCCTTCACAGGTTGCACAGACAGATCAATCTTTTTAAAGGGTTTAAAAACAATTTACATTCTCACCTTTTCAAATAATCTGTCAAAATGATTAGCTAACATGCTACAATAAGGCAAAATTGCAACAATCTTACCAAATCCTCCTCCCTGTCTTTGAATTTTCTATACCAAATTCTACTGTGAAATGTATGTAAAATGTAATGTATGCCTGCATATGTCCTGAAACCATACTACAGATATACAGTATTTTGCAGATATAGTTGTAGACAGCTAGGTTTCTTATTTTTTGTGGGTTTCATTTTTAACTACCTTGTTTCTAAATAAGCTTTGTTTTGCAAAAAAAAATGTGCAAACAAAACAAAACAAAACAAAACCAACACCAAAAAAGAGGTTCCTGTAAAAAATGAAGTCGAACTTTGAACTTATTAAAAGCAGGATATTTTTATGCTTATACCTCAAAACAACTGTGTTAATTCTACAGCAGTAAAAAAGTTGAGCCGTGTGACCAGAAAAACAATTTCAAAAAGAGGTTAGGTGATACCTTTATTGGTTACTACTAAAACAAAAAATATGACCTAAGCTTTCGATAGCAACTTGCTATCTTCATCAAAACATTGTACCAGAAATGCAGTCTTGATAGATGTTGTTGTCTATCAGGCGCTGAGAATCTTTTTGGTGAGATGGAAAACACCACATGATGGTATCAGATTCAGTTATGAATGAAATTCAGATGTATGTAGACAGAATAAAAAGTATTAAGGCATATGAAGTAGAGATGGGCACGAAACGGAAAAATGTTTTTCATTTCATTTTTCTTCGTTTTGTTGGTTTTGTTTTAACGATCATTTTTGTTTCATTTTTATTTTGTTCTTAAAACACTGTCTTAAACACAAATCAACTTTAAAAAATAAAAATAAGAGAGGGAAGGTAATATATTTGCCTCTTCTGCAATTTTAAACCATTTCTTCCGTTGAAGAATAATAAAATATTCTTTAAAAATATTTTTAAAATCGATCAGAGTACGGTAATCACAGAATTACATGTCTTAAGCACTGTACATCAACTTTGTACGAATTAACAGCCATATTTATTATATATTTAATCATTTTTATTTGATTTAAAGTTGGTTTTAAATTATTTTTAATCTTTTTATTTTACATCGCACAGCAACACTGCCATTAATGAAAAACAAATCAGAAGAAACCAAAAATTTCCAGTTTGTTTTATTTTTCTTTAAAAATCAGTTCATTTTTCATTTCATTCTCAAAAGAAACAAAAACAAAACAAAAAATCATTTTGTGCCCATCTCTAAGGAGGTGAAAAGAAATGGAAGCTTGTTCACAATTCCTATTATATGAAAGTCCATTTATATAATCCAGAAATTGAGTCATGGCAACTGGAGTTTTTTTCTTTTGAAATCGAAATGTTCTGCTACTCATCCATGTAGCTTCGTCAGCCTGAGGAAAGTTGGAGTGAGGCTTCCAATTTATAGTTCACCATGGTTTCACACCAACCTAGTCTGAATAGTCTCCTAATGAAATAGGTGCCTAACAAGCAAGTAGCAGAATGTTTCAATCTCACATGAAAATAAGTCCAGTTGCCATGACTCAACCTCCAGATAACCTCATCTGGATGACTCAGAATTTTCACAGATCCATTTATGTAAGAAATGAAAATGAAAATAACAGTTCTGTATAAATGTATGAAAGACAGAAAATGTCAATAAACTAAATGGCATGCTCATTTGGTGAAAGAAAATTAAAATTAGGGAGAAATTTATTTATTTATTTATTTATTTATTTATTTATTTATTTATTTATTTATTTATTATATAGGAGCTACACTGGGAAACTTATGCCTGCTGAGTCCACAAACAATGTTCCTGAAAGCAGTTTAAAAGCTCATGTTTGAATATGTTTTGTTGAAAAGCATAGAAATACATCAAATGAATATATGCATTATATATGATAATAAGTATATGATCAGTGAATTACACATCAACTTTTCAACAAACTTTCTGTTAGCAAAAAAAAAATAAAGTCTTAAGGCACCCTAAAGATGAAAAATTTAATTTGGCATCACTTTTAATGATCTGTAGCCTACTGTGAGAGATTTGGGGATCAAATTCATCAGATGCATTATTTTCTCCATACAACAGATAAGTGGGCCACTCTGACACTCAATTCTCATGGAGTTCCTTATTCTGATATTGGAGCCAACAACAACAACTTTATTGATTAGCCGTTCAGGCCATATCAAGTACTAAAACTACATAGGTCCAGAAAAATACAAAAAATACAAGTTGTGACTGAACAGTTTTCAAAGTTAGAGTGGCCAAAACGAATGTTATCATTCAAGAGTCAGCATCGCCCCTACAGTAAATGCCAATTTGATCAATATAGGAAGATCTTACTCTGGCTGCCTTAGATATGAAATTGGCGACACCATTAACAACATGCACGTTTGAACTTTGAAGCAAGAAGGCAAGCTGGAAGTTCACATTCCAATGGGCAATTTTGGCCATCATTTTTGATAAATAAGACTGTCTGAGGGCTGTATATAGTTCACAATCAAATAAAATATGGGCAATATCCTCTATAGCGGGGGCGCTGCAGATACATGTTCTCTCGTGGTAAGGTAGATTATGAAAACGGCCAAATTTATTCATAGATTCCAGTAATTCGAATCTTAATCTTGTATAGGCTCTCCTCAAAGAATAAGGTAAACTAATTGTTAGATACTTCTCGCACTTGAATACCAGTTTGTTTTTAGATAGCCAGCTTAGGGCTCTGTTTTTGGAGAGGAGCTCCATATCCTGTTGTGCACTAACATCCAGAGCTCTTTGTTTAAAGGTAGTTTTGGCCTGTTGACCACTGACAAGTAGGCTCTGGGTTGAAAGCCCAAAATGTGCGATAATGATACCAATTTGTCTGGCCCAGGAATTGGGGATGACAGAGTTAGCTTGTTCAATTAAACATATTGCTAAAGACTCATTTATCAGCCTTAACTTCCAAGAGTGTGACTGCAACGACTTTTTTCATTTAAACATACTAGTGTATCTCCAGTTTCCCAGTCATGCTTAACTAATGCAGACTTTTCTTCTTGACCCAATCTAGGGTAATGCTAATGTTCCTTGCATAGAATCTCAATGCTTCTTCCTGTCTGTCCAATGTAACTTAAACCATAGGAACATGGGACCTCCAAACACCTGGCATTTTTAAACACAAACAATCCTTCACAGGTTGCACAGACAGATCAATCTTTTTAAAGGGTTTAAAAACAATTTAAATTCTCACCTTTTCAAATAATCTGTCAAAATGATTAGCTAACATGCTACAATAAGGCAAAATTGCAACAATCTTACCAAATCCTCCTCCCTGTCTTTGAATTTTCTATACCAAATTCTACTGTGAAATGTATGTAAAATGTAATGTATTATTCTGATATTGGAGCCATGTTCTATTGCTACCAGCTTTTGCAGAAATCCCCAATGTTTGTGGCTCAGTGTGCACATTCAAAATCTGAAGAAAATATTGTTAACAGTAACAATTATTACTGAAATCATAATCATCATCTTACAATATCAGAGCTGCAATATCTCTGGCTGTGCAACTAGATATCTAAACGACTGAGCAGCTTCTTCAGAAACCAGGATAAAAGTATTATAAATTTAGAAACGGAAAATATCTGTTTTGTTTTCTTGTGAATTTCAGCTTCTTAGACTTGACAGTCTTCTTGTTCCAAATATCTAGAAATGTATAAATTTTAGTAAATTATTAAAAAACAAGTTGAAACTATGTTCTTCCTCAACGACACTGTACAAATTCAGTAGTTATATTTTTCCCAAGATAGAAAGAGGTCCCTGTTATAACCACTTGCTATCTAAACTTTTAAAAGGTAGGGGACTCTATGAAAAGAACTGGCAATTCTAATTCAGTATGAACATGGTTGAGTAAACTTTGAAGAGTTAAACACTCAAAATGCAGACCTGGATGGAGATGTCTGTGGGTTTCCCACCTCTACTTTTTAAATATTAAGTTCCTTCTATTCTGGATACATTTGTGAATTTTGAGAAATTCTTAATAAAACTGAACTGAAAATACATCTTCATCCATTTACACTGGAAATGTGCTGTGACATAAACACTGACCAAGAAGGATCTCTTAGCTCCTCCAAAGATCTCTAGGGAACAATTCAAGCTACTAAGCTTAATTTCCAGTAAGTGTGCAACCTAATTATCTTAGAAGAACTCATCTGCCATTAGGTACCCTCATTAGGTACCCTGGGGCTCTTGCTGGCTCAAAATTCTAGAGTTGGACTGGAGATGAAGAGTATTCCCCACTGAGAAATCACACATTTAATCGTATTATGTTTCCAAAATCCTAAGGAAATTTTAAAGCATCTACCATCAAGCAATTGTCAAAAAAATGATAGACTCAATAACGTTTTGAGATGATACCAGAGGTTTTGATTTTTGCATCTTTATTTTTGGATCCATTAAAATTATCTGTCCAAGCTGCAGTTCTACTCTCAATTCCTCTGAGCTGAACCACAGGCTATTATTTTTGCACCAGGAAGCTTCATTAGCTATAAATAATAGAGATAACTGTAATGATTTTTTTAAAATTTAAAATGTCTGTCTGTCTGCATTTTTCAGATGCGGGAACTTGATGAGTCAAAATGTTGTCAATTGTCAGAAAATGATAGCTTCTCCCACTCTTATGACAGCGATAATCAAAACTACATTTTCCTGCCAGAATACATCATAGAAAATTCAGATTAATATTTCAAGAATATTTTAAAACTGTTTCTGCACTTTCCTTTGTGGAAAATAAATAAATAAACAAAACGATCCGGCATTTACTTTCTACACATGTCCTGTCAATTAAACATTAGCCATGGCTATAAATTATCTGCAGAGAATCAGGGTCTCACTTTGCCTACTCACCGGTTGTTCTGCTAACTCCTGTACCTCTTCCATGATCCGTCTTTCCAAAACTGCTCCGACACACAGAATGTCCCTCTTCCTCTGCTGTCTTCAAAGCCTGTTACAAAAAGGTGCCCGTAGCTTTATGTACTTTAGGAAAGGGCTTATCATTTAGGCTATCAGTGACTGAACTCCTATCTATTATTCCATTTTCTAAACAGATGTGGGCTTTTCCAAAATAAAGTGAAATCAAGCTCATGTACGAAGCAGGGAAGGGGGGGCAACCAAGGACTGACCATTAAACCTAAAGCTATAATTGATAGGGCAAGATAACAAAATCATGTGTATGTGTGTGTGTGACCTACAGCACGTGGAACACTTCCACGGCATTTCTCTTCTTAGGCAGTCACTGTAGAAGCCACCGTATTCCGTATCTTCAGAAAGTCCACGTGTAAGGCACTCAAAAATACTTCAGGATTACTGAAGTTGCATTAAAACGATAAACTTGAGGCCATGGCATAGGAATATGCAGTAACATGATCTAACCTGCTGTAACTGAGAGCACTTATATAACTGTCATACACGTGCATGGACAGATCCATAAATACTAATCAGGAGAAAAGTTAAAAACAGATGTCACTTTCAAGCAGGACTAGTTTGCTGCTACATTAGTTGCTTTAAACTGCATATTTTAAAGTGGAGAAGCAGTTGGACCTGAGAACTAAAAGCCAGGATCTAAAACACCATATAGGTGCAATGAGGCCTTTGGTCTGCTAATAGGGAACTTTCAGTATCCCCCAAAGATGTGACCAAAGGTTGATGCCAGACCCTATTGGTCAACATTGATATCATCATGATCATCATCATCATCATCATCATCATCATCATCATCATCACCACCACCACCACCACCACCACCAACATCAAATTGCAGAGCTAGAAGGAAACCAGCCTTAGACAACCACTTGGCCACTGTGTGAACAGGGATGATAGACCAGATAAGTGTGTGGTCACACTGCATGACTCTTCTATTGTTTTTTTTGTTTGTCTGACTTATACACTGCCCCATAGTCCTAGACCACTCTCTGGCTGGTTTGCAACATAATTATTCAAACAACCATAAAAAGAGAGAATGCTGAGTCAACCTTAAGCCATCCACCTGAAGCCATGAGTTCCAAACAAAAGCTGTGAACAGAGGCTTGGCTGCAATACTAGAGTTTAACCACAGTACCACGGAGCTCATATTATCTTCTTCTGGATGGATTTTGGGACTGTGCAGTTTGCCCAAGGCCAAACAGGCTGGCTCTTTTCACTGGAGGCCCATAGGGAATTGAACTCCCAACCTCTTACTCTGCAGCCAAGTTGACCGTAACAAAAATGCTGATAGCCCAAACAGCATCCAAGCACTTGTTTTAAAGACTTCAATTGTGGGGTGGGGGTGGGGGTGGGGGTGGGGGAAGCATTCTGAAAAGCAACGGAAGAAATATTGTATCTCTTGCAAGCAGGCATCTTCAGGACCTTTCCAGTGGTGGTTCAAGAGTTCCCCTCCCATCAGGTTTCACCACCAGATCTCCTTATCTTTCAAAAGTGCTATGAAACCCTTCTGTTTCATCTTTTTGAGTGTCAAATATTATATTCCTTATTGTCTCACAAGATAACAAAATTTTTGGAAGAACACACGACTTTCTGCATTAATTTGAAGAAAAATATCAGGACCCAATACCAAATAGGGTTCCCTTAGTTTCTGACATATTTTATGGGACTATACTTTATAATGACAAATTCTTGTCACTGCCTCCATTATAAACAACTTCAGAAGATTATTAGTTTGGGTTAGGAAGGAAGGAAGGAAGGAAGGAAGGAAGGAAGGAAGGAAGGAAGGAAGGAAGGAAGGAAGGAAGGAAGGAAGGATCATCTGTCTGACCTTCCCATATTTAAAACTCCCCAATACCTCTAAATTTACATATGAGTTCAGCAGAAGTAATACTGGTTTTGTTTTTAATATAGAGTTTAAAATAGGATAATTCTATTACTTCTCTGAAAATCTGAATACAGTACACTTTCATATTTCAAGAACACAACACACTCCATATATGCACCATTATACACTGAGTTCTGCCTTCAAAATAGTATACCTTCAGAAAGAACCAGAAACAACTGCATTCTCATCTTTCCATTTTTGAATCTGAAACCATCTTTTGCCCAAGGCAAGAAATTTCTGGAGGTGGTCTAATACCTGGCCCTCAGCACCAATCTGAAGAAAATGTGTATCTATGGAGCTCCAAATAGGGCACATATCTCTTAAATGCAATGCATGTGGATAAAGAGAGCAGTAGCTCTGCAGCCACATAAAAAGAACAAAGAAGAGCCTACTAAGCATCAGATTTTAATTCAACGTATTACTATAATGATAGGGAGTGATAGATTATATCAAGATGGATAACATATCATCAGAAAATGCTCATATCTTCTCTATTCCCATGCTCCTAATGTTCCTAGACACAAGTTATATAACCAATCTTTCCCTCTATTAACTTCAGCTAAGTTAATTAGGAGGCAATAAAATTACATTTTAGTAAACATAGTCCTTCTCTTCTAGACATTTTGAGCATACTGAACTCTGATCCCTCTAGCTCTGTTTTTACCGTACATCAGAGTTTTTCTCTATTAAATAATCTAATCCACTAGAAATATTTGAATTAGACTTGAAATGTCACTTGAAATGTCAGGCTTCTACAATTGTAAAATGCTTGAGTGTTCCTAAATTCTTTCTCAGAGAAATATCAGCTGAAGGGACTGTTTCCTTCCTTCTGCAAATAAATAAATAAATAAATAAATAAAAATAAACTAAGATTTCCCAAATTGTGCTCCACTCTCCATTATTTTAAAAGCAACTGATGCAGAGGAATTAAAAAAAAATCTACCTGTCTTTCTGTCTTTGTCTGTCCATCCATCTGATTTATTTCCATAGTTTATCTCCAGAAAAGACAATGCTGAGAAAGGTGGAAGGCAGCAGGAAAAGAGGAAGACCAACTATGAAATGGGCTGATACCATAAAAGTCACAGGCTTGAGTCTGCAGGGGTTAAGCAGAGCTAGTGGCAACATGACATGCTAGAGATGGATGATTTATGTGGTTGCCATAACGTAAAAGTTACTTGAAGGCATATGACAACAAACAACAAACTTAACCTTATGTCTGATTTTTGGACAATAATATTTCTTAACCTGTTGCTTAGTGCAGTAAATCAGAACTGGCCCAGTGAATCAATGGAACTTACTTAACACACACACCCCAAATTCCCACTGATTCAACAGGTCTACACTTGCTGCAAAAGGATATCAGCTAATATGTAAAATTAAATATTAAGATAATATATGTTCATATCCTCCTACTAGTAGGTATCCAGGGAGCCTTACAAAAGAAAATCAGTATGGCCAGAACCTTGTTGGTGTTTATGGAATATTCGTCTAAGTAGCTGTGGATGATTGCAGCTCATTGCAGAGGTAGTTATGTGAAAGCCTATAAGACTTTGGCTACTATAAATAAAAATATAAAACTCAACACAATTAAAACAGCCCACTTTAAAAGCCACATTTAAAGCCATTAAAAGGAGCAGCTGTGCTAGATCTTACAAAAACAAAAATATTTTCCACATCTGACTGAAAGAAAGCAGGGCAAAAGCTGGGAAAATGTCTACAGACAGGACCTACTAATTTCATATACTGGTATACAAATACATATATAAAAGTTCACTCAGCTTTATTAAGCCAAAAATATAATTAAAGTAAACATAAGTAGGCTTGTCTGTGAAGATTCTAAGTCATCCATTTGAGTTTATCTGGAAGTTGAGTCATGAAGCTGCTTGGATGAGGGAGTAGCAAAACGTTTTGATCTCTCAAGAAAATAAGTCTAGTTGCCGTGACTCAACTTCCAGATAAGTAGGATTAGCTCCATATAGTTTCTGAATTATAATCTATATAAAGCATAATACTGCTAATATTGTATTTCAACACTTCATTTTAAATCTGTCATATATCATTCCAAATCCACCTCTATCCTTCAATTAAAAGAGGGTACACTGGTTTTCCACTTTTTTCTAAAGAAAGTGTTACAAAATCTAACCAAGATGTCAATTATAACAATTTAGAGAGTGTTTATAAATTTAGAGATTGTTTATAAACCATAACAATTTAGAGAGTGTTTGCTACGGCTTTTATTTGTAGAAAATGTAAAAAACTTTGTACAGCATATGTCAACCTATTTAAAAATACATAAATAATAGAAGTCAGTAAATAACTATATCTCCAGTGGATTTAAAAAGATAAAATATTTTCTAATGAATTGGACCTAAGCTGTTCATTGTGGCTGAAAACTCAGGCATGTATCTAATTTCTATCTTTGCCAAAATGTAAAATAGTCACTAATTGTGAGAATCTGTCAGTTCTAACCATGTTAATCTCATTACTCTAAATGCTATGTAGTGTTCTGCCATATTATTAAGATATTTATTAAATAAATTTTACTATTCTAGTACAATTTCTAGTTGGGCTGTATGTTAATAATTAAAAAGAAAATCTGTCCTTGAATTATTCCCATTTCACTAGTTTTATCTTCAAAATCTCTTTTTTTAAATTCTATCTTTCAAAATACTAATTTTAAAATTATTTTGCCAAAATAATGAGAAAAAGCATATGAACAATTCTGTATTATTCCACAGCAATTATGGAAGAAAAGGTGGATCCATGGCTCATCTGACAGTGTTTTAAATTCAACAGGCCACTGCTATATAAAAATCTGAATATGGGTTACCACAGCAGATAAGGTCCCTTCATGGTAATTTTGAAAACATGAACAGCAATACTCAATACTGTGCACTAAGATTAGTCTTCTGAAAGATTACTTACCTCAATTCGTTTCCAGAATCAAGGACTAATAGAGTAAGTTTGCACTGAGAACATCTATAATACAGCTCCATTAACCGACAACTAGGACAGAGTATAGCAGAGCTAAGTAAATTCTCCTCCATTATCAGATTTCTAATCTAGATTTTTGTTTAATAACCCTTTACCGTTAGCTGAAAAGTGAACAGAGTAACATCAGCATTCTGAAAACAAATCTTGCTTATAGAAAACTAAGTAATTAGAAAAAAGCTTGCCAACATTTTTACAACACCCCCTTTACTGACGCAACAATAATAGGACATTATTTCATATATATTATAAAATAAAAAGTCTGCTCTGAGCAGTTTATATTTACGTTAGAAACATACTGACCCCATTTTAATATTGTGCCACATATCTCAAAATTATGTAGAAAATATAAATCCTTATTACATACAATGTTAAAATGGTCTTGTTTCAGATTTACCTGAAAGATAAATATGATATAACTAGTAGCACTCCTTAAGTAGGTTCTAATTAACTGCCCATCACAAATAGTTAATAGTAATTGGGTACATAAATGACTTAAGTCTTCATAAGCCAGATTTCCTACTCAAAAGTTTTGGAAATACTGTATATAAAAGAGTTTTCAGTTAATTTTACTCCCAGTAAACAAAACTGTTACTATATATTAAATGCACTGATCTTCATGAACCATTTTCATTCTGGGAACAAACTGGAGTCTCTGTACACAATAGTAAATAGACTCAAAAATAGAATAATGTCAGGAAAATAATAACTGATAGGATCCCCAACTTCACAGGTTTATGTATGTAGTTAAGGTTATGAAACATTTTGTATGTTTGACAATGAAATATTGAATGTGTTCCAACGTTTAAAGAATTTATTGGCCTCTGTATGAGGTGCTGCTTTTCAGAATAGCAAATACAGCAGAAACAGATTTTGCCCTTAATTTCATCAAATTCTATATAGGTAATCTTAAAGAGCTCTTCTTCCAGTTTTGGATTATGTTAAAATATTATACCTTGCTCTCAGCTCCTCAAATATTTAGCATCTGAAATGCCAGAAATAAGATATGTTGGGGGGGAAAAACTTACCCAACATAGGTAACTAGCTTGAGTTTAATTTCAAAAAATTCATTTGGACTAAAAAGGTATTAAATCATGTACTGAAAATGTAATCCTAGACAAACATACATACCTGAGATAAATTTCCACTGAATACAATGTAGTTTATGTATGGGTAGATACGTATGGGATTGATTGCACTATAAAATGTCTGCCCTATGACATGTGGATATGAGCGGTTTGATCTTAGGACTGGAAGGGACAGATGATCCAGTCCAGCCACTGTCAAGGGAGCACAGAGGGGGAAATAAACTCTCAAATCTATCTAAACCACTGAGCTATCCAACACTTTGGACTCTGTATGGACTTTCATACATTCAGATTTATGAAACATTCACAGCTAGAAATGAAAAAGAAGCAAATGAAAGGACAAAAGTATACATTATACAATTTCTGCATAACTATCCCTGACTTTAAAAATAAAGCAATGGGAAGAAACTGCTGGAAACTGAATGCAAGCATAAAGAACAGACAAGCTAGGATCAATCCCTCCAGCACCGTGATTTTGAAATTGTCTTCTCATATCAAATTTTAACTTACACGAGACCACATGCAAATCAAAGTACAGTGGATCCTCGTATAACAAGTGGTTTGTTTAACAGAAATCCACCTACAGGATAAATTTCTGCAGATAGGGGAAAACCGTTTAACAGAATCGCCTATGAGGCAAATCCATACAACAGAAAAATGGTGGCGATTAGTGATTAATCCATTTTCAATGCATTCCTATGGGAAATTTGTACAAAGGAAAATTTGCTTAACAGGATTTCATTTGGAACGAATTAATTCCTTTGTACAAGGTACCACTGTATACTTGTACTATGGAGGAAGGAATATACAGTAGCTCAAGCAAGGAATTCTGAGACAAAGAAAGAGTAACAAGAAAATGGTTAAGCTCCCCTTCAAACTGCCTGTCCCCTATTCCCTACTGCATCCTTGACTAGCTCTATTTCATCCAGGGTGGATTTGGTTTAATAAAACTGATTTAATTTTTAACTGTTTTTAAATTATTTGATTAAAAATAATATTTGAATTTAGTCATGATTTAAATCAATTTGATTTTAACAGCTCATTGATTCTTCTGCTTGATTCCAACATGCAAAAAGAAACTTCAGAAGATTTACATAGACAGCATAATTCTAAACAGCCAAGGGCATGATTCTTCTTCCAATCCCCACTCCAAAATAGCAGGAATTATTAACTAGGAATTATTATTTTACAAAACAGAAAATCCAGTTAATTGTTCCTGGTGTGATACGGAAAGAGCTTGCTGCTTATACAGCACAAAAATTAATGATACCCTGTTTGTGCCTTCTTTATGGTCCAGGATCACTGAAACACTTAACACTGAAGTATGGCAAAGAAACACAGTAATACATTTGGTGCCCTAAATCACATGCTTTCTGAATTAGTATAGAAGTGCATAAAGAAGAGATATTTAAGGAGGTGGGATGAACATATACGGATCCTATTAGGGTTTTCAAGGTAACAGAGATATTTAAGGAGTTTCTATGATTGAGGAGGAGTCAAACCCTGAATCCCAGAATCCAGGTCCACCTCCCTATCCACCACACCATATTGGGACACACACAAAGTTGTGTAAATTTCCCTTCCTGTACAAAAAAAAAAAGTCCAGTAGCCATGACTCAACTCCCAGTTAAACGAACCTGGATGACTGAGAATCTTCACAGACATCTTCCTATACAAGGTATTTCTTGTTGATTAGCAACATTTAATGACTCCACTAAGTGTTTCCCCAAGATCAACAAATTACCGCTAAATGTAATGGAAAATTTAAATTTTGCCTATTTCTTTGTTTATTTTTCTTTTTGTCAGTAGAAACAGCAAAGTTAAGCAGGCTTGTCTGATCAAAAACCTGCCTGGTCCGTAACAGTCACTCGTATACCCACTTATACATTAACTATTTGTGGTACTTGTTGATTAGTGGATTTGTGGAGGGTATAACTTGTCAGATGTGCTAGGTCAAATGTTTTTCTAGATGTGTTTAGCTTAGCCAATAAACATTGATTTGTACAGTTAAACATTTACTCGTTTCTTGTCTACTCAATTAAAATTATCATGTAAAAGTAAAGGTAAAGGTTCCCCCCGCACATGCATGCTTGTTGTGTCCGACTCTAGGGGTGGTGCTCATCTCCGTTTCTAAACCAAAGAGCCAGTATTGTGCAAGTCCGTGGCCATGTGACTGGCATGGCCAAACACATTTCTATGCACAAAACACTGCTTATCTTCCCACTTTTTTACGTTGGTCTGAAATTGGTCTGAAATTATGCAGAGTCATTTTTAACCCAATTTCAACTTATCAGGTCCTTTTCCAAAGAGAAAGGTGAAGTAAAAATACTCTAAAATAAATATAAATAAAATAATATTTATCTACTTGAATTTACATGTTTTCGAACTGCTAGGTTCCCAGGAGCTGGGGTTAAAATGGAAGTTCACTCTGCTGCGTGGCACCCAGGATTCGAACTGCTGAGCTGCCAACTTTGCATTGTTTAATTTTATTTTTTTATCATGACCTCATGGTAAATAGCTGTTTGAAAAGCTGGTTTTCAATTGGTAGTTTCATACCATTTCCTGTTACTGATAATAAAAGGTATAATATTTTTAACTGTGCCAATTAAGATCCCTTTGTCTTTGACTTGGGCACCTTTTACTGCTAAAATTAACTATTATGGTTTACTTCGCTCACTCAATTTCTGTCTCCATCCTTCACCAGAGGAGGAATCTCTGACGTTAATTTTGCTGTAACACATATTGGATTGTACTTCACTGACTTCCTCATGCAGAAGACCCCACCACCAAGTGGGACAGACGCTAAGAAAAAGAAGACTTCACTGATTTACAGATGTTATTGCTGTTCTCTACTTTGAGATTTTCCCCAAAGGTAGTTAAACATTTTCTAAATTTAAAAAAAGCATCCTGGACAGCCAGAAATATGAACAAGTGGGTCCTAAATTAAACCAAGCCTAAAGCAACCAAGGAGGTAAAAAATGATGAAGCCGAGGCTGTCCTACTTTGGGCACAGCATGAGAAAGTAGGGTTCCCTGGAAGCGTCAACAATGTTGGCAAAGTTGGAAGGTATCAGGAAAAGAGAAACACCAAGTACAAGATGGACTCTCTCCATAAAGGAAACCACAGACAGTTTACAAGAGCTCAGCAAGGCAGTTACCAATGCGACATTGTGATGCAATTGAAATTCTTCTTACTTCTGTTGCTATTGCTACAATTCAACCAATAAAAATTTAAGAAATCATTTAAAAATAAAATACAAATGAGGAAAACCCGTTAGTACTGTTGCTACTGCTGTCACACAATAAATACATTTCTCATTATAACCATTACTCAAAAATATGAGCAACTTTTCATTCAATGTCAGGCTGTGCTAAAATCAACAAAAGTGTGGTTAACATAGATCACCTGTGGTTTGCTTAATAAGCAAAGCAGAAATGTGTATTTAAATTAATTTGCAGAATAAATCAGTATCAATAATGTTAACAGTATAGTACGGTGGTAACCCAAAACTCCTAACAACGTGGCTCACTTCTTGCTATACATCATAACATCAAATACCTCATAGTCTATAGTTATATTTTCAGCAATGGTGTTGATATGTGCACTAGCTTCCAACAGATAAATAAACCAATGGACAGAGACACACATGCATACACCCATAGGCATACACAATGCACAATGTGGGCAATATCCAGATAATATCAGTTGCTACAGGTCTGACTGACTGACAGATCAAACAATCTAATTAATAAACATTCTTGAACCCAGCAAAGATCAAGTTATTGATATGTGAATGGATAAAGAAATGGACATTGGTTTCAATTATATATATAATATATACTGGCATGCTCAGGCAATACCCCTCTATCTAGGCATAAGGGTGTCCCTGATTTCGCCTGTGAAATGTGAGATGCAGTCAGTGGCTTTGGTGCTACAGAGGTCCTGAGCAATGAATTGTAAAAAGATTTTAAAGTTGTAAAAAGACATTAGATACAATTTCGCATCCATGGAATATTGCAATTCATTTAAAAACCCACTGAACAAGAATAAAAAACACTACTTTAAAAGCTAAGAGAGACAAACTGAACAGGATGACTAAATGTGAATTCTGAGAAAAACAGGTGCACAAGTATGGTAAAAAATAAATGTTGAACAAAAACACCTACCTACTTCAAATCATAATGCCATCTAAAAGCAGCAAATGGAGCCAGTGCAAGATCTGGCCACCCAAATGCAGCAAAATGTTTGAAGAGCTTATGTGTCACAGTGGCATAATGCCAGGGGCAACTGTTTCTGTCTTGAAATGTATTTTTTGCCACAGCCACAGGTAGCAGAAGAGCATACCTTGGTAGCTGCCTCATGTGATGAGGGGGTATTCTGAAAGATTTTTCAACTGCAAGTGCCTAGTTGATGCTGGCATCTAGTATCTGCAGAGGCAGCCTACATCCCTGGTCTCAAAAAAAAAAGGGAGAGTCAAGTCAGAAAAACACACACAAATATTTCATAATTTTCATTTAGTTTTTCTCTTGTTTTCCTGTGACATTGTTTGATTTGTCAAATATACTACAGATCTTGGGGCAGCCGGCAATAAGTATACAGTACATAGGTTTTTAACCAGTAAAGTATAAATAAAGTACAGTGGACCCTTGTATAACAAATGATTTATATAACATAAAATCTGTACAACATAAAAAATTCCGGGGATAGGGGAAATTTGCTTAACAGAATTGCCTATAGGGCAAATCCGTACAACATAAAAATGGTCACGATTAGGGATTACTCTGTTTTCAAAGCATTCTTATGAGAAATTTGTATAAAGGAAATTTTGCTTAAGAAAATTTCATTTGGAACGAATTAATTCCTTTATACAAGGTACCACTGTATACTTAACAATTGACTTTGACAAATACAATTGTCATCTGGTAAATGAACTGGTGACATTTTCTCGTTTTTCCTTTTCCTTTTCCTTTTCCCTTTTCCCTTTTCTTATTGGTTTGTGTGTTTTTGTTTATGCTGCTGCTGCTGCTGCTATTGTTTTAAACCAGGTTAATCACTAAATCTCCAACTCATCTTTGCTAAAAAGCCTTGCACAAATTTCACCTGCACCCCAGAAAGAAATAAAATAAGAGTCAAACTCTGTAAAACTGGATGGCAGAGCAGATTTACTATGTTGAGCACCTCCACAAAGACAATGAGGAATCAATGGCTGTTGGAAGAAGAGTCCCGCTCCCATCAGGGACATTTTAATGTTCAAAACTGGCTTGGTTTTCATGACAGTGATGCTCTCCAAACTCTTAGCCAGGAACAGATTTAAAATCTTAACATTTTATTATAGCAATTACTATCTTAACAATGTTCTAGTGCTAAACTCTTTTATTATCTGTTTCTAATGCATTGTTTTGTATTTTATTGACTGACAGTATCTCTGTATCTGATGGAGACTGATTGCAAGCCTCCATAGATCCTGAAAACCATGAATAGCAAGGTAAAAAAGGAGGGGAGGACCTAGAAAAAAATGTATTTTCATATGCATTACCAGAACTAACCACTAGAGGGCAAAGGTAATACGTTCCCCCCGCACATGCATGTTAGTCATGTCCAACTCTATGGGCAGCACTCATATCCGTATTTAAGCCGAAGAACCAGTGTTGTACAAGTCCATGGCCACGTGGCCGGCATGGCTGCAGGGAAACACTGTGTTACCTTCCCACTTTTTACAGCGGTACCTATTTATCAACTTGCTTTTACATGCTTTCGAACTGCTAGGTTGGCAGGAGCTGGGGTTATCAGCCAGTGCCCGCTCTGCTGCGTGGCACCCGGGATTCAAACTTTGCAGCCGACAGTTTTCGGAGCCTTAGTCTCCTAAGCCACCAAGCCCCTTAATAGAGAACAAAGGAGTCCATAATAAATATTCTCAGTAATAAGTATTCATAGCATGGTCTCTGGTGGCCAGTTTTTGAAATATATGTGAAAATAGTTTTATTTCTTTCCTTTAAAGTTTTTAATGTTTTCAGATTGTGGATATGTAAAACCATTGATAATGACAGCCTGCAAACAGAGGTCCTACTGTATAGGGATTTTCATTTCAACTGATTTTCAATGATTTATTGTTCAATGAATTGTATTAGTTCCATTGGTTGATTTGTTTTTGCTGAGTTCTTAATTTTACTGGTAATTTTTACAATTTATATTGATTGATCTATAAGATTTTATTGCTTATTTACTTTTATGGATCTTACTGTGCTTTATCAAACGATAGTTATATTGTGACCCATTTTCAGTACACTTCACCTTTCTACTAGAAAACCCTGCCTTTCTGATACAAGGGTGAAAAGGCTGTCACAGTTGACAATATCGTAACAAATGAAAGCATCTAACAATAAATGAATGCACTTATGACCCAGTTCCCACTGGTATGGGTTGCATCTGCCTGAGCATAAATTATTTCCTGCACTTTCCAATTCTCTGTTATTTACCTATTTCCTACACATTTTATTATTCTCTCCAACTAAACTTTTTTAAAAAAAGATATACAAGGCAGGCTGAACATATGCAAAAAATCAGAGCCTAGTAATGGATAAAATAATCAAAACAGTAGGAAACAGTATTTTAAAATTACATCAAATCTACAGTAAAAATTTCCACCATTCCAAAATGTTTGGACCAACAGTACATTTTCATCTACTTCCAGCAACAGACAAAAAACACAACTCCTACAGAATTCATATGAGGCTTATTGCATAACTTTGGGGCCACTAAAGAAAGGCCCTGCTGCCAATTCTTTAGGTTCCTTATGATATCTGCCTGCTGTACCTCTTAGACAGGCTTTTGGTCTGAGCCAGCAGAGCCCTACTTGTGTGTTGAGTACAGTACATTAAGTTATATATTAATTTATTATGCTTCCCAAAAGAAATGAACTATATAATTTGCAATTATCTTAAGAGCTTCTCTTTCCTCCCTTCCTTTAAAAAAACAAACACACCAAGAGGTTCCTAGTGTAAAATTCAAGAGTCCCAAGCTGGAATTTAATTTCATTACTTTAAAGTTCTCTATATAAGCAAATATTTATGCCTACTTGCAACTGGCATAAAATTACACCACAACCCTGGCTCTGCTTCTGTGTGTCAGAACATAGGTTGCAATATGCAGGAGGTTAATCAGCTAGCTTAACTAATGCAAAAACATTTTAAATTAGTTACTCCTACCACCCTATTAATCAGGCAGATGAGCACTTCAAACTGTACAATACAATATTTTAATATCAGTACTTGTATTAAAAATAGCAGATGCCAAGCAGCATATTAGAAGAGGGATTACCCCGCCACCACTTTGCCTTCTCTCTTATGTAGGAAAGGATAGTAGTTATAAGACGATTTCTGCTATCACACTTGTTTATACTAACGAAGAGCAAAGAAAGCAAGATGGATAAAAGTTGATTTAAAAAAAACTCCACTGAAATCACAACTGAAATTAAAAATTTAAATTGTTCAAAAAATCCAGTTTTTAAATTTTTTTAAATAATTGCTTACATTGATTTGATTTAAATCAAATCCAACCTTTTAAAAAGCATTATTATTTTTTAGGGTTCTTGTTTTTATCTCCATTAGAATTATGTAAATTTAAGGTACAGATTATGAGAGGGATGGACAAAAGGCAGACCACCAGATATTGTCAGATTGCACCTGCCAGCATGGCTGGTAGAATGGAACAATGGCTGTTGCGATCCACAACATCTGGAGGGCTGTAACTGATTAATTCAGGCATGTCCATACTTCGGCTCTCCAGATGTTTTGGACCACAACTCCCACAGTCCTTTACCATTGGAAACACAGGCTCGGAATTCTGGGAGTTGTGATCCAAAACATCAGGAGGGCCGAAGTTTGGACATGCCTGGATTAAATTCTGTCTTCCTCATCTTCCTAGTCAGAAGGTGTGTGTAACGTCACAGCAAGTAAGAAAGAAAAAGAAATTCACTGTTAAAGCAATCTTAAAGCTAGGCTGCAATCTTAAGCAGTATACTCTTACTGGATAATAAGCCCTAATCAACAGTGTGGAATCTACATCCAGATAAACACACAAAGGAAAATCTGCTGATGGAGTGCTTTGATTTCTCCAAGAAAGAGCCATAGATCAACAGTAGCACACATTCTTGTTTGAAAACTGGCTCAGGTGCAAACTCCAGCATCCCTAAGTAGGCCTAGGAAACACTCCTGAGGATATATATTGCTTATCAGTGCCGAGGATACTAGACCAACATATATAAAAATAACTTCCAATGTTTCAGCCAAGTCATCCCATCCTAATCTTTCCAGATCTGGAGCAATGAAATCAATGCATAAGGATGCTAAATAAAAATATGCAGCTTGAAATTCATTTACTCAGAAGTAACACATACTGAGGTTAATCCTAAATATGCTTGCATAGAAACACTGGGTCAACAGGAGGAAATGCATTCCAGATGGCAGGTGATACGGTCATCTGTCTGCTAGCAGGTGGCTGCTTAAGCCAAAGCACGAAACAAGAAAGTCATTTTAATTAATGTTTCCATCAGTTCTAATTTAGTTAACTAATGCTGTCCTCAATTATCAGCAAAAGCAGAATGTTCCAAATGTGTGCACCAACTTCCTAAGTTGACCACTGAAGGCTGCACCTCCTCAATGTAACTCTAATAAGATCTCTTATTTTATTCCTGTTTACCAAAACAGGTTTAGTTCTTGCATTAAGCTATTGCTCAGACTGAAGCATTATGCAAAGTATTAAGCACCCATACTAGCTGAAACTGAGCAATCGGGTCTGAAGGGTTTTGCTTTGACAACCAAAAGATCACTATAGTAACAGGCTCAAAGCAGTAGAGATAAAAATCAATCATGCCTCCCCCCCTTAAATCAACAAAACTAGAATTATATTGAAATCAGACTTTTATTTGCATCCCATTTTAATTAGGAATCCCTGAGAAATCTTTGATATAAATTGAAATCTTAGTATAATACTGTACAAAAAATTGCATCCATAACCATCTAGCAAGAATTCTGTTATAGCCTATGTAGGGCATTTTTGCATGTATGTGGTGAAATATGAGAAAATATAACACATCTGTAGCACACATTTATAAATACCTTCCCAGTAGTAAGAGCAAAGCTTGGACATAATATCATCAGACATAACAAGCACAGCACATTACTATTTGTAAAAATAGGGGCACATCAGGGTTACATGACACTAGTGTCAGTAATCTTTTGGATTAGCAATATTTACTCATTAATTTTTATTATTTGTAAGGATAATTTGAAAGGCTTTTATTTTATTTATTTAAATTATTTTACCCACTTTTCTCCTAAAAAGGATCCAAGATGGCTTACATTATTAAAGAGACAATATTAAAAGCTAAAAACAATGAATTGTTTAAATATTAAATAATGAATACCATTATATTTAAATGTTAGGTAAAAGCATTATGAAAAACAGATTTATTTCATTTATTTACAGTGGAACCAAAGACGAATTTAATTCATTCTACGGGTCAATTTGTTTTATGAAAAAATTGTCCCACGAAACCCATTTTTACGCGGTTCCCATAGGAATGCATGCCAGGCATCCATAGGAAAAATTCATCTTATGAGTTTTTTGTATTGAGGGCCATTCATCTTACGAGGTACTACTGTATTTGATTTATACACCACAGTTCTGGCTCCCAAAGCCACTCTGGGCAGAAGAAACAATAAAAAATAACCCATCCCATTTATTCTCTCCAAGACTGTCCTTTGCTAAAGAAATCTCTGCTTGAAGTGAATGCTCTTCAGCTGCTTGTACTTCTAGCCCTTACGCATTTCAATTCCAATTTATTGTCATTATACATATATTATTTGTAAAAAACATTGTACATACATTATTTGTAAAATACATTTGAAAATAAATATGAAGGAATGACTAGAATTCAGTGTTCCAGAAAGAAAGAAAGCTAAAAAGACACTATTAACAAAGTTTAAAAATAACAATATCACACTGAACTCATGAGAAGTGTTGTGAGGGACTAAGGAGTATTACTCTTGTGAAGAGAAATATCACTGAACAAAGAACTGAATGGTGACTGGATAACCTCTTTGTGTAGTGACATGGGATCTAGCTAGCAATTATTTAAAATGTTTTAAAATAGGAGAGAGAGAGAGCTTGGCTAGAAGTTTGGTACTACTGTTAAGATTTTGTAGATTTTGGTATTATAGATGTTGTAGTCCTTAGAGAAAGTATTGCTTAGAAGCGTTAGTTAGCTTTTTGTTTTAAGGATTGCTTTCCTAACCAGCTCATATTTTAAGTTGAATATGCCATGTTTACATTGTTTTGACCTGTAAAACTGTCATTTTGTAACTTTTTACTTTTTTATTGTTTTTAATTAATATTTTAATATTTTACTAAGGTGCGGTACTTAGGGAAGAAGGGGTGAATAGCTAAATAATGTGCCTTAGCCAGAAGGGCTAAGGTGGTAACTATGGATAATTGGAACTTTCCTGCCTTACAGGGGTGGTGTGCAATCTCTAAGTCCACAATCAAGTTAATCTTCTGTGTTGGGAACTAAGACAGGTTGAAAGCTAGGTTCATAAGAGCCTCACTACCACTCAGACATGCATCCTTCAGGGCCTTAATTAGGGTGGGGTTAAAGAATGGTGTTTTGAGGAGTGTGGCAGAAGATCGTCCCCTAGTAACCATCTGGTACCCAGATTAGGGAACAGGTCTCTTTACAATTATTTATCTGCAAGTGGGGGATACGGTATTTAGTCAATTAGACAAATAACACATTTACAGTACTTTCCATACAATAGGGGGAAAATAATCATTTCCCAACATTTTCAGTTTTGGTTGAAGAAATTCCAGAACCCTTATTGTTTTATTAAATAAAAATAAATAATAAATTAAAAATAATAAATTAAATAATAAAAACCTTATTACTGTTTTTTTTTTTTTTTTTTTCTTTAGACTATTACCATTTTTATTATGTTTTGGGTTGTTTGATAACCGCCCAGAGTTCCCATTTGAGGAAAATCGGATTGCGGTATATAAATAAATAAATAATAAATACATAAATAAATAAATAAATAAATAAATAAATAAATAAATAAATAAATAACCCTGCTGCTTGCTCTGCCCACCCAACCCCAGGATAAGTCCTGCCAGTCATTCTGGATAAAGCACTAGCATGGTTTAAAAGTTCCATACTGTTGCACACAAGTAATGCTTGAAACAATGTGGCAAACACACTATTCTTATTTGGCTGAACTATACATAAACTACAACACTAGATACAGTGGTACCTTGTATAACGTAATTAATTCGTTCCAAATTATACAAATTCTAATTTCCCATAGGAATGCATTGAAACTGGATTTAATCCGTTCCAATGCATTCCAATGGCGCTAGGTTTTTTTGGGCGAGGGGGGGCGGGTGGGTGGTGGACACCCGTGCAGGTGCCAGGTAAGGGTGCCCCTCCCCGGCTCACCCCCCCTCTGTGTCTGCCGCCCCTCCTCTCCCCTCCCTCCTTCCCTCTTTCCCCGGGCAGCCGCAGGTGGTCGGGCGGAGGTGGCCGCGGGGGTGGGGGAGGGGTGCGCTGCGCCGCTTGGCCTGGGGTGGGGGGCTTCGGCGGGACCGCGCCGGGAATCCCCCCCGCTCGCCTGCACCCGGCGGCTTTGGAGGCAGCGAGGCGCTCGGCTGTCGAGGGGGCACCGGGTGGTCCAGAGAGGCTGCCACTGGCCAGCCTTCCTCTCCTGCTCCTCCTGGGGGGCCTGGGTCTGCCCCCACGGTCCATGCCGCCCGTGCCGCCGCCGCCCCTTCATGTCCGCTGCCGCGCATGTGGATCCCCTCGCCGCCTTCACCCGCTTCCAAAGCAGGCGCGCGCCCGCGCTCCAGCACGCCCGAGTGACAGGGGAAAAAAGGCGCCCGAGAGGGAGGGGTCTCGGCTGGACACACCAGCGGCTTCCCCCACCTCCGCCAGGGAGGGAAAAAGAGGGCGAGCCCGGCACACGGGCAAACCCCGCTGCTGAGCTGCGCGCTTGCCCTCGTCCTCCGCGCCTGGCTCCCTCCCGCCTCGACGGGCGCCTCCACCGGGCGCAGCCTTGGGAGGGGCGGCCCGGGCCGGTGGGGCCGACAGAACGACGGGAGGCGCTCCGTGGAAGACACAAGGGCGGCCTGCAGGCCCGCCCCCCTGTCCCGGTGCTTTTTACCACTTACTGCGGGGCGCCGTTGCAGGATCCTCCTGGCCCTGCCTGGGTCCCCATCTCCCCGCCTCCGCTGCCCACCTTCCCTGACCCTCTGCTGCGATTCCGCCGCCGCCGCCGCCCTCTGCTGCCAGGTAAGGGCACCCCTCCCTGGCTTGCCCCCCTCCATGCCTGCCGCCCCTCCCCTCCCCTCCCTTCCCCTCTTTCCCCGACCACCCCCTGTCCTCTTCCCGGGCGGCCGCAGGTGGTGGATGGAGGTGGCTGCCGGGGGGGGGAGGGGGGCGGATTTTTTTCGTTGTACAAATTTTTCATTGTACAAACCCTCCGTTATACGAGGGTCTACTGTATTTTACATACTGTACAGTGGTACCTTGACTTACGAAATTAATCTGTTCCAAATGCATTTTCAGAAGTCAATTTTTTTGTAAGCTGAATAGTGGTTTCCCATAGGAATACATTGAAAATCAATTAATCTGTTCCAGAGGTTGGGAAAAAAGGCAAAAGAAGGAAAAAGATTAATTGGTTTTTAGTACATTCCCATAGGAAGGCTGTCCCAACCCCTTCCAATCAATGGCAGCCGAAGGCTGCTCTCCACAGCCCCTGCAAGAAGCTTATTTTGACAGTCGGATCTGTCAAAATCAGCTGTCTGGCAGGGGGTGCGGAGAGTAGCCTTTGGCTGCCGTTGACTGAGGGAGATTGCCCCCTTCTCCTCCTTCTCCTGGGTGCTTCAATCTCTTTGCTGGAAGCCTTGGCTGCCAGCAAAGAGATCGAAGCACCCAGGAGAAGGAGGGGGGAGGCAGCGGGTGTCTACCACAACAGAAGGTGGGGTAACCCAAAGAGCCTTCTGCTGTGGCAGGCAGCCCCCCCCACACATATATATTGCAGAATCAGGAGGAGGAGGAGGTGGTGGTGTGTGTGCATGCATGTGGGGGGGGGCTGCCACCTGCCTCTCAGCTATGTTTTAAAGATATTTGAATGCCTAATTCTGAACCAACTGATTGCATCAGTAGAATCCTTGGTTTTACCACAGCAACCTGGTTTCAGACCAGGCTACAGATGTGAAGGCTCGGAGGGGGGGGGGGGGAACACGACTTTTTTCCTGTTTTTCCCTGAAGCCTTTTTTTTGTTCTTTTCAAAAATGGGAATAATTGAAAAAGAAAAAAAAAAATGATTATGGAATGTTTTATTTTAACATAATGAATAAAATATTTTAAGACAGGGTGTTCAAATATTTTCCAAATCCTTTCTTTAAAAAATCTATGAAACTTAGTCCCATTCCCTTCTATACATTTCCCCCTCTTAAATTATTTTTATGAGAATGAGGTTTTTATTTTATTTTTATTTAATATGGTGAAGAAATGTGAATAATTGTTAATTCTGGATTTTTAAACATTATTTGTTTCACATAAACTAGTAAACAGTTCAGGAGATTGTTATTCCATTTGTTACTTACAATTACAAATAAATATTATTTAAAAAGTAAATTCTGTTTGCAATAATTGTTTGGATACACTATATTTTAATATGCTAGTTCTGATAATTTTATGTTAAGTCAAATTATCCATAGTCGTATTTTATGTTCCTAAAGTAACAGAATGACTTTTGAGATGTAAAAGGGGGGGGAGTGCTAATGTAGCATTTTTTTTTCAATTTCTCTGAAAATTTCCAATTCTATTTAAGGAAAAAAATTTTCCAGAAATTTAACATCTCCAACCTGACAAAGACTATACAGCTCAAATTATGAGTTGAACACAACAAAGGATGATTTTGTGTTGAAGGAAATCACAGGTGTAGTCTTTGTTGATCTCAAGGCAGTTTATGATACGGTTAATCATTTAGCTCTGCTGAAGAAATTCCAGCACATTACAAAGGATTTTAAATTTCCAAAAATTATACATTGTCTACTGGAAAAGTATAGATTCTATGTCGACTTCCAGGGAAGACAATGAAGAAACCAAAGGAATTGACTCTCGCAGGGCAGCATGCTAGCCCCTACACCAAGGGTCCTCAACCTAAGGCCCCGGGGCCGGATGCGGCCCCCCAAGGTCCTGAATCCGGCCCCTGGGACCAATTGCACCCCCCCCCACCTACCCCCTGTTTTGTGAGCAAGCCAACCTCTGCAGCTGCTTTTGGACTGTGATCCGGCCCCCAGTGGTGTCTGGATGGTGGTTGACCGGCCCGCTGTTTGAAAACTTTGAGGACCCCTGCCCTACACACAGTTTAACTGCATGGCACTGTTCCTGCATGTCAGGGGATTGGACTGGATGACCCCTTGAAGTCTTTTCCAACTCTATGATTCTAGGATTCTAACATATACAGTATACCAATGACCAACCACTGCTGGAAGCCACTAGGAGTTTTCTGTATGCTGACAACTTAGCAATTGCTGCACAAAGTGCAACCTTTGAAGCTGTCGAGAAAAAAACTGATTGAGGCTCTGAATCTAATGACTACATACCACAGAAATAACCAGTTGAAACCAAACTGCCTGAAAACACAAGTCTGTGCTTTCAACTTCAAAAACTGTGAGGCCTCAAGAATAATTTAGGTGACATGGAATGGTACCAGGCCAGAACACTGTGCTATACCCAAAATACTTGGGAGTTACCCTTGATCAAATTCGCTTTCAAGAATCGCTGTTTTAATACCAAACCAAACATTTTTTGCTAGGAACATTTTGAGGAAAATAACAGATACAAAACTTCTGCCTCTCCCAACAATCAGCCAAGAACAACTTTGCCCAATAGAAACCATTAAACAGACTGTGCACCAGGGTTGGAGGATTGAAGGATAATCTCAGAAAATGGGGCTTCCCTGTAGAAAACATCTTGCATGAATGTGGAGAAGAACAAACCATCACACACATGTTATAATGCATACAATGCCCTTCAACATGTATGACTGGTGGAAGATCTTATATTGGCCAGAGGGAATGCTGTTAATGTGGCCTGGTACTGAGCGAATGTCATCTAGTTTTGTTTATTAAAGCTTATTTTTTCATATACCTTTTCATAGTTCGTGGAGAAAGGCAGCATAAGAATAAAGTTTATTATTTATTATTTATACGTAACAATTTTATTATTTATTTACATTCTGCTTAACAGTGTATGCTTATCTGTCAATATAATTTGTTGGTGCTTCTGACACAAATAAAGAAAGACTATGCAAGCACCTAGAAAACAATGCAGTGATAACTACAAGACAACAATGATTTGTCAAGAAAAAATCCTGCTAGACTATGTCTTTTGGGATCGGGTAACCCTTCTGAGGAAGTAGAATCAAACATAACTGGTACATTAATGGTAGCCTGATTGAGCAGGTCTCTAGCTTTAAATACCTAGGTATTCTTATCCACTCCTCTGGATCTTGGCTTCCCCATATCAGAAATGCAACAATTAATTCTAGAAAAATCATTACTGTTTTACTTAGATTCTTCTATTCTAAGGGTGGCCAACATATTCCCTCTGCTCTCCAGGTTTTTAAGGCCAAAGTGCTTGCTCATGTGACATATGGTGCTCAATTATTTGTCCAGTCCAACCTGAGTTCCCTTGAGGGAATTCAAACTAAATTTCTGAATACCATATTTGCGGTACCTCCATGTGTCTGTAACACTGCCATCCGAATGGAGGCTGGCCTAACCTCTGTGGGTCTCTGAGCCAAAGTGCAATTATTTAATACTTGGTTCAAATTTCTCTTTTTTTCCTGCCAGCTTGGCCCCTTTGATCCTTACAGATTTATTTCATTCCAAGTGGAAACAGTTCTTAGAACATGAATGTATGTCTCTTGGCTTTTCAGTAAAGCATGTTATTACCCTGGGCTATAGTAGTGCCAGAACTGCCATCCATCAAAGGCTCAGAGAGATTGAACTCCAACAGAACCGGGGCCTTTTATCTCACTCAAGTAGTATATGTAATAATGTGTTTATGCTCCCCTCCTACCTGAACAACATAGCTTCCCCCACATTTAGAAGAGCATTTACCTTAGCCAGATTAAATGTGTTACCCTCCAAACTGTTGGATGGAAGATTTCAAGGGGTTCCCTATCATCTACGTTTATGCCCCTGCAATTGTGGGGATATCGAAACACTGGAACATGTACTTCTGTATTGCAGCTTTTACAGGAACCTACGCAAAGAGCTTTTATATCTAATTCTCCAAAGGTTCCTGGATAGACCCAGTAAATTTTATATTGAGTATTTACTAGCCAATAAGAACATAAATATAACTATGACAATGGCCAGATTTTGTGTGGCAGTCATGGCATCTCGTAAGATGATTTTGTCATCAGAATTTTAGATCCCCAAATTTTCCAGTGTATGATATAATACCCTTCTACATTTTAATATAATATTTAGAATATTTATTTATTATTCTCCTATGCAATTATATGTCTATTAATGTTTTCCATGGCTACACGTTATTAATTTTTAATTTATCCAACTATATTTGTATTATTGGTGTTGTCTTTTGAACTTGATTGCCATGTAACATTTTGGTCTATGACCGTAAATAAACAATTATTATTAATAATATTTTTATTAATAACTTGGATTGGGGGTGCAGGGGATGCTAATCAAATCTGCAAATGACACGAAACTGGGTGGAATAACTAATGCCTTGGGAGACAGAAACAAAATTCAAAAGTATCTAGGTAGGCTTGCACAACGGGCTGAAAAGAAGAGAATGAAATTCAACACGGATAAACTCAAAAAAGAAACCAAACACACAGTTACAAGATGGGAGATACCTGGCTCAGCAACACTACAAGTCAGAAGGATCTTGGAATTACTGTTGATCAGAAGCTGAATATGAGCCAGCAGTGTGATGTGGCTACAAAAAAGGCAAATGCTATTTTAGGCCACATTAACTGAAGTACAGTCCCCAAATCCTACGAGGTTTCCCTCTGTTGAGAACTGGTTAGGCCTCACCTTGATTACTGTGTCCAGTTCTGGATATGCCACTCCAAGAAGGATGCTGGCAAGGCAACAAGGATGATCAGTGGACTGAAAACCATGTTCTATGATGCAAGAACAGGGCATTTATGGTCTTGAGAAAAGGAGATGGGGGGACATAAGATAGCACTTTTCAAAACTTGAAAGGTTGTCATTCAGAGGAGGAGCAGGATCTATAAATAACAAGACAACCCAAACTTGCAGGACATTCAATAACAGGCTTGATTTACAGAAAGCCAGATTTCAGTTGAATACCAGGAAAATAGCTAAGCATTCATTAATTCCAATTCCAGTAATTGCTGGCCAGCTGTTTAAGTTCCTGTTATACTTCCAACTGGTCTAACCTTTAAATGCAGTACCTTCATAAAGAGTAGTTTTTACTTATTCCTTAGAAACTCTGAAGTCTTTGTTGTACATACAGCCCTCAACTCCCACCCCACTCCCTCTTCCTGTTTCACAACTACTAATATAATTGATATTGTGCATAATAGATCTCACTAGGTCTGACTAAAGCAGACTAAAACTCAGACCAGTATTCCTATTTTCATGAAGGGGCAAGCATACATTAACAATATATATATACAGACAGACTCTTAAGACAACTGCCCTTTTGCACCAAGATTTAACCGCAGAAACATCTGTCACTGATCATTAAGTGTCTGATCATTAAGCATTCAACTGGCAAGTGGACAGGATTCGCCTTTCTGTCTGTGCATTTCTCTTTCTCTCCCTTACCCCCTCCCACACACAAAGCCATATGGTGTAGTGGTTATAATCATAAAGGGCATTATGAACCAGTAAGCTTTAGTTGGTATACAGTAAGTGTATTACTTTCATATGCTACAAAATTCTTGGTTCTCTGGAAATAGGAGACTGGGATTTGAGAAATCCAGTCAAGAAACAGACCTGGGTCACTTTGGTGTCCCCAGACATCCCTCACCAGGCTGTTTTGATGATAACATGGGGAAAACCCAAAAAGCACACTACTTAGCCCTTGACGCAGAAAAAAAAATTGACAGTAATTTAATTTAATTTAATTTAATTTAATTAAGCCAGGGACAAGTTCGAGGGCCACCATCGTCACGTCACCCTCGCGTGGCAATGAGTTTCATGAATGCACTGACTTCCTCTTCCATAATAAGGGAACAGAAAAGAGGATAACGGGGAGACCCTTTTTTCACTCCTCCTCTCTCGTTCTCCGTTACTTTCGCCCCTGCGTTGGAGGGGCCACCCGGGGGGGGGGGAGAGAAGGAGGCTAAGCCACGCCCACGGGCGCCGCGGGCCACGCCCCCCCAGCCAGCCAGCCAGCCAGCCAGGAGCGGATCGCGCGAGAGGAAAAGGGAGCGGGAAAGAGCAGGAGGGAGCCTGGCCTTACCTCGACGGCTCGGCGGCGGCGGCGGGGCGGGCCTCGATGCGGGGCGGCATGGCGCCGAGGAGGGCGGAGGGGGGTTGGAGGAGCGGGAAGCGGCGGCGGCGGCGGCACCACAAACAAACAAAGGGAAGGAAGACGAGACGGGGAGGAAAAGCACGGAAGGAAGCCTCGTCGGCCAACCCGACTGAGAGTCACGGCCGGAAGCGGAAGTTGGGTTTCAGGAAGTGACGAGCGGAGGAGTGGGGTGGAGGGGGGGGATTTGATTGGCGGGTGGCTGTAGGGGTGAATGGTTACGGCTCCCGAGCGGCGTTTCAGCCTGAGGGGAAGCTGAAATGAAGGCCAGGAGGAGAGAGAGGAGTATTTCTGGCTGAGGGTGGAGGAGGAGGCCTCCGAGGTTCGCTTCTCCAGCGCCGCCATTTTGAAGCGCCGCGGCTGCGGGGAAGCGGCTCGGCTGGTCAACGGGCGGAAGGCGGCCTTTCCTGTCCCCGCCACGAGGGGCCGCTCTCGCCCGATCCTGGGTCGGCGGCCGGCGCACCACCCACGGAAGAAAAAAATAAAAAATACCGGACCCCTTCCTGGCAAATGGATCTACAGTGGTACCTTGGATAAAGGAATTAATTCGTTCCAAATGAAATTATGTTAAGCAAAATTTTCCTTTATACAAATTCCCATAGGAATGCATTGAAAATGGAGTGGTCCTATTTTTATGTTGTACGGATTTACCCCCAATTATGTTAAGCAAATTTCCCCTATCTCCAGAATTTTTATGTTGTACAAATTTTTTGTTATACAAGCTGTTTGTTATACAAGGGTCCACTGTAATTTGATTGTTAAAACTAGTCTTTTTATATTTTATATGAACCTATGGGTTCACATATAGACTTTGTGTTTAGGACTACTTATAACCGCGTTGCTTTCATGTACAGTGGACCCTTGTATAACAAACAGTTTGTATAACATAAAATCTATGCAACATTAAAAAATCTGGAGATAGGGGAAATTTGCTTAACATAATCGTCTATGAGGAGAATCCGTACAACATAAAAATGGGATTACTGTACTCCGTTTTCAATGCATTCCTATGGGAATTTATATAAAGGAAATTTTGCTTAACATAATTTTATTTGGAACGAATTAATTCCTTTATACAAGGTACCACTGTAATGTTTATCTATTAATGCTGTAAGACAGGGGTCCTCAACCTAAGACCCGGGGGGTGGATGCAGCCCCCCAGGGTCCTGAATCCAGCCCCCAGGACCAACTGCAGACCCCCACACACACACCTACCCCAGGCTTCGCAAGCCAGCCAGCCTCCGCAGCTGCTTCTATTGCTGAGGTGGGCTATGTCGCTTCCCACACTCCCTCCAGCCACTGCCCAGATGATCAGCATGCTAGCTAGTGGGACAGTTCAAAGTGGGAGGGCCATGGCAAGGTCTCCTGCTCCCCCCCACACACACTGTCACCCAGATGGTGGAGGCACCAGCTGCAGCCAAGTGCGGCAATTTAAAATGTCGGCCTTTTTTGGGGGGGGCTGTGTTCCGGCCCCCAGTGGTGTCTGGGGGGTAGCGGACCGGCCCGCTGTTTGAAAACTTTGAGGACCCCTGCTGTAAGATGTCCCTCAATTCCTTGTTCTCAAATACTTGAACATGTCTTACTTGTACTGGACTGTATATTATCCCTCATTCCTGTAAGCCGCCTTGGGTCCTTTCCCAAGGAGAAAGGTCGGGTAAAATACTCTTTAAATAAATAAATAAATAAATAGTCTTGCTGCTCACTAACGAGTCACACTCCCTTGGGTTGATTGCAAAGGGCACTTCCTTTCAGTAAACTAGGGGCCTTTTTACACGGCCCCTAAGATCCGCTGGCCACTTAAATTCGGACCAGAGATCTTAGGGGTTCGTCGCTCTTCCTCTGTCTTCCTCTGTCCCCACCCCCCTTGGCACTTCCTGGTTGCTGGCTGCCTGAGGGAGGGAGAAAAAAGAAAGAAAAGAATGCCGTCTTACCTCTGTTTTGTTCCGGGCAGCATTCAGATCTCTTAAAGGGGCGGGGCGCAAAAAAAGAACAAACAGAAGCCAGGAGAGCCCCGCACTCACTATCCTTAAACCGGATCAAATATTTGTCACCATCAAAGACCAGGTACAAGAAAACTGCTGTTTGGTCGAGCTAAAGTGGGCGGGGTCCCACTTAATTGTCTGCAAAGTCCGGAGCTGGTGGGTAAACATTTTTAAGGTCCGGACCTTGCAGCCATTTGCGGTGGAGCTTAGGGGTCGTGTATAAACGCCCTAGGTTTGTCTTCCTGTCGTTACTTCCCTGAGAAAGCAGTGAAGACCTGGCCTCTAGATTAAGACCTTTAGAGGTTCGTAGCATTAGAAAGTTTATGGTGCCGTTTTGAATACAGCATGTGGGGGTCCCATGGCTTTAAAAAAAGTTTAACATGCATATTGTACACATCAAAATATGGTAATTGCATACTGTGTGGCAGAAAAGAGCTGCAGTACATATATACAGTATGTGGGACTTAAGTCATAGCAACTAGACTTCTTTTGTGATCTAAACTTTTGGCTATCCATCTGAGTAGATTCATCAGTCTGAGAAAAAGGCTTCCAGTTACCTTGGTTTCACCCCACCCTGATCTGAAGAGGCTCATTAGGTGGACAATGGCCTGGGGTGTATGAAAGCCACACCTATGCAACCTGACAAGAACACAGTTGGGGGTATTTGTAACAGTGGCAGTTGTGCCAAGTTTAAATGATCAGCAGCTCTTTGTATCTCTATCTCACCCAGTCTCCCAAAATACACAGGTACAAAATCAGGAGGGGAGGTGATACACCAGATGACAGTTGATCATCTTACTCAAAACATGAATTAACTCATTCATCAAGTCTTTATACTTGTTAGTTTTATTTATTTATTTATTTATTGCTTTTTTTATACCCCACCAATTTCCCAGAAGAGACTCTGGGTGGTTGGTTTACATAAATGCAAATAATAAATAAACAACAAAGCAAATTAAATAAAACTGGAATAAGCAAGTAAAATAAGCAAATAAACACAATACATGCAAAAATAAAAAAACTAGAAATACTAAAAAGGGGAAGAAACAATAAACGGAAAAAACACAACAAATTACCGATCTCCGTATGCCTCCTTAAAAAGCCAGGTCTTTAATGCTTTTTTAAAGGCTAGGAGGGACTCAATTTGGCAGATTTCACATGAAAGTTTATTCCACGCAGTGGGGCCATAACTGCTTCATATTCAATTACTTTAGATAAGTGGTTTTCTTGGTGCTCTTGAGGGAGGGGAAGAGAGAAGTTGCTGAGAGTGAGGGATGGATGTGGTTTGTTAAGGAAGAAGCATTTGCACTGTAGTCTATGATAAACTCAGCACTAAAAAAAAAGGGGCGGTGCCGCCTTCTCTTTTAATGCCCTAAGCATGTAAGAGTATTTTGCTTAATGGTTAATCTGGCCATGAGTGAGATGAGAGAGGGTCCCATCAAACTTGTATGGAAACTTATTTTCTATACTAAGTTCTATCAAAAAGAGAAACTTATTTTTGAGTAGCTTTGTGTAGCTTGTGTAGCATTGGAGTGCATGTGCCTAATGTAAGGTATGCAGTCCACATCTTTGGAAGCAGATGCCATTAATAGGGAAGGTTTTGCTTCCAGAGGCTGAAGCAAAACAGGTCAACATTTTTAAGATATAACAAACCTTTTAGGGGACTTACTATTTTCTAACATTGAATCCATTTGCATCAGGTAAGATGGTATGATCAATTGTGCCAATGTGGAAAAGCATGTGCAGGGGTGATGGTGATGACGAAAATGGGGAAAGAAGATGCAAAGGGACCACAGTAGGGTTGTCATTTCCTGTCAACCAAGTACCCCTGGGAAATGTGGCTTCCTCAAAATTCACAGTGTATCAATGCATATTTTTCCTGCTGTTAGCAGCATTCTAAGTTACCTTGAAGTAAATTTAACTGAAGTTAGCTGAACATACTTCTGAAAGGAACATATAAGATTATTCTACTGATATCAAACGGTGCTGTATGTTATGTGCCATCAAGTTGGAACTGACTTCTAGTAACCCTTAACAGGGTTTTCAAGGAAGTGTGATATTTAAGGTGTGGTTTACCAGTTCAATTCCCTGTGAGTTTCCATGGCTTAACGGGGATTTGAATCCAGGTCATTTGGGTTCGAGGATTGGAAATATCTTCTTAGGAACAGAAGTTGTTGGATATGTAAGATGTACAATCAAAATACTTTGGTAAAATCTGTTTATTGATTCTAATAATACAAAGCCTTTTCCCAGGAGCTTAAATTTTTCACTAGTTACTGTGTTCTTCACACTTTTGACATTTTCACAGCACATCATAGTAGCATTTAAGAACTAGAGCACAAACAACAGCACTGGAGGGCCAAGTGCATGACTGAGAACTATGAACTTGTAGCTTGTTCCTCTTTGGCCATGGTTTCAGTACTGAGTCATTTATATATAGCCTTCATATGCTGTAGGATAGCTATAACCACAATCTTTGACTTATAACTTGTCATACAATATAATGAGCATAATGTATATATCAAGTTACAGTTTCTTTAGAAATAATTCTTCAGTTGCCAAACTGCTTTAAGAAAAACAAGAATTAAAGGTAAATTGTTTGAAAAGCTAGTGTCACATAATTTTTGGATACTTGAGTAAAAATATATAAACTTGATCATATAAGCCAAAAGTCCATCCTGTAGACAGAATCCTGCTTCCCATAGCAACCAATATAAAGCCTCCAAGAAGTCAACAGACAAGTCATGAAAGCAATAATTTGCAATTTTACTCCAGCAAACTTGGAGCATAATTACACATGCCAAAATAACCCTAGCTATATCAATGTTGCAGCCATTTAAATTATTTTTAAAAATTTTATTCACATGATGCTTGTGTAATATGATTCATTTGGCCAGTCAGTTGGTGGGGGGGGGGGGGGGGGGTATTTTCACTGCACAAGCATGACCTTTTAAAAATATCCAATGTGAATGCAGCTGTCATTTTCTTTACTATGTAAATAGATTGGGTTCTTGGGCACCATGGCTGGTGCATGATAACTGTACTTGTACCCTATTTTTGAATTTTTTTTAAAAAAAAAATGCTTATTAGTACAAATAAATAATGTACTAATGCTATCTGCAGAAATTTCTTGTTGCTGCAGCAACAACGCAAACTTCATTGCTCAAAAGGAGGCAGAATGCCCCTCCCCTCCCTGGCACCTTGTTTTAAAAAGGAAGGAAGTGCTGCAGGTGACAAATCTCACCAGGTGGTGCATCAACTAACAGTTGGAAGTGACAGGAAAGTAGCAACATATCATGAAGTTTTTTAAAAAGAATAAAGCAGTGGCAACCCAGAAATTAGAAAATGGATTGATTTACATGGCATGGCACATGTAGCATACAGATCTGGTACTTACAGCAAGCAAAAATGTACCTATTGAACTGAGCCATGTGAAAAAGCTCAATGATTATATATATATGCCACGTACATACATACAAATATATATACAAAAAGAGAAGGGAAAACCCAATTCAAATGGTCTGTGCAGTTAGGCCATCCGTTGCATACTCCTGCCGAACATGGAGGCTCACCTTATTGGATAGCGGCAGCTGCTCAATCTACAATCCTCTATTGATTTACCCAGTGTGCTTTTAAAATTGCCAGGTCACATTATTGACATGGATAAAGAGAAAAACTGTTTTTATTCTCCATACTTCAGTTTGCTGCAAAAGTACTGAGAATCCTAATCCAGAAGCTACATTTACATTCTTCTGATGGTTCTCTAAATAAAAAATAACTCCATACAATTTCAAAACTCTTAAAACAAAATAAATATGCAACAGTATTTGAAAATAGCTTTACCTGTCATTTCCCTGGCCAGCTCAGATTATCCTAATCCTAACCATTGAAAACGCTAAACAATTTTTTCTGACAGTGGTTTCCTGAATGAGGTAGGTTTACAACTAGATTCTAGGCTGGGGCATAAAAAGGCAATATGTAGAAAGGGAAGGGCTTTACAAATTTAGAATTGTGTCAGTGAATTAAATTGATCTGATTCCTCAAAATTAAATTGCAGCCCATGTAAATCCACACATGCTTGAATACTAGTCCAAAAGGAAACTACTAATAAACTCAATATACGGTATATCAAAATTATGTTTCTTCTATAATAATGCAGAAATACATTTATTTCTGTTTTAAAATGAAAAGTTATTCAAGAGCAGAAGGCTGAACTGTTTCCAGCTCTTGGTGTGAAACTAATAATGGACAGCTATAAATTGCTGGGCAGCTATATATTCCTTTCCAGCTCAGTTTTTGGATGGAGATCACTTCTACCATGTGGGCCACTCAAACCACGTCTGGACCTCAAGTGCTGGTTTTCTACACTGAGCAACAAAAGTTTAGCTGAGGATTTTCAGCCTCAGGTTTTCTACGGCCAAAGTAACAACCACAGCTTCCTTTAACAGTGTTGCCCCAGAAGCGCTTTCACATCTTGTACCAGCCATCTTGCTATATTAAGCCCCTGGTTGAGAAATAACCAGGCTTAATAGAACATCTGATGTTGCGTTTTCCATTTCCTGAACTTCTTTTAACGTTCTTCTCTCATCTGCACCATCCCTGTTCAACTCTTGGATCCTCGTGACTTGTCATTTCCCCATAGATGGTTTGAACCTACTGATTTAATGAAAACTCCTGCGATCACTTGAAGACATTGTACAATAAAGCAGGGAGTGCAGTGTGTTTTCAAAAACAAATGTACACAAAAGGCATGTTGTAGAAAGAAAATCTGTTATAATCACACTCTTTTGCCAGGTCCACATTTGCCAGCTTGTCCCTATTTTCTTTCTTTTGTACTGATTTTGGCTTCCATTAGTTCTGGGTTTTTGCTATTCTTCACATCTCAGCTCCCTGCTCGTGATCTTTTTTCAGTTCCTTTTGGGGAGAGAATGGTGCATCATGCAAAGGTGTACAGAAATGTGTACACATGGACACTATAATATTAGGGAGATTCTCCTAAAGCAGTGGCTCCCAACTTTGCTCCCCAGATATTCTTGGACTACATCTCCCAGAAATCCTGGCCAGCCCAGCTAGTGGTGAAGGCTTCTGGGAGTTTCATTCCAAGAACATCTGTGGACCCAAGGTTCAGAACCACTGCTCTAAACTAAAAGGTTTTGACAGTACATCAGGCATGTCCAATCCTCAGCCCTCCAGATGTTTTGGACCACAATTCCCACAGTCCTTTGCCATTGGAAATACAGGCTTGGAATTCTGGGAGTTTTGGTCCAAAACATCAGGACGGCCGAAGTTTGGGCATGCCTGCAGTACATGTACTAGGTAGTGACATGTTGCCACTACATGCTGTCATTGCATAGCTGAATTTAGAGTTGTTGATGTCTCACCTTACCTCAAGAAAAGCCCTTTGTTTAGTTTTTAAAATCATTGCACTGGGGAAGAGGAGAACAAGGTTACTATATAGTAGACATATACTGTACACTACAGTATAGCAAATAGTAAGCAGGACGTAGCCTGGAAGGGACTGGAACCCTCAGTACAATCATAGGGATGTTGCAGGCACGCCCGTTTCCATCTGTTAAAAGTTGTAGCAGATGTCTTTGACCGTCTCTCACTCATGTCTCCTTTTCTCCTCCACTGGTAGACTATACCCTTCCATTGGATAATACTAGATTGAATGAAACAGTAGCTATTTATTTTAAATAAGTACTGTACAGTATTTGGAAAAGTTGAAACTGCTTGTTAGGGCAACATGCTTCCAAAGTAACAGGTAGAAGAAGTGGGAAGTAAAACATAAGACTGTCTCCCAAAGTAAATAAACGTTCCCTTAACAAGGAAGAGGAATATTCTAGCTGCTGGGATTTAAGGGCGTTTATACACGACCCCTAAGCTCCGCCGCAAATGGCTGCAAGGTCCGGACCTTAAAAATGTTTACCCACCAGCTCCGGACTTTGCAGACAATTAAGTGCGACCCCGCCCACTTTAGCGCGACCAAACAGCAGTTTTCTTGAACCTGGTCTTTGATGGTGACAAATATTTGATCCGGTGTAAGGATAGTGAGTGCGGGGCTCTCCTGGCTTCCGTTTGTTCTTTTTTTGCGCCCCACCCCTTTAAGAGATCTGAATGCTGCCGGGAACAAAACGGAGGTAACCGGCAGTCTTTTCTTTCTTTTTTCTCCCTCCCTCAGGCAGCCAGCAACCAGGAAGTGCGGAGGGGGGTGGGGACAGAGGAAGACAGAGGAAGAGCGACGAACCCCTAAGATCTCTGGTCCGAATTTAAGTGGCCAGCGGATCTTAGGGGTCGTGTAAAAAGGCCCTAAGTCCCTTCTTTAAGGCTAGGGCTGATGGAGTTGCAGTCTGGCAATATCTAGAGAGCTATGTGTTCCTTGTCCCTGCCCTTAAATGCCACACAGGTACTACTGATGACATTTTGATACAGGCTTTAGCACTCATACCTCTAGAGCAGGGCTGTTCAACTTTGAACAGGCCAAGGTCTACTTTTTCTGGCCCACAGTGCCTGAGGGCTACTACACTAAAACCTCTACTTACAAATTTTATCCATTCCTTCCGAGCACATGGTCATAAGTAAAAACTTTTGTAAGTAGAGCAACGGTTTCCCATAGGAATGCAGCAGCGGTTTCCCATAGGAATGCATTGAAAACCAATTAATCTGTTCTGGAGGGAACAGATTTCAGTGCGCCATGGCCCTTGAACTGCCCCGCTCAGCTGAGAGTGGACTGGCAGACCCAGAACTTTGCTGGGGCAGTGGTGGTCCTTGGGATGGGGGAGGGAGGGGTGGAGAACTTATCCCCTCACTTTTTTATTGATGGCCGGCGGGCTACTTTTGAACCCTTCACCTGTTGGGCAGGCCTGCTCTAGAGACCTAACAGTAGGAAAGTGTGTGAAGATTAGGTCCTCCAGACAAGATTAAAGGCTGAAATATAGTTTTTTCCAATGCCAGATTTATAAGTAGCAAGAAGCAAAAAGCAAAACAAAGTGTTCTGCTTATATGCTCACCCCATAGTGAGCCCCATGGTGCAGTGGTTAAATGCCTGTACTGCAGCTAAAGCTGTGCTCAGGACCTGGGGTTTATTCCCAAGTAGCAGGCTCATGGTTGACTCAGCCTTCCAGCCTTCTTACGTCGATAAAATTAGTACCCAGCTTGCTGGGAGCGGGGGGGGGGATGTGTAGACTGCATACTAAAACTGTAAACTGCCCAGAGACTACTTGAAGTGGTATGGGGCGCTATATAAGCAAAACACTTTGCTTTGCTTTGCTTAAAGCATTCTCTGAGTGATTTACAATTTAATTATGCAGGGTACACATCCCCCCCCCAATTATGCAAGCTACACATTGCCGCCACCCCAGCAACCTGGGTACTCATTTTACCAACCTCGGAAGGACAAAAGGCGTCTATCCCATGGCTGGCTAAAGCTGTACATGTATCTGATATCTGTTTCATAGGGAGTCTCATGCAAGCTCTCACAATGGGCCTTTTTACACGACCCCTAAGGTCCACTGGCCACTTAAATTCGGACCAGAGATCTTAGGGGTTCGTCGCTCTTCCTCTGTCCCCACCCCCTCCGCACTTCCTGGTTGCTGGCTGCCTGAGGGAGGGAGAAAAAAGAAAGAAAAGAATGCCGTCTTACCTCCGTTTTGTTCCCTGGCAGCATTCAGATCTCTTAAAGGGGCGGGGCGCAAAAAAAGAACAAACAGAAGCCAGGAGAGCCCCGCACTCACTATCCTTACACCGGATCAAATATTTGTCACCATCAAAGACCAGGTACAAGAAAACTGCTGTTTGGTCGTGCTAAAGTGGGCGGGGTCGCATTTAATTGTCTGCAAAGTCCGGAGCTGGTGGGTAAACATTTTTAAGGTCCGGACCTTGCAGCCATTTGCGGCGGAGCTTAGGGGTCGTGTATAAACGCCCAATGACAGACATTTGTGGCTGATTTGCTATGCCCAATTAATATCATGTCCCCTGTGATCTTTAAAATCCTTCATACCTTCTGAAAAAGTGAAAAGAGTGGCCAAGTGGTTTTAATCCAAGATAGGCTTAGGCTGTGAAATTACCCTCCCAGAGCCTTCTTCTTGCTGAGATGTGCCTCCACTGTGCTGCCACTACTGCCAGTTGATTGTCATCTTCCTTTACTTCCGTGTTGTAAACTTTACAATGTAAAGGAATCCAGTGAGTTAGGTGACCGGAGTTTGCTTCTCAATCTTGTTTCTGCTCACTTGGTCCAAAAGGTGAGGTGTGCTTTTCAATAGATATCTAATAGCATCTACATCTGACACCTGCCTTGATCCAAACGTTCTTTATTAGTAATGGGACAAAAAGGTGAAACTAAGTACCAATTGTATACATTTAATACTATAATTAATTTCTAGGTCAGAAAACAGAACAAATGCCCTTTGGGGGGGGGGAGCACGAGAAAATTCCATGTACTGTAATCTCCTTTCACAAACGTAACAAAATTCACCTTGACTAAGATGCTGCATTTTCTTTTTTTGATAGAATATTCAAACAGTTTTAAACATTCCGGTTCCTACCACAATAGCTTGAAAAATGCCAGAAACTTGCATTTATCTTCCAGACCTATGGTGAAGGTGGAGAGTTCCTGCTTGTCCTGAGCCTCTGGGCACAGACTAATCACAAGACAAAACCTCCTGCTCCAGAAGCTGCAGAAGAACTTCTAGCACTTCAGGGTGTCGTGGAGGCATTCTTGCATAGGTAACATCCCTTCAATGCCTGTCTCAGTTGTCTGCCTGGAACACTTGCGGCTGTCTTTAATGTTTTTCAAATTCTCTGAAAGGTGTTTCCTGAACTTTTTGGTTAGGAAACAGTAAATGATAGGATCCAAAACACAGTTGGTGCCCAGAAGGAAGAGGGTGACTTGGTGTAGATCATTCAATAAGTTTTGGGTCTCACAGCTTATCTTCCACATATCCAGAACCATCAGGGTCCATGGTAGGTCCAGAATGTGGTGAGGCACAAAGCACAGAATGAAGACGGTCAAAACAGTGCACACCAGCCAGAGTGCCCGTTGCCTGACGTCCTTGTTCCGAGTTTGCACCGGCTGGGAGACCAATGTCTGTATAATAAAGGCATTGCATACCAGTACAATCCCAAACGTAAGAAAGAAGCAAACACAAATGATTACATGAATGACAAAAACAGGAGTCGTATCATTTCTTGTGTCATAGCGCTCAAAGCAGCGTGTGTAAGGTCCTTCCTCGGTTACGCCTTGATCAAACAAGAAGTATGAGGATGGACCCGCTATCAGGACCCAGATGGCAACAGTGACATAGAGCCCCCTTCTTCTTGTGCTGGACTGAGCCGTGGAAATGGGTCTTGTGACGGCCTGGAACCGGTTGTAAGTTACAACTCCCAGGAAGGCTACTGAGCAGTATGTGTTCACAAAGAATAGGTAGCCAGCCACATTACACAAAAAGCTGGGCATGATCCAGTTGCCTTTGTTGTGGTAATACACTATCCACATTGGCAATGTGGCCAGGAAGAGCAAGTCAGCTGTGGTCAGGTTGACCATGAATATTTTTATTTCATTCAGTTTCTTGGTAGCATAAACCCGAGTGAAAATCCACAGCACATAAATGTTAGCTATAAAGCCGAGAATGAAGATGATGCTATAGTGGACAGTGAACAAAGTATATCTGAACTCAGAATCTACGTGGCATTTGGTTCCATCTTTGTCCTTTGCAGCTATTTCTGGAGTGGTCATGGTGCTGTTTTAGTGCAGAATACGTTGCTCTCTGCTTTTCTTATCCTAAAAGAAGAAGGAAAAAACAATTTAGTACAGGTTTGGTCTGTAAATCAGTGAAAGACCTCATGGATTTGTATGGAAAAGGTCATTCTTAGATTCAGCGTTTGGAACTTCCAGATTTTCTGATTGATAATTGCTTTCTAAAAGCAACAATTAAATCTCTCTCTTTATCCCTTTCATAAAGCTGAAATGAAGAATACTGTATGGGTAAACCAAGGATAGACTTTGAATTCCAATGAATTCTAGTACTCAGAGCAACTCCCTGGGGTCAGAATTCTTTAATGCAAAGTAGAGTTTGGAGAAATTACTTGTTTGCACTACAATTCCAAAAACTCCTCCAACCAGCATGGTTAAACTGATATGATTCTCAGAGCTATTATTCAAAAACGGTAATTTGGTATACCTTTGTACCTTTTGCACCAGGCTATGATGCAAAATCTGAAGACGCGCTTGTTTTGTGTAGCAAAACTCCCAAGTTCTCTGTGCCTGCCATCTTTCAGGATTGATAAATTAGCCAAGCTAATATTAAGACAATATTGTATGTTCCTGAACATCTACTATAGGAAACTTATCAAACTACATACAGTATGTACCAACTATTTATTTATTCATTTCTTTTAAATATTTTTATTCTGCCTCTCCTATAAAAAGTTCTCAAGGCTGTTTGCATCATTTAAAAACACAATATTAAAAGCTAAAAAAGGTAAATGATTCAAATTTTGAATTGCCAACATTATGTTTAAAATCTTAGGTAAAATATTATGAAAACAGATTTAGAAACAGCAAAAAATAAATATTATTGTTTATTGTCTCCTTCACAGCCAGTCATTAAAGGAAATCCTGCCTGAAGAGAAAGGTCTTTAACAGTTTGTAAAAGGACAGCAAAATTCACTTCCATCCTCTTTCTTACAGCTGTTTCCTTAGCATGTACCAAGCTTGCTGACCCACCTATACACTGTTTAAATTTAAACCAAGTGGTGGAAACTATTTATTTATTTATTTATTTTGATGCTTATATACCGCCCGTCTTCCAGAGGAACTCGGGGAGGTTTACATCAAATAGGAACATAACAAAAAGCAATTAAATAGAACATCATAATAAAACACTATGACAAAAAGAGACAAGAATCATCTCGCAAATACAACTGCCTCCCATTATGACAGTAGACATTACTTGGGTCAAAGCAAAAGAGGTGATTAAAACAGCTGCCCAGGCTGAACTTGGCATGACAAAGCCTGGTTGTAAAAAGATTGATAACGAGACATGACTTTGGACAGACAAAGGCAAGGCGGTGGTCCACGAGAAGAAGTATCTCTATCATATTTTCCTAGCTGAGAAGATAGCTGACAACTGGCAGAAGTACCACAACATGTGACACAGTGCAAAGAAAGCAGTTGCTACAACAAAGTCTGCACACTTTGAGGAACTGTACAGAAACCTTGATATGCACGAAAGCATGCAGCACCTCCGATCTCGCCCGATTTCGGAAGCTAAGCAGGGTCGGCCCTGGTTAGTACTTGGATGGGAGACCACCAGGGAATACCAGGTGCTGTAGGTGCCTGGAGTAGGAACTGGCAAACCACTCCAGTATTCCTGCCACGAAAACTCCATGGACATGGGGTCACAAAGAGTCGGTCACGACTGTAACAACACAACACACACACATGCAGCTAGTGAAAGCCTGCCACAAAAGGACTGAGAACAGTGAGAGATTCCACGGTGTCAGTTATGAGAATGGATAGATGATCAATGATTTTGTCCAGGCAACAAAGTGCTGGTGGGATTACTTTGAGAAAGTTTCCACAGAAGATCTCCCGCACCCCCTGATCCTATAAACCCCCCCCCCCAGTTCTAAGGCCTGTGCAACCAATCACATCTGGTGAAATTGCTGTGGCAATGAAACAGATGAAAAGGGGCAAAACCACAGGACCAGATGATGTGGTGACAGAACTGTGGAAGTCACAACACTGGAACCCCTGCAACTGGCTGATGGAACTCTTTAACCAGATTATACTGGAGAAGAAGATATCCCACGATTGGCAACAGAGCACAACAGTGCCAATCTGGCATCTGCAAAAAATGTTCTAAATAAATAAATAAATAAATAAATATAATATAACAATAAGGAAATAATAGTCAAATCCAAGATATTAAACAGTTCCCATTGGAACAAGGAAATCTCCACTATTTAGAAGGCCAGATTCAGTTGATACCAATTTCTAGATAAGTGACTTTCCCTGAATATTCTCTGAAGCTTTCTCTCATTCTAACATTTGGGTCTGTTGAATCATAAGACAGAACTCTTCACTGTGATCCCTGTGCGTTTGATATCCATTGAAAAGCTATGTCACAGTTTTGTAGTAATTTCATAATGCTGTGTTCCTCAAACCTTGGGTGTTGTACTGCCACCTCGAAGTGCATACAGACATATCAAATCAGCTTCTGTAGTTCAAACCCAAATGTAGTATTATTATATGCACTCCAAAACTAACTGGAGTTCTATAAGTGTGTCCAGTGTTAGGCCACAAATTTAAATGCTTCCAGTCAGGAATATGTAACTGACATGTTACATATTGGGTCCTTCTGAGCATCCCAAAACAAACATTATTTGCTTTGGGATAATTTTGCTCCTCAAAACCCATATCATCCCCCAAATATAACTCTGCTAAGTCTCCACTACTGGGTCCAGTGCTGACGCACAATGCCAGTTGCAGCCCAAAAACATCTGGAGAGCCACGTGTTCTTGTTTCTGTGGTTCATGGTGTCTAGTAACTTGGCTCTGCTTCTCTGTTGTTTTCATCCAAACCTCATCTATCTTTCTAACTTACAAACAAAAGCTACATAACATCAACAAACTGAAGGAAAAAAGGAAATGGTGCATTCATTAAGATTTGTCGAAAATAATGAGAATAATGGCTTTTTCTTGAAGACAGACAGAGATGAGCTACAGTCTTCTTTCCCTTGGGAGGCAGCTGAGTAGCAATGGCGCCATCTTAATTTCTTGCTGCATCCTCTTTCCCACTCAGTGCTCCCCTAAGGGTGGTTGGCTGGAAAAGGAGAGTCATTTGCCCTTTCAAAACATGCAGCGAGCTTGCTTGGCAGTTTTGCTGGCACTCCAAAATGCAGTGACTGTGTCTTGAACTGCTTTCACTGGGAGGAAGTGAGAACATTTTTTTCACATTTCTTTTTTAAGTGCGCAGGATGAATGTGTTTTATCTCGTTTAAAAGAGACAATTTTCTAATTGCTTGCTTAGGACAAAATTCAGTAGAGGGCCTAGCATGGTGGTAGCGAACCTTCGGCACTCCAGATGTTTTGGACCACAACTCCCAGAATTCTGAGCCTAGACTGCCGAAGACCAAGGACTGTGGGAGTTGTGGTCCAGAACATCTGGAGTGCCGAAGTTTCGCCACCACTGTCCTAGCAGGTTCTGAGCCTTGGCAACACCATTACAAATGAAAGTAGTAATCAGTCAGAAACCAGCATCGCCACCACTGTCCTAGCAGGTTCTGAGCCTTGGCAACACCATTACAAATGAAAGTAGAAATCAGTCAGAAACCAGCACAAGTGATATAAGATACGTGTTGAAAATACGTACCTGAAAGCAATCTGGCTGTTGTTTCTGAATACTCTGTAATTGATGCCCTGAATACAAGTTATTGTAATAATCTGGTTAACAGATGACCAAACCTTATATCTCTGTGACTGGTTTTCCCTTATTCAGGAAGAGGTACATCTGTAAATATGGACAAGAGCAGTACTGGTTACAGCTCTGAAACACTTTATTTGATCTTTCATAAGGAATGCAGCTCCTCAGTTTGCCATTTCAGGCAAAAGCTTCAATGCCATACCTCTAAAAGCCATAAATCATATTATGAGTCACTAAGCTGAAAGGCCTATGGCAACCCTTGCCAGGGTTCTTTCAATACAGAGTACTCATAAATGGTTTACAGTGTCCTGTTCTGGGGCATGATGACCCAGTGATAGGTGATCTACTACTAATCTCATAGTTGTATAATTTTTTTAAAAAAGTTAAAAATTGGAGGGTGATTAGAGGGAGAGGAAGGAATGTAGGAATGCATTCCTCCAGTTGTGAAGGTCACACTCCAACAGTCTACATCACTAAAATACCTCCTACAGAAAGACAACCCCCCTACCCAATTTTACAAGAGCATATCACAACCATGCAGGGTAAAGTCCATTCTAATTGTTCCAGTAACAAAGCAGACATCCCCCCACACCAATTGGGGGGGGGGGGAGCTGCTCCACTGATTTATCAGCCTTGGCATCATCATGTGGCCATTAAAAAATTCTTCAAAGTCACCCATATTATAAGCGAAGCAAATTCTGCCTATATTTACCATAAGATGCTTCATGCCCTTATATGGCCCTTCTGTAGAAATCTCTCCCTGCTTCCCTCCTCTTAACCTCATCTCTTTTTTCAGTTTTCTTTAATGAATTCAAGAAGTTAGAACCACAACAACCACACTTCAGCATCTTTGTGTGATGCCCTTCCCATCACTAATCTTGAAGTGTATTTAAATCATCATGAGCCCATGGCCTCGAGTATTCCTCCAAACTATTTTGGAGCAGCAGGACCATGTTTTTCAACTTGGGGGCCCTCAAGAATTTTTATACTACACTATTCATTATTTCTGAATGTACGTCTACATTGGGATGGTTAAGAGGGGTTGTTCAGTTCTTTGCCCTCCTGTATGACTCCAGCCTCTATCACACGCACACTAAATGTGCATGCTGATTTGATGCATACTTTCTCCAAGACTGGTCACGTGATATTTGATGCACACTTTCCATCCCCATGCTAGCATTTTTGATGCTCTATTTATGCATCCCCATGGGCAAAAAGCACATCAAATTGCTGTTTTGAAAAGCTGTTTTTTCCGTCATGCTCAGAGCAGCTGTCACCACTTCTTCTGGCAGGGAGTTCCAGAGACCAGTGATCCTCTGGATGGAAAAGTACTTTCTCTTATTTGTTTGAGATCTAGCATCCAAAGGTTTTCTGGAGTGCCCCCTAGTTCTAATGTTGTGCGATAGGGAAAACAGTTTTTTCCTTATCTACTTTGTCCACACCATGCATGATTTTATAAACTTCAATCAGGTGTTCCAGTCCCCGAATCATTCTGGTTACCCTCCTCTGCACTTTTTCCATTTCCATAATATTCTTCTGGAGGTATTGTGACCAGAACTGTACCCAATACTGCAGATGGGGCCGCACCATGGATTTATAAAGAGGCAAAATGACACTTACTTATTTTCTATACCCTTCCTAATGATCCCTAGCATTGAGTCTGCTTTTTCTTTACTGCTGCGGCACACTGGGTTGACACCTTCATTGAGCTGTCAAACCAGAACACCAAGGTCCCTTTCCTGGTTTGTTGCAGAGAGTTCAGAGCCCATCAGTTTATAAACGTAATTGGGTTTGTTTTTTTTTCGCCCCAATGTGCATCACTCTGCACTTACTAATGTTGAAGCTCATTTCCCACTGATTTGCCCTCTCCCCCAGTGTTGAGAGGTCCCTCTGGAACTCCTCACAATCTCTCTCATATCACAAAAGAGCAGCAAATTGTCAGTGATTTAATTTCTTATTTTCAGTTTTTACTGTTGGGTAGGAGCATACATGCTGAGTTTTCTGTGTCAGTTGACAAAAGCACTTGACTAGCTTTGAATGCTCTGCTTCCTGGTTTGAGTAGGCAGCGGGGCATTAATGACTTCTCTACACTGTTCTTGCCTGCAGGCATGGATCTGGGTTGGCATTCCTGGGCAGTGGAAACCTTGGACAATTTCAGTGGGAGACAATTTTCTGTTCTCCACTGTGCATACATGCCCAAAGCTCCTGTTGCTGCTTGGTATGCTTGTCCATAATGTGGGGGAGAAATGCTCCCTGATCATAGGAACCCATTAGAAGGTAGGGTTAACATTAGCAGTATTCTCTCATTGGGTACTTAATCTTTTGTCCTTCAGATTGCTTATTCCTGCTTTTGTCAGGAAACTTCAGCAGGTCCAAAATCCAGCAGCCTGGGGCTGGTTTCAGGGAGTACATTACCTCCACCCCCCACCCCGGTTACAACAGCTCCACTAGCTGCCAGTTTGTTTCTGCACACAATCCAAAAGGCTGGTATTAACCTTTGGAGCCCTAAATGGCTTGGGCCCAAGCTACCTCAAATATCATGTCTCCCATTATGAACCTGTTTGGGCATCAAGATAATTAGAAGAGACCTTTCTCTTGGTACCACCACCTTCCCATATGTGCTTGATGGAGACACAAGACAGGGCTTTCTCTGTCACTGCTCCCAGACTTTGGAATTCCCTCCCACAGGAGGCCAGGCTGGCCCCATCTTTGCTGTCCTTTCTCAAGTAAAGACCTTTCTCTTCAGGCAAGCTTTCATTCAATGATGACTGCTTTGTGTTTTTAGTATTGCTTGTGTTTCCATTTTTCAAAGTGGCATTTATTCCTTTTAATATTGCTATATTTTGTATTTTTAGTTTTAAATATTTCCTTTCAATTATGTACACCACTTTTGTATACTCGTAGTTTTGTTCTTTCAGTGTTGTAAACTTCCTTGGGTCCTTTTCTAAGGAGAAAAGGTACAGTATTTTAAATAAATAAATAACTGAATTAAGTAAGCGGTCCTAAGACCATGAAGGAGTTATGTTCTCTACTCACCTCAGGTTTTCCCTCTGAGCAAGATTTAGATACAGCCAAGGTAATATTGTAGTTAGATTACAACTGGCCTGCCAATTATAATCAAATCCTAAATAAGATATGAATCTGGAGGACCATGAGCCACTCATTCTCTAAACTCGGCCCTCATTAAGACTGAGCTACCTCATAAGGCAGTTGTGAGAATAATGCCAAGAGTAGTAGAGTCAAATACAATGATTTTAGCAAGTTGAGATTTGAGCAGAAGAGCCATTTACAGTACTTTGATTTGAGCAAACTGGAGGAGAGGTAAAGCACATACATGTATATGTTTGCCTGATATGACAAACATGGAATAACAAACTGCAATCAACCAAGGGACTTCAGCCCATCCAGGGATCAGTTGTTTTCAAGTGCAGAGCAGAAGATTTTGGTGGAAATTGTGAACTGCGTTGCTGTATTAATAGATTAATATATTTGGCAATCGTTATAGTTCTCGACTAGCAGCAGATTGTGCAAAATTACTTCCTCTGAGCAACCAGTGAAACTAGCTCCAATATTGCTCCAATATTGCTACAGGATATATAAAAATACTTATTGAGCTTTCCTAGCTGTGTTGACTTGCAAGCCAGCCCCACTGAGTTTCCAGCTTATTTGCATTACATATTTATAGGCTGCAGTCTTAGGTCCTCTTTCTTGGCAGAAAAACCCAGTAAATTTGGTAGCACCTAGCCTTGAATAGGCAAAGGTTTTTGGCTATTCTGTTGCATCTGCACAGAGCATGCTTGCTTCGTATTGAGGAACTGTGTAAAATAGTGCCTTCTCAGTTTAGTTGAGAATGACATGTGATAATTGAACATTTATTAATTAAAAGTAATCAGTCAATCAGCAGTAGTGAAAACACCATGACGATGGGAGAGTTAATTAAGGAAAGAGACCTTCTAAAGTCTCAGAGGCTTTCCAAAACCTAGAACCAGTACTGCTTGTGTTTTACACAAATAATGGACATTCCCATCATCATCATCATCATCATCATCATCATCATCATCATCATCATCATCATCATCATCATCATCATCATCGTTGAACTCCTTCTCTTTCCAGAATGAAGAACTATCACACTTAATTGCTGACTGTGCAGCAACAATAAACTTTCCAGCCATTTGCTGCAAAATTTAGACACAACCTTAATAAATATATGAACAACTTTTGCCCATCAGTTGCCTTCCATCCTCCGATGTACGGATGGCAAGGGGCTTCTTTCCCCAACTTGGTAACTTTTGGATATGTTACAGATTACAGTGCTCATCAACCGCAAAGTGAGAATGGGAACAATGGGTGTTGTGATCTAAGCACCCATTTTGTCGGGGAAGGTTACTTTTAAGTACTGAATCCATCAATGGAGGCTCTACTTACCAATGTCAGGAGGCCAGATAGTCTTTGTGAAATCCACAGTACTGTGATGGAGCTTGTATCTCAACAGGCAAATCCTGTCTTGACTTGTTAGAAGGGATATTGTTGTAAACCTGCAGCTAGAGGTTCCTCCTTGCTGACCAAATCAGCAATACAAAGGATCTAACAAGAACCTCCTGCCCAGTCATTGGAAATGAGGAAACTGAATGTGTTGTCATCACATTGCACAGGAAATCCAAAATTGAGCAAAAGGCTAAAACCATTGGCCACAAAAGGGTGGGGCGCTACTATGGCATGTCAGGCCTAACCTGTATTTGTCTGTGGATTTGTCCTTGATATGGTTTGTCCCAGTCTCAATCTGCTTTGTTCTCAAAGCTCTAGGGAATGTTCACTTTGCTGTCACACAGTTGTAAATCTTATGACACTTATTAGCAACTTCCTTCCAGAAAGTATACATTATACAATCAGGGGGAAAAAAATCACAGGCCTCCAATCTGTAACTGAGCCATGCTATTGTGTTAGGTTCTTTGCATCTGGAATGGCTCTATTTTTCTACCCAATTTCACTTGAAATGCCACATTTCTAGTCGGTTAACTGCTTTCGACACAGGACTCTCAGCCACTAAATCAGCTGCTGGAAATTCAATGGAGCATGAAATTTCCCTTATGTTTGTCATTGTCATCATCATAGTTATCATCGTCACCACCACTTCTATTACTAAAATAGCATAAATTATACTGTTTTCGCTTCAAGAATTCTGTCATTATGATGTTACCGTAATAAAAGTAGTGAGAGGGTTAAACAGAAGTGAATCAATAAAGTAGCATCAGAGTGGTGAATTAAATGGAAACTTGAGTTTACAACAATAAGTCTTGCATCTGAACTTCTCTGCAGGACTGTTATATAGAAAATCACTAAAGATAATGAATGTGCATGGCTTTTGAATGGTCTAAAGCAGTGGTTCCCAACCTTGGGTCTCCTGATATTCTTGGTCTACAGAAAACTGCCACCACAGGTAACGGTGAAAGCTTCTGGGAGTTTTAGTCCCAAGAATACCTGAGGTCACAAGGTTGGGAACCACTGGTCTAAAGCAGATGTCCCAGACTGATACTGCTCAGATGCATTATAGTGCTACTGTATACAACTTCCACCATTCCCAGCCATCATGGGAAATAGAAGAAATGATGCTACACTAAAGCAGGAAGCAAATGTGTTGCTAGAGGACATTCTGCTTTGGGCTAGATTTATTTCTGTATTTATCTGAAATATTTTCTCCGACTTTTCTGCAAGTGGGTCTACAGAAAGGCTAGAGTTGTGAGGAGTAATGGCATTAACCCTTTGGTCAAAAGAACTTTATGTTCCCAGCATAGGCCCGAGATTATCTTCCTTCGTGCTAGGCTCTCACCTAATAAAATATATTTAATTATTAGACCATTGAATGCAGGGGGTTAAACCATCTAACTGCGCCATTTTGGGGTGAATGAAAAGGACATTGATGTAAGAAAGAGTTGAGACTTGATTGGCCTGAACTTTAGAGGAAATATATTAATGTAGACAGAAAATGGAACACTGTTTTTGTACTTTCAGGATGTCTGCAATACATCAATACACACACACACACACACACACACACACACACACACACACACACACACACACACACACACACACACACACACAAACTGAAGTGTCATTTGAATAATCATGTGACCTTGTTACTGCAATTTCCTTCTGATCTCAACAAACCTGTTCACCCCTTGCCATTCCTCATCATTTTATTGTGTCATGCCTCTTGTTCACACAAAAAGTGACCATATGACTTGATGTGACAGCGATTACCTAAAATGAAAGTTTAACAAATGGAACTGTAGCAGACAGAAATGTACTAGTAACAAAAATGTGGTGATGGATGGGAATAACTATGCGTCAGCTCAAATTAAGTGTTTGCTATGAAAGAAAGATTGCAAAAAAAAGAAAACCAGTGGCTTTAAAATCAACACATCTAAAGAAAAAGGAACCACCACCACCTTGACAAATAACTGAAAATCAGTTCCAAATATCTCATTATAGAGTACTGTAACTAATGTGAAGCCTCCTTATGCTGAATTACAATATTGCCTTAGAGCCATCCCTGCTATTAAGCATAACTGAATTAACTGCCTCAGGTAGCAATAGCAATTTCAACTTCTGTTGTGTGATGTTCTTCCAGAATGCCCTGGCTTTTCTCTTTTCTTGGTGGGCAAAGCTCTGAGGTTGTCGTGGGAAACTCTATCTCATTGCTCAAGTTGAAGTATGAGCCAAATGTCAGTCCAATCCATAAAATGGAAGAGAAAGGAGGCCATCTTGTTCTTGATCCTGCAGACAAACAATCTGGGTTCCTTGCCCTCTGAAGAGGCCGGCCACAGAGTCTGGTGAAATGTCAGGAATAAAAACTTCCAGAACATGGCCAAACAGCCCGAAAAAATCACAACAACAATCTGGGAACAATTTAAGAACAAGTTTAGGGACATGAATGAAGAACCCATTATCTTCAGCAGTAGCCATATTGATTAGGGGGTGAGGGGGCTAACAAGAGACATATTTGGGAGGCACCAGTTTAAGGACGTCTGTTCCAAAACATTTCCAAGCTTGTTGTCAATCACAATTCATAATCAGAAATAACCAAAAATGGGAAAATTCCAGATTTTGCAAATGAATTAAAAATAAAATACTGCAAATTATTTGCTTACATTAAATAGATTACACTTTGCTGATATCTGTTGATACAGACAAAAATGTGTTATTGTTTTTTTAGCAAGATTGAAGATTTATCAGAACAAACAAAACAACACTAAACCACCTGAGGACATCGGAGGTCTCCAAATGCTAAAGCAGAAGAAGCAATTACTGTAAAATGGAAGAAACACATCTGCTAGAGGCAACTGGAATAATAGAGGGGGTGTACGGCCGATAAAATAGAGGAAAGGGAAGAGCAGGATCTACAGAAGGCAGGAAAACTAAAATAGGTTAGGGTAGACTTTGAAAAATGCAGAGGAAGATACATTGCAATTTGATGGCAAAGACACAGGAATTTTGATGCAATCCATGATGGATTTGAGGAGTCCATCATGGCTTGAGGATTGAGCTGGGGACTGAGGAGATACAGTATGTTATATTTTCAGTCCTGCCTGTTTGAAAAACAGTTTTGTGTGAGTGCATGTTTTTGCTTGTTAAGGAGCAGGTACCTCCTTGCTTGTTGGTGTAATAGAACACAATAGTATTGTCAGTACCAGTCCGAATAACTTTGCCTCGGAGCTGTTTCTGAAAAGCTTTGCAAGCTTTTATCACAACAAGAAGTTCCAGTTTGTTGATGTGGACTCCTAGCTCCGAGGGGGACCACATACCATGGATCTTTAGGGATTTGCAGTACCCCCCACAAGCTGGTGAGGCTTACATTGGTGCTGTCTTGTAGGTGAAGCCTTAATGGACAGCAAAACCTGCCTAGAAAAAGGAGTCAGTCTTCTACCATGTGAATTGGTAGGCCAGCTTGGGGGATGACTGTGAGGGAAGTAAAAGGTGGCTGGCGAAGAGGATTGAATGATGCCAGGAACCAAGCATTAAGCAACCTCATCTTGAGTTGTGAATGAGGGATGACAGCAGTCATTGAGGCTATCCTGCCAAGGGTGCATTGAACATGAAGGGCAGTAACAATGGTCCACAGCTTGAAAGAACAGAGGAGTGAAATAAGGGCAGTGAACGTCTCTTGCGGTAAGTAAGCTTGTGTGGTCTTTGAGTTGAGCACTGCTTTGATGTAGTGCAGTGGTGGCGAATATTTGGCACTCCAGATGTTTTGGACCACAACTCCCAGAATTCCAAGCCTGCATTGGCAATAACAAAGGACTGTGGGAGTTGTGGTCCAAAACATCTGGAGTGCCAAAGGTTCACCACCACTGATGTAGTGTATACAATGAGCCAGAACCTGAGTGGACTTCCCAGTGTTTATGGTGAGACAGATATTGTGAAGGAGGGAAAGAGTGAGAGCAATTTCCCTTTGTGCTGAACTTGGGAGAGAGCTACTGTGTGCCAGTCATCAATGTAGGGAGAGATGGTAATTCCTTGCAGGTGGAGATGAGCTGCCACCTGGGCAGCTGTGGCCAAACAAAATGGGAGCCTTTTGAACTGGTAGGGTTGGTGGTCCAGCGGGAAGCAAAGTAAAGGACGATGCTCTGGGTCTATTGAGATGTGAAAGTAGGCATCTTGCAGGTCGACCACTGCAAACCAATCAGGTGACGGAGGAGAGGTATAATGGATTTGAAGGTGACTGCAGAATTTTGTAGTGGTCATGTCCTGATTAAGATCTTGCAAATCCAAGGGCAAACATTGCCATCTTTCTTGAGAACTGTGAAATACTGGGAGAAGAAGCCAGCAGTTGTAAAGTGGTGAGGAACTGACTCAATGTCATCTTTGGTAAGCAAATTTATCTATTGGCAGGTTGAGGACAAAGATGTTGGTCTAAAGTAAGAGGCCTGAGAGGGCTGTCTGGATGTTTCAGGAGTATGTCTCTGGTTACAGTAACTTGTAGAGTAGCGATGTCAAGATTGGAACTGAAGTTTCTCCTGATATGGGTGGTGGTGGTGGTGGTGGTTTAGACATTCTATCATCGGATGATCTTTTTCTGGCATTTTCCAAAAGATGATATGTCTCGACTTTAAGCAGACCCTGGTCACTGAAGGATAGGTCTTCAATCTGAGATTGTGCATCCTCAGTTAACCCTACAGTGTGTAGCCAGGAAAAATGGTGTAAAGTAACAGCTGTGGCCATTGAGGGTGCAGTAGAGTCAACTGTGTGACGGTCTTGTTGCTTTGCCACTGACATGCACTCTTGTTGGAAAGTGGAATGAGATGCTTGGAATGAGATATAGGAAATTCAACAGGAAGTAGATATTAGACTTTAAATTGCTTTTAATGTTAAATGTTCTTACTAATGTTTTTACGAAGTATTTGGAATTTTTGGAAATTTGCAAAGCTATACTTTGCATACTTTGTTGGTATGATTGGTCTAAGGACTGTAACAATAAACTGATTGACTCTTTGGGTCTCAGTTCCAGTTACCAAAGTCTGAGTCTTTGGTATCAAATTCCTGAATTTCAAGCCCCCAGTCCAAGTTCTTATTGAAAACAAGTCCCTCAGCCCCAGGAAAAAAGGGAGGGGTGGGTGGTTTCTATGTCATGAAGGGGAAAAACATAAACAAATGAGAGTTCAGTTGCCAATGTGACTTAAGCTCAACTTGACAGCAAGTCTTGTGACCTGAGTGCTCATCCCTGCAAACATGTCCCCATTTCAAGCTCTGCCCTAACTGGCATCTTCTCCAGTCTTGGTCCTGACCCAGTCCCAAAATCCACGTATGTTGTTGAGTACTCTCAGGTATTCAGTTTATCACCTCGTCTTGTGCAAGACGAGAAATTGGCAAGGAGGAAAAGGTAGACGTTTTTGGATCAGAGCCAAAGTTAAAATCCAAGAAGTAGAAGGTTGGGAGATGAGAAGGCAACAGAAATATAGCAAATACATTAGTTGAGGCTCCAGGCCACACCTAAGAAACTACCTGGCATTTTTTTCATCGGGCCAAGAACTTTACATCTAAGAACTCACTCCTGGCAATTCCATCTTTTGCTATGCTTGAACTTTTGGTACAGCTCTGAGGAGGAGGGTCTTGCCCTCAAAATATTAACAATTTTTTTTGTTATTTTATCTGTAGCCTTAAGGTATCACGTGGTCTAGTTTTGTATTTGGTTTTTGTGATGGCTACATGGCTCCCCAGCTTGTTTTGCTTCAATTAGTAATATAGTAGTAAAGCTGGTGTTGTAATTGCTTCCCAGGCTAAGATCCATTATCACACACCCTTTCAATTAATTAATATGAGGCACAATATGAGGTATCACATCTAATACTTTGAATGGGAGTTACTCAAGAGCCTGATCAGACGTATCCTGCTATGTGATTCTTAATAGCGCACCTTCTGACTGTACCTCAGGGGGTGACGACATCCATTTTCACAGTTCTTGATGACTAATATCTGCCTCAGTGAGTGAGAGGAAGATCTTTCTTTCTTTCTTTCTTTCTTTCTTTCTTTCTTTCTTTCTTTCTTTCTTTCTTTCTTTCTTTCTTTCCTTCCTTCCTTCCTTGGCGGTTACCTCACGTCCTTCTTTGTTCCATTACTAGTTTTGTACCATGACAGCATTGGTTGCGATCACGTGGTTTTGTCCCTGTTTCAGTGTTCCCATGGTTGTGATAACTTGTCTTGTGACAAGTGTTACCTCACAGTCTTGTATCGTGACAATCACTGAATTTGTCTAGCTTCCTTTTCCCTTTGTTGGGGGGGGGTTAAAAATTCTTTTTCGATATTTCGCTTCTGAAAAGTCAATTTTTTTAAAAAAGTGGACAGTTTTCTGAGAGAAAAAAAGTTTTTTTTGCATGACAGCCTTTACTACATGGTGTCTTGTCTCAGACCAGAAAGCAGGAACAAAGAGTGACAAGGGAAAACCCTACCTCAGCACCAGGTACAGTATTGTTGCACTTAGCACCCGTTCCAGGGGCATTGTCAAGACAAATTTCAGTAGTTGTGCAATGGACGTGAAGTAAATTTTTTTGTACCTCTCCTAAGTGCAACACTAACAGAGACAAAACGGACGTGCTGGGTGGTAGTGGTGGGTCTATAACAACCCAGCAGTCCTCCTTCTGGTAGGCAAAACAAACAAATAAACAAATAGGATGGGCTTAAAGCCTTCCTAGTACACTTGCTGAACTAGAATAAATTAAATATAAAATATTGATTGCTTGATTTATATAGACATCCAGCAATCACTGTTTCAGACATTTTATGTGCTATGTAGGTAAGTAAAAATAAAGCAAAGCAAAAAGCAAAGTGTTCTGCTTATATACCGCCCCATACCACTACAAGTAGTCTCTGGGCGGTTTACAATTTTGATTACAGTGTGCAGGCTACACATTGCCCCCCCAGCAAGCTGGGTACTCATTTTACCGACCTCGGAAGGATGGAAGGCTGAGTGAACTTTGAGCCTGCTACCGGGGATTGAACCCAGGTCGTGAGCACAGTTTTACCTGCAGTACAGGCATTTAACCACTGCGCCACGAGGCTCATAAATTTAAAACTTGGTCCCTAATTTTAGATAAGAGCAAAGACAAGTTAGCAACTGATTCCTTCTTCATTTGTTTTTCCTTGGAAGACTGTGATCTTCTCATCTTCAACATTGGAATGCACATCTCCCTTTTTTTCCTGCCCCCCAAAGGCTATGCAGAATAATTGTTTTTCTAATAGCACTGATCTCATAAATGAAGGAATGTCATTTACAAGAGATCAGAGTTAAACTCCTTGCTCAAAACATTCATATGAGTTTGGCCATCCTGCGTATTCACAAGGCATCCTCAACTTACAACAGACTCTATTATCTTTCTGCAGCTTGGCATCCACCAGATGTGCCATCCCTGCTATTGACCAGAGTGAGTCTCAATATCACAGATATTCCACCAACTCTCTTCTACTAGAAGCAAACAAAGGGCACCTTTTAGAATGCTATTCTCAGCCTTAGGTCTCCAGATAGACTAAAACTCTCCAAAGCCTTAACCCCCACTGTGCTGGTCAGGATTTCTGGGAGTGGTAGCCCCAAGAACATCTGAAGACCAAGGGTTGGGAACAACTGTTTTAGAAAGTGTAACTAGGGCTCAAAGGAAGTAGATAGAAACAGATAATATACCTGATATTAGTATCCAGGAAGAAACATTGCTTATGGAGTCTAAAGGCTTGGTGATCCCACTAGTGGTTAGAAAATGCTTTTTAAGAAAAATTAATATCAGAACATCCAACAACCTCCATAACACGGGGTTCAAAAGGATCATCCAGATGCTGCTCATTCATGAGTTATTTATCTGATCTGGTTCCTGTCACTTGAGGAATTTAATTCTCACAGTTTAAGATAACATCGGCTGGTGTGAGCCATAAAACCATAAATTATACAGCTCTAACTCAACATTTAATGATTCTCACCATTTCTACTAACTAACCGTCCCTCCTCTCCACCCTCCTCCTCCCTCCCCTCAACCATACACCCCCACCTCTATTTGCTACAGCCTATCATATCATCTACAGCCCATGAATACCTGCTATGAAATGTATATCTCAGCTCATATTATATCTTACACCTCATTCTGCTGCTATATATGTCTGAAGAAGTTCACATGTGAACGAAACGTTACATTAAAATATGAAAGTTAGTCTTTAAGGTGCCACATGTTTGTGTCTTTTTATTTTATTTTGTTTTGTTTTTCTTTGAATTTTGCCTGAAATTCTTGAAAAGACTAACACGGCTACCCTCTCTGAAACTTAGCAGAAAGAAGTCAGTCTTGGTACATGCTCAGGATTAGGGCCCTGTTTATGCTTTTTTTGTAGGGATGGGTGGGGGAGGATGATGGAGAAAGCTTTCCAGGTGATGTTCTGTGCCTATGGCTGCATGGGCCTCTTCCTTGTTGTGAAAATAACAAAAATTACAACACTTTATAATCTGGTTCATGAAAGGTCCATGCTGAGTTTTGCGCTTGCCATGCCTAATATTCTAAAGGAGACATTAACAACACCCCCCCAAGCTTCTCGATGACAATAATGAAAAATGCATCCATCTATTCAAACAATCTGGAAGTCAGTTTTCAGGATTGTGACCTCCAAAGAAACATACACAATAGGAAAGGCATCTGGCGAGTTATCAATGTTTATGCTTCCTTCGATAAATATACCCTGAATTGCATAAGGTTATCAACACTCTCAAGAGAAAGCACCCTTGAACGCTAGGGTTGTGTGACTTGGCTAAAGGTGTAGGAAGCAAAGGCAAAGACTTTTAGAAGTCTTGATGAATTTGTCCATTTCCACCGCACCATCTATAATTACAGCACAACATGCTAAACTTAGGTCTTACCTTTTCCCACAGCATACAGTTTAATTCCAGCTGAGAAATATGGTCGTTCTCATTTCATGCTTTCTGGAGCAACTTCTCTGAAAGGCTGGAGAGCATTCGAAAGGATTTGCCAGAGCTATTTGGTATCACTCTTTTAAAATGGAAAAGATAAATCCAGGCAAAGGACGAAGAAGAAAGAAAAGTCCTTCCTCTGTACAGAGACGTGTAGCCTCGGAGAACTGAAACACATCTGCAATCCCAGACTACAAGGACTGGGAAATCCCAGCTCCTTTCAGCACATGTTGCAACAGTAATGCCAGGAAGCTAGCAAGGAACTACGAAGGAGGAGGAAGGATACTCCCCGGTGAGTGAGTCACAGCCTCTGGGCATGCTTCACCTAGTTTCTGCTCACTGTTGTACCCTCCCCTCTCTTTTCAACTGGGAGTAGTTTTTACAACACATATTGCTGCATTTTGGGTTGTCACTTTGAAACCAAGATTTTGGGGGTCCATTCTTAGATCCTGACATGTAGGCGTTTTACATCTTGAGGCTATTGGCTGATCTCAAATGATTTACAATTCTGGGATGGCCCAGAAAAATTTGTAGCCTGAGGCAGAATGAATAATTGAACTTAATCATTATAAGCAGCTAGATTGTTGATTATGAGTGGAATTAATCAGGTAGACTGATGTGAGCTAAGAAAAAAATATTATTTTTTACTTTAAAAACCCTCCTCCTTCTCTTCTTCTACCTTTGTCTCATGTGGTGGTGGGGTCCCCAATTCTGGATCAGGGACACCATTTCTCTCGGTTGCTGGCTTGGTCCGGGTGTAGGTGAGTGGCTCTCATATCATTGTGCATCAATGTGTATCAATATCAAGCCAACATTGCTTTGGTTGGCTCTTTGGTCATTTGCCATCCGCCTCCAAATCACGGCCCTTCTGTGCTAGCGTGTTGGTTGGTGCACAAGACATGGCCATACCATTCTTTCATCTAGCCAGCAATTGGATCAATGCTGTACTACTTGCCTGATGTCACCACTGCAGATGTAGTCAAAGCGAGTATTACCACTGATCCAGCACAACATCTTTGTTTCCATTATGCCAAGGCGATGCTCAGTTTATTTCATCGCTGGCCAGCATTCCACACCATAGAGTGCAACTAGTCGAATAACTGTTCTGTATATTTTCAGTTGGACTCAGTCACTAATCTTTTCATTGCAAATAACACCAGTCATCGTGGGCCATTTTGTCCAGAATGTATTTATTCTCACAGTGGTTTTGTGCCTTAGACTTCTGTCAGCCACAATAGTTGAGCCAAGATACTAGAACATCTGAGCGTGTGGTAAGTTGATATCGTTCATGCAGATTTTCCAGGCTCTTCGGGGTCTGTCGTCATGTACTTCATCTTTTTAATGTTGGGGTGGAGGCCATACGTTGCAAGACAGTTGCTCCAAGACTCCACCTGCTGCTCGAGGTCTGCCTTGCTATCAGATGTGAGAAGAACACCATCTGCATAGAGGAGCACCCGTGGTTGAGGTCTTTGTAGGTTGCAGGTGGCGACCTCCATCACTGTGATGAACAGCAGAGGTGAGAGGATCGAACTCTGGAGGATGCTTATGGTAATGCAGAAGTCTTTCGACGTTCCAGCTATTCAGATCCTTGTAGAAGAGCTTCACCCATCAGACAAGCTCTTCTGGCACCTCTCATCTATGCAGCTTGTAACAGATGACATCATGTGGCATGTGATCTAACACTGTGTCAATTGTGCCACAGCCATTAAGAAAGCTTGCTTGATTGGTTGAGAGATTCTCTCTCTCTCTCTATATATATCTCTCTAAGTACTAATTTTGATTTTTTTAAAAAGCAACATTACAGAAAAATGAATGGATACAGTTTCAGCTGTTTCTCAGAACTTTGACTGAAAATCTGCTGCTTTGCAGCAGGTTTTCCCACAGTAGTGATGGGAAATGTCGCACAACTTTCCAATTAATTTGTTATACTGTTTCCTATCCTTTCCAGTTGGGAGGGCCACATTGAAATTCATGGAAAATGTAGCATTACCCAGCAACTGTGCTCTTAGGAAGGGTGTACAATCTCAGGATAGCCCTATGAAAAGAGAATGGTAAACCACTTCTGAATACTCTACCTAGGAAACCTTAAAAAGTGCCCACTTTACGTCAAAACATAATAATTATTTATTTTGGGGGTTGTCTAAATACAGGGCACTGAGAAGTAGCTTACCAGTCCCTTCTGCACAGGTTGACTCTTCTGCCAGGAAAGACAATGGGGAAATCAAATTCCCAGCCTCTGGCTCGGAAGCCAGGTACCAAACGTCATTGTGTTGCTTAGTAAGCTAGTGGACTTTTGGCTAAGTAATCAGGTCTAAATATTCTTATGAATATTTTAATTGTCAGTAACATCTTGTGATCTATTGTGTTTATCTTTGTACATTCACTAAAACAGTGGTTCCCAAATTATGTGCCCTTGGAAGGACTTTCATGGAGTCTGTAGACGTACTGCTCAGGCTGGGCTTCTCCGCTCCATCCAAAGGACAGTATCTTATTAGAGAAATCACTACCCAGTAAAGTCAAGGGAGCTGTAAGGCAAAAAAGTTTGAGAACCTCACCTACCATCTGTTTTCTTTACCCCCTCTGATTCCTATGGGTGGAATCAGAAGTGAATTTCAGTAATTCATTTGTCAGCAACAATACATTGTTAGTGATTGCTATTATAATGCACCATGTTTTAGGGTGGTTTGGTTTTCAATGGCAAACACCAAGACCTATTAGCTTTACAAAAGACTTGATACAGGACAGGTGAGAACAATGTTATATGGATCAAAACAGCAATTTGTATTTTTGCAATCTCCTCGAGAAATCACAAGTGTCATGAGTATTTAAACATAATTCACCACTCTTCTGCCAAATATGAAAATATTTATTAGCTGCCTGAACCATAGGCTATAGAATTGGGATATCTACTCATTTTTGCCCCGGGGCCTTGTCTGCCTTGGAGACTGCCTCTTCTATCATCTGGATATTTGCATGTAAGGAAACACTGCAAAAAAAAAATAACACCACTGTTACCACTTTGGCATAAGTCTCATTCCAAGAAAATCCAATCCAATTCAACTATGGTTTGAGCTTCTAGGGAAACAGGATTGCCCAAATCCCTGTTACAACTGATTCTATTAAATCTGTTGTAATATAAATGTAGTCAAATATGTGAAAGGTGGGTTTCATATTTAAACTAATGCATGAAAAAGAAACATATGCAGTCCAGAATACAACCTATTTGACGCAACCAAATTGCATCACAGTACCAAATTCACCAGGGTGAATTTGGTACTGTGATGCAATTTGGTTGTCAGATCTTTGCAGGCAGCTTTTGCTCTCCAAAGGAAGTTCCATTAACCCCCTTCGCTATCCAGGTCATACCTTTTACAAGTAATTCCAAACTTTGAACAAAAGTGATTGAACATTAGAAATACTGATGATATCAAAATTGGGATTCTTTTCATCCTGTACTGTTGTATTGGGAAGGCAGACTTCATTAGAAACTAGATCCAGGGAACTTTGCAGATAATACCTGCAGGAATAAGTTTCACAGGAAGGATAAGTGGCTCAGGGCTCATGGTTCATCTTCAGTTAAAAAGATCCCACCACCATAGGTGGTAATATGTCTGCTAAAATTCTGGAGATGTATTATAACTGGGTATAGACACAGTAGTAGAGCATGAAACAGAAAAGCTGCCGCCCTGTATTGATTAAACCTTTCTCCAACCTAGTCTACTATGGCCCGCTCTTGATTGGCAACATCCTTCTAGACCAGGGGTTCTCAACCTAAGGGCCCGGGGCCGGATGCGCCCCCCCCCCAGATCCTGAATCCGGCCCCTGGGAACAATTGCAAACCCCCCCTACCCCCTGTTTTGTGAGCAAGCCATCCTCTGCAGCTGCTTTTGGACTGGGATCCGCCCCCCAGTGGTGTCTGGGTGGTGGTGGACCGGTCCGCTGGTTGAAAACTTTGAGGACCCCTGTTCTAGACCCTTCAGCAAAATTCTTTCCTGTCTTTGATCATTTAAGGTGGTAATGCTAGGGAGTGATTCTAGGACCTTCCTCATATCAAACCTTTCCCAACAAGTCTTTCCATAATTTTTCAATATAAAGAAGTTATTTTGACCTCCTCGAGGAACTCCTTTTTACCTAGCACACAAGATTTCCTCTAAGAGGAGGCTTTGGGCTTCCAAATTGACATCTTTATTATCAGGCTTGTGTGGTGATGTGGATTAAGGAATTGATACTTTTTAAAAATAACAGACAAAAATCAAAGAAAAAGAAAAGACAAAAAACATGTGACACCTTAAAGACTAACTTTAATATTTTAATGTAACGTTTCATGGACACCTCTACTTCTTCAGACATACAGCAGTATCTGGAAGGACATGACCTGCAAGATGGGTGGTTTGCGTTCTTATGGTACGACAAAGTTAAACAACATAAATATTTTCTAAGACATATGATTAGGAACGATTTATTTAAAACAAGGGAAATAATTAAGTGCAAAAATTACAGGAAAACACCTAGATGGGTCTTTCCGATTGAAGCTTTCACACATCCAAATCTCATTAACTACCAGAAGTTTATCACATATGACTCATTTTTGAATGAAGGAGGAATACTTAAGCTTAAAGATCGATCAATAGAAAGCCTAGGGTTGATTAAGTTAAATTCAATATATAAGCAGGACTTCAAAAAGCAAGGATTTGAGGACCAATATTTACCATCGGACTAAATATTGCTTGCAACCAAAGTGGGCAAAAAACGTTGCATATACAATAGAATTAGAACATTCTAATTCAACATCAGGGACATTCCCAATGAGTTATTTAGCTTCATGAGGTGGCCAAAGTATTGGAGCCTCAGCTTCAAAATCTGTCCTTCCAGTGAACATTCGGGGTTGATTTCTTTCAGAATGGATAGGTTTGATCTCTTTGCAGTCCAGGGGACTCGACTCTCCTCCAGCACCACAGCTCAAAATCATCGATTCTGCGGTGATCGGCCTTCTTTATAGTCCAGCTCTCACTTCCATACATCACTACCGGATAGTAAACTGGATAGTTTACTAGGATAGCACTATTGATGTTTACTGTGCCACTATGTAACACATTTCCCCCCCTTTCCAATGTCTTTGTGATAGCCTGCACTCACATATTTATATCTCTATTTCTTATTTTTTGAGTATTCGTATAATTCTTTTTTGCATTTTAATGCCAAATGTAGGTGTTTGTTGGTTTTACCTGAAGATGGGGTAACTGAACTGTATTGATTTTGGGTTGAACAGTCTGTATTAGATGAATTTGTAGAAAACCCTTTCACCAACTAATAGAAGAGGTATCCTGCATATAGACCAATAGGCTGTCAAGTGCATTCCAGGATATACTACAGTGAAGTATTTTCTAAACTCTAGAAAACTGTATAAAACTGCAACATCTGACAGTTTTTCTGAAAGATAAGGCTAAGAGTGGAATGAAAGCCAGATATAACAATACTTCACATGGTATCTTACACCCACACCCAGAAGTAATATGGAACAAAGGGAAGACTATCACTATCCATGCCTCATAACCAGACTTGAACACTTGTGGGTGTGTGACATCATACTTACTAATATAGTGCACTCTACATGGAGCTGCCTATGAAATTAGTGCAGATGCTGCAGCTAGTACAGAATACAGTGGCCAGATTATTAACAGGGACTAAAAGACACCATCATGTTTGTTTTCTGTTCTGGATGCCCTGCACAGGCTCCCAATACATTTCTGCACTGATTTCAATGTTTTAATGATTAAATACGAAGCCCTACAGACTTTGGAACCTCAATATCTGTCAGAATAGTTACTTCCAAACTACCTGGACCACTCATTCATCTCAAGCGGGGCATTTGAGGATGCCAACACTGACAGGCGTGAAACACAAGGAGAAACCAGGCCTACTTGGTACTTGCCCCCTCATCTATGGAATAAACTGCCCCCAGATATATGCTTGGCTCCACACATAAAATCTTCAAAAAAGCCAGTTACAAACTTGGCTCTTTAAGATAGCTTTCCAAGAACCTTAATCTTTATCCTTCTAATGCCCCAAAATCTTTCAACTGCCTTTTGTTATGTATAATTTGTTTATTTATTTTAACAATATTTCCCCAGTATTACTTTGTTAATGCTGAATTTGACTATAGATATTTTATTTTTATGGTTCTATGTTTAATTTAAATTTGATTAATTTACACTTTATTTTTTATTGTTTGTTGGCTATAATTTCTATTTTGTTATATTGCAAACTAACCAGAGCAGCCCTTCAGCTAGATGGGTGGTATAAAAATCTAAACGAATCAATCAATCAGTCAATCAATCCATCATGCAAGTGGCTTGTTGGCATTAAGCAGATTTTGTAAAAACCCATTGTTTAGAGAAAGAAAAAGAGCTAGGTTTAAGAAATTACAGAAGTATGCGTCACAGAATGTCTGTGAAGATTCTCAGTCATCCAGGTGAGTTTATCTGGAAGATGAGTCATGGCAACTAGACTTTTCTTAAGATCAAAACGTTTCGATTGCTCAAAAAAATAAGTCCAGTTGCCATGACTCAACCTGGACATGCTTCACAGAAAATAGCTGTACTATGCCATGTCAGTGAGCAACTGAATCAAATGTTGCCAAGTATGTGCAAGGCAGTGAACCACACCCAAATGTACAGATTCCTTTTCTGTGTTGTAATTATTTATATACATTTGAATACTCTACTGTTGGTTTCTGGATAAACTGGCAAATGCTACTGCAGCAAACAACCTCATGTATCAAACTTTCAGAACTCAGAATTCAGGCTAGCATTGGCTCTGTTAAACAGAGTTATCTGTCAGATCTACTCCAATATACTATCTCTGTAAGCAAATAAATGGTTCTACAACTCCAATTGCTCTTTCAGAGTTTGGTTGCACCCATCAAGTTTTGCAAGGTAAAACTGATCTAACACAGTTGATCTTACAGTGACTGAAAGGATGAAATGTTAAGATTATGTAAATGATGGGTAGAAACAATTAGAATAGGAAAACCATCCATCTGTGGAGAAAATGAGAAGCATCACCAGACAAGTTTGGATAAAAATTTATTTTACATACAGAACATTGCCACTAATAAGACTATTCAATTCAGGATAATTTTTTCAAAATTTATTTACAGAAAGGGTCTGGTACTGGTACTGGTACTTGAAAGCGGCCACTCACCCATTTCCAATCCTGGAATCCAGATGCTGTCAGCAGGAAGACAGGCCTTGGGGGTAAATCTAGCTCCATGCAACTGAGTTGGGAATTTTGAGATATCCAACTGAACACTTCCAGGCCAGAATTCTCACTACTGGCAAATAGAAACTGATGCAGGTGAGAATTTGACAACAGGCCTTGATGAACAAGGGACTCACTATGTGCCATATTAAGCAACTGCCCTAAAAGCTGGACCATTGCTCAGGTTTGGAGGCTTGATGGCAATCTGAACAGCAACAATCTTGAAATACAGAACATTAAATTACAGAAACTACAAGTATATGCAGTAATTGTGGTGTTCCTGAAAGCCAAGGGTTCTAAAAGCAGGAGTTTGGGCCCGTGATATCACACGTATTTCAGGCAAATGGGGAGAGGATAGAAAAAATATTTCGACCTAGATTCAATTGTGTTGAAAACAAAGACCCTACTTGGAAAAGGAAGGAGGAGTTAAATGTGGTAGTATGAGAGTGTCCACTAAAACCTGCAAAAGCCAGACTCATTCACGCTGCTCCATCTTCACCTTAGGGGGCCTTAAAAAGGTCCTGTTTTTCTTCTCTTTCTTCCCTTTTGTATTTGCTTGAAAGTTCCTCCAGCTGTCCACGCGCCCATCTCGGCTCTCCTAAATATGGGAAGGATGAAAAGAATCAGTCAAAGCAGCTTGGAGATCAAAGCTATCATATGCTGCAGCTTTTCTGTTGTCAGTTTCAGAACTAGTATCCCAGACCTATAATATCTTAGCTTTATCTTTGTGCCTCCAGGCCGCTCTTGACCACAGCTTATGAAAAGAGATCCCACTCTTTTATCCAGCATTTGGCATTTAACTCCCCGCATCCAACCTGCTAATAATTTTTGTATCTGCAAAAGGCGAATCTTGTGGATTCTAGTAAATCCTGAAGCAGATCTCATAAATTTGAATACGGCCCAGATTTGCTATTTTTCCAGCAAAACCCAGCAACTTACATGTGTGCACATGAATAAAACAATGCACTCATAAAGTTCCACTGAGTTTAGTGATTCTTGCTAGAGTATGTTTTAAGAGTAGACAGGTGATGCTTTGAGGAAACATCCAAAGCTATAAGAACAGTTACCTCAAAGTTCTTCTGCCACTCTCGCTCACGCTTGGCTTTCTCTTGAGCTTCTATTTCTTCTTCCCTCTGACGCTTCCTAGAACATAATCCCAGGTTAGATATTAGCAATCTCTATGGACCAAATGTGATAGGGTGACCAATGAAGACTATTAATATTACTGTATTAAAGTTACTGTAAATTAGATGCAACTCAACAGCAAATAGCACCCACACAAAGAAAAAAATAGTACTTTGGCTTTCACTTAAAAACTTGACAAGCTTTTTGACATTCTTAACAAAGTGTAAAATTGTGCTTTGCTGTGAAGCTGGTTGTGCTGCAGAGTACAAAAAGGAAGCTCATATTCAATGTATATGTCATAAGGAGCTGAAGATCCCTGTAAATTAACTTGCTTTCATTAAGGGCCAGAGAGACCACATCAAATTGGCCTGCCAGATTTGCCAGAACATAACAGACAAGTAAAAAAGAACAATCAGCAAGAAGATGAGAAAAAAACTTTCTGAATATAATCAGAGGAGTAAGCCAGATGTTTCTGTACCATCAAATGAAGTTATTTTCTCGACTGATGGGGAAAAACAAATGGCTGATCCTGAAGATGGAAAGGATGAAAGTTATGGGATGCCAATAGAACTGCCAAGTACTATACCCTTTATACTTCAAATGAAAATAAAAAGCACAACACATTGGAAATATGCAATGCTGCTACGCAGAGCATCAGGTATGGTGCTTGATTGCGTGCCACAGCTGCCATTCCCATTGCAGCTTATATAGATGCTGGCTTAGTTACTAAACAAGACAAGACATTTGTCGTGGATCACAATCAAGTCAAGAGGCCCCAAGAAATGCATCAAGATCAATAATTTGATGAACTCTGTGAGAAGAGTGAAACTGACTGCATCTTCTTTGATGGCCGTCAAGACACAACTCAGGTTCTGCTGAAAGCTGATAACTCTGATCATTTGGAACGAATTAATTACGTTATACAAGGTACCACTGTAATTCTTTGTAAGCAGTCCCCACATTAATACTTTTGGATACCCCAACACCAATTTCAGACATCAAGATTTCCAGCAGCCTACCAAAAAAAATAATTTAGCACTCTTACTTTTCGTGCATTTCTTTTGCTTCTCTCTCTTTTCTTTTAATTTCAAGTTCTGCAAAGAGTTTCATTGTCTGCTTGTACACAGCTTGCTTGAACTGTAAGAAAAACCAGCTTAGTATTCATATTGAGATATTATTGCAACTAAATTTTTCATCTCTTCAGCTTTACCCTCAGAGTCTGCACAAACAACAAGTTAGGGATTCCCCCCTCCCTGGAGAAGTGTTACAGAGTTGGTAACTAAAACAGTACAAAATAAAAAACACCTGCTGCAAGAATTGAGGCTCACAATCAAGACTACCAACTCAGTAAACAGTTAGTAATACAGTATCTTACAGCAGTCTTTCAAACGTCCATACAAATCATCAGGCTATAGCAATGGCTTTCCAGTTTGGGGAAGATGTCTGAGTGGAATCTAAAACCGTACTCTTCCTACACAAGTAGCAAAAGCTGACACAAGTAATGCAGAAGAACAAAACATAGCTATGCAAAAGTTTCTGGAATATTTATTTTCTAGACTTGTTAAAATGATGTTCTCGGCAAAGCTATAACTGAGAAAGAATGGAACAGATCAGGCCCATCTTCAGGCGAACATAACATACCTGTGCCTACCAAGATCACTGTTGGGACCCATTCCCACTATTCTACTTACATAGTGCTCATTGGACTACAAACAACTCCATATTGACAGAAAAAGTGGTTCAGGAGATGTTGGAGTTTTTGAGACATGCTGCACATCAGATCAACAGGTGCTAAAAATTAAAATGCTGTGCAATGGTCCCTATGTAGCTTCCTTCCAGAGTGACAGACTTCCAATTGCCTGGCATTAATTACAGAGTTGCTGTAGCATGTATTCTGGCAAACTATTGGAGCCCCACCAATGTAGAAAGGTGTGCAGACAGTGCTTTGCCAAGTGTTCCCTCAAATCATTTCACAATTATAGTTTTCTAAGTTGAAATCATAAAGAGTAATAAAAGTACAGCATTTTGATTTTTCATTTGGCAAGAGGGGATGCTGTTGATGTGGCCTGGTATCGGGTGAATGTCATCTAGCTTAAAAAAACTTATTTTGTATACCTTTTTATACATAATTTTATTACTTATTTATATTCTGCTTGATAGTGTATGTTTATCTGTTAAGATTTTACTTTAAATAGCAAGTAAGCGGTCAATGTTCACTAATCTCTTCCCTTCCTGAAGCACAAGGCATTCTGGAAATCCTAAAGTCTTATCAAACTATAAAGCAAGCAAAATATTTAAACTGAACATTATCTACATCCGAAGGTGGCTGGAATGCCATATAAAACAAATGAAAAATATTCTCTGCCACCTCAATCCAGCCCTAAATTTGGAAATATGGATATTAGGAGCCCCTCATAGTGCAGGATTTCTATACAATCAGGCTCATGCTGTTGTTCTAGCAAGCAGATGTGAGACCATGGGGGCACAAGTAATTACAAGCTTTCCTTCCTCTACAGTCTCAGATACAGTAGTACCTTGAGTTATAAACGACTAGAGTTACGAAAAACTCAAGTTACAAAAGGAAATCATTGGAAATGGGGACGGCCCATTAGGATTTTTTTCCCCACAATAGGAACATCCATTTCCAATGATTACCTTTTGAATTGGAAACCGATGCCCCGGTTCTGGAAATGCTATCCAGTGGCAGTTTGTATTGAAAAGCCACCCCAACGTAGCTGTCAAAAAGCCGAAGCCAGCAAAGCAAGAAAAAAGCTTCCCCACATTGCTAGGTTTGGGGGAATCAAACAGCAGACCAATATATTACAATCTTACAAATCAACTGTGCTGAACTAGTTAACTTACTACTTCTGGATCATCCTCTTCTATGTTTGTTGGCTTGCCTTCTTTCTTTAATTGTTTCTTTTTCTCTTTTGCCTGAAACAGCATGAAAATTGGGAATACAGAAATTGTATAGAATATAATTGCTTCCAGGTACTGCTCAGATTCTCATCACTTCTTTGCTTCTTTCTAACAAGATCAGTCAATTAGCACTGAATATGATGCTATCTTTGTTGGTTTGAACAGCTGCATTTACAACAAACTCCAAAACTTCAGGAAAGAAAGAAGCAATTATTCTCAGAAAGGAGACAAAAGTGTAAATCTTGTACAAGATTACTTACGAGCGGTTGTGTACTATTATCTTTAGACTATTTAACCTCCAGAATTCTCTAGGTAGTAAAAAACAATCTGCAATACCACTACCTACAAATATGTCTGAGTTTAACAGGACTTACTTCTCAGTGCATATGTATACAATTTCTCTATGAGCAAAATTACAACCAACACTAACTGCAGTTTCCTGAATGGATTATTGTGATATGGACTGGGAAACATTAGTCAAATGAAGTTCAAGTTCCATCCCCATCTGTTTCCTGTTTACTCGTATACAGCCCATTTCCCGGTTCTGGAATGCCCCAAAGGCTCCAGTATAATTAATCTATGACACATTTCTTGCCAATATCCTCTTGTATAGCTATGTAAACAGAGTAATATTTGGAGACAAATTACCCTACGAATCTCTCTTTATGTTATCAGTTAGTTGCACAATTCAGTGTGCAACAGATAATGATGGATCATGATAAAATAATCTTAGAACTGCACAGCTGGAAGGAACTGCATGGACTGAGTCTTGTCCCTGTCAAGGAGGCACAGTGGGAAACCAGACTTCCAATCCTTCTGGCTCTGCAGCCACTGAGCAGTTCTATAGTCTATGGAAATAGCTTACTGAGACATTTTCCTTCAAAAATTATGCCAGCTGGGTCACGGAAAAGACGATCAAGGGCACTGCAGCAGGTAACTGAGACTGATCACATACTCTGTCAAGTACCAATAAGGTTTGGGGCAGTAAGTGTAAATAGAGTGGATTAAAAACAGCTAAAAAGTGTTCAGAAAAAAACGTATTAGTCACAGCAGTACAGCAATGGAGCCAACCTTCTCAGGAGGTTGTGAGCACTCCAACACTGGAGGCATTTCAAAGAAAATTAGAAATCATTTGTCAGATATACTTTAATTTGGATACCTGCATTGAGGAGGCAGTTGGACTTGATGGTCTTACAGGCCACTTCCAACTCCATGGTTCTTAAATGTTACATTCTTCAGGCAACAGATTGCTGTGCAAGTGAAATGGCTAAACAACATCCTGGTAAAAGAGTCAATTTATTTATTTGTTCGATTTTATATACCACCCCATCTGATCAAAGGTCACTCTGGGTGAAGTCAACAAGACAGCTAAGTCACATGTACAATAATTACCATCCACCAAATTCCTTAAGTTTAAAAACACAAACCAAATTTTGAATTTGGTAAAACTCTAAAATATATATACACACACTATCTATATAAAACATTTAAACTTTCAGTGATCCTCTCCCCCCAATTAGAGGCTGCCTGTCACACAATACTTACAATGTGTTCCACATATTCCTTTCCCGCCTGTATCACATCCAAGGCCCTCTTCTTTTGCTCCTGGTCTAGCAACAACTTGTATGCTTTGTCAACAGCTAAAAAAGAAATATTACTATCAACACACATATATAACTTGAAGTAAACAGAAAACAAAAAGCTAATTAAGTCACATTAATTAATCTGGAAACCACCCTGAGTTCCATTATGGAAAAAGGAGCAATATAAAAGTGTACCAAACAAACAAACAAACAAACAAATAAATAAATTTGGTACAGGGTTAACATTTGGGACTTTGTAAACAGAAAATTCAGCAGATACCTTCAAATGCCTTCTGTGCTCTTTCAGGATCACCTTGGTTTTTGTCAGGGTGTACCAATATGGATAGCTGTAAATCACAGAGGACATATTGACCTTTATTAAAAGAGTGCTTGCATAGCCCTTGCTCTATGTTGTAGCCAAGCTGTATTTGTAACCACAGGCTGAAATGCTTTATAACCCAGTTGTGCAAAAATTCAAAGCGAATCTTCAGTTGCAACAAAACATCCACCCCCCCCCCCAAAAAAACCAAAAGTCTTCTGGATATAATCCACACAATCAGTAATTACAATACACAATGTTTATAGAACAATTCTAATTTGGGGTGAACAAGGTCATGGGAGTTGAGGGATCAAAGTTACCTTCTGACAGTTGCAAGGTCCATGGGAATGCCACAACCCTTGTCATTAAATTGATAATAATGCAAGAGTTATGTACCTGACGAAATCTCTTCTTTATTTCTTCATCTGTAACTTCAGGATCCAGCTGCAACACCTTGAAGAGACCCAAAATAATCGCAAATGCTCCAATTATGAGCCTTTCCAATTCCCTGCAACTGTAACCAGCTTTCTCCTGCAATCTAGTTACATTTCAATAGTTAGTGCTGCAGCATTGATAACGGGCAGAGAAACTTATAGAAATAAATTATTTTACAACACAATGCCCTAGGAAAGCCATAAAATATTTTCCAAGAGTAAACCCTTATGTATACCCAACTGCAACATCAATATACTAGAGGAAAATATTAGCACATTCAGGAAAAACCTGAGGCTTGCAAATAAATAAAAGGGGGCTTAATAGTAGAGTCTTTAAAAGTTTCCAATATGATCAGTGCACATTCAACTGCACAGAATGGTAACAGACCAAGCGGGTAGGGTAGGAGCAAGTAATGGATGAAGTACTGCACTCTGGAAAAAGCACCACTGACTAGAAAACTAAACAGGAACACTTCACTCTGCAACATGTTGTTGCAAGTCACATTTGCAAATCCAAATGCAGAACTGGGATATTTAAAAGTTACTATACTATGGCACATCAGCAAGCAACAACTTCGAAGAGCACCTGAAAGGGGAACGTTATTTCTGCGATTCGGCACCAAGCCTAGAAACAATGACAAAAGGACTAGCAACTGGATATACCTACATGTCTTCCTTAGTTTAGTGACACCACTCTGAAGAGGTGATACAGTGTTCCCCTGCCCTTTCGCGGTTCATATAATGCGGTCCCGCTATATCATGGACTGCCCGAAAGGGTTTGAGGGGGCTGCTTTTAAACCTCACGGGCTGCTTTCCACCAACCCCGGGGTGCTGGGAAGCGGCGCGAGGTTTAAAATGCCTTTAGCAAGGGAGGCAACCACTTGCCTCCGTTGCTGAATGCCCCTTTAAATCTCGTGTGTCCGCTCACTCGCACCTCCCGGGGGTGGTGGGAAGCGGCATGGGGGGATTAAAATGCCTTCAGCAACAGAGGCAACCACTTGCCTCCGTTGCTGAAAGCATTTTACACCTACCCAACCCGCAACAGCATATCGCAGATTTTCAATGATCGCAGGTTGGGCAGGTCCCTAACCCCCGCGATAGACGGGGGGGGGGTGTTACTGTATACCATATATACTCGAGTATAAGTCGACCGGAGTATAAGTTGAGGCCCCTAATTTTGCCTTTAAGAAGTAGGAAAATTGATTGACTCGAGAATAACCCGAGTCAATATTTCCCACCACTGCAGTTCCCCTTCCCTCCTCCTTCTTCTTCTTCTTCCTCCTCCTCCTCTTGTTCCAATGGGGGGGGGGGAGAGAAGTGGCAGGCTTTTAAAAACTTTTTTTCGCTCCTGAAGCAAGTGTTGATGGTGGACATTGGCGCGTGCTTTGGAAGAGAAAAAAAGTAAAACAAAAACAAAACAAAACAAGAAACAAAACAAAACAAAAACCACCACCGCTTCTCCCTCTATGCACCAAATGGTGGTGGTGGTGGTGGTGGGGAGAAATGGTGGGTTTTTAAAACTTTTTTCCTCTCCCGAAGCAAGTGCTGATGGTGGACACTGGCACTTGCTTTGGGAGAGAAAAAAGGTTTAAAAACCCCACAGCTTCTCCCTCTATGTGCCTGATTTTTTTTTTGGGGGGGGAGAAGTGGCAGTTTTTTAAAACCCTTTTTCTCTCTCCCAAAGCAAGCACCAATGGTGGACACTGGCACTTGTTTTGGGAGAGAGAAAAAAGTTTTAAAAACCCACTGCTTCTTCCCCCCTCCATCGACTTACCGTATTCACCAGAGTATAAGTCTGCCCAAAATTAGTTAAATAACAAATAACATTCTGGCCACACAGAGCATGGGCTAACAGGATAAGCACTTGGAAAACTGACTATAAATCACAAGCAAACAGTCAGCCCATACAGAACAATGGTAGTTGTAGGATATTGACTTACCTCATAAGGATTCAAATTGAAATATGATGAGCCGGGCCTAGTAAGCCTCTCAATCTGGTTCTTTGATGTTAAAACCGAATCTCGTCTTTCTATTTGTTTAACCTACAGAGTGTAAAATATATTCAATAATTAGAGCTTCCATTATACTAGGACAGAGCATACTTTATGCATGTGGAAAGTTCCCAGCACTTTAAGATACAAACATAAGGAGCCCCGTGGCACAGTGGTTAAATGCCTGTGTTGCAGGCAAAACTGTGCTCACGACCTGGGGTTCAATCCCAGATAGCTGGCTCATGGTTGACTCAGCCTTCCATTTTTCCAAGGTCGAGGTTGGTAAAATGAGAACCCAGCTTGCTGGGGGGGGGGCAATGTGAAGCCTGTATACTGTAATTAAAAACTGTAACCCCCCCAGGGACTACTTGAAGTGGTAGGGGACCATATGAAAGCAGAATACTTTACATAAATTTTCAGAATTAGTAAAGTTGTTTAAATTAGAAATGTTGGGGGCTACTCCTAGCTAGCACAGGCCGTGCAGGACTACATGAGCCAATGGTCAGGGCACTTTTCAAATAATTGCATCACAGTTGATAAATTCTGACACAACTGAAAAGCATATCATGCCTAGCAGATCCAAACATAGTACAGGATTGCCGATACATTATTCAGTGGTGTGCCTTGTGATTTTTTTCATGATGGGCCCAAAAAAGGTTGAAAAACCGTCCCCCAAACATCACATACAAATATCCACAAATGAGAGTATACAAGGAGAAACATGGGCTGCCCTTTAAATCCTACGGGAAAGTAATTTTCAGCACAGGAATCCTTGGAAATTTGCATGTAAACAACCGCACATAAAGATAATAGATTCTCGGGGGTGCGTGGGAGGGCCACGCAGACCGACCGCGCGGCCCCGATGCTTCTTGGGGGTGCGTGGGAGGGCCGCACAGAGCTACCCGATCGTGGCCCCGAGGCTTCTCAGGGGTGCGTGGGAGGCCGGCGCGGAGCTACCCGATTCCCCCCGTCACCCTCCCATGCACCCCCCGAGGCTTCTCGGAGGTACGGGGGTGGGGAGGCGGCGCAGAGCAACCTGCCCCCCCCACGGTGCAGGTACTGCGACCCCGCAATGTAGTGGGGCCACGATACCTGAACTGCAAAATGGCAGGGGGGTCACTGTACTCAGCACCATATTGTCACGGTAGACTTCAAGCCTTTGCATCTATGCTCTTAAACTATGGCTCCAATGCTTTTCCCTTGTGCAGACATATCTAAACTGTGGATTCGCCTTTCTACTCAAGTCCTCAGTTTACAGCAAGCATATTTTACATAAATGCAGCAAAATAGCCAATACTATACCATTCATTGTGAAATCCTAACTATACCGACTCAGTAGTAGCTTCTGCTAAATATAATGGGACTTACTATGTCAAATTGGCAGAACAACACAATCTATACTTGTTTAAAGCAATACAATCCAATACACACTTGCACGGGCGTAAGGTGCCATTTGTGTTTGATTCACTACAACTTTTACTCGGTTTGAATACCTTTTAATCATGAGTTACATTGGCAACTCACATTTCCGTCAACAAACTCAAGGGGGTGTTCACAGTTCTTCTGCCCACTTTAATCTCACAACCACCTAGTGAGGTAGGTTAGGCTGGGGGAATGAGATACTTGCCAAAATTAAACCTGTTGGTACAGCTCTTGAGGAAGAGGGCTTTGCCCTTGAAAATATTAGCAACTTTTTTTGGTTATTTTTCTAGTAGCCTAAAGGTATCCCCTGTTCTACTTTTTGTATTTAGTTTTTGTGATGGCTCCACGGCTCCTCAAGTCCTCAATTGGACATTATTAACTCAGGGAACCTCCCAGGTCCCGGACCAACAATCCAACTACTACTACATGACACCAACGATCTTTAAGATACACATCTTAGGCACTAGCTGGCGTTTCTTGATTTTTTACCCCTTCCTTCCTCGCCACCCCCCAATTTCCCTCCGGCCATTCTCTGGCAAGGCAGGCCAGCCTTTCCCCACAACAACCATCCTCCCACTCCTCCGGGTCTGTCAACTGGAACCAAGGCAGGCCGTTGTCTTTGCAAGGAGAAAGCTTCCCCGACAAGGCTTCGCCGGGGCTCAAGAGGCTCGGACAAGCGGGGAAGGCGGGAGATGCCCCAGGAGCCTCCGCCGGCGCAAAGGACGAGGCCCAGGCGGCGGGCAGGAAGGCCGCCTAGGCTCAGCCACCAGCCCCGCGACCCATAAAGGACAGGGCCCGGAGGCGCCGGGGAGACGCGCCAGAGAAGCCGCGCCGGGGGTCCCGCCTCACCTCGGTGTAGAAGGTGAGAAACGCCGCCTCCGCCGCGCCGCCCGCCTCGGCCTCCGCCGGAGCCGCCATCTCGCGCGCCACGTGACCCCTTCCACGTGACGCGCACGCGCACGCGCTCTCTCTCTCTCTCGCTTCTTTGACGGACGGCCTGACGGCACGTGACCCGGCGCTTTCTCCTTTCCGGGAGGCATTGGAGGGAGGAGGGAGAAGGGAGGGGGAAGAGGAGGAGGACGAGGAGGGGGCGGGTGCGCGCGCATACAGAGAGCCTCTTCTTAAAGGGCCACTTAACAGCATAATGCATAATGGGAATGGACCTCAACAGCTGGGAAACCCCGGCCTCCGATCGCACTGTCTGGAGGCAAAAGATACAGCATGGTCTACATACATTTGAAGAGGCATTTGTCCAACAGGCAGAGGAAAAGAGGCAGGCACGGAAAGAACGAAACTGGAGGACCAGGCAGGAAACAGAATACATCTGCCCCCAGTGCAGTAGAGACTGCCATTACCCGAATTGGTCTATTTAGTCATACGAGGTGTTGTTTTAGGATCTCTACTCCAGGCATGATACCATAGTCTTTCCAGACTGAAGGATGCCAATGAATGAATGCATAATAAGGGGATGCCTTGCTCTCGGGACCAGATTCTGCCGCAGCCCCGCGGAGGGCGAGTTTCCCTGTGAAGCTACAAAGAAAGGAAAGCTGCAGGAAACCAACAGAGCGACAGGACGATAGGGGTGAATAATACTGAACTCGAAGTCCCCTACTTAGACCTTCACTGTGCTTCTTCATAGGTGGGACAGGCGGGAATTGTAGGCGAATAAAACATTAGTCAGGGGGAAAGTTAAAGGGGGAATCCTAGGTATGTCCAAACTTTGGCTCTCCTAATGTTTTGGACCACAACTCCCAGAATTCCAAGCCTGTATTGCCAATGGTAAAGGACTGTGGGAGTTGTGGTCCAAAACATCTGGAGGGCCAAAGTTTGGACATGCCTGGGTGATATTTTTTTAAAATCCCCAACGGATTATAGACCCCATTGATATCCAAAGACTGAATCAGAGAAATCACACATCCTTTGGGGGCATGGCTCTCCAGTGGTGCAAAAACGTGGATCCACATGATTTCATTTGATTTTTAGATGAGAGACTTCTGAACAAACTTCTTATACTAGATCCCATCTGTGTTCACATAGTACATCCCAGAAAACGGGTATAAAATAATATGATGGTGTTTAACTCCAACAAATTTAAATATTATATATGTTAATTATTCCTAGAAATGTTAGAGATGTGATAAAGAAATGGAAACTTACTGGCATTTGTGGTGGGACTGCGAAGAGATACAAATTGTATGGCATAAGGTTTTTGAGGAGATCAGAGAAATATTGCAAGTTAATATTGAAAAGTTGCCAAGAATAGCATTTTTAAATGGAAAATAATGATAATGCAAAAAAGTAAGTAAGAAAGAAAAACAGTATAGCCTTTGGTTTAAGAAAAGAAATTATTGGAAATGGGGCTGCCTTGGTTGAAGAAACATTTCCAATGGAATGCCCCACTTTACATTTTTTTTTGTAAGCCATTAAAAGTTTATGTGTGATGTTTGTGTGACAAAAGGAATAAGGATGCCTCAATTTAAGAAAATTTTAAATGGAATGCCCTGGGTTGCCTTTTTTCTGACTTCCAAAACAGATAAATTGGTTTTCAATGCATTCTATGGGAAACTGCATTTAAGACTTTTTTCCCCAATACGAAATGGCCCATAGAATAAATTACTTAAACCGAAGTACCACTGTACATTAAAGGGTGTATGCAGATGAAGGGCAGGATCTGTTCTCAATCAACCCAGAATGTAGGCCAGGTCACACATCATTGGGCTCAAGTTACAGTGGTTTATGAGCACAATCCGTTCTGGAAGCATGCTCATAAACCAAAATACTCTTATATCAAAGCAAATTTCCATTAAACAGGAGGATGTGTACAAACAGCCATTAAACAGGAGGAGCAAGAGCTCAGGACCATAACCAGCAGTGTACCTTCATTTGAATTACAAAGGGCACTCATTCAAAGATGAGGATGTACACATATTAGAAAGAGAAGATGGATGGTCCAAGAGAGGGGTCAAGGAAGCCATGTGTGTATTAAAAAAAAGGTGGGGAACTCAGGCACAATCTGTCTGCCACTTATCATGCTGCCCTTTCATCGATTCCCAGACAAATCATGCAAACCAGATATAAAGCACCATAACTACTTTTAAAAACTGTAGTATAATTTATTTTGGAAGATCTGACCTATAACTTTGGCTCTCAAAAAGTCAAGAGAAATCTTTTATTCTCTAAAGAAGATCTGACTGAAACTAATTTAGGATGTCTGTCAACAGAAGAGAACCCCACTGGAATCAAAAGGCGTTGTGTACATGTCACATAAAATGTTGTTTTTCAGTCGTTCAGTCATGTCCGACTCTTCGTGATCCCATGGACCAGAGCTCGCCAGGCCTTCCTATCTTCTACTGCCTCCCAGAGTTTGGTCAAATCCATATTGGTTGCTTCGATGACACCGTCCAACCATCTCATTCTCTGCCATCCTCTTTTCCTTTTGCCTTCAATCTTTCCCAACATCAGGGACTTTTCCACGGAGTCCTCTCTCCTCATGAGGTGGCCAAAGTACTGGAGCCTCAGTTTCAAAATCTGTCCTTCCAGTGAACATTCGGGGTTGATTTCTTTCAGGATGGATAGGTTTGATCTCCTTGCAGTCCCCAAGACTCTGAAGACTCTCCTCCAGCACCACAGCACAAAAGCATCGATTCTGCAGCAATCAGCCTTCTTTATAGTCCAGCCCTCACTTCCATACATCACTACTGGGAAAACCATAACTTTGACTATCCTGACCTTAGTTGGCAAAGTGATGTCTCTGCTCTTTAGGATGCTATTTAGGTTTGCAACAGTATGTTTTTATGCTATCTGCAAACCTAGATAGCATAAAAACATACTGTTGCATAAATACACAGTGGATTGACGAAGGTTCAGTTTGACCCTGTAGTAAAGAAAGAAGCCTCCAAGGTGATATCCCACCGTCTTCTCACTTGATCCTTGCCCAGAATGGATGATTAGAGCCACAAAGTGGACTATGAATGTTTGTAAATATAATTAATTCATCTCTGAGGGATGGAATTCTTATTTTATTTATTTATTTACTTTGAATATTTTTACCCCACCTTTCTCCTTGGAAAAGGACCAAAGGTGGCTTACAATAATGAGGGAGAATATACAGTTCAGAACACTTAAGACATATTCAAGTTAAGAACAGGGAATTTGAAGAGGCATCTTAGAACATTAAAAAAAATTCTTCCCTGACGTATTTAGGATACTTATTCAGCAGTTCAGTGGGAACGCCTCTATCGTAAACATTTATACACACGGTGCCCGAGAGTCTCTCCAAACTCTTAAATACTCTTGTGTCGAGTAGCTTATGTCAGGACGGTAAACTGTTGTAGGTCTCTATCTCCCACAGAGCCTTGCTGTCTGGTATGCTGAGTGGGGAGCGGAGGTTTGCTTTGGATTCGTCGGCAATAAAAAAAAAACACCACCAGTTACCTGAAGGACAAAAGTTCCTTATCTTGGTTTACAAGCCATTGCAATCAAATTTAAAATTTGTCACACAATGCCGGAAGTTAACCCTGGTTGGCCTTGTCTTCCTTTCCTCGCTCTATGGTTTCCTCTCTCCTCCCTTCTTTTTCTTCTCGCGGCCTTCGATGATTTTATTGGCCCGAGTGCCCGCCCTCCCTTTGCTCTGATTGGTCGTGGCCTTCCTCGTTTCCGCTTTCCTCTCGGTGACCCGGAAGCTGCCTTGACTGGAGCTTCGCTCCACGCCCCCCCCTTACACGCCCCAAGGACGGAGCCTGGGTGGTTACCTCCAAAATCTAAGATGGCTGCCGTGGGCTCTGTACTGAGGTGTGGATTCCGAGGCGCCCTGGCTTTGCCTCAGCAGCAGCGCGGCTGGAGCTCCGGCTCCGACAAGGTACGCGGAGGGCAGGGGTTAGGGTGGCCCGTCGCCGGGTCGTCTCGTCAAGGGCCCTCCCCGACTGCGGGGCTTCGTCTGTGGGGCGGGTAAGTGGTAGTTGGCACTTGTCGAAAGGAGGGTGAGGAAGGTCCCCTGATGCCTCCCTCCTTCCTCTCTTCTTCTTCAGTTCGAGAGCAGCAAAAGCGGAGCGATCCGTGAGGCCGGCGGCGCATTCGGGAAAAAGGAAGCCGCGGATGAAGAGCGGTATTTCAGGTGCAGTATCCTTCGCTTTTGCATCGTATGCAGTGTCATGCCTGTGTGTAAGGCTGTGTCGGGCATTAAGGGGCATTAAGTCGTCATTTATTTATTTATTATTGCATTTCTAGACCGCACCAATTTTCCCAAAAGAACTCTGGGCGGTTTACTTGAAAGCAAGCAAAGTACAACGATTAAAAGCATTTAGCGTTGCCTTCGCTGTTCTTGTCTCTCTGGTTTTAGTGACGTGGGTAGATAAAACCCTTTCTTTATATGTGGTAAGAATAGAACACCATGTATCTGATAGAGGGCACAGATCATAAAATCCTCAGCTATAATGGGTATATAGGATTTTAATTGGCAAACCTAGATAGCATCCTAAAGACCAGAGACATCATTTTGCCAACTAAGGTCAGGATAGTCAAAGCTATGGTTTTTGCAGTAGTGATGTATGGAAGTGAGAGCTGGACTATAAAGAAGGCTGATCGCCGCAGAATCGATGCTTTTGAGCTGTGGTACTGGAGGAGAGTCTTGAGAGTCCCCTGGACTGCAAAGAGATCAAACCTATCCATCCTGAAAGAAATCAACCCCGAATGTTCACTGGAAGGACAGATTTTGAAACTGAAGCTCCAGTACTTTGGCCACCTCATGAGAAGAGAGGACTCCCTGGAAAAGTCCCTGATGCTGGGAAAAATCGAAGGCAAAAGGAAAAGAGGATGACAGAGAATGAGATGGTTGGACGGTGTCATCGATGCAACCAAAATGAATTTGACAAAACTCCGGGAGGAGGATAGAAGTGGAGGATAGAAAGGCCCGGCGAGCTCTGGTCCATGGGGTCACGAAGAGTCGGACACGACTGAACAACTGAACAACAACAACAAGGATTTTAATTTTAAACAAAACGGGACACTTGTATTTCTCTCATTTCAACAATTAAACCGATGGACTGGGCTGGAAACAGGAGATTGGGTAGGAGAACAGGAAGTGGAGAGGAAAAAGTGGTTCATTGTTTTCTTTTCTCTTTTTCGTGCACCATCTACACGAATTCTCCAGACAGGAATAAAATATACTGTATGTAAATTCTAGACATGCACATCAATGGACTTGTTATACGCCAAGGCATTTTAGGGCACTACCAGATATAAATACCAAAATCATTGTACAGTACTGTACTGCTTTTCCCATTTTTTCCACCTCAGAAACTTCAGCAGTAATACGGATTCTTCATTCTGCTCTTGTGGTCATCCGTTACTTGGGTTAATTCACACACCATTGCAGCTGATGACAAAGGAAAGTGTGTGGTGGAGGAAAGTTCACTAGCAACTGTAAAAGGACAATCCAGCTAACATTTATGTTACTCTACCGTTATTATTTTATAGGTTGTCATACCCATTACTACACAAAGCTTCAGTGAAATACCTACATATTAAAGACGGAATCACCAGATTAAACTCTTACCAACTTACTTACCAAGCAGTCACACTCTCAATATTTTGATATCTATATACATGCCATGTATTTGGCATGTTACACTGTATCTCTGTTATGTGTGACAAAGTGGACTTGCCCACAAAACCTCATATTAAAAAACAAAAGCTAGTCTAAGGTGCTGCCACATTTTTCTTATTCTTTATTTTGTTTTTGTTTTTAATTGTTTTACTCTTGTTCTGCTTATAATGCTGTTCTTTATTTTAAAGCAACTTTAAAGATTTTGGAATAGATATGTTGGTTGTGTTCTAGAGGTTTAGAATCTAGAAGAGATATTCTAAACATGCTGTCATCCCACAAAAGAGAGAGAGAGAGAGAAAAAACTCTGCTCTCTGGCAGTGTTTAAAATTTAAAATTGGAGTGGCAGTGCTTGGGTTCTGAAAACATGCAAAGTTGGTCCCCTGCTTTCTAAGCAAACATAATTTTCAAACAAAAAGAAGAAGAAATAAAGGTGTATAGTGCTCTAGCAGACACATGTAGCGTGTGGGTTACACTTTGCCCACCCTGTGAAATTCCAAACATTTTTATTTTGAAGCCCTGTTTAACTCAGTGGGACTTGCATCAATTAAATATGAAATGTATATGACTTCTTTGTTAGTGTCAGAAGCAAACTGGTAGTGCTTCCAAAGAAGGATCAGCCCACATGGTGTTGTCATTGTCTACTCTAGGGATTATATCACAATACTTAAATTGTTTAGAGAGCCATCATATTCTTATATCCGAGTATGTTCAGAAACTGTAGGAAAATTGTCAAAGCACCTCTACCTGTTTACTAAACTGAATAATATCTTAGTTCAAGGCATTAGGCCAGGGGTGTCCAAACATTTTGAAAGGAGGGCCAGATTTGGTGAGGTGAAAATGTGTAGGGGCCGACCATTCAGCCTGAAGGGGGGGGGGAGAAAGTGTCGGCCTGCATGCAACTGCAACAGCCACAAATGCTCTGGTTTTGAGGCACCCAAGGGCCCAGCGGCTGTTGCATGGCCTGTGAATCGTCCCCCACACATCCAGGATGCACTGCTACTCACATATGCTGCCATCCCTTGCAAGGAGGTGGGGAGGACACTGCAGCAATGGAACCGGGGGTGGGAAGGCAGGGCAGGTGGCAGGGGGGACGGATGGAGGCTGGGAGGGCAGGCAAACCATAACACTGCAAGCTGATGTTGCCAGCCGGCATGGGGAGGGGCCGGCCAGCAGGGATGAGTGGCAGGTGGAGCTGGCAGGGAGAAGAGGTTTGGGGGCCACATTTGGCCCCCGGGCCGGACTTTGGACATACCTGCATTAGGCTACATAACTTTGGAAATGTGCAGTTTGTGATCTATCTAATCTTTAAATATTAATGACACTAGAGCAAACAGAAAAAACAAAACAGAGTGAATGAGTAGAGTTTCAGCATTAGAGAAGGGAAATCCAAGAAGTCTACTGAGTCATGAAACTTATAATTTAACTTGCCTGATACCATAATTAGATGGGCAGAAACTGTTGGTTTGGTGGTTAGCTGACCATCACAACAGGTGTTTGGGAGTTCAACCCCCACCACCAGCACGTCCCCTCTCAGAAGATTTGCCTGCCTCACCACCTCTAGATGCTGCATCTGAATGGGTGCCTGCCAGCAGAGGTAGGGTACCAAACTGTTGGACACCTGTTGCATCAGTAAATGAACTAGGAGAAATGACTGAAATGATTGTGTGTACCCATTTCTAGTCATAATCTCTTAACATAGACTAAATTGTGATATGTGGGCTTCTGTGATTATACAATGGGAAAAGAATACACCACCTTGATTTTTTTTTAAAAAATAATACAATAATACTTGCAGGGCTCAGTTCATTGACAAACCTGGAAAAACAATATAGGCATTTTCTGCTACTTTATACCTCATTATGAATTCTCTGGAGGAGGCAGGCTAGTTGTTTTATTGTGTCTTGCTAACTAAAATATGAGGCAAAGTGTGAGAAGTGTGTCCCCCAGCTTGCTGTTGTACCTTCAATGCTGTATGAAGTATTGCATGTAGAAGTGGGAGGTTGCCATTTACATGGGTTTCAACTTTTTTTCAGCCCAGGCTGCTGTGATAATCTGTTTTATCATGCTATTGTAGGAAGCTACAGAAAGAGCAGTTGGCTCAACTGAAAAAACATCATGAAGAGGAAATACATCACCATAAGGAAGAAATAGAGCGTCTGCAGAAGGAAATTGAACGTCATAAATCGAAGATTAAGAAGTTACATGACGATGATGACTAAGTAGCAGCAGTCTGGATCAGTGTGGTGTATCTGACATTGCTGTGAAAATGGTGTCTGCCAACATGCAAGTTGTTGCTCCCAACACAGTGTGAAATAAATGTTTCACTCTCTTTCTTAGTCGGCATCTCAATTCACTATCTAGTCATAGTTAGGTTTTAGAGTGTGCGTTGAATAGTGGTAGTGATACATTAAAATTGATAGTAAAGGCTTCACTTATACACATGATTAGTTTAATACTTGTAAAACCTACTAGTTTATGAATGTGGGATATTGTGTTTCTGTATTCGCAATGCAAAACAGCTGGAAATAGCCTAATATTGCTACACAACATTGTGCCTATTTTGCTAGCAAGAAAATGGGTGCCAAATCTTACATAGCAAAACGTAGCCTGAATGTTTATGATTCTAAGGGCAGCAGTCAAGGTGATGTACAGCAGGGGTCCCCAAACCCCAGGCTGCACTCTGTTAGTAACTGGACTGCGCCAGTGCTTCTTGTGCACACACACAATCATGATGCTGGTCTCTGACAAAAAAAAAAGGCTGGGGACCTCTTGTGCTTTCTACCATTTAAAGAGAGACAACAAGCAGAGAAAATCCAAGAACCTGACTCTTTTTTCTTCTTAGTTAATCACTTCTCACCCAAACCCAAAGCCGTTTTCAGGGCTGTTTGGTACTCTTCTCTTGGAATCTATGGCTTGAAGGCACAAGATCAAAATACCTCCTAGAATAAATGTTGCCTTCACGTACACGTCTGTGCAGCTGAATTTGGATTCATATTGTTTGATTTATATTGATCTGCAAGGGATTCACATGAATTTTGAGTGCTTCTGCCTCAAGTACACAGCATGTCCAGCCATCTGCATTGGGAAAGAAATCATGTTTCTTCAGGGTTGGTGTTCTTTTATGCTCAAGATAGGGGCACAATCTGGCAGCTTACAACGTTCATGAAATAATAAAAAATATAAATGAGCATAATTAACCACAATATAACAAAAATATGACATAACAAAAATGCATAATCAATAACAATGTTACAACAAAATTAAGATGAACTGGAGGTAGGTTAAGCTGATCAAGGCATTAAGGTCTAGGTTGGTCAAGAAAAGTCTGTCAGAACAGTCATGTTTTTAATGTTATATTATTATTGCACTCTTTGATATCTCCTTCCCTGGGTGTTGAAATATATATTGAACCTTTTTAGTCTGGGGACACATGTTTTAGAAGTTGGAAGAGACCTCAATGGACAGCCAGTCTAACACCCTGCCATGCAGAAACCCCCATCAAAATACTCTTGACAGATGGCCATCCAGCCTCTGCTTAAAAACCTCCAAAGGATACGCCACCACCATCTGTGACAGGATATTCTACTAACGGACAGCTCTAACCGTCAGGAAGTTCTTTCTAATGTTCAGATAGAATATCTTTTCCTGTAGTTCGAAACCATTGCTCTGAGTCCTTGTCTCTGAAGCCATGGAGAGCAAAACTGTCCCCTCTTCAATATGACATCTTTTCAAATATTTAAACATGGCTGTCATATCCCCTCTCAACCTTCTTTTTGTAACACTAAACATTCCCAGCTCCCTAAGCTGATTCTTTTAAGGCATTGCTTCCACATCTTTAAACATCTTGGTCACTCTCCCTTGGACCCATTTGAGGTTGTCAACAACCTTTTTAAATTTAGGTGTACAGAACTGTCTAGATGCAGGACCCTACATCTCTCCCTGTTGAAATTCATTCCGTTAGCTTTGGCACAGCACTCTAATCTGTTAAGGTCATTTTGGATTTTTATTCTATCCTCTAGGGCAGTGGTGGCAAACCTCTGGCACTCCAGGTGTTTTGGACCATGTCTCCCACAGTCCTGTCATTGGAATACAGGCTTGGAATTCTGGGAGTTGTGGTCCAAAACACCTGGAGTGCCAAAGGTTTGCCACTACTGCTCTAGGGAGTTAGCAGTCCATCCCGATTTATTATGATCTGTCAATTTAATCAGTGTAGATAATAAAGATATTAAATAGCACAGGACCCAGAACAACCCTGGGGGACCGCACTAGTCACCTCTCTCCATGCTGGGGAGAAGCCATTTATGATCAGTCAATCAATTAAAATCCACCTGACAGTAGCACTACAGCATCTATCCCACATTCTACTAACTTATTTGCAAGTATATCATTGGGAACCTTATCAAAGGCTTTACTGAAATCAAAATAAACTACATCAACAGCATTTCCCTCATTCACCAGGCCTGTAACCATCAAAGAAACATATCAAATTATTCTGACATGGCTTGTTCTTAATAAATCCATGTTGACTTCTAGTAATTAAGTTTATTTTCCATTTTTATTCCATGACTCATTATTGTTAGGATTTTGATAAATTCTGTCCTCCATCTTAAAATAATTCTGTTATCATCCCATCTACTCTGGTGATATATCTGTTCCATTTGGTTTGAGAACACCTTTCACTTTCTGAAATTGCAGGTTCTTCATAATAGGATTCTTCTTCAAAAGAATATGTTATCATTGCATCTTTTATGTATAATTCTCAGCTTCCTTAACACACTCAGCTTCTCTCCCAGTCACAATAAGAGATGTCTTAAGCAAGGGCCAGCATCAATTACCATGGTTGAATATATCTGCTTAGCTGCTGCATTGCAGAAGGATGCTTTTTTCAGTCTTGCAAAACTGAATGACAATGAGATGACAGTGATTCTGTAAATGTTGATTATAACACCCTTCCCTTTGTTTCAGTGGTCGCCAGTGTCTGGTACACTGCTGCAACCACCATCTTGGAAAACATTAAGATGAATGGAGCAGGAAATGTCAATTAATCTCTTGGCTTCCTTAATACTAGGTTTTATTAATCATCACCTTGTGTTTGAAACATGTGAAGCATCCAGATTCAAAAATAAGAGTAGAAGCAAAGTTCATCTGGTTACCATGGTTCAGGACAGAAAGGGGAATTCCTAATGCCAATGAGAAGAAAGCAGAAAAACCTCCATCTCGGTCTGCAAAATCTAAAACCTGAAATGTGAAGTCAAAGATATCTCTCCATAGTAAAAGTAAAGGTTCCCCCTGCATGTGCGTGCTATTTGTATCCGACTATAGGGGCAGTGCTCATCTGTTTCCAAGCCAAAGAGCCGGTGTTGTGCAAGTCCATGGCCCTGTGGCCGGCATGGCTGAACACATGTCTGTGCACGGAACACTGTTTACCTTCCTGCTTTTTACAGCAGTACCTATTTATCTACTTGCATTTGCATGCTTTCAAACTGCTAGGTTGGCAGGATATGAGGTTAACAGTGGGAGCTCACTCTGCTGCATGGCACCTGGGATTTGAACCACTGAGCTGCCGACTTTGCAGCCGAGAGTTTCACCACTCTAGCCTACTGAGCCACCACACCCCTCTTGAGCCACTACGCTTGATTCTTTTCACTCCATCTATGCTTTTAAGATAGCTCAGACCAACCAGATGCTCATGGAAAGTGCAAAAGAGGAGAATGATACCCTCCCACATGTTCTTCTCAGCACAACTGATCTTCAGAAGCATACTGCAATTTATCTTGGATGTAATGCACAGGTAGTACTCATTGATAGTCTTATTCCTCACACATCTGACCTTTTAAAGCTGTCCATATTGGGGCTACCATATCTTATGCAATGGCTCCAACTGTTCTAGCTTAACTATACATTTATTTTATAGAAAAGCCACACAACCAGAAGAGAGGCATTTTTCTGCAAGTGCCTTTTTTCTATTGTGAAAGGCAACTGATGAGGACAACAAAAGACTTGCTTTGAAATAATTAAGAATGGGATTAACCAATAGGAAAGTATACATTAAAAGGATTGCTGGCTAATTCTAATTATATGTTAATTAACATGAAATGCAGTTAATTCAGATTTATAGTGACCCTTACTAGGGTTTCCCAGGTATAAAGTATTCGGAACTGGTTTACTATTCCTTTCTTATTGGGCTATAGAACTTCGTGGTTTTTCCCTGGCTCACAATCTGGCTCTTAATAATCATAATAATCTTAGAGCTGCAGAGCTGGAAGGGACCTTATGGATCATTGAGTTCTTGTCAAGAAAGTGCAGCAGGGAGTCAAACTCCAACCTTTTTTTCCTGCAGCCAGATACCTAAACCACTGAGCTATCCTACTGTTGTTCTCTCAGGAGAAACTTTTAGCCCTCCATCTTCCTCAAAAGGTATCATAAGTAAGATAATTTTATAGCAATTTCCAAGAGGACGGGTGAAAGCAACACAGATCTCTTAAGAAGTCATTCTCATAAATTAAAAAAGAAGAGGTAACTGTGCTGGTCTTATAAAAATTCCCAAACCCATACTTTAGTTTACTATGCCAACATTTTTGTCATCTTTTGGGCGCCCTTAGGAGTAAAGCCCTAATGTTTTTAACCATTTGCCACTGAGAATCCAGCTATTACCTAGGCTGCAGGAAGACATGATAAACTATTGGCACCTCTTTATTACAATCGGGGGCCCTGCGAGTAGCAGGTTAGCATGTCAAGGAGACAAATTCCAGGATAGTTTTTTTTTTGAGAGGCTAATTGTTTACTTACAGAGATTTTAAAAAAGTTGTTATTACAAAGCACTGATTCTGAATCAAATGTCGTCTCAGACAGTACTATCCTAAAAAGTACAGAGACGAGAGACCACACTTGAGGAACATTCAAAGGCGACCGACTTCCCGAACTCCCATTGTCTCTAGAAAAGCGTCGAAAAAGCGGGAAGCCGTCGCAGTTTAAAAGGAGAAGAAAACGGACTCTCCCCCTTCCCTCTCCCCCCTCCCGCCACCACTGCCGGCGCGCCGTGAGCTTCCCCCCCCCCTTTTCCCTTTGCCTCCTGCGGATTGGCCAGGCCTTTCTCGGCCGCGGTTGGCCCGATCGCCCTCCCCCGCCGCTCGTCCTCGGGGCCGCTGATAGGCGCTCGCGGCTGCTTCTCCGAAAGCCTCTTCGCCGATTGGCCCGCTCGAGCTCAGCCCCTGGAAACAGTTCCGGGAAACCCCTTTCGCGTCGCCGGGGTCGCGCTCGTTGCCCATGAGGGGAGGGAAGAGGAGGAGGAGCGCGCGCCATTTGCAGCCGCTGCTCCCGCCGCCGCGCCGCGTAAGTCGGGCTTTTCGGTGAGTCCTGCCAAGGGCGGGCGGACGGGCGGGCGGGTGGACGGGCGGACGGAGGGCCGAGAAACCGGGGCCGTGTGTGTGTGTGTGTGTGTGTGTGTGTGTAGGGGCATTGTGTGTGTTTGGGTGCGTGCGTGCGTGCGTATATATGCCGCTGGCGGGCGGGCCTGGTCTCCCGTCTTTGTGCGTGGGGGGCGGCGGTGGCGGTGGCGGTGAGAGGCCCCGGGCGCTTCGCCAGCCCTCCACCCCCTTCCACCGCTCCCGAGGCGCCTTTTGTGGCCGCGTCGCGCTCGGCGAGGCGCGTGGGGCGCGGTGGGGGGAGGCGGGGATGGGGATGGGGATGATGGGAGAGCGAGGCCCGGCTTCGTGCCGGCGGGATCCTTTTTGTGGAATGAGGCCCGGCTGGAGCCAACAATGGGCCTTCGAGGCAGAAGCTCCGCAGAGAAAGAGAGCTCCGTCGGCCGAAGGGCATTTGGTGTCTCCGGCCACCGGCCCCATCCCGTTAGGATCGCCTCCGTATCCCCTGGAGGCGGTGGATGTGTAATCCCAAATTTCCCGCTTTCTTACCCCAAACAGAATCCAGATTAAGCCTCATTTTAATAAGCTTGTCTCGGGTCTTGTTTCTTTTCTTTTTTTTTTTTCATCCGGGCCGGTATAGGATATTTCCCCTTGTTACTCCCTCCGTCGATTTTGCCCGATTTTGAATTGCCGCCTTCCGAGTGCCCTGGCATGTATGTTTAACCTGGAGTACACAACCAGTGAAGCCAGTGTTCTCAATTTATGAATAAACTCGCACACGGTTGCTCTTTCGCCCTGCAAGCCTGGGCACACATCACTACCAGTTGAAACTGTTGGTCCTGCTTTGGGTCAAGCCTGCTTGGAGGATGGGAGTGTATAACTGCTGATCTGTGCACACTTGATCTATTGATAAACCCTTAGGATTTAATTTCTGAGCAAGTATGTATTAGGTTTTCACGTTATAGAACAAACAGAAAACAAATCCTTGTTCAGTTTGACAGATCTCCCCACCACATGCTTTTATGTGAAATTTTTTTACCAATTTAAAAGTCTTCAGTAACAATTGTTTTGAACCTAGTTCGCTGATTTGTCAAAATTTTCAGATTTGAATATGATGGTCACAAATGAATTTTGAGTTCTGTTTCATGAGAAAACCATGGAAGGTGTTGACATTTGCTGCTTCTGATTGCTTCTGGCAATGCTTTTTTACCACTAAGCAGCAGTGGGGTTGTCTAACCTTAGTGAATTTACTGTATTCCCAATAGTTGTGGGCCAAGTAGACAAGCTAAATTCTTTATGAATCATGAAATCTTTCAGAGGCACATTCTTCAACACATGGATTTTGCATATTTTGAATATGGTAAGCAGTTATTAAAACTGAAGTTGGTGATAGTATACAATCTTTTGTTGTTGATGATGAGATTAGTTTTTGGTAGGTGGCTTAGAATATATCTTTGCTACCTAGTCAGATAAACTTTACTGTCTTCTAGGTGTGATCCTCTCTTTCGTTGAACAATGGTATATTGTTTCTTACATTCCCTCTTACATCATGGCATAGGTGAAAAGAAGTTTTAGAACTTTGCATGCAAATATTGTTGCCATGCAGTGTCATGCTGGATTGCACTTTGGTTTCCTGGGGTGAAAAGTTGCTGGGTAAATTCCCTCAGTGGGAATACAAGAGTATGGCTAGTCTTGGTCTGCACTAACACATCCTTATACTTGATGATCGTTTTTAATTTTTTCATTGTTGAAAGTCTCAGTTGTCTTCTGGTTTTTTGTCTTCAGTCCCTCTTTGAATTGATGATTGAACCAAAGTGTACAGAACCTCTAACTATTTCAATTTCTTCATTGTCAGCATTCAAATTGATTGTATCAAATTGATTAATTGTAGCTTGGTTTTTTTGTTTTCTTAATATGCAGCTTCAGTCATGCCTTGGAACTTAACTTTCACTATCACAAAAAGTTGTTTTGGGTCATTGCTGCTTTCTGCCAGAAAGGTGATGTCATCTGCATATCTTTATTGTTTCTTCCACCAATTTTCACTTCTTCATCTGAATCTAGTCTAGTCCTAGTCTAATATGTTCTTCACACTGAGTGGATAAGAGAGTAAAGTATATCTTTGTCATTGGAAGCCATTATGACTCCCCATATTGTCACAGTGGTAGTTTCTTGTCCACAAAGTAGATTATTCATCAAGACATCCAACACTGAGGCACACCAATTTCTTTCAGAACAACTCATGGTTTATCACAATCTACTACATAGTCAAAGACTTTGATGTTGTCCAGAAATCATAGACTGATCTTTTGAATTTTTTTGGAGCATTCCAGTAGCCAGCAGATATTTGCGGTGTGCACTTGAGTGTTTCTTCCTTTTCAGAATCCAAGTTGAACACCAGACATTTCTTGCTTAATAAAAAGTGTCTTGTGACACCATGAGCATCATCATGTTGCTTGCATGGGAAATCAAAGCAATGGTCCTGTAGTTACTGTACTCTTTGGCATCTCATTTCTTGGGAATTGAAATGTATATTGAACATTGCCATACAATGGATCATTATTTTATTATCCATATTTGTTGGCATATTCTTATTAGGATTTTGAGAGATTCAGTCTATGGCTTGAAATAGTTTTATCTGTATTCCATTTAACCCTTGTGACTTATTTCTTCCTAGTACTTTCAGAGCACTTTTACCTTGCTTTCAAGAATTGCAGGTTATTCATCAAAAGAGTTTATCATCTTTTCCTGTTTTCTATATAGTCTTCAGAATACTCTTCCACCTTCTATACTGTTCACTGGTTAGATATTGTGCTTCCTTGTTGGCCATTTAACATTCTTAATCTAGGCTTATATTTTCCTTTGATTTCTTGGCTCTTCTGGAAGAGGTCTCATTTTTTCCATTTTGTTGTTCTCTAGTTCCTTGCCCCAGTTACTGTAGTTCTCTTTGTCTCTGCATGACAATCTCTGAAGAACTGCATTCAGGCTTCTGATCCTGTTTCTGTCACATTTTACTTTGCTTCCTATTCAATTTTTGAGTTCTTTACAATTTTAAGTATTTATTGTATCATCCATCTAGGTTTTTCTTTTTACTTTCTTCCCTAATATGTTTGGTTTCAACCTACAATTCTTCTGGTTCATAGGCAACTTAATTTAGTAACACAGATCTGTTCCTTATGCATACTTTAAATACATCAGGAATGTTGTTTAATATTTAGCACTACGGTACCTTTACTGTCTCTTTTCTTTTTTTACTGTTAATCTTGGGTATTAAAAGTTCATTATCAGTGCCACAATCTCATTCTACTCTTCTTTTGTAAGGGAATACAGCTTACCTCCAATTAGGCAATATTTTTGTTTCTATATTGGCCATCTTGTGATGTCCTCTTATGCAGGTGCTTTGAACCAAGACATTGCAATAAACAGATTGTTGGTTTCACAGAACTTGCTTCATTCCTGTCACCTAGGCCAAATTTTCCAACAACATTTGGTTCTGCTTTGTTTTCTATTTTTGCAATCCAGCCATGTATGATTATAAATGTGTTATTTTGGTATGTGATCAATTTCCTCTTGGATGCTGGTGAAAAAAACATTCAGTTTCATCTTCAGCAATTAGTAGTTGGACATAGACTTCAATGATGGTTATGTTAATAAGTTTTGCATAGAGTTGGACTTTATTTGGTCAGACTTTGCATTATAGCCCTTTTTATTTATTTATTTGATTGATTGATTGATTGATTGATTGATTGATTGATTTCTAAACCATGCCATCTGGCTGAAATGCCACTCTAGCTACCTGTGCTACATCTTGCCTTAGTACAAAGTGCAACTAGAGTAGGTACATTTCACCAGTGGGGATTTTGTGAGTAAACTCTGTAGGTTCCACTGATTCAACTTATTACAGGATTTCAGCTGCTGAAAAAGCTTGAATAAGCATGCTTAGGAAGGTGCTGTTGTGATCTTACATGACTGTAGCCTACATCGATGCAAGAACATGGATAACCTTGTTGCACTTTTACAATTTTGTGGTTCTTCTAGAATCCCACACTGATAGTGATTAGGGATGGGCACCTTACAAAAAACAATACGCTGTTTCATGTTGTAAGGTTGCAAAATGATTTAAAACAAAATGCCATTTCCCCACTCTAAAACAAAACAATTCGTTCTAGAGGAAATGGCAGGGGAGCTTCCTCAAGCTCTCCCTTGTAACCCCTTGAAATTTGGAAAGGTTTGTGTTTCAGGGAATGGAGTTATTAAGATTCAAAGGGGGTGCGGGAGTGCTTAATTAGGAGTCCTGTGGCACAGTGGTTAAATGCCTGTACTGCAGGTAAAACTGTGCTCATGACCTGGAGTTCAATCCCAGATAGCAGGCTCATGGGTGACTCAGCCTTCCATCCTTCCGAGGTCAGTAAAATGAGTACACAGCTTTGCTTTAAAATTCATTTTGTGACGAACGAAACTACAGTACTTTAGAAACAAAAGAAAACGCTATTTTTTCCGTTTCGTGGTCATCTCTAATAGTGATGTATATAAGTAGTAATGTTAACTGACATCAGTATGTCATGTGGCAAGCAGCACATCTGTATTCCCCTTCTGAAAACAAGTGGAAAGTATTTATAAATGGTTCATGCAATCAATGTTCCCTATAAGGTGTGTTCACATGCAGAACTTCATCAGCTCTGCACAACAGCAGCCAAAGTCAGTATCTGTTTAATTCTGGATTTCAACAGAAACCTTACTCCCGCACAGTGGAGATAAAAATTAGAGGGCACATTGCATGCAATACATTTTTAAGTGACAGGTTGTCCCATAAGTTACAGTTTCTCTTATGTATCCTATCAGCACCATTTTACCATGTGGTTAGATCTCCTTTTGGACTAAAATAATGGAAAGGATTATTAAACATATGACAAGATAGCAAATAGATTTCATTGTGAGTTTGGGAAGAGTACAAGTGAATAAACGTAATGTAGACCAGCACGTTTCTATTTATTGGTGACTAGGTATCAAATAGCCCAATGGGATCATAAGGTGCTAATTTGTTTATAGACAAATATATAAGCAAAACTGGAAATGTAGTTTTGTGCCCTAGTTACTGAAGCACTGTCACAGATAGTTCATAGGTTTTGGTTAAACTTGGCAACTATTAACAATTATTATTGGTTACCACCAACCATACCTGGCATGTATGGGATGAGTATATCACATGATATTGCAGTGGCCTTTGCAGACACAAATCCTATAAAGTGGGACACACAAAAAAATTGAGATTGAACATGGAACTCGAATCAGAGGCAGGACATGTATATTTCACTTAAAAATACAATGTAAAGTTTTTAAAAAGTATCCACATCTTGACTTGAATTAAAGACAGAAGAGCCTTGGACATCAGGACTTTCTTTGCAAATATTGAGTGCTGCTAAAGTCTGAAATCAAGGTGAAGGGTTTGTCATGGCAACTCTTGAATGGCATGGAGTCAGACTGTCCACTTGTTGTAATTGTAGGTAATTTGGTACATATATATCTTCAGCATTCCTAATTTTTTAGTGGGAACAGTTTATTTGGGTAGGATATTTTCCATAAATTGATATTTTCAGAAATAAAGAAAAGCTGTTTGATTATGGGGAGGTAGCAGGAATTGAGTAAATGTTAGGAAGAAAAATCTGTATCAGTCAATTATATTTAAATACAGTATTACAACATGTGGTTAAAACTGTCTTTGTAGACACCAGTGAAGATGTCCTGTAAGCGCTAAACCCAGTGATAGCAGTAGATCTGGATGCACAGTGATAGATGTCTGACATGGGTGCTTTCCTCACAAAGTATATTTGACGGTAGAAAACAGGCTGTTGCAGGTTATATGCCTATTTATTGAGTCAGTCCTTTATTTCTTATTTCTAGCATTGCACATACATAGGAGTTAAGGCAATCTGTCTGTTTGTTGATATATTGCTATTGAGAGGCCACCACTTCAAGTAAGACAGTAGTATCATTCTTCTAAGGCAGACATGTCCAAACTTCGGCCCTCCTGATGTTTTGGACCACAACTCCCAGAATTCCAAGCCTGTATTGCCAATGACAAAGGACTGTGGGAGTTGTGGTCCAAAACATCTGGAGGGCCAAAGTTTGGACATGCCTGTTCTAAGGATTGGAGCAACTTACTGTTTGTTTGTTTGTTTGTTTAATTCAGTCCTATCTGGGTTTTTATGTTATAAAATTAAGTCAGTAAGCTTGCCATTTTTGCATATCAGGGCAGTGGCCAGACACAGTATGCCTACCTTTAGCTTTGTGGCTGTTTTACATGCCCTCAGATCTCATACACATTATTTATACAAGATGTATTTGGTTGAAGGTTATGTTATATTATTTGTGGTCAGTTTTAACCCAAAACATTGAAAGGATTTTGAATATTATTATTTTTTTTTTTGCCATAGCCCATTGCAGGAGATGAAAATATTTACTTGCATAAGGTAGAGGTTTGAAAGTTGTTTTCTATATATACAGTATATCACAGAAGTGAGTACACCCGCTCACATTTTATAAATATTTTAGTATAACTTATCTTATACTAGATAAACAGATAAGCTCTGTGTGTGTGCGTGTGCGCGTACGTGCGCGCGCGCACATACACACACAGAGACACAGTTGTATCTCAACTTACAAATTTAATCCATTCCGAATGCATGCTCTTAAGGCGAACTACTCTTAAGCTGGGCTACCTATCTAAAAAAATTGAAAAAATGTTGAACAAATGAAAAGAAAAATTGCAAGTCGAGCAGACCATATCTAAAATTTGTAAGGTGGCAGAAAACGCCAACAGTTTTCCGCTCTTAAGTCGAATTGCTCTCAAGTTGGGGTACCACTCTGTGTGTGTGTGTGTGTGTGTGTGTGTGTGTGTGTGTGTGTGTGTGTGTGTGTGTGTGTGTACGTACGTACGTACGTGCATGCATGCATACATACATACATACATACATACATAGAGAGATAGATAGATAGATAGATCAATAGATAGAAAGATATACTGTACAGATATAGATAGATAGATAGATAGATAGATAGATAGATAGATAGATAGATAGATAGATAGATAGATAGATAGATAGATATAAACAGATATATAGATACACACACACACATATATATATATATGTACTTATATAAGATAGATATCGATATACTTATATATATCTAGATCTTATACTAAAATACTAAGATATAACAGATCAGGCTGCTTAATCTCTACCGGGTACCTTCTGCAATGAATTAACCTCAGCCAATTAATGCAGGAACCTGGAGATTGAAGTGCACGTGGGTCCTTTTCTTTTCTCCCCACCTGTCTGCAGTATTGCTTCCAAACTTTACCAGAATAACTTGTAAGGCACCACCACTTTAATAATTAAAGGCTTTTATTTAGCTAATAGGAATTATACAGGAATATGCTCTTACTTCAAAATAACAAAGCATGGTTCCTTCCCTAACTATGAGGCAAAAGCCTCCCTCTCTAAGTTTCTAAACTACATCTCTAAGCGTAAGTTCATCTTGCAGCCATGAAATCCATCCCAAAAAAGTCCCGTCTTCTCTCTCACACAGACTGCTCACAGCATAGGAAAACTGACACATGTTGCTTCTTGGACCAGTCAGGTTTCACTTGCCTCTGGCTGGAATGTTCATTTAGCCATTGTTTATACCGTTTTTTCCACCCTATAAGATGCATTGGGCCGTAAGACGCACATAGTTTTTAGAGGAGAAAAACAAAAAATGTTTTGCCTAAGGTTTTATGGTGGGGGAAGGGGAGGCTTGGAAACAAGGTAGAGCTGTGGAATCCAAGCTGCAAAAGGGGAGGTTTGCAAACAAGGTAATTGGAGCTGTTGAATCCAGACAGCAAAAGGGGAGGCTTGCATACAAGGTAATTGGAGCTGTTGAATCCAGGCTTTAGAAGGGGAGGGCAGAGGTTCCCTGGAGAGGCTCTGTGAAGGTATCTTATCTCTAAATGAAAATCTGTGATATATACGTAGCGGGGACTGCTGTATTCCCTCTATAAGACGCACAGACATTTCCCCTTACTTTTGAGGGTGGGAAAAGTATGTCTTATAGGGCAAAAAATGCAGTACATTCATTTGTGATAAGCTTCACTATCAAACCAAAGCTGCACTTTAACATTGGCATTGTTTAATTTTGGCCAAGAGAATGAAAGGTTTCCCTACATCTAAAATTTGTTACAATGCAAATGTGTTGTCCCCTCAGAATAACACAATCATTAATGTCTAAACTGCTGGCAACAAAAGTGAGTACACCCCTAAGTAACACTGTCCAAATTGGGCACAAAGTGTCAATATTTTGTGTGGCCACCTTTATTTTCCAGCACTGCCTTAACCCTCTTGGGCCTAGAGTTCACCAGAGCTTCACAGGTTGCCACTGAAGTCCTCTTCCATGCCGACATCACAGAGCTGGTGGATGTTAAAAACCTTGCGCACTTCCACCGTCCATTTCAGGATGCCCCACAGATTCTCAATAGGATTTAGGTCTGGACACATGCTTGGCCAGTTCATCACCTTGATCCTCAACTTCTTTAGCAAGGCAGTGGTCATTTTGGAGGTGTGTTTGGGGTCATTATCATCTTGGAATACTGCCCTGTGGCCCAGTTTCCGAAGGGAGGGGATCATGATTTGCTTCAGTATGTCACAGTACATGTTGGCATTAATGGTTCCCTCAATGAACTGGAGCTCCACAGTGCTGGCAGCACTCATGCAGCACCAGACCATGACACTCCCACCACCATGCTTGACTGTACTGTACCCTCAAATTAACACAACACAGCCATTAATGCCTAAACGGCTGGAAACAAAAGTGAGTACACCTCCAAGTAACAATGTCCAAATTGGACCCAAGTAGCAGTTTTCCCTCCCTGGTGTCATGAGAGCTGTTAGTGTCACAAGGTGTCAGGTGTGAAGGGGAAGCAGGTGTTATCACTCTCTCACAAACATTTGATGTTATCACTCTCATACTAGTCACCTGAAGTTCCACATGACACCCCATGGTAAATAACTATCTGAGAATATGAAAAAATGAATTGTTGCTCTACATCAGTGGTTCTCAACCTGTGGGTCCCCAGATGTTCCTGGACTGCAACTCCCAGAAGTCCTCAATCGTAGCAGAGCTGGCCAGGATTTCTGGGAGTTGCAGTCCAGGAACATCTGGGGACCCACAGGTTGAAAATCACTGCTCTATATAAAGATGGCCTAGACCAGTGGTGATGAACATTCGACAATCCAGATGTTTTGGACCAGAGCTCCTAAAATGTCAAGGCTAGACTGCCAATGACAAAGGGCTGTGGGAGTTGTGGTCCAAAACATCTGGAGTGTCAAATGTTCACCACCACTGGTTTAGGCAATCTTTTATGTAGAGCAACAATTCATTTTTTCATATTATCAGATAGTTATTTACCATGAGGTGCCATGTGGAACTTCAGATGACTAGCATGAGAACGATAACATCAAATGTGTGTGAGAGAGTGATAACACCTATTTCCCCTTCACACCTGACACCTTGTGACACTAACAGATCTCATGATACCAGGGAGGGAAAACTGCTACTTGGGTCCAATTTGGACATTGTTACTTGGAGGTGTACTCACTTTTGTTTCCAGCAGTTTAGGTATTAATGGCTGTGTTGTGTTATTTTGAGGGTACAGCACATTTACACTTTTTTATACAAGCTAAATACTCACAGATTTACATTGTAGCCAAGTATTATTTCTTCAGTGTTGTCAATGAAAAGGTAACTGTACTAACATATTTACCAAATGTGAGGGGTGTACTCACTTCTGTGATATACTGTAGCTAAACTTTACTAGCAAATCGGGATTATGGGATGTCTACATCTTTCCTTCAAAATAAAGTTCCCTTATAACTTGTTCTGAGATGTCTTCCAGGATAGACACTTGGATGAGTACAATATTTTTAAAAAAAAATACTGCTTCTGGCAATACAAAAGGTGGAAATATAGTAGTAATATCATACTTCAAGTAATGTTAGCAATTAGTTATTTTAAAAAGTTCAGGTGTGTGCGCCTACTCCAAGAAGGGCCTTGGACATATTTCCTTATAGAATATAAGTAGTGTACTACAACCTCTACCTAGGGTCTGGGAAATTGTCTGATAGCTTTAGGGTTATAGTGTGGATATATCTTACAAGAATGTCAATAAGTCCTTTACAAATAAAGCACTGATCTGGCCTTAATATTGAGTCAAATCCTCCATAGGTTCCACTGATTGATTCATTTGGGTTTACTTTAACTGCAACTCATTATGCTAAAGTAAGACCTGTTTGACTCAATGGAACCTACAGAGGAATTAACTAGCCAAATGCCCATTAATTCAATCACCTACTTTACTGCAATTTACTTCATAAACCAATATTGATACTTATGCCTTTTTAAATGGATTTTGTTGATATTCTTTGTATATATTGAAGTAAATAAAAAAGTAAAATTAAGGGAGCAGGTCAATAAAGTAGATCATTGAATAGCTCAGTGGTTTAGAGATCTGACTGGAGCAAGAGGTTGGGAGTTTGATTCTGGGCTACCTTGACAGATCCATGAGGTCTCTTCCAGCTCTGCAGTTCTAATGATTCTAAGATAATATCGTTTTGTGAGTCACCATCAAGGGGTTAATTCACTTTGAATGTAAATTCAGATTTTGATATAGATGGAATATGTTTCACAAAAACAGTCTGTAGGAGACATTTTAGGTTTTTCATACTTTGTGTTAAAATATTAAGGTGACATCCACTACAATAACCTCTGCTGGACAGCTCTGTCTTCCTTTTAACGTGCTGAGTGCTTCTCTATGTGTGGCTGTCTTGAAGTTATTTCTGGTTTTTGAAAGACTAGTTTTAGTGGTCAATATTTAAAAAGTGTTTGAAAAGTCTCCAGTGTCAGTATTTCAAACTTAACTTGTATGTTCTGGAAAAGTCAGGACTGATTGGTCTGTCTGCTAATCATATTGGCAACAAACTCTTTTTCTTAAGTAGTACTTTATATCAGTTTTGCTGTGGAGGCTGAACAAAAAACATCACTTAGTGGATTGTCAGTAAAGTGCACAGGAATTGTTTGTGACTATAATAGAATAATTTGTCCATATGTTTCCAGTGTACTGACATTCTCGTCAAGTTTTTCTTATTGATATGGGAAACTGAATATGCTGGTTTTTGTTTATATCTTTCATTTAAACTTTAACATCTGGAATAAAGTGCTGTGCTATGATATGCAGAGATTAATACAAGTTCATCTTGGTGATATATGACATGCATTTTGCTTATTGACTGTTCCACTTGTGCACAACCTAATGTGGCATGTTCCTTTTTTTTTTCTTCAAAAAAAAAGGTGTTCTGAAAAACTGTGTTAAAGCAGCATGGCATGGGTTTCTTATGTAACAAACGGTTGGGTTTGAGGGAAGACATGGAAGTAAGCCAGGAAACTGTGGGAAAGATGGAAAGCAAGTATTGATATTTCTGTATTTAGTTGCCCTGCAGGCTTTTTGATGGAATACATTGATCTTAAATCTATGAGACCAGGAGAACAATGGCAGATGTTTGTTCATATCAGTATACCCCACCACCAGAATGACATAACAGAAATTAATAATGCAAAAATGAAATTAGATTTAGTGTACATGAAATGCTTAAAATTGTGTGTTCATTCCATGTACATTTTCCACAATATTTTAGGACTGTACTTTTTATTTCATTTAGGTGAGCTAAGCTTTAAATATAGGTTTAATGCAATCAGTTGCAGCATGTTTACAAATTAGTTTAGATAAATGCATTGTCCTACAAATTAGATATTTCTGGCTTTTTGTAATATAGCTCCTGAATTTTTTCCAGCAGCATAATAAAATGGCTAATCAGGTGAATGGTAATGCGGTACAATTAAAAGAAGAGGAAGAACCAATGGATACTTCCAGTGTAACTCATACAGAACACTACAAGACACTGATAGAGGCAGGCCTTCCACAGAAGGTGGCAGAGAGACTTGATGAAATATTTCAGACAGGTATAATATGCTATTTCTTGTTTCTGATTGGTTATGAAAGTGAAGGCAAACCATTTTCAAAATTTTTAGATTTCAAAGTTGGAAAAATGCTGTATTTTCACTGTATAGCTTTGAATGTATGCTGCTTTCACTTTGAGGTCAAATTGGGGTTGACATATGTTGACAGTATCTTAGATTATCAGGGCATGTAAATTTCTCATAGATTCTCATAAATAAAAGTAGACATCCCAGCCTACTAAATTTAAACTTTTCTCTATAAATAATCATTTGATTCTAATTTCTACCTCCACCAGTATATAGTGACTGTATTTAGCATTTAATTTCCCATGAGGCTTATTGAGAGAAATAGCTTGCTTGGCTTACTTGAGGCTGTGTTTGGTATCTAGTCTGTATGTGAATTCCATGTTTGTCCAGCTCCTAGTGAGGAACTCATATTTTAGTAGTAACACTGTTGTATTTAGATCAACAATATTTGTTTGAATTAATGTGGCTTTTCGTGTATTCTAGAGAGAGAGTGAGAGAGAGAGAGAATTTATGTTCTGCTTTAGGAGACACATACTTTTTGGTGTGGAATAGAAACTTCCTCTTCCTCTTTAGCATGCGTGTTGTGAACATATTGAGATATGTAAATGATACTTCATGCCCTTAGTTCATTGACACAATTTAGTGTATCTGTTTCCCTCAAATCACTAAATGTTATACAAGTCTAAGGCTGTTCATAATAATACCATATCTGTCTTCATTATGCTGATATTTTGGCTCATTTGGCTGGTCTGTCTTGAATGACAATCCTAATGAGCGCCTGCCAGTAATATTTTTATTTTGTTAGAGAGACATTTCTCTGTCTGTACCATGATGATGTGCTCTTGGTGGCTAGATATTTGTAAAAGGGATGTGCAGGACCTTAGAATGAGTTGCACTCCAGTTGTCATGAGGAGTCTCATACTTACCTAAAAGCTCAAGTACATTAATTTAGTAATCAGAAGTATTGTAGAAACAAATTTTCATGTGCAAAGCTTTACCCCATCAGGCCTGTTAGTTCAGATGGCTACTTCTTATTACATAGTTTGCCTTGGGGCTGAACATAATCAGGTTAACTTGCTGGGTTGTTCCTGTAAAAAATGATGCAGCTGGTTCCAGTATACAGGATCTACACAGAAGTGCAGTCTCTGTGTACTGCTGTTCTGTTAGTTTCAAAGGACGGACATTTTTAGTGGTTAGTCAAGTTCAGAAATATTGAAAACATGCTCTGTGTGTATTGGAAAGAGTAGGGAAATCTCAGCATCTTACTACTTAATACTGTTGAAACTAGCAGTGGTGTGCAATTTTCAAATATCTGTTGCTAAGTTTAGAATATGGATGTATATATAAATATTTTGATACGTACACCTCAGAAATGGTCGTGCTGTATGTGGGTTTGTACCGTAGGCCAAATATTTATATACCTGAAGTACATAACAGGGCTCGAAATAATGTTGCTGGCTGAAAAGTTGTGACACACTAGTATTTTAATAATTGTGCTATGTCAAGTCAGTTTTTATTTATGGAAACCCTCTTCAGGGTTACCTAGGTATAAAGTACTGAGAAGTGCTTTACTATTCCCTTTTTCTGGGAGCACTTCTGGTACTGTTCAGTTTACCCAGGACTACGTAGGATGGCTCTTCTCCACAGAGGACAGTAGAGAATCAAACTCCCCAACCACTGGCCCCATAGGCCCATGCCTAACTGACTGAGCTATCCGGTCTATTTTACTCTAGGCAGAATAGAAAGAAATTCCCATCCACTGTAATATTTGACAATAATAGACTTGTGGAAAATTTGTCAAATTTAATTTTTTTTAATTTACTTTTGTTTTATTTTTAGTGGGGCACTGGAAGGGTGGTGCTTTGTATGCTACTTCAACAGCTGCAGTAATACAGTGGTACCTTGTATAAAGGAATTAATTCTTTCCAAATGAAATTATGTTAAGCAAATTTTCCTTTATACAAATTCACATAGGAATGCATTGAAAATGGAGTAATCCCATTTTTATGTTGTACAGATTTTCCCCATAGGCAATTATGTTAAGCAAATTTCCCCTATCTCTAGAATTTTTTTATGTTGTACAGATTTTATGTTATACAAGCTGTTTGTTATACAAGGGTCCACTGTACATTGTGTTTAGATTTATGATGAAAAAATAATGCATAGTTTGTGATTGTTCCATTCTAAAAGGGAAAAACAGCTTTAAACCAAAACAAATATTTGGGTAATGTGAACTTGAGCTCATTATTTCAAACCCTGATATGTAGTTATTTTTCTGCAAAAAACAAAATACCAAAGTTTCTGAAATAATTATGTTTTTAGATGTAATTTTTAGTCTATATTAATTAGAGTGACTTATTTAGTGCAAATTATTTTAGTCCTTGCATAGCAGGGTAAATGTTTTAAACTAACTTTTCTTGATACAATTCAATGGGAATCTGTAACTTTTTTTCTATTTTTAATTTTTTTAGGATTGGTAGCTTATGTTGATCTTGATGAAAGAGCAATAGATGCTCTTAGAGAATTTAACGAAGAAGGAGCCCTCTCTGTATTACAGCAGTTTAAAGAAAGTGACCTGTCGCATGTACAGGTAAGGTAAGAGCTCCTATGATGTGAACAAATAGGTTCACAAATGTAGTATTGTTTCTAACTGGAACATAACAAGCAAGCAGAAATGTACTAAGATAGAAATACCTTTTCTAAACTTGTCACAGTATACATAACTGTTAAGTGTGTATCTCTGAGGCACGGAATTAAAAGTCTGAAGTTTCATGCATAAAATAAGATCTCTGTGTTTATGTCTTATGTTAGCTTCATGTGTTTGGTATTGATTTGTTTTCAGAATAATTGTATTAAAAGGTGTCCCCAGGGACACTGTTTTGTTTGAACCAGTTTCCTGTGTTGGGTGATGTGCCATTTTCAGTGGGTTCAATTGTTTTCTATATTTTCTTGTTGAATTGTTTCACAAATTGTATCTGCAGAACAAAAGTGCATTTTTATGTGGAGTTATGAAGACTTACAGACAGAGGGAGAAACAAGGAAGCAAAGTACAGGAATCAACCAAGGGGCCAGATGAAGCAAAGATTAAGGTAATGTATTTGTATGCTGACCAAATAACTTCTGTAATGAATTTCTATGGCCAAAGGTCCTCAACACTTGTAGTGAAATAAATATTTAATTTCAAATTAAAAGTTTGCATTCTCTGATAAATCATTAATTGCATATGTATATTGTGCAATCATTTGTGATTCATTGCAGGAGAGAATTGTTCTTATAACATAAGTGTTGCTGAATTGTGTTTTGTATTTTTATATAAATATTGTTAAACATATGGAGCTGATCTACAGTGTAGTCAGAATACTTAACCAAAGGGCATAATTACTTTGATGTTTTTCTGTCTCATGAACTCTGTGTGTGTGTGTGTGTGTGTGTGTGTGTGTGTGTGTGTGTGTGTGTGTGTGTGTGTGTGTGTGTGTGTGTGTGTGTGTGTGTGTGTGTGTGTGTGTGTGTGTGTGTGTGTTAGTTTGTGTACACCTTAATACTGATGTCAAGACTTATTTATAGTAATGTCTTCTTTAAGACACCTGTTGTTAGCATCTCTGGAACTCCCTACCACAAGATGTGGTGATGGCATCTGGCCTGGATGCCTTCAAAAGGGGACTGGACAGATTCCTAGAGGAAATGTCCATCACAGGTTAGAAACCATGATGGGGATGTATAATCTCCAGGCTTAAAAACGGTAGGTACTTCAAGGGCCAGATTCAGGGAGTGGTATCAGGAGACAGATATCTAGTCTCTTGCACTCCCAGAAACATTTGGAAGGGTCACTGGGAGATACAGAAAGCTGGACTAGATGGGCCTTTGGCCTGATCCATCATGACTCTTCTTATGTTCTTATAGTCCAGGCCTGCACAACAGGTAGACCATGGGCTACTGGTAGCCCCCGAAGGATTCGGAAGTAGCCTGCCAGTCATCAATGTAAAAAGTGAGGGGATAGGTTCTCCACCCTTCCATCCCCCATCCCAAGGACCATCACTGCCCCAGCAAAGTTCTGGGTCTGCCAGCCCACTGTCTCAGCTGTTTTTCAATGCATTCCTATGGGAAACCACTGCTCTGCTTACAATTTTTTTTTTACTTATGAGCATGTGCTCGGAATGGATAAAATTTGTAAGTAGAGGTTTTAGTGTAATAGCCCTCAGGCACTTTGGGCCGGAAAAAGTAGACCTCGGCCTGTTCAAAGTTGAACAGCCCTGTTATAGTCCATAGAGAAGGGGAGGACGTAGCATTGATTTAGTGTACTGGTATTTTGGCCGCTCATTTTGTATCCGTGGCACAGCACACATGTGGGAAGAAAGCTGACAACCATAGTGGAAATTGCTAAATGCTGTTCTGCATGCTGATGCAGTGATCTCTTGATACAGAGAGAGACTAGGATTAGGTATCTCAGAGCACATTCTGTTTGCTTGTTCTAGTGAGTAAAAAGTTGTTGTCAAAATAAATCAGAAATAAGGGCAAAGAGTTTGTCTGCATAAGCACAATCATTTGTGCATGCTTTGAAGTCCCCAATGAACTCTCCTGCTGTTCAGAAGTGGTTTTCTAAGCTTTGACTGTGGAAGGTAATTGACATTCTTCCAGATTGGCGCTGGGGACAATTACTGGAGTACACTAGGTATTTTGTTATGGGTTATGACCAGCCTGGCTGTGATGTGGAGTGTGAATCTTTCTATTACGGCCTGCCAGGTACTTGACAACATCTGCCTTTGTCGTCCTGGCAGGCAGCAGGAAGAAAAAACTTTTATCATGTGACGAATGCACTGCATTTCTTTTTATGTGTCACTAAGCTGAGGTGCAAACCTTGAATACCAGAAGGTCTATTGATAGGGCTCTCTGGTTTGTTTTTCAGTTTTGGTAAGTAATATGTAGTTAAGTATCACACATGTTATAAACATCTCTCCTTTAAATCCTCTCTTTTAAAATTCAGGCTTTGCTAGAGAGAACTAGTTATACTTTGGATGTGACCACAGGCCAGCGGAAATATGGAGGCCCTCCTCCAGATACTGTCTACTCAGGTGCTCAGCCTGGCATTGGCACAGAGGTTTGTATATGCAGCTTATATGCCTTTTAATGTGCTGTTACTTGAAATTACTCCAGTCCTGACTGTACTTAATAAATGGGTATATATATGCTCGTTTTCTTTAATATTTTATTTATTACTAAAGATTATTTAACCAAAATGCTAACACTAAAAACAAAGTAGTATCTTTTTAGGAGTCTTTTAGAGCTGTAGCCATCAGTCTTTGACAACAATAGTACTGCATTTGTCCATATGTCCTGCTAGAGATGTTCTTTAAAAGCATCTTTCTCACACACAATAGCATTCCATTTTTAAAATAACTGCTCTTGAATAGTAAACTGGCATCTGGTCTGTTGATATCTCACGTAGTTCACATTTGAAATACTAAATGTGTAAGCATATTGTTTGTTATTGCCTTGTAGGTTTTGTGCAGAGGCAAGAAGTACAGTAATGATCTCTTTGAATCCTGTTTATTTATTTGTGCAGCCTGCATACTGTAATTAAAACTGTAAACGGCCCAGAGACTACTTGAAGTGGTATGGGGTGGTATATAAGCAGAATACTTTGCTTTATATACCACACCATCTGACCTCGGGTCACTCTGGACGGTTTACAAAGATTTAAACAAAAACTATACAATGAGCAATACATTATATATAATATACAATATATAACTAAATAAAAATCAACAAATCAATCATATTTAAATCAAACAAAACCAAATGATACATCTAAATTAACATGGTACGAAAGACAGACAAAGGTGAATTAAGATACAGTGGACCCTTGTATAACAAACAGCTTGTATAAAATAAAATCTGTACAACATAAACAATTCCGGAGATAGGGGAAATTTGCTTAACATAATCGCCTATGGGGAGAATCTGTACAACATAAAAATGGGATTACTCCGTTTTCAATGCATTCCTATGGGAATTTGTATAAAGGAAAATTTGCTTAACATAATTTCATTTGGAACGAATTAATTCCTTTACACAAGGTACCACTGTACAAGGACCAGATCAGCAGGATGATGAAGAATAATCAGGGAAAGTGGGTCTATACAGCCAGGTCTTAAGCTGTTTTTAGAGGTAGTTGTTGTGAGTTTTTCAGGCTGTTTGGGCGTGTTCTGGAAGTTTTCCTGACGTTTCGCCAGAATCTGTGGCTGGCATCTTCAGAGGGCAAGCTTCTCAGGGAGCAAGGAGTTTCTCTCTGTGCTCTGGGGTATTTTAAAGGGTTGCAGGGTGGAGGCGAGGCAAATCTTGGAAGGCAGCTGATTCCATATGCTTGGAGCGACCACCAAGAAAGCCTGATTCCTGGTGGTAGTTTTTTGGGCTTCCTTCAGGGGCGGCAACCTCAGATCACCCACCTGAGAAGAACAACTGTTACAGGCAGTACTCTGTGACAGGAGCCGTTCCGATGGATAACGAGGCCCCTAACCATTTAGAGCTTTATATGTCATCATCAGAACCTTGAAGTCAATGCGGAAACTAATCAGCAGCCAGTGCAGTGCGGCCAGCGTCGGGGTAATATGTTGCTATCTTTTTATACCTGTTATTAATCTGGCCACCGTATTCTGCACTAGCTGGAGTCTCTGCATTGACCTCGAAGGCAGCCCCACCTAGAGGGCGCTACTGTAGTCTAATCTCAAGACTACGAGTGCATGGACCAGCGTGGTGAGAGCTCCTGGATTGAGGTAGGCACGCAGCTGAGCAATCCACCACAGCTGGATATGAGCAGACTAAACAGACGACACCACCTGGGCCTCCATGGTGAGTGGTAGATCCAGTAGGATGTCCAAACTGCACACCTCTGCCTGGGCAGAGAGAGTCGCCCCTCCCCACAAAATGAGGGAGTTTCCCAATCCCCCAGCAGTGGGGGATCCTACCCAAAGGACTTCCATTTTGCCCGGGTTCATCCTCAGTCTATTCACTGTCATCCATCCCAGAACAGCATCCAGACAGTGCTCAAGGGACAGAATGGCATCCACTGCAGAAGGACAAAAGGAGATCTAGAGCTTGGTGTCATCAGCAGACTGATGACACTAAACCCCGTGCTTCCTGATGGCCTCACACAACAGCCTCATATAGATATTGAAGAGCATCGGGGGAAATGACCGACCCCTGTAGCAGCCGACAATTGAGGGACCAAGGCGTAGAAGTCATCTCCCCCAGCTGCACTCTTTGGGGATGGTCCTCCAAGAAGGAGTAGAATCACTGCAAAGCAGTGTCTCCAATCCCCAACTCGGGAGAGCCTCCCCATAAGGATACTGTGGTCGACGAGAGGTCAAGGAGGACCAACAAGGACGATTTGCCCCTGTAGGCCGCCCTCAAGCGGTCGTCATGCAGGGCGACCAATGCCAATTCTATACTGTGGCGCAGCCTGAACCCTGACTGGAATGGATCAAGAGCATCGGTTTCATCCAGAAGGCCCTGAAGCTGATCAGCCACCACCCTCTCCAGTACCTTGCACATAAATGCCACATTTGCGATGGGCCTACAGTTGTCAGTTTGGTCCGCCACACAATTTTATTTATTTTTTCCAGATGGGCCTATTGAGTGTCTTCTTGAGGGCAGGGGAAACTCTGCCGTCCTGGAGAAACCCATTAATTCTTACAGTAGCCCATTCAGTTTGATGAACCAGGCCAGGCAAGGATCAGGGGAGGAGGTGGTGGCATGACAGCGATCAAGTGCCCTGTCCATTTTTGAAGATGTCACAGGTTGAAAGGTGGAGAATGTAACTGGGTAAGGTGATGCACTGGACGTCTCTGCTTGATCTACTGATATTAACTGGCAGTCTAGGCCCCGGCGGATGGCCTCTACTTTTGATTGGAAAATGCTGCACATTGATCACGCGTTATACTAGAGCAATGACGGCGAACCTTTTAGAGACCGAGTGCCCTCTTATTTTTCACAAAGTGCCAATACAGCAATTTAACCTGAATACAGTGGTATCCCAGGTTACAAATGCTTCGGGTGCTAACAACACTCTCGCTGTGCTGCGGGAAATTCAAAAACCTACTCTTTGGTCCTTGCTTTCCCTAAGGGAAGCACCCTTTGGGAAATGAGGATTGAAGAGCAGGTTTGTGAATTTCCCACAGGCACAGTGAGGTAGCACCCCTGCTCTTTGATCCTCCTTTGTAGCCCCAGTTTACTCTCCAGCTACACCGCTTTTAGGATGCCCAAAGCAGTGTGGCTGGAGAGTAAACGGGGACTACGAACTAGCCCATAAGCCGTTGCCTCCCCTTCACCCATCTCTCTGTGTGAAGCAGAGTGGCGTGCTCTGCGCGGAGGACGAAGTGCCCTGTCTGTGAGGGGGGGTGATGTTGTGTGCCCAAAGAAAGGGCTCCACATGCCACGTTTGACACCCGCGGCATAGCTTTCCAACAGTACTAGAGGGAGGACTGTCACTGCGACCAACCCTGGATAAATTGCGTACTATACGATACAATTTGGCCTGATGGCTGTGAGCTTCGCTTATCCAGTTAGCAAAGTAAGATTGTCTGGTAGCCTTAATTGTAGCTGAATAAAAAGAGGACGTGATCTTGACAGCAGATAGATTAAATTTTGTCGGAGCCCACCTCCTAGTGCACTCTAGACTCCTGCTCCACTTCAAGGCCCACAGGTGGTGGTTAAACCAATCCATTGTATGGACCCAGCAGCAAAGGGGGTGTTAGGGGGCAAGCATGTCAACAGCCATGGAGGAGATGGTATACCAGTTCTACACAAGAGCTTCAACAGGCTCACCAAGCAGTTCGTTGGGAACCCCACACATGACATTTCGGAACCTAATAGAGTCCAGTAGTCTGCGTGGCTGGACGATCTCAATGGGCCCAAGCTCCCTGCGGAGGTGGGGTTCTACTGTGAAGCTGCATTTCATCAGGTGGTGGTCCAACCATGACAAGGGGACTGACAGAAGGCCAGTCACAATTGGGCCATTCTCTCCCTTTGCATTTGAAAACACCAGATCCAGTGTGTGGCCGTTGACAAGTTGGGTGTTTATTTAAGATTTTTGTAACTTGCTATGGCTAGCTGCAGATAATTAATGAAGCATCAGGAGTGTACCTTGGTTGTACATTCAGGCAAGTGGTTGAGACATGCAACTTGACCTTTTTCAGTTGGCCACAACAGGTTACCCAAACTAAGGCAAATAGGAATAGGATTCTGACCACTGTGAAACAATGGCCATGTATTTGTAAATAACTTTAGTAGAACAAAACTGGCATTTTACTTGTAAACAAATATGTCCATTATAACATAATTTTATTATCTATGTAGTTCCAGGAAAATCAGAACATGAACAGTACAAATTTGGAAGTATTATATAGAGTTAAATAATCTCTTTTTGTTTTTGAAGATAAAAATGTTTGTTTGTATGTTTGTTTATTAGACTTTTTTCTGCCCATCTAGCAAATAACTACTCTGGTTTATCTATCCCTGTGCTGTAACAGTATGGCAGAGTGAGCATCCAGCTTGATGAGTCAGCAATTTTGCCACACTTTAAAGTAGCCAGAGTTCCTGATAATTTCCAGAGTTAAAATGATGTTTTTGTGATCACATGTTAGTGAAAATAAGCAAGGAGTTTCATATGCTGGGGTATTCTTAGTCCACAGTCTAAGAAAACCACAGTTATCTTTAGATTATGGTCAGTGTTGAATTTGGATTGGTTGAACTTTCGCTATTTCCAGATAACTCATTATTAATAGAATAAAAGACTAAATTAAACTTCTCTTAGCTTTCTTAGTAATTGCTCGGCGTTTTTTAGGTTTTTGTTGGCAAAATCCCAAGAGACTTGTATGAAGATGAATTGGTGCCACTCTTTGAGAAGGCAGGTCCAATTTGGGACCTTCGGCTTATGATGGATCCTCTTTCTGGCCAGAATAGAGGATATGCTTTCATCACTTTCTGCAGCAAAGATGCAGCACAAGAAGCTGTGAAATTGGTGAGTTACTCGCTCAGAACAATAAATATGTTACTATGTTGGATATGGTTTCTTTACAGACTTATAATTCCAGTACCAATATTTTTACAAGATGCATTCATGTTTGTTTCAGGACACAGTATCTCAGCAGGTACTCACTCATTCCCATGGCATGTAAACAGATGCGTTTTTTGGGTGGAAAAGTTTCTTTCTTTACAGACTTAAATAAAACTTAGTTGATGTAAGGTCAGGAGATATCCATAATTTTATAATCTCGGTAGAATTGGATGTTTCTTCTGTGTACACTTGAGCATATCTATATTGAACAGATTTTTGACTGTCGTGCCAATAAATTCTAATATCTGTTTTAAGTATAAAACTTGAATTATAAAACAACATTGCAGATGTGTTTGTGAAGTTTCTCAGTCATCCAGGTGAGGTTATCTGGAAGCTGAGTCATGGCAACTGGACTTCTTTTCTTGAGAGATCGAAGCGTTTCACTACTCATCCAATGCATTACTCATTATCAATACACACATGAATGGCTTCCCTGACTCCTCTCTTGAACCACACATCTTCTCTGTCTAATATGTGTACATCCTCATATTTGAATTAGTACCCTTTGTCCTTCATGTGTGTACTGAAAACCCTTCTCTCAATAAAGGAGAGGGACTCAGGCACAATCTGTGTACTACTTATCAAGCTCCCCTTACATCAATCCCCAAACAAATCAGAAGCACTTCACACCTCTACCAGCAAGGCCACAGCTAACTAATCATACTTAATGGGTGTTGGGAAGGGTTACTTAGGTGGGACTTTCACTGCACCCCAGGCCATTGTCCACCTAACGAGCCTATTCAGGCCATTGTACACCTATGAACCTATTTAGCCCATTGTACACCTAACAAACCTACTCAGATCAGGGTGGTGTGAAGCCAAGGTGAACCATATATTGGAAGCCTCCAACCAACTTTTCTCAGGCTGAAGAAGCTACTTGGATGAGTGGCAAAACATTTCACTCTTGCAAGAAAAGAAGTCCAGTTGCCATGACAACTCTCAGATAACCTCACCTGGATGACTCAGAATCTCCACAGAAACATAAAGAATAGGTTGATAGAGAAAGAAATCATAAAAAGATTGGACATTCAGTTATCTGGTTAGAGAATCAGGCATAGAAAAAGGATTGAACATTGAGAACATATAGCAGGGGTGTAAGTAAAATATTTAAGTTTAATTAAAATAGAATATAAACTTTTAGAGGATAATCTGAAGATCTTGGCAGTACCTTGTAGTACCTTAGCTACTTTCTTCATCAGTTTATGAGTAACAGAGACTGTGACATCTAAGAATCTGACCTCAATATTTGGAGTTGGTATACCACTCAATGCCAGATGTTGGGGACCAGAGGAGTGCTATCCCTGTTGTTGTTACTGCTGAGTTCTTCAGGGACATCGAGTTTGAAGAGCTGAGGGTAGGGTTGCCCTAAGATATTTTCAAGCCTGATTTAACAGAGTAACTTTACATTATTAATTTGAAATATCTGTAGAAAGCATATGCTAAAGAGATAAAATATAAGCCAGCAACCGCTATTAGAAGTGTTTGGGAAGGAATCTATACTCTGCTGAAAATCTTAAATCTTGTTTAGATAGTATACAAATTGATATTTGTAGCAGCATTGTGTTCCTAGATCATCTGAATGGAGCTTTCCTTCATCCAGTTTAATAAATTAGAACTTAAGACTAAATATATACATGCTCTTTTTCTTTTTCTCCCTACCAGTGTGACAACTATGAAATCCGTCCTGGTAAACACCTTGGTGTATGTATTTCTGTGGCTAACAATAGGCTGTTTGTAGGATCAATTCCAAAAAACAAGACAAAAGAAAATATATTAGAAGAGTTTAGCAAAGTCACAGGTAAGAACATTGATACATGAGCCACTGTTATAATAGTTTATAATTTCTAGCTGATTTCTACATGCCCTCTAATTTTCATCTCCACTGGGCTGGGGTCTTTGCAGGTGTGGGTGCGTGCAAGGCGCACGTGTGCAAAAACACCCTGCATGGGTTCCATTGCGACCATAACACAAATGGTTGCAACAGGTGCCTGGGGGTTGAAAAGCCCCACACAGAGACGGGTGGAAGTGTGTGTCCACTCCTTATAGGGAATCTTGGTTGACTCATATCATCAGTAACTCCTGAGTTGCTGTGCTTATTTCCAAATGGGATCTAGCTGAAGAAGCTGTGAAATTAATTTGTTTTCATCTGAACATTCATTAGGCACTTAGCCAAAGTTGTTCATGATAATTGTTAACGTGCAAACTGGAGCAAGTTCAGAGGAGGGCAGCAAGGATGACCAGGGACTGGAAACTAAGCCATTTGAGAAAAGAAAAGAACCAGGCATATTTAGCCTTTAAAAAGAGAAGACTATGGGGGCAGATCTGATTCTGTTTTTCAAATACTTGAAAGGTAGTCACACAGAAGAAGGGCAGGTTCTGTTGTCAATAATCCCAGAGTGCAGGGCACTTTGTAATGAGCTCAAGCAAGTTCCTTCTAATTTTTGGTCCTGGTGGACAGGGGTCTGTCCCTCGTCCTTTTGCACTGGTTTCATCGCAACAGAACCAAAGGGTTTAAAGCAATTGCTGTCAGTGTTGGAGAAGAGGAGCCCTGAGGTATGTACCTTACTAGGAACCCTGAGCTCAAGCTACAGGAAACTCAGATTTAGGCTGAATAGTCAGGAAAAACATCTTAAGTTTTAGAGCAGTATGCACTAGAGGCATTCCAAGAAAACTGAACAAACTTTTGTCAGATCTGCTTTGATTTGGAATGTATTGAGCCAGAGGGTTGGATTTGATGGCCTTATAGGCCATGTGGAACTTAATTATTCTATGATTCATTTTGTTTTGGAATATGGTAGGATGGGTTTGATGTTGTTGTTGTTGTTGTTGTTGTTGTTGTTCAGTCGTTCAGTCGTGTCCGACTCTTCGTGACGCCATGGACCAGCGCTCGCCAGGCCTTCCTATCCTCCACTGACTCCCGGAGTTTTGTCAAATTCATTTTGGTTGCATCGATGACACCGTCCAACCATCTCATTCTCTGTCGTCCTCTTTTCCTTTTGCCTTCGATTTTTCCCAGCATCAGGGCCTTTTCCAGGGAGCCTCTCTTCTCATGAGGTGGCCAAAGTACTGGAGCCTCAGCTTCAAAATCTGTCCTTCCAGTGAACATTCAGGGTTGATTTCTTTCAGAATGGATAGGTTTGATCTCCTTGCAGTCCAGGGGACTCTCAAGACTCTCCTCCAGCACCACAGCTCAAAAGCATCAATTCTGCGGCGATCAGCCTTCTTTATAGTCCAGCTCTCACTTCCATACATCACTACTGGAAAAACCATAGCTTTAACCATCCTGACCTTAGTTGGGAAAATGATGTCTCTGCTCTTTAGGATGCTATCTAGGTTTGCCATTGCTTTCCTCCCAAGAAGCAGGCGTCTTTTTATTTCGTTGCTATCTGCAGTGATCAAGGAGCCCAAGAAAATAAACTCTGTCATTGCCTCCATTTCTTCCCCTTCTATTTGCCAGGAGGTGATGGGTTTGATAGACCAGATTAATTTCAATTACATTGGATTAATTTAAATAGTAAATAATGCCATTTTAAAGTTTTTTTAGATAGATAGATAGATAGATAGATAGATAGATAGATAGATAGATAGATAGATAGATATAGATATATAATTTTTATACAACCTAGAATGTTTGAATATAAAGTTGGAGAGGAATCAAAATATTATTTGCTGGGAGATTGTTCTTGGACTGTTAGAAAGTGAGTAGTGGTCTTTGTTTGAATCACCCCTTACTGATGTAGAATGGTTGAGCAGAAAGGAGTGGAGAAGCAGTTTCTGGGGGGAAAGGAATGTCCTTTATTATAATAAGCAGAGATGCCTTGCCTGCCTTCATGTGCTGATCCATAGCTATGAGGCAATGAATGGAATGGTGCAAACGGAAGCAGCATAGTGAAGACTAGCAAGGGCAGGATCTTTAGAGCATAGTAGGCTGAGGTAGGTACACTAAGTGGGGGTGGAGGTGATGATAGTATGTCAGTTCAGGTTCTTGTCTCATCTCAGTGCTGCAAGGAAACATGACTTTCACTACCTCAGTGTTAGGAAAAGTAGCTGTGACAACATCTGGAAAATTGCCATTGTTATTGATGGAATTACCCGTACTTTTTGCCCTAAAAGACGCACCGGGCCATAAGACACATCTAGTTTTTAGAGGAGAAAAACAAGTAAAAACGTTTAGCCTAAGGTTTTATGGCGGAGGAAGGGGAGGCTGCAAAAGAAGTAATAGGAGCTGTGGAGTCCAAGCTGCAAAAAGGGGGGGGGGCTTGCAACCAAGGTAATTGGAGCTGTGGGATCCAAACTGCAAAAGGGGAGGCTTTCAAACAAGGTAATTGGAGCTGTTGAATCCAGGCATCGGAAGGTGGAGACCTTTTTGCAAACAAGGTGATTTTTGACTGGGGAATCTTGGCTGCAGAAGGGGAAGGGAGGGGAGAGGCTCCATGGATGACCAGGAGATTGGAACTGTGGAATCCCAGCTGCAGCACAAGATGGGAGAGGCGCTGTGCGGGTATCTTATCTCTAAATGAAAATTTGTGATACATACGTAGCGGGGACTGCTGCATTTGCTCTGTAAGACGAACAGACATTTCCCCTTACTTTTGAGGGTGGGGAAAGTGCATCTTATAGGGCAAAAAAATAAGGTACTTAAAATGTAAATATATTTTACTGGTATATCTATTGACCTAAAGATGGCAATGCCTCTTTGCTTTCAATTTGAGTCCTCTGTGTTACATCCTGGTGATTTGCTCTTACAGAGGGTTTAGTTGATGTAATCTTGTATCATCAACCTGATGACAAAAAGAAGAATCGGGGTTTCTGCTTCTTGGAATATGAGGACCATAAATCAGCAGCTCAAGCTCGGCGTCGGCTAATGAGTGGGAAAGTAAAAGTTTGGGGAAATGTGGTTACTGTGGAATGGGCCGACCCAGTAGAGGAACCAGATCCAGAAGTTATGGCAAAGGTAATAAACCTAACACTCTGCTTAAAATGTCTGCATTGAAGCCCCTCTTTTGCTGAAGAAGATTTTCTTTTTTCCTTCTAACTATCTCTAGAATGTAGATGCCAAGATCATTTTTGGGGGGGGGAAGCTGGCCACTTACTTTGTGAGTCTTCATTTTCATACAGGGATAGCACGCATGAACAAAAGTTATATTACAGTATGACCGCTGTATCCGTGAGGGATTGGTTCCAGGATCTCCCGCAGATAGTGAAATCCGCAGATAAGAGCAAACAGTCTTATCTGAGGATAATGGTGGTGGTGGGGTGTCGGGGTGAAAGCTTTCAACCCCGACACCTCCCAAAATGCAAGAATAAAGCTTTTCCCCCCTTTCTCCTTGCTGCTCAGCTGCGGTAAGGAGAAAAAGAAAAAAAAACTTTATTCTTTCTTTGCTGTTGCAGTGGTGGCGGCAGCACCAAGGAGGGAAGAAAATTAAAAATAAAACTTACCACTCCAATGCCTGCCACACTCCTCCTTGCTGCTGCCGTGGGCTAGTCAGGCACTTTCTGGAGAGGTGGCATGGGGACTCGCTCACTTGGCCAGTCGGCGTTTGAACTTCTGGGTTGAGTCCCAGGTGGTGGATCAGAAGTTTTGAACTTCCTGCTTAGACTTGTGATCCACCACCTGTGACCTGAGCGGGGAATTCCAAGTCCCCACCTCACCTCTCCAGAGAGTGCTTGGTCTGCGGGCGGCGGTGGGGGGGGGGGGGAAACCTCTGCTGGCCAGGCACTCTCCGGAGGGGTGAGGTGGGGACTTTGAATATCTCGCTCAGGTCCCAGTCAGCGGATCGGGACCTGAGCAGGAAATTCAAAGTCCGCACCTCACCCCTCCAGAAAGTGCCTGCCAGGCCTGTGGCGGCGGGCATCGGTGGCAGTAATTTTCTCCCTTGCCACCCCCCCCCCACTGATCACCAACCATAGATAACTGAATTTGTGGTTAGTGAATCAGCAGTTAAGGGTGTTGTACTGTATTTTGTAGTCCTAAATTATGAGGCATTCCTAAACTATAATCAGTGTTATTGAAAATGTGACATTGTATATCCTGTGCATGTTGTAAGTTATTCCTAATCATTTCCAAGAAAAGGTTATCCCTTTAATTAGAAGGCTGCAGCTAAACCAGTATAATTAAAATTCTGGACCCAAATATTGGTACGTTGAATACTTCTTCTCTTTCAAGTGTAGAGTAGGACAGCCACATAATCCCAATCTACCTCGTACTGAGAATCATTGGCGTGTACCCCACTCCCAGCCAGCCAGTCATGTTTCTCATCCCTCTGACACCAGGCACAGGCAGGGCATATCTGCTGGCCACTGTCCTCTATTAAAGTATATGAACACCTGATTTTCAAAAAAAGAGGAAAAAAGAAATTGTGTATGCAATATTAAGAGCACAAGAAGGTGAAGCATTTACCTGATGAGCTTTGTAAAGGTTAGTTGTTTATATGTGTTAACTGCCATTTCTAGTTTTGAGGGCAGAATGAAACTTGAAAGCCTCTTGCACAGATAGCAAGTAACCTTTTTTGTGTGCTCTTTCTTGTTAGTACACTTGCTAAGATCGAGCTGTATGAGTTATTGAAGACATGCTTTGTCCCTGGTGTTTCTGAAGGTGTTGTCAGAGTTCCAATTTTCTTAATAGGTAAAGGTCCTATTTGTGAGAAACCTGGCTACTACAGTGACAGAAGAAATACTGGAGAAATCATTTTCAGAGTTTGGAAAGCTGGAAAGAGTGAAGAAATTAAAAGACTATGCTTTTGTTCATTTTGAAGATAGGGGGGCAGCAGTTAAGGTAAGTATACCATCTTTACATGAACCAAAATCTGTGTCCTGGCTCTTACAAGGACACAGGGTTCTTCTTCATGACATCTGTCAACGCACATAAATGGGTTCTTGTGAGCTTGTGCAGAGGTTCTCAGAAGATTCTACAGCTGTGCAACATCTGCTAGGACCACCCCCTCTGTATACATACTCTGCCCATGGCTGAGACATCCTCAGTTCCTTTTTGGTTGATGAATGGAGCAGTCTCTGTTGGCTTTTAGCCTCCTCAGTACTGAGGCCAAATGCAGGACCACCAGGAGCCCCTATCTGACTATGACACTCTCCCCCCCCCCAATAAGAAGCCTATTTGACCCATAGCCAAAACCACTACTTGGCACTGACACCTTCAGTGCCATCCTCAGGATGGGGCGGGCGTGGGGTGGGTGGGATCACGCTCCCTCCCTCCCTTGGAGGCCTCTAGGGCTGTGCTTCGTCTTGCCTTGGGAGCTTCGGCCTTCCACCTGGTCCTTCCTGCCCCCCTTCCTGCTGGTTGAGGCAATGTGTGTGTTGGGGGGGCACCACCTCTGGGAGCCCTGCCCAGTGGCCTTGCCTCCCCAGCCGATGGAGAGAAGGAGGGTTGGTCGCTGGTAGTGGGGCCGGGCTGCTGCCGCTTGGGAAGAAGGAAGCAGGCCCTGGCGGGGGCGGGTGTCTTTTAGACTACAGCTCCCATGGGTCATCATTGTTGTCAGAGGGGGGCAGGGAGGCTGTTTGGTGGAGGCTCGGGTGGGGTGGGGTGGTGTCGGGGAAGGGAGGGGGTTCTGCAGTTGGGGCAGCCATGCCCTTGGCTGGTCAGGTGGTGGCTGAGAAGGGGGCCCTTCGGGTGACACGACCCTCCCCAAGGCAGCTTCCAGCCCTCCCTCTCAAGGAGCAGCCCTTCCAAGTTCCCTCACTAGAGGGGTGTCTTCCTCTGTATCCCCCACCCCCCACCCCGGTCCCAGATGGCTCTTTGGGAGCGCTGTGGCCGGGCCGCTGCCTCCATCTTCGGGAAAGGGCTGCCTCTTGGCCGCCTTCCTCTCCTTTTCCAAGCCCGGGGTGTGGGTTCAAAAGGCAAGGTTTCCCTTTGGTACCCAGATTATCTCCCCACCCCACCCCCGTTTATGTTGATTACTATTGTTCTTCAATTGTCAGCCTGCAACAGTGCCTGAGGGACAGTGAACCGGCCCCTGTTTAAAAAGTTTGAGGAACCAGGTTCTTTAGCATAGTACATCACAATTAAAGTAGGCCCACTGCAATCGATAGAATCTAATAGGATGGACCTTGTAGATTATGACTTAATGTGCAAAACACCAGGTTTTCATCTAGTGTATATGAATCACTTTGAGTGCCCAGAAGAGTTTTTTAAATGCCAGAGATAATTGTTATATTTATTATCTAGTACAGTGCTTTATTTAATTTAAACTTCTGACGGTATGTTGGAAATAGTAAATAACATTCAAAAGCTTGCACAGATAAAAATGGGGGAATTTATTTGTTCTCTGATCTACTTGTCTTAGGATTCCCCAATCTTCTCTTCCCTCTGTCTATCTGCCCACGGAAGACAGGATAAAAGACTGGAAAAATAGCAGCCATCCTTTTCAGGCAGGGTTTTAAGCAACAAGTGAGGGTCTAGGAAATAATGTACTTATGAATTTTAAATTTTAAAAACATTCTTATACTTGTTTTAAATCTTGGTTTTAATTTTGGTTAATGTTTAATTGTGTTTCAGTGTAGTGTTGTACAGTTTTAACCAGTTGCTCTTGTTCATGGTCTCTTGTGAATATATGCTAATGGGTTAATCTTCTGTGCTTGCGCAGAGCCTTGGAACATTCTAGCACAAAAATGCAGGATATTGGCCTAGCCTTCTGCATTGTTTTTTGGCGTCTCTAACTGACCTCCTTCAGTTCCTTTTTGCTGCTGCTTTGGATTGTGAGTTTATTCTCTTCTCAAGGTTAAGAACAAGAAGAACCTTAAAGAATTTTTTTGCTTTACTTTGTCCCTTTCAGGGGAATTCCCCTCAGCCCTTTATACAGTAATTTTTTCAAAAAAAGTGCTGTCATTGTGTGTGTGGGGGACCCTAACAGGAGGCCATTCCTTTAGCCTCCAAGTGAAGTTTAAAATTGGCCACTTTATGGTAGCAACTGAAGGCTTTGGATCTGAAAGCCTCAGTTTAGCTGCTGCCTGCTTCTCCTGAGCCCTCTAAGAAACAAAAGAAACATACAGTGGTACCTTGTATAAAGGAATTAATTCGTTCCAAATGAAATTCTGTTAAGCAAAATTTCCTTTATACAAATTTCCCATAGGAATGCATTGAAAACGGAGTAATCCCTAATCGTGACCATTTTTATGTTGTACAGATTCATCCCATAGGCAATTCTGTTAAGCAAATTTCCCCTATCTCCAGAATTTTTTATGTTGTACGGATTTTATGTTATACAAACCATTTGTTATACGAGGGTCCACAAACAATAAGCCATCCCTAAAACTGCTCAGCAGGGACCATGACACCCCCCAGGCCTGTGCCCTCTCATGTCACCTGTGATCCCATCTCACTACCATCTGACAGTGATGGGTTTAAGATTGGGGCGCAACCATCCTCATTTGACATCCTCATCCTCATTCAGTCAACCCCCAAATCCCCCCCACACATACAATTTCACTGTCCAGATCATAATTTTCTTAGAATCCCATTATCAGAATGCCTCTTTTACCCTTGAGACACTCAAGAATCTTGGTCTTGCATCAGTTTGAAGAAGTCCATCCTTCACCCAACCAGAAGGATCCCTTTCATAGGCACTGTTACTGAGTCCCGGTTTAGTCACACCTTCCTTCCTACAGACAGATGGCACAATCTTGCTTCTCTGAGTCACACATTTTCTCTGGACATCCATGTCACTGCCCTGCAGGCACAGAGACTATTAGGTCTAATGGTTCCCACCATATCAGTGATATCTCATGCCAGACTTCATGTGAGTTCCCTCTAAGCCTGGTTCCTCTTTGAGTTTGTTCCCCAAGGTACCTTCAGGCTAAGCTCCTTCTCATCATTCCTTAAGGCCAGCTTACACCTCAAATGGTGGCCTCAGGTACCCAATCTCTATATCGTACAATGCTTCCGCCATCTCCACCCAAAGCTTCAGTTTATCACCAATCCAAGCCTCCTTGATTGGGGAACCCACTGCAAGGGCCTCCACGTCCACAGTGGTTGGGTCCCTTTGGTCAGGGGATGACACATCAATGTTAGAGCTTCTAGCAGTTTTCTACGCTCTCAAAGCCTTCCTTCCCCCTCATCAGGAGCAGTGTTGTACTGCTTGTTACAGACAATATGACCACCATGTACTGTATCAACAAACAAACAAGCAAGCACACATTCCGTATGATTCCTCTACAGGACCGTTTTGTAGAGGAGTCGAAGGATCTCTGACCCATTATTCCCGTAGCCGTCCACTGAACAGGGGTTGAGTGACTCTCTCAGCCACAGAGGCCTCTGCTTCATAAAGGGGAGCTGCGCACAAGCTGGAACCGGCTGGTACCTCCTTGACCTCAAGAAGTCCAGCCTCTCCTTCTTTCCCATTAAGGTTTTTTAGTTAGTAGTTACAGCCAACCAACCTCAACCTCCAGCATCCCACCTGGTTTGGGATGCCGCAGTGAAGCATTACCTCAAGAGTCTGCGTGAACTCTTCCTTTATGTCTCCATCCCCCCACCTCTGCAGTGGTCTCTTACTCTGATTCTGCAAAGTCTTGTTCAACCTCCATTTGAACCTCTGGCAACTATTATGAGGAGACTCGTGGCACAGTGGTTAAATGCCTGTACTGCAGCTAAAACTGCTCACGACCTGGGGTTCAATCCTGGGTAGCTGGCTCATGGTTGACTCAGCCTTCTATCCTTTTGAGGTCGGTAAATGAGTACCCAGCTTGTTGGGAGGGAGAGGCGCAGTGTGTACCCTGCAAAACTAAATTGTAAACCACCCAGAGAGTGCTGTAAGCACTAAGGGGCGGTATATAAGCAGAACACTTTACTCACCTATGTTTCCTTACACTGAAGATGGCCCTCCTTGTGGCCATCATGTCCGCATGTCAAGCTGTCGATCTTGCTGCTCTTCCTCATGCCCCTGATTTTTTTCTTCAGTTCTACAAAGACAAAGTGGTTGTTTACACTCATATCCCCTTCGTCCTGAAGGTGCTTTTATGTTTCTACCTCTTCATTACCTACAAAAATAGTGCAGACAGTTCTCCTGTCTCTGCCCAGAGACTCTCCTGGTGGATCATGGAAACAATCACCCTTTCCAACCATCTGGCAAACCTGCCTCTCTCTACAGCAGTCCAGGTACATCTAAGAGAGACGTTTCATCCTCCACTGTTTTTTCTTTGAGGTTTCCCTCTGTATGGCATTTGTGTTGCAGTCACTTGTGCCCACCAGTCTACTACTTTCATCTCCCAATACCACCTTGACACCAGTGAGCAATCTGTACTAGTTTCCATCTAATGACAATCTTCTGGCTGGCCAGTGAACTTGCTCCTCACCCATTAGTGTGCATTCACCGAGACCACAAAAAACAATAATTGGTTACTTAACTGTAACTGTGTTTTGTTTTTTAGTGGATCTCTGTGAATTCACACATCCCTCTGTCCTCCCTTGCCACGCTACGTTTCAGCAGTGGACTGAGAGAGGACCATTAGAGGTGCCAAGAGGCAATGTGGTTGAAGCCTCTAACAATCTCCTGATTTTTGCTCTTGAATGTTCCAAGGCTCCGCACCAGTGCAGAAGATTAACCCATCCGTGTGAATTCATGGAGATCCACTCAAAGAATCATGGCTACAATAAGTAACCCATTCTTATTGTACAGTTTTAATTGTTGTGAGCCTTCTTAGTTTTCTTGTGGGAAGAAAAGTGGCATAGATCTAGATGTAGTGCTGTGCTCTTTTTCACAGTGGAGTGCCAGTAGGACCTTTTATCAATTTTCTTCTCTGAGGGAATTCATCCTGTAGACCCATGGCCTGCTAGTGATTGGTTGGAAGAATGAATGTACACCTCTTTGAATATAATGCTACACTATTGGTGAATAACCTGATAGGGGTAATGTGAATATGTCTGAAATCTGATCTAGACACCTGGGAACCTAAAGCCAATTACATGTTAAAAATTAGAAATCCATAGTGTGTGATATATCTAAAGTTGCAACAGTATGCCTCAGGAAATTTGGGCTATTTCTAGAAGTGGCCTTAGAATGCCATTTTAATGGCCTTTAAATGCATTGTACCAATTCAAAATAGAATGTAAAAGTATTTTCCCTTTTAAACAGGCCATGAATGAAATGAATGGAAAAGAGATAGAGGGGGAAGAAATTGAAATAGTATTAGCCAAGCCTCCAGATAAAAAAAGGAAAGAACGCCAAGCTGCCAGACAAGCCTCCAGAAGTACTGCGTGAGTGTTAGTTTCATTAACTGTGATGTAGCATGTAGATGGGGCTTTATGCTGCCATAAACATCATTTAAATGTTTTCTATCTGGCATGTTGAATTCTGCCTGAACTGGAGTTTTAAAATGAGGAAAACTCACAGGATGAATCCTAATACTTTTTTCCTCCTCCTCACTAGGTATGAAGATTACTATTACTATCCTCCACCTCGTATGCCCCCTCCTATTAGAGGCAGAGGTCGTGGAGGGAGAGGCGGCTATGGCTATCCCCCAGATTACTATGGCTATGAAGATTATTACGATGATTATTATGCCTATGACTATCATGACTACCGTGGTGGCTATGAAGATCCGTACTATGGCTATGATGATGGCTATGCAATAAGAGGAAGAGGAGGAGGAAGGGGAGGGCGAGGTGCACCTCCGCCACCTAGGGGGCGGGGAGCACCACCCCCAAGAGGTAGAGCTGGCTATTCCCAGAGGGGGGCACCCATGGGTCCGCCAAGAGGAGCCAGGGGTGGGAGAGGGGGGCCTGCCCAGCAACAGAGAGGACGTGGCGCTCGTGGAGCCAGGGGCAACCGTGGGGGCAACGTGGGAGGCAAGAGAAAGGCCGATGGGTACAACCAACCTGACTCCAAGCGCCGCCAGACCAACAACCAGCAGAACTGGGGCTCCCAACCAATCGCTCAGCAGCCGCTACAGCAAGGTGGTGATTATGCCGGTAACTATGGTTACAATAATGACAACCAGGAGTTTTATCAGGATACTTATGGGCAGCAGTGGAAGTAAGACAAATAAGGAGGGCGTGGGAATCTTGGCAAGATAGAATTGGCTTTAGCGCTACATCCTCCAAAAATTGGCTTAATGTTTCATCCTTCAGTAGTGATTGGCTGCCATTTGTATTGGGCTGAAGAATCACTCTATTGTATATATACTCAAGTCTTTTTTTTCTTTTCTCATAAATGCACTTGGACATTACTGAGCTTGCAGAATTCCCAAACAGAGTTTTGGGATACAGTGCTTTTTATCGTTTTAGGCTTCATTTTAGCAGTTTATCAGCAGGGTGGGTGACACTGTTAAATCATGATTTTGCAAACCTTATGTTTTTGGACAGTTTCTTTTTTTCTTTTTGATTTGGAATAGACTACATAGGCATATGCTGTACATAAAGTAAAGCTAGTACTTTGTCTCCGTAGTTTTAAGAAATTAAAACAAAATTAAGTTTTCTTGTATTGAAAATAACATGACTGTATGTTTTGCATTCCTAGAAATAGGTTAACTGTGTTTTTAAATTGTTATAACTTCACACCTTTTTGAAAATCTGCCCTACAAATTTGTTTGGCCTAAACGTCAAATCCGTGACAATTTGTTCCTTGATGTGATTGTATTTCCAATTTCTTCTTGTTCATGTAAGATTTCAATAAAACTCAAAAACCTATTCAAAACATTACCTATTTCAAATTCAATTGTGTCCTAAAACATTATTTTACCGGTAATTCGTGTAAGAAACATTTTTTTAAAAACTGCCTATGTGAGTGATCAAATTCATGTAAAATTCCTTGAAATTTCCAACATTTGGCATTGGGGGCATGTGAGTCAGAGCTAGAGCTAATCATAGAATCAAATCAAAATTTCTTAATTGTTTTTTCTAATTTAGTCACATTTAATATTCAGCAGTTTTATTATCTATTTAAAGTACATCTGAATATTCTTGCAAACTCATTGTAATAGAGTTAAAATTTCCCAGCATTTCCATTGAAATTTCCATTTCCATATCCATTACTAGTTTTTTCTTCACAGTGTATAAAAATGAATCCATTTTCACCAATTTTAAAAAACATACATTTGACCCCTTAATTCATTATTTTTCTTTTCATCTCTTTATTTTCTTTGCACTGTGCTAAACTGCAGTGATGGACATCAGCATTTTAGAAATTGCAGTCCAAATGTCAAATTGGTCAAATTGGAATGTCCATTGTAACTGAGATTTATCCACTTACGTTTGGTCAGAACATAGAACAAGGTGCTTGGCTGAACTTCATTCAGCCCTTTTCTGTTTAAAATAATTGATTTGCTGTGTCAACTCTGTTTTTTCTACAGATTTGTTTGTTGCGAGTTGAGGAAAGATATCAAGGATATCATGAGTTTGCATATCTGATTGAAATTAGGGTGGGTGGGGATTACTTTCATGTCCAACCACTTAATGGGTGGGAAGAGCTTCTTGAAAAACTAAGACTAAACTATGGCTTGTCCTAATAGTAATTGACCGTAGTTGTATTGGGAGAAAAATCCTACAGCTAGTGGTCACATACTATAGACGTATTTGCTTTTGTCTGAATAATACCACAAGGTTTCTTTCATGCAACATACTTGGCTTTTTAGGTCTAAGTATTTGCAGTGGCTGGTTTTCAAAATTCTTGTGATAAGAATTATTCCGCTGTCAGTTCATCAGTTTTTTCATCAGTTGCTATGCAGACTTCTCTATAGCTTAACAATATTTGATCTGTGAAACCAAATTTGAACACGCTAAAATAATTTTTTTTGGATGGGAAAAGCCAGTTAAATTCCATTTTGTGAATCATAAACAAGGACTAACAACAGAGGTAAACAGTACTATTTAATATATCAATACAAAGCATGATAGTTGAGAAAGGATTGGAAATCTACCATATTGTGACAGGATATTATGACTCGAGATATGAGAATATCTATGCCAAGTTGGATATTCCTCCAAAACCACTAATTTTATCAAATGCTTTGGTGCAATGTAATGTTTTGCACATATAAAACCTGGAAATCTCCAAATGAGTATTAACAGTCCACCCCATCTTCAAATAGTTGTTTTAAATTCAGTCTGTTACCAGAAACAACCAACATGTTCCTATGATATATGTAATCAGTCAGGAGAACAAGTTTTCCCTTAGTTTTTAGTAAAATTCCAGCTAAAGTCCAAAAGCACAATCTAGCAATACAACTGGGGCTTTAGGAATTTTTATTTCTTTTAAATACCATTTTAACAGAGAACTAAATATAAAAACTTATTTTACTCATCTGTGTCTTGATTTTTGCTCATAAAAACATTGGAGTATGTTCCCCGTTATAGGAGAATGTCAGTCCTTCAAGATGGGGGGAAATCTGGAAATGGGTTCTATATTTGATCACTCATTTATAGCAGTCTGTTGATATGAAGGTGATTTTCAAATGAACTGATGCCATAGTTTTGGTATTTCAGAAACTTTATTAGACAAAAGACTTATTACAAATTCTTAATTATTTAGATCTGTTACTGTAATGCAAGCCAGTCTACAGTATATGTTAACTACTTTACTAAGAATTGCACTTACTTAAAAAAGGAAGAAGGACTTATAAAGATGTAGTAATCGTTCCAGGTATATAATTCCTTCAATGTGGTTTCATTATATTCCTAGCAGAATATACCAGTCTTCAATCATTAAACCTGTTTACAGCATTTTCTCCAGAATTTCTGCTAAAATTCAAAAGAATTGGAAGATTTAAGCTGTATGAATGACTGCCTCATTTATCAAAGCCTGATTATATTTTCACCTTGTCTGCATTGAACTCATTTGCATTTTGAACATGAAAAACATGCTTGTAATAAGGCTATTATGAGGAAAGTGAAAACTATATGAAAATAACTTGATTAAAAGTACAGGGAAGTTCTTAGGACCTAATAATTGGAGTCCTTATACAAGCAAATCTTGGAATTTCATTAGGCCTTTGTTGTCTGGCCAAGCATGACTTGGGTTTTTGCAATAGTGAATACATGAGCCAGATTTTCTTGCACATAATGCTTATATTCAGATTTGAGCTGTCTGAACAGGTATTTTATGGCAAAACTGAATTCTTGGTCACAGATGTGAACTGGTAAAATCTAAAGTTCTAACAGACTTATAAAATGAGAACTCTGGACTGCATTTCCCATTTCTCTGAAAGTGGGAGCTAGAGTTAACTTGGGTCTAGAGTTCAGCTGTTTTGCATTGTAAATTTTATATTTGATCCTACTACCAAGTCCTCAAGAAATTGGCTGACTTTTTCCTTGCACAATGGAGACATACTGTAATATCTGATAAGTACCTGAGTATCTGTCCGAAATTGGCCAAAAAGAAAAGAGAAATGCTGTGTCTGACTCAGTTTTCTTCTGGCAAAAATATTCTTGACACCTTGCAAGGAGGTTACCAGAAGCTCTGAATTACAGTTCAGAACGTATTGCAGTACATTTTCTGATGTTATCCAGAAACCTGCAAATGTAACTTCTATTTTAACTCCTTCCTTTTATTACCTGACTATCAGGGAAGCGTGTTTGAGGCTGCCCTGACCTGACATGTCATGATGTCGACGTGCTAGGTGGGGTTCGCAGGGGACAGTAACCATTGGAGTTATCGGTAAGAGAAACTTTCTTTCTAATTTTTTTTAAATAAGATAAAAGGGTTTTCTTTGGGATGGTGGGTGGAATGATGCTACTTGCCCTCTTTCATTTCTCATTTAACTTTTTGGGGTTTCTCTAAAACAAAAGCATACTTTTCAGGGATGAACAAGTTAACTGTGTCTGCGTGGTGAGTATGAAAGTGATCCTGCGGGTTATAGTATAGATTCGATCTGTATCTGAGAACACTGCAGGAAGAAGATTGTTCAAAGGACTTCATTGCACATGTTAAAATGCAATTAAGTTTGTAAAATGAATCACCTCCACTTCGTGGCGGGACTGTTTTTATGCCTTGGGAGTGGAGTTTGACATGAAACGATGAAATTAAATTTCAAACATGACCTATTTGTTCAAACTACTATCTATTTAAGAACACAAGTACTGTTCAGGACGTTTCTGCTGTAGCACTGAATGAACTCTAACAGAAGCCGTTTTTCTTCTGTGCACAGATCTTTGACACTGTAGCAGTGGTAGGCAATTTTAAGGGGCCCAAGATACGGATTTCTCTCACCCCAGGATCTGCTATGGACTGCATCACTCTGAAAATAATTTATTTAAAATTGTATTGTGTTTTAAAGCACTACAGCTGACTGTTTTGCATTAAAGAAGGATTGTATCCCTTCTAGAGAATTTCTCCTCCTGACTGAGAAGGGGAATGGTGTGGAAGGGTCCAAGTCCCACAAAACAAACAAGGGTACACTTTCAAATACGAACACCCCAGACATGGAATACATGGAATGCTAATTCACAGACATCTTTCATCTTATTGGCAACAATAAATTGGTGTAGCAACAATGAAAAGAATACTCAAATGAATACTCAATAACTTGCTGGTGTTGCGTGACCCTGGATAAGAAGGACCCTCCCTATTCTCTGGCATTATTATTACAGCTTTAAAAAATATTCCTTGTGATACAAATAAAATAGTTAACCTCTCAGCTGCTAGCTTATGTCACTTTCTAGAAGGCTAGGTTCAGCAAAGAAGTTTATTATACAGAATTCAGTCAGCCCAAACATTCTGCAGTTGCAAGTTAAAATGAGGTCTATATTACCTGAGTCCTGTTCATCCGTTGTCCATAAAACAGAAGGAACTATTTAGTAAGGCTTGAAATACATACAGCATTTATATATTAATGTCTTACCTAACTTTTTCATTCCAGCTTGCTTAATAAAGACCTGAAAATGATTCTCTTGAGCACAGCTGTACATTTTGCATATACATTTTTCATTTGACATGGTTGATACCATCTTATATTTCAAATCACAGTATATTTTGTTATTGATAAGTCAGGCATGAGAATTTCTCAGTGTTTTCTTCTTTTTTGGATTCAATTTAACAGTGCATTAAAGATTGTATATGTGCAGTTTTTGAACCTGGAGGTGGTGTTAACCTAAACTGAAGTTGTGTTGGCTTCCTCTAAGATTTAAGCTATATCTCTATGGTCAATAATGTCCTTCCAGACATTTGCGGAAAGTTTCAAAATAAATGGGAATAAACTAATTTTTCTGTTTCATGTCAGAAAATACTTAACATGGTTATGACAGCAGCAGGGTTATCTCATTTAATTTGGTTGAATCCTGTGCCTCTGAGGGATCTTCTAGCCTTTAGATTGATTGAAAATTTTGCAAAATGTCAGTACCATTTTGGTGAAACTAAGAGACGTAGTGGTTTTCCAGATGTTGTTGGACTGAAACGGCCAGCAGCTGTCAAAAGTGTGACCATTAATAAGAGTCACAGTGTAGCAACGTATTGAGGATCAGATGCTCACCATTAGAGATGGGCACAAGCTGCTACTTGGTGGCTCATCTGCGCAGCTGTTCTATGGGCACCCTGGCTTCCCTTGCCCTACCTCTTCTAGTGGGCACTCACTCAAAGCAATGGTGCAGTTTCCCAGCCTGCCTCATTCAGGTGCTTTGCACCCAACTGTAAAAAAAATTATTCTGTGGCTGGGTTGACTTAGGAAGGTCTTTCCCCACTTCTCCTTTGTATTGTCCGTTTCTCATCTGCTTTGTGTGGTCCATTTTTATGAGATGCTAGATTTGTTCTAAACCCAGGTTGGATTGTACAAGTGCAAGAGCTGCTAAGAAATCAGGATTTTACTTCCAACATTATTTTGACAACCTCACGCCTGGAAAAACTAGAATGCATCAAGAAGGATAAGACATCTTTATTGGCTCTGGTTGTCATAAGAATTTTTGTGGGATGCCATGGCAATAACAATAATAGGCATATAATCTTTCATTTGAGGAACAATATGGCATATGTATTTAAAACAGTATAGACAGAGCTCTGTGATACAGGCCAGATTGAAGGTGGAGAATGATGCAGGATCACCAATGAGTAGAACAGGAAATCAGGAGAAGAGGAAAAGGTTATCCCTACATAAGATTTTTTAATGGCATTACACAGGGCTATATGCTGTGTCATGTTACTCTATTACTAGTTTATGCAAACACATGACACTAGATGTTGCCTTTCACCTGTTGACTCTTGATTCTTTGGTGAATGTCTTTCATCCTTCATCATTTAACCTTCATCTTATTTTTATGATTTTTTTTTTCACAGATTAAAATTTGTGGAGCACGTTATCAAAGACCTCAGCCACGTTTTAGAGGGATTTAAAAGGATACAGATGTGTTTGCAGACAACATAGTCTGCATTTGCAGATTTGATATGTGATTTAGCATGGTAGCACAAGGGCAGCCTTTCTGGGAACCATGGCAGATGTTTTTGGAAGTAGTTACCACTCTCATAAATTATTCAAAATCCCTAGTTAGACTGTAATCATAAACCATCATTTTATATAACAAAAACTCCCTCAAGGTTCCCTCTAAAGCACATGTCCTTATGCCTCTCTTCATGCAGGGCTTACCCTCCCAGGAGCACTCGCCACAACTGTTTTTGTTTTGGAACCCACCTCTGTGTGTGTGTGTGTGTGTGTGTGTGTGTGTGTGTGTGTGTGTGTGTACACATGTACGTGTACGTGTACGTGTACAGGACAGTCTCACACAGCAGGGACAAAAATTTGAGGACACATTGGCTACTCCATATACCAGGCTGACATGATTATCTTTCTAGGGCATAAATAAAAGACCTACAAAGATTCAACTTAAGGATTTGATTAACCACATATTGTCTCATCTGTCCAACAAACAGTGTTCAATCTGATTTACTTATTTGACTGTGGATCCAGAGGTTAGGAGAAGAGCTGGGAAGGAATCTGAAAAGTGGTGATTCATTTTGATTAATGATTTGTCAGGGTCATCAAATTACAAAAAAAAATGGATTTAGGATTTTTCTTTCTGATGAATTGATTCATAAATTAATTTTTTATGTTAAAACTCTATAAAATGGCCTCCAAAGCACATAGAAACATCAGATTTGCATGGTAGATTCCCCCAACTCCACAAGCCCTGCAGGAATGGTGATTACTTAAAATCTGAGTTATGTACCCCAAATAGCCCCTCCAAAAGCACCCCCTAGAAACCTAGAAACACCAAGTTTTCTGGGAAGCTTCCTCTGGCTCTCCCGAGTTTGGTAAACAATGGATTTCAGATATCTGAGGTACACACTCACAAAGTGCCCCCCAGCAAAGTGTACTTTAAAAACTGGTTTGGGGGAATCCAATCTTCACCAAACTTGGGGATGTGGATTATAGAAGAGAATCAGATGAAACCTCTCTTCAAGCTTGGTATCTCCAGGTACCCGGGGTGAAGTTTCCTATGGAGTCCCTGTTTAGGGGTGCATGCCTCAGAAACCATAAAGCCAATCTTCAGATTTGGAAGGATCGTAGAAGGGAGTCATACGAAGGTGCTATAGGTGCCTCCTTGTGGGCCATTTTATATCCCAGTGAATCATTGACTCAAAATCACTAAACTATCATCAATTCATATATATTGGTATTAATTCTTATGAAAACAAATTAATGAATTAGTAATTTTTGAACAAATTTGCAATTCATTTTTTTATTTGTGCCCATCTCTGTTTGGGAGTTCATTTCCCCACTGTACATCCCAGAAGAGTCAGCATGTGTGACCTCGGGAAAGCTGCATAGTCTCAGCTGCCCTAGAAGAAGAGAGTGGTAAACCACTTCTGAGTACTTTCTACCTTGAAAAGGGGTATCATAAGTCAAAATTGACTTGATGGCTTCCATTTAATCTGGTTAGTTCTTAAGTAAAACAAAAGATAGCATTTCCAGGATCGTGACTGTACCACAAAGATTGCACATACTGTATCTGGGAGGAAGCTAGCTTCATTCCTGTCATGGTAAGCCTTGGTTCATCATGATATCTAAACAATCAGTATGGCAACTTGTAATAGAGTTATTTCAGTTGAACTCTCTTAAAGCATTCTCAAATTTAAAAAGGTATATTTCATTGGAAGTGTAAATTTTCTAGTAGTGAGGCACTTTTTCTCATCATTCACCTGTGTGAGCTTGTTGGAGACAGATCATATGTATACTTGATCCAGCCGTTTCAGCAATCCGTGATTTCTCCCATGCTGCTGTGTAATTCTAAGATGCGTATTTGGGTTCTGTTTTCAGTGGCAACAAGTGAAACGTTTTCTTGTGATTACTAGTTTTGTCAGTTAAGATATGTATCTAGAATCACTTTCAGCTGCGGTGAAGAGCTCCAGCGAACATCATAGCTCTTGGTGGATACTGGTCAAAAGTGCTATCTTTTTTTTCAGAGGACGATATCAGTATATTGAAGGAGTACACTGGAATTAAAAGGTAAAAAAATTATTATACAGTCATATTGACTTAAGTGCCTAGTGATGTATCCTGTGCCTCTTAACTGGGACAAATGTAACGATCAACATATTAGATATGTCATGTTTCTTTAGACATCACTTGAAACAAAATAGAGACACTTTACCCACCTTGTAGGATATTCTCCTGATATATTCTTATTCTTAGTATTCTTAGACTCTTTCAGACACTCAGGTATAATCTGAATAAGAATATTTATCCATTTTCTTCTTGCCATGCTGCCTTAGATTTTTAAGCTAGAAAATAAAACACAGGAATCAAGGTGGCGGATCTAGGCTTCTGAGAGCTACTTCGTCTTTAATGGGACCTGAATATGTACCAGGTGAAATCGGATGCCGAGTAGTGGCTTGACAAACAGAATCATGAAAAATTGATTTTCTAGCACTCTTTTACACAAAAATGTACTCTTTGTTTTATTATTTAATGTCCTTAATTTCACTAGCCTATGGGAAAGGAAAAACAGATTTTTCTTGTCCTACTTCCCAGGCAAGGAGTCAGAATCTCACACAAAACACTCAGGAACTTATACACAGAGAATTTGACCTACCTTCTATCCAGCTGGCCTTAATGTGTGTGCAGATCTGTGGCTTCAACCAGCCAGTGTAGCTTTTAAAAAAAAAAAACTTTCAAGAGTTTGTCTGTCGTTTGGGAGTCTTTGTGGTTAATAACAAGTAAATAATGCTTACTGCTTCCTGTTTTTTCAATAGGTACATTTCCCCAAATATTCATCTGGGAGGACTACATTTTACAACAGGATTGCTTTCTGTTCCAGCAACAATTCTGGCAACAGTACAAAGGCTGAAATTTTGTTGTGCAATTTAAGACTTAAAAATTGCTATAAGTTAAGAAATATGTAGACATTATCTGTTGCATACTGAGTTGTGCAACTTGGCATGCAAAAGGCAATGCCTATGGATATTGATTAACTTACAGTGGTTTGTGTTTCTTTTAGTTTTGTTGCGTACATATCTGTGCAACAGGATTTCAGCCAGTGTTGCTTAGACTCATGCAGAAAGGCTTGCAGTATTTCACTGACAATTTCTGTTTGAATATGTTCTCCCTCTTTCTACTGCATTTGGAACTCTCTTGCATAGGTTTCTAAAGTACTTGTCATGAACCAGGGAGTGTTCCTTTCAAGGAAAATTAAAGCCTTTCAAGCCCAAGCAGCTAATACTGTTCTTTGGATCCTAAACAACGTTACATATCATCGATTCTTAGTTGTATTTATGCTGAACAAAATTATGGAGCCATTATAAAGTATAGATGGGTCAGTAATACTGTACTTAAATTTGCAAAGTCTATATTCAGTTTGTGGTTAAAAGTGAGGGAAAGGTTGAGAATAAAAGCATGTGAACCACCTCAACAAACTTGAATTCAGTTCTATTCCTAGTTTTGAAATTATACACTTGAAATTTCATGCTTTCACAGTTCATCCAAAAACTGGTATCTTCTTGGAATTTTCTTCCATCTTATTTAGAGTAATATTTGAGCTCTTTTGTTCTCCAGCACTGTTGTCGTACCAAACAACCTATAGGAATATTAGTGGAGAGGAGAAAGAATAGTTGTGAAAGAAAGTCTTGGTTTTTTTACCACCTGCAGAAGTAACAGAGCATCACCTACAGTCTCATTTATTTGAACAGAGCAGTATGCTGGAGTGCATTGATGTCTGGAATAAATCCTAATAGTAGCTCCAGATGGAGGTAGTCCAATGCATATGGGTTGAGGACTAATGTCCCATTCATTTCCATTGTTCTCCTTTAGTTAAATATAGTGAATTTATTCAATGTTCTATCATGTAAGAAAAATACTCAAACATTGGAGTGGTGGGAAGAGACAGAAAATACAAGCATATAGTTCTGGGACAAAGAAAGATGGATGGGCAGTGATCGAGAATTAATAGAGCTCTTAGGAGGAGCATATATTTAAGAATTAGCAATGGACACAAATTCTGATATGCTCGAAATGCACATTTTTAGAAGATTGTATTTAATGTAACTAATTGGGTTGAAGAGGTTGTGCCTCTTTTTGTGGAAATAATGCAAAGAGTTTCAGGAGTCTTCACATCCCAAATAAAATAGGTATAAAAGCAGAAAATTGCCAGACCAGTGCATACTGATACATATGAGAATAGTTTCTGCTGCAAATGGAATGTGAACTGCCTCTGACTGCTGAGAAGAAGGGAAATGTTGAATTTCATTAGATGACTTTCTGAAAGCACCAGCTGTGCCTGCTATAAGAGAATTCAGGCTAGCTAAACAAGCATAATACATTTGTATAAATATAATGAAACAATGCATATGTTCCTTAGTTCGGGGTCAGGGCAGAAGGAAAAAAGATGGTCTTTGCACAATCCGAAGACAAACATAGGTGGTTAGATCACCAAATTAACCACACACACAAAAATCACACACCATGTAAGAATCCAACCCATAAAAGTCAGGCAGGGCCCCACTGTATTGCAGCAGGTTCTGAAATGCCAGGCCTCATTCTTAAAATTCAGTTCCTAATTGCAGATTGCAAACACAAATCAGAGGTGCAAGTTTTAAGTCCACCTTCCCACCACAACCAGTGGCTTTTGGTTGGATTCTCTTTCTCCTTGGCTGAGGTCAGGCCCCATCATAGAATTAGGGATAACATTTACTCTCCCCACTGGGTGAAGTCAATTGCAGCCAAATTAACTTAAGAAGGAACCTTGAGTTTCAAAAGTGGGAAAATGCTGAGCACTTAACATTTGATTGTTTGGTAAATCATATTTTTGCACCACCCACGGTGCAGTATCACCCATCTTGATGAAGGGTCAAAAGCTATCATTTGGTATGGGTGGGTCAGGGTGTGTATGGGAGGGAAGGAGAAGGATAGAGAGATTTTTAGTCATATAATAAAGGTATCAGTTCCCTTGTCTTTAGATTTTGTAAGAATTGCAAGGCTCTTTTTCCTTTGTGAGGCTAAGGAGGATATTCTAGGGCAGGCATGTTCAAAGTCAGGCCCAGGGGCCAAATGCAGCCCGTTTACAAATTTTGAGTGGTCCACGGCCTCTTCTCCCCGCCAGCTCAGCCTCTAATGCATCCCCACCAGCTGGCCCCTCCCCATACTGGATGGAGGCATCAGCTTACAGTTTTATGTTTTGCCTTCCCTCCCTGCCTCTGTCCACCACCACCCCTAGCCACCCACCCAGCCTACTCGCCCCCAGCTCTGTTGTTGCAGCATCCACCCTTCCTCCTTGCATGTCTTAGAGTCTTGTCCTAAGTTTGGCCCGGCACCCAAGTGCAGCTGAATGATCGGCCCCCACACATTTTCACCTTGCCAAATCTGGCCCTCCTTGCAAAAAGTTTGGACACCCCTGTCCTAGGGCACTATCTACAAGGAAACATACTTAGAATAATTCCACATATTTTTTTAAAAAGTACTTTGTGAAGTAGGTACTGTAAGCACAATGTTATAGAACTTCTGCTTGTCCCTCAAAAGAATTCACTAGAAGTTTTCAGTCCTTGAACTGAGTGGACATGTTTGCTCCTATAAAGCTTGCTTTAATTGCCTGCACTAGTCGCTAAATCAGAGGATTTTGGACCACAGCTCCCATCAGCCTTAGCCAGCATAGCTAATGGAATAGTTAAAATTCTGCTAAAATAACAAGCAGCTTCATTTGTTCTGGAACCTGATTTCATTATAGTCCCAAGATTCACTGCCATATGATTTACTGTTACTCATAGTATTGTGGACTTTTAAAAAGGGACTAGATGAATCTATGTAAGATTAATGGTTCCTGAACAAAGTAAGCCATTTGCACCACCCTGTGTTGTATTATTGGGCCCCAAAGGGAGAAAGTAGTTGTTACTCTCTGCTTATGATCTTTGAAGGCAGGTTTTGCAATTGATGTTTGCGGGTCTGATTAAGTAGCTGATCTTACACTTTAGTTCAAGCTCAAACATCAGTTCACAATGGGCCTAAAATTAAGGAGCCCCGTGACGCAGTGGTTAAATGCCTGTACTGCAGGTAAAACTGTGCTCACGACCTGGGGTTCAATCCCAGGTAGCGGGCTCATGGTTGACTCAGCCTTCCATCCTTCCGAGGTCGGTAAAATGAGTACCCAGCTTTGCTGGGGGGGGGGAATGTGTAGCCTGCATTCTGTAATTAAAAACTCTAAACTGCCCAGAGACTACTTGAATTGGTATGGGGTGGTATATAAGCAGAATGCTTTGCTTTGCTTTGCTTTAAAATGAGCTGTGACAAAGTTTGTAAAATTCAGTACAGTATTTGGATATATATGCTTGTATATGGAGGCTCCAGAGGCCCTTCTTGTGCCAAAGACAGGGCAGGATGGATTTAGAAAAGAACAGTGATTAGAAAAGCAGGCTGTTAAAAGGAACAATTTTTCTTGGACATTGATGTTCTTTAGCACTTTTTTGACTCCCAGGTTCTCAAGCACCTCCAAAAGCTGCATCTCGGAATTACTGGTTGGTGAAACACTTCTGTTTGAAGAAAAGGAAGGGCTCCATGAGAAGCTGTTAATAGGCCATATGTATATTAAAGGAACACACATATTACATTCTTTCTAGGACTTTTAACATTTAATGCCCAAATGCAGGATTCAGCTAAACAGCATTCATATTGCTCCATGAGAAAAGTATGCAAATTTGAAAAATAAAAGGCACATAGAGGTATACTCAGTCATGGCATATGGCTTCTGAAATTAGAAGGTATTGCAATGTTATAACCCATAATGATTTTGGTTACGAGCTAGCTAAAAATACTACTGTTTGTTTAAAAAAAATTACTGAGCCTTATAATCTCAAATGTTTTCAAGTAGGTTTTATAAAAGCTGGATATAGACTGAACTAAGAAAGCTGAAACACATTTGTTCAAATGCTAATACCTAACAAAGCAACTGTTGGAATGATTAAAAACTATAAATTGAATCTCAACAAGTGAAGATACTTAAATACCCAGGAAGGAGCAAAACCTCCCAAGATGTGTACTTCAAAGTTCACTTCCCACCGAAAAGATTTTTCTCCGTTACTGCTTAACTTCTGATGAAAGAGACACCCCAAAATGGCCTCTTAAGTACAGTGGACCCTTGTATAACAAATGGTTTGTATAACATAAAATTTGTACAACATAAAAAATTCCAGAGATAGGGGAAATTTGCTTAACATAATCGCCCATGGGGTGAATCTGTACAACATAAAAATGGGATCACTCTGTTTTCAATGCATTCCTATGGGAAGTTTGTATAAACAAAAATTTTCTAAACATAATTTCATTTGGAACGAATTAATTCCTTTATGCAAGGTACCACTGTATATCCTAAAGTAGAATGCAGGCTGATGTGGAAGCAAATTATTCTTATGACTATGTAAAAGTTGCATATAGAGCCAAGAGCAGGGATTAGCAGTGGTTCCCAACGTGGGGCCCACACACCCCGGGGGGGGGGGTTGATTTTAAGGGGGGCAATTTAACTGAATTTTTTGAGTTTTGAGTTACTAACTATGAATATGAAAGCCTGCTAATTGTTCTTGGATATTTCTGGGGCCATCAGGATTTTAGAGATGCTAGGCAGGTCATGGCCAGAAAAAGGTTGAGAACCACTGGATTAGAAGCTTCTAAGGCTATGGTGACTATTTTTACCATTCAGTGAACTCCTTGGTATGTTCAAAATGGAATACTGCACTCCCAGAGTCTTCTTGGAAGAATGATTTGCTGTTTAATAATTCCTCTGAAGTTTATTGTTTGATTAGAAGTATGAAATTAAACTGCAGAACCAGCGCTGGTCCAAAGTGCTTTAGTCTTTTAGCCCTATAAGTCAAAATACATAACATTTCAAATTCTTTTTGCAGTGATGCTTAAATGTACTTCAGATGTAATCCAGCCAGGGACTTTTTTATGTTCTTCATATTATTGGCCTGTATAGATCTCTTTTCTCCACAGGCTGAATATAAACAGAGATGTCATTTGAAACAAACCAGAATCTTGCATCTAGAAACATAGCAGGGAGTACTGTATTTTTTTCGTGCATAAGATGCCCCCATGTATAAGATGACTCCCAGTTTTGCAACCCAAAATTATAGTTTTGCAACTGTGTGGTTCTCCCCTTGGCTTACTTCCATGTATAAGATAACCCTCCATTTTTAGTCCAACAATTTTAGACAAAAATATAGTCTTATACATGGAAAATACTGTAAATGACTTCACCTTTCTCCACCAGGAGGTTTAGATTGGGCCAAGCTTGGTATCTTATACTTCAGAAAATACTCTTGTTTGGGTGACTTAAATGCTTGGAGCTGAGAGAACATTTTATTTTGCGGATGTTTTAAAAAGCATTCATGAGTGTAAAGGATAACAGACTGCCTAGACTTGAAATGAGGCATCAACAGTTCCTGCCCTTTCTCTTCTAAAGTCCTAGTTCAGTATTTGTTTCATATATAATGGAAACCTTTTTGGAATACATAGAGGGAGGCAGACAACCATCATAAAAAACATCTGCTTTAGTGAGGGAAGTCTTTCCAGTTGAAAGCAGATGTGTACAGCTGACACTGTTGTATTGCATCTTCAGCACTGATTACAAGCTGGTGGTGTATTGCAAAGCTATGTTGTTGGGAGGGAGTTTTCCCTAAATAATGTTCATGCAAATTTTCTTTTGAAGGCAAAGGTAGAAACTGTAGCTTCTCTACAGGACCTGAGACCAAAATGGCAGTACTTAGAAACAGTTACCTTTACCCCCGTGGAAATAGTTTTTTTTCCTTGACTTTGCTTGTTCTTGAGAAGAGTGGGAAAATGTTTATTTTTAATTAAAGCAAAATTAAGTTCTTGTCAGCAGTTAACATGCAGTGAAAGACAAGCCACCAGACACTACTCATGTAAATGCCTTTCAGAATAGGACAAGTCACAGACCAGCATTCGCAGGTAAGAAGTCACCCGTTGGTGGTGGTGGCAAAGGGACCACTTTTTGAGCTTGCTTGTGATCTAATTTGCATCTTGCTTTAGCTCAAGTCTGTATTATATAAAAATATTCGCTGTTATTATTACAATGAGATGAAATAGTTTCAACTGAGATGAGCAATGATTGAATGTCAGCTGGTGTGTTTCTTGCTTATTCCAAGCTTCTCTGTTGTATGGGATAAACAGTCGCATCCATGTGAACCGCTGATCAAACACTCTGCTTTCTGCTACCTGTCCATGTACACTGGAGCAAAATGAAAATGCACAAAAGAACAAATGTTAAGAAATTGGAGTTTTACCAGGATAATTATGGAAATTCCTATAATCTGTTAGCAATATTTATGTTCAGGGCTGTGTACATATCATAAATCCTAAGCCTGAATCCTAAAATTCAACCGCCTGTGTGGAATTCAACTGCCTGGAAATTCAAAGTTGTACTCTCTTTTTAATTATGGCACGTGTATGAACAAACAAGCGGAATCTTGGAACCCCAGCAGCATTGCTGAATTACACCTCTGATGACCAGAGTGTGGGTCAGTGCTCTTTCTAGCAGGAGCGTACCATTTGGACTTCCAAATGATAGATTCCACACACACCCCCATTATCCCTCACTTTCTGCTAGACTATTTGGGGGGTTGCAATTCAACATTCCGTATCTATAAATTGTGCATCCCTGCTTTATAGCTTCTCTTTGTGTTTATTTTTAATTACATGTTTCCTTTGAGGATAGCATCCATTTAAAAATGAAACAGAAAATACCCATTTCTCACTTAATGGGGAAATGCTTGATGGGAAGAATTCACTTCAGATTGCATTTTCTTTTTGCAAATGGGCACTTGCAGCTTGCTGTGCTCAAAACCGTCTTTCACTTATCCGCATTGCTAAGGGGGCTTACATGCATGCTTCAATCACTGCCTCTGCCCTCAGTGCTGTTCAGTGTGCCTTTAAAAGGGGTCATGCTTAATACTGCATTTGTCCAGTGCTAGATAACGGTCAAGAATGGATCAGCAAAAGTAAAAAATCCACATCATGCTGTTAAAGCGTGCCCAGCCCTACCTTAATAAAAAGGTAGTGTGTGGTTTCTTTTAAAAAAAAAGAAACTTCTATTCTCCAACAGTTCTCCTGTACCTTCTTCTGTCGTCTACATAATTGGTTTGATGCTTGACAGAGGTTCATTTCCCCCCTGAAATCTTTTATCATCTGAGATACTCTTAGCAATTTTGACTCATCTCAGAACAGAGCAAATCCATTTAATTTTCAAAATCAGTAGAGGAGACCTATGACAAAAAGGAGAATTAGGGCAGTTACATTTGTAAATGCATAATCTGATCACAGACAGTTTGCAGTTTTGAAAACTGGAAAATAAGCAGACCATCCCATTAGTTAGTTGTTGCAGTACTTGACATTTTTATAAACAGATTTTAGATGGAAATGAGACTTCCTTTAGTTATTTTGAATTTTCCTCAGTGCTAGGCCAGCATCCTGTTGCATATCTCCTCATGCACAATACAAACAATGTCACGTGCATTTTGTTTTGGGGGCTACATAGGCGTTGTATGCAATGAGACAAAGTCACACACATACTGAAACTGAAAATGGGAGTCCTTAGTGGCGGTGTTCCTCTATTGATATTGTTATTCCTATTGTATAGTTGAATTGTGCAACAGGATACTAGCCCCTATGAATGGGCACACATACATTTGAATTGTCCAGTCTTATTAATATACAAACAAACTGACAAGTACAGCATTCACTTAAATTATTGTTCTATAAAATGGTAATAATTTGTGTCATTTCTGAGTGGTTTTTTTTTAAATTAGGAAGTCCCGATGTCTGAAAAACCTAATGTAGAGGTTTTTATGTAGAGTCCTATTTGCTGGCATTAAGCATGTAATCCTTCCAAAAATACTTATTATGCAAAATCTTAAAAGGGGGTGGATTAAAGACATTCACCCACTTCCGGTGGACTGTACACCCAGTTGTTTGCAAAATCCAGATTTTTATCTGTTTTTGATAATGGTGATCGACTCTGGTAAATACATCCTGGGATTTTTCTCATATCTCTGTGGAAACAATCCAGGAATGTGCCATATTTAACTTTTACTGGTCTAGAAAAATGATTTGATTTGGTTTGGTTGATATGAACTGAGAGAGACTCTGTTGATAGCACTGCACTTCTCTACAATTTGATAACGGGTCAAGTTTGTTTAGATAATGGTAGTTTTAATGGAAATGTTTTGCTCATCCTGTGAAACCCTGACATTTTAGCAGTGTCATAAGAGGAAGCCAGAAAAATCCCCTTGGGGATATTATGCTGCTATGATGCAAGCTACTTCTGTGATTCCGGAATAATGGAAACAGCAAAATGAGGACATCACCCAGGCCTGGAAAGACAAAGGGGTGAGTTAACCTTCTGGGTTGACTTACTTGGAGGGTATGACAACCCTCCCATTTTGTTGGCTTTTGTGTTGGTGAGACCCAGAGGACAAGGGGAAAGCCTGCATAGATTGACCAGATTTCTGTCTGTAAGGACAGGATAGGTGGCATAAACTGGACCCCTTGGTGGTGAGACCTCTTACTATATAGCAACCTGTTCTTCTGTCCTCTACAAGTGAGGGTGCAAAGACAAAAGCATGGAATAGCAATAGCATCCTGTGTTCACCTTCACCCTTCTACCTGAGTGTTCATTCAGATCTGGCTAGAGATACATGGGAGGGATATGAGCTGAAAGAAGAGAACCATCTTGGAGTTTGGATAAGGACCACTTAACTTCAATAATGGAATTGTATAAGATGTAATACCTTGGTTTATGAGTGTTCTGTAAGACGAGCAACCATTTCTGATCGATTTTGCCTTGATTAACAATGTCTTGCAATACGAGCACTGGCAGGTCACATGATCACAAATGAGCCAATGGTGGCTCTCTCTCCCCCTGCTGGATTATGGGTGATTGGAACATTCCCTCAAGCAAGCCTCAAAAGCGGGGCAGGAGAGAGCAAGGAAGGTCTCCCTGGCATCAGCCATGAAGATTTTCAAGGGGGAGTGGAGTGCAGGTTAGGGTTTTATTTATATTTAATTTGTTTCCAATGCCCTTATTTTTCAAACCATTTCTAGTCCTGGGGCAGCTAGTCATGTGTGTGGCTACAAACAGTAAAATTAGTTGTTATTTCCAAAGCAGAGCAGATCCCACAGACAGGTACCTAAACCATGGTGCGGACATGGACATCTAGCCCACTTCTGTTGTGAGTTTTAACATTTTGTGTGTACAGAATGTGGTGTATAGGCCACCAGAACGAATCATCCTAGCAAAGAAGACATCCCTGACCTGAGGAAATGTTGGATTTTAAAGGCGTTGGTGTTTCTTGGGTGATTGTTGAATTTAAAAAAAATCTAGAAGCACCCCACTGTTCTGGTTGGTGTGTCCTTCCCAAAGCTGCTGGTGAGTCCAAACCCTCGCCCTTCCTCTTTTAACTTGTAAACCACCCAGAGTTCCAGATTGGAAGATGGGCGGTATAAAAATGAAGCAAATAAATAAATAAATCTGAATTTCCATTCTTTCTTATGAGGAAACATGCTTTGATAAAAGAGTGTTTTGGTTTACAGGCATGTTTCCAGAACAGATTGGGCTCCTAAACCAAGGTATTACTGTACTTGTAATAGATAGCCCATAATGATCTAGGGAAATGTAGTGAAGGATTTATTATTTATTTGTTACAGAAGCATGTATATCATGCATATAGATGTATGCATCGGTATATTTGGTTAAGCTGGTTTGTCTGGAGCACTGGGAGCACCTTGGGAGTCTTAACAGATTGAACCCCATTTGCACAATTAATCTGCATGGCTTTTAGCAACTCACTATTCAAGCCAATGAGAACGCATCCATTGCAGGCTTATGGTGAAAACAAATGTTAATCAGGCTATTGAATGCTTCATATGTGTGACTCCTATACCATTAAAAAAACAACTCAGTGCATTTAGAAAAGTAACGCAGGAAGATCCTTTCCCCAGATTGCACAAACAGGAGAACTTGAATGCAGGGCAGTGCTGAAATACACAGATTTGCCCACTTATTAATCAGTAAAATACAATTTTTATAAAATACTTTAAAATATGTACACAAGTCAGCCCTTAAAAATAGCATGTACCTCCAGACAGTGCTAGAAAGTTTTGCATCATTTAGCACAGTTTGGTTGTACATACTCAAGTGGTTACCACTGTGTGAAGAGGTTGCTTGCTGGCCCTTTCATTGTATTCCATGGCCAGCCTGCTTTTTACATGTAGGCTCCTTGTTCTATTTAGAATCTCAGTTGTGCAGAATTTTAGATTGGAGTAGATAAGATATTAGCCCCCATATGCTGGACTTGAGCCTCCATCAGCCCAGCCACAGATCCAGAGGTGAGGAGTAGTGGGAGTTGCAGTTTGTGACTTTGAGATGGCCAGTTTGCCTACATTGTTCTGCATTATGTGGGACAATCCTTTATATAGAAAAGGTGCCTCCTTTGCTCTGGGTGCAGCTTCCTCCCCCGCCCCCGGGTCTGTCAGACAATATGTCCTTATTTTTTTTGCTAGGCATATTAGAGAATGTCACATCTAATTCAGGCAGGTCCAAACTTTGGCCCTCCTGATGTTTTGGACCACAACTCCCAGAATTCTAAGCTTAGATTGCCAATGGCAAAGGACCGTGGGAGTTGCTGTCCAAAACATCTGGAGGGCCAAAGTTTGGACATACCCGTCCTAATTCATTCACTGGTGTGTTTAGCAAAACAGTTTGCAGGTCTAATTGTGGTGAATTGACATCAACTTTGTTCTTATTTGTACATGGCTGTTTCTCTTTAATAAACACTTTTCCAAAGTGAGTGTTTTGTGATGCTTTCTCCAAGATTCTGCTTGTTTATGGTCATAGAACATTAGAAAGGGTACACAGTGCTGAGTGATGTAGTCTGCTGCCTGGATGAGAGGCCAGCTGTCTCCTTGGGGGGGGGGGTTTACAGGTGAGAAACCGAACATGTCACACTTCCATCCCCTTCTGAATCAAGAGGATATCCTGTGGTGAGTAGTTTTGTTGGGCAAGAGGAATGTCATCCTGTATCATGAGCAGTCAGCATACATTTTTACACACACATACTGCAGTTCACTTATATACATAGAATGCAGTACTTTAAAAGTTGAGCCTTACGCCGTTGGTGGTCCAGCAGACTAGATCTTTTAGCAGTCCACTGAATGGTTATATTTACAAAAGTAGCTGTGACTCATATATTGATGTGAGTGTTCAAAATATGTTCTTTTGACTGCCAAGATAGAGGCCTGTGCAACCTGTAAAAATGAGCAAACATGATGGCATAAGCTTTTGTGAATTTCAGGCTATTTTATCAGATGCTTAGTGTAATACTTTCTCCTTCTTATACACCTTACCTTAATGCGCATTCGATTAACTACATTGGCTGAAATCCTGTTGCTTGGCATAGTTAATCGTAACTGTTTGCATCAATAGAATTTATGGACCAAATCCCCACCAAATCAGTGGGACTGCTCTAGTGCTATTTGCTTTGCTAACTAACAAGTTGAATATGGCAACTTTCCTTATCCTAAGTGTCCAGTTAAATTTAAACTTTCTAAAGCTCTGCCTGCTTTTTTTTTTTTCATTTTCTTTCTTTCTAAGTTTGTGAGGTCCCCCCATCTCCATAATTCAATTCAGGAAATGGCACCAAAGAATCCAGCTGGAGGATGCAAGAAGCATGTTGCAATCAACAAGTTAGTTGGCCTTGCCATTTTTGTGCCAGATGTGCACAAGTTTTGGAACAAGGCTCTTGTTAGTTAGATGTTTCTGCTTGTTCTGGAATTAACAAAACAACCAAGTTCTTGAAAAAGCAATGTCCAAAATGTGATATCAAAAAGGGAAACAAAGCCATATCGGGTGCAATCAAATCAGCCAAAAGAGCCGGGGAAATTGTCTTGCTGTTCATCTGTATAGTTAACCACTAGAGGGCAGTATAATTTTGCTTAGATTCTGCTTAGCCTTCTCAAAATAGTCAGGCTTCCAGTAATTTAATGCATTTCATAGATTTGCCTTAACTTCAGGTTGTAGATTTGTTTATTGAGAATAAAATAAAGGTTTTAGATTCTTTAAAGATGTCTATTTATTGATACTGATAAAGCCATCTGTACATACTGAGATCCTGAATTGGCTTCTGGAAGCTTTTGCGTATTGCTTTAAGTTAGAACTGAATGTGGAGTCATTGGTCCCTCTCACCTTATATTTTTAATAATAATAATAACCTTTAAACCGCAGAACTGGAAGGGACCTTATGGATCACTGAGTTCAGCTCCTCACAAGGAGGCACAGTGGGGAATAGAACTCACAACCTCTGACTCTGCGGCCAGAGACCTAAGCCACAACAACATATGGTTCAAACAGGTCTCCAAGGTCTGAGCCCGGAATTGGATATAAGCAGTGAGCCAGTTAGATATGGCTAGAGACTTGCGGAAAAACATATGCATACAAATTCTTTTGTCACTTACATAGTAGCATTTTAACCCAGATGCATACTAGAAAATAAAGCTGACTGATAAATAGAGCTAATGGGTTTCGCTCTGAAAGAAAATTGAACCTGTGGCAACTTGTCCAACAGTCTTATCCTTTGTTCCATTTTCTTAATCTCTTGTGATCTGAAACCAAAGAGCAAGGCACTAGTTTTTTTCCCCCTAACCATGTAAAAATGCAGAATCTATTCAAAGCCTTTGCATTAATCGGGCTTACTTAATGAGCCTCCCAATTTAGGTGGGTTTGGGGTTGCTGACACACGGAAATAACATTTTAAAACTACTGTGTTCAAATGAAAACTTCTTTGAAATTCAATAAACTGAAACAGAATGGGAGTAAAAATGCTTAGCATCAGGCAGCAAATCTGCCAGGTTGTGGGTCAAAATCCTACACTGATAATGATAGCAGATGGGTATGATTCATACCAAGTTTTGCCTCCCTCAAAGGAGTTTGTAGGAGATTCAGTGACACACTTCTTGTTCTTAACTTGCCATCTTCCTGTTAAAATAGACTGTTCTAGCATAACACAGTGCACATGACTCCTCTTTTAAGATGGATGATATTTGTGTCTTAGATGTACATACTGTGCTTCCTATATATACAAGTGGGGAAAATTAAAGAGGCCAATTAGAATTAAAGCTACTATCCTATAGAAACAATTTGGGAATGGTATTGAATTTGGTGTAGTTTTTCAGCAGATATTGATAAAGCAATATTCTAATATTTGACCTGCTATCACACAATTTTTAAATTTAATGAGCTTTTCAAAGACTAATATGATTTTAATGTTATTTTTATTTTAAAAATATAGTTGTTGAAAGACTTCGTTGTGGTCTCTGTTTCACACAATTGGATTAGTGCACCTGCACTAGCCCTCCCACGGAACCTTCCAGATATTTCCCTTACTATTATTGCACATGCTCTACCCTGTCCCCCTTTTTGCCACAACAGTGATATGCACAGTTCGTCTGGAGATCAGAGAACAATAAAAAGTTTCTGTAAATCCTCTGAACTTTACCATTATCTTCCCTTCCCTCGTCTTCTGACTTAACACCTTTAAAAATTGATAGTTGAAATGCTTATTTGTTGCCCCCCCCCTTTAAACTGGCAGTTGAATGTTGATGGTTTGTGGTCTCAGCTGCCTTCATGAAATACTGTTGCAGCTGTGGAGCAAAAATACCTCAACCGGGTGGACAAGACCAATATTTATTTTGCTTAGGAGAAGCCGGTTTAGTTACAAGTTTTGTAACTGCAGAGGATTTATTAAATTGACTTTGAAAAATCATTAATCTTGTTTAAAATTGTATCTGTGGGGAAAATCCTTAAAAGCAACAGACTCCCTGAATAACACCACAGCCAGGCAGTCAACATAAAAGAAGTATCTGAAAGTGAGTACAAGATCATAACAAATATACAGATAATGCATCCCCAGTACGCAGCCCACAGATACCCATTCCCTCCCCCCAAACTGGACTGTCTGCTCACCATTTGCTGCCTGGCACTGGCATCGTTGATTGTCATTGTTGCACCATTCTGGGAAGGAACCCTCCTGGTGCTCCCCCGCCTCTTTTCATCAGCTGAGTTCGAAGACTCCCTCTCCTGATAGTCCAGTTTCACTATAGATTATTCCTAAATCCCTTCTCCAACTAAAAGTATAGCATTTGTCACTTTCATCTTTAAAAGTCTAGTTAGTAGCTCATCAACTTGGAAATAATCTTCATAGCTTTTTGGAGATCTAATTGTAAAGAAATTTAAGCACCTTGGTCTTTGGGGATTACTCAGTTTTAAAAAGTCTGAACCTATGGCATCAACAGATAAAAAGTGATTGACTTTCAGAACAGCATTGCTAATTGCTATTACTTCACATATATACATATTTATGTGTGCCAACTTCTGATATTACCAACTTCTTATGCACTACCCCAAGATGTCTTAGAAAAGACATTGCACATCTTCAACATCAGGAGAGCTTTAGCTTCCTATTTATAGTGAACAAAAGAGAAAAATGTCCAAATGCCCAGACTCTATGTTACCAGGATCCTAAAAAAAGCTTCACAGTGTTTCTCCAAATGAATGGTTAGTAAGTATTGTAAGACTAGCCTATGATACAGTATATCACAGAAGGGAGTACACCCCCTCACATTTTGTAAATATTTTAGTATATCTTTTCATGTGACCACACTGAAGAAATGACACCTGGCTACAATGTAAAGCAGTAAGTATAGTATAGACATCCTTTATTTGTTCTGTATAGAAGCTGTGTTTCCAAACTGCATGCAAAGCTGAAGCGGCATCTTCAGAGCACAAGGCCTGGGTAGGTTAAAAGTGTTAGCCAAGCAACAAAAATCCCTCTCCATGTCGCTGGAATAGCTGATACAATTAGTTCCAGCTGTGTTGCAGGAGTTACCAGAACATGATTGTACACAGCCATGAACTGCCTCTGAGACTCCAGCTCTGGGATTCTGCCTTGAGGTTTACTCCTAAAGATTTTTACAGAAATGGATATAGCTACAAGGTACTGGAGGATAAAAAGCAGAGTTTTCCTTCTCCTAGATGGTTCTTCTGTTTTATCTGCTGTTGGGGCATAAAGCCCTCTTCCGCCTTCAAAACCATTGACCATCTTCTCCTGTAACCCTGGGAATGGGCCCTTACAAGGTACTACCAGCTGGGTCAAGGTTTTTTAAGGAGTTATTACTCCTCCAACACTGGCAATGATGAGGCAGTGTAAGTATACAGCTTGTATAACTGTAAATGTGCTGTTCCCTCAAAATAATGCAATACACAGCCATTAATGTCTAAACTGCTGGTAACAAAAGAGAGTACACCTGTAAGTGACAGTGCCCAAGTTGGGCCCACAAAGCTGTTTTCCATCCCTGGTGTCATGAGACCTGTTAGTGTCACAAGGTGTCAGGTGTGGGGGGGTGTTACCGCTCTCTCACACAATTGGTGTTGCTCTCACTCTCATACTAGTTACTTGGAGTTGCACATGGTACCTCATAGTAATGAACTGACGATCTGAAAAAATGAATTGTTGCTCTACATAAAGATGGCCAGGTTTACATAAGAACATAATATAAGAAGAGCCATACTGGATCAGGCCAAAGGCCCATCTAGTCCAGGATCCTGTATCTCACCAAATGTGGCTGGGAGTGCACAAGACTAGATATCTGTCTCCTGATACCACTCCCCTGCATCTGGCCCTTGAAGTACCCTGGTTTTAAGCCTGGTTTGTAACCTGTGATGGACCTTTACTCCAGAAATCTGCCCCAACCCCTTTTGAAGGCATCCAGTCCAGATGCCATCACCACCTCCTATGGCAGGGAGTTCCACAGACTAACAACACGCTGGGTAAACCCAGCTTCCTACCCTTCCAGCTCCTATCAAGATCAGCAGTAGGTCAAACTCAGGGAAATTCACATTTACCGTCATCCACATTACCTTGACAAACCCACTGACTTGCATCATAGGGCGTTTATACACGAGCCCTAAGCTCCGCTGCAAATGGCTGCAAGCTCCGGAGCTTAAAAATGTTTCCCCACCAGCTCCGGAGTTTGCAGACAATTAAGTGCGACCCCGCCCACCTAAGCGCGACCCACCGCACTTTTCTTGTACCTGCTCTTGGGAGGTGAAAAATATTTGATGCGGATGTGCTGGGCTCTCCTTGCTTCTTTTTGTTTTTGTTTTTTGCCTCCTGCCCCTTTAAGAGGAACCAGGAAGTGACCGGGGCTCCCCCGGCAGCGTCCACCAACACCGGGAGGTAAGGCTTTATTCTTCTGTCCCTTTTTTTCCTCCCTTCCCTCACGTAGCCAGCAGCCAGGAAGTACGGAGGGGTGGAGATGCACGAAGAGCGACAAACCCCTAAGATCTCTGGTCCGAATTTAAGGGGCCAGCGGATCTTAGGGGTCGTGTAAAAAGGCCCATAGAGCCCTTAGGCTTTGCCAAGCTGGTGTTGTGTCCCTGTTTCAAGATCAGTTGCCTTTCACCGAATCCAGGCTATTATCACAACCACTACACTTGTGGACGTTCCACATCAGGAGTGATATCAACTGGTTTCCATTGCAGTGCTGCGACTGCCTGCACAGATGGAATTTCTACCTGTCAGACCTCTGGTCTTGAATTCGGCTCCATCTATTTTGCAATTTAAGTGGCCCAATGGTCCGAATGCTCTCTCAGCCCCATGGCTGAAGCACTGACAGAACCATTGGCTGCCGCCACTTGAATCCAGCATCCTACCATTACATCTCCACTATAATAACTGTTAGGAGCTTGTATTGAATACTGTAGTATTAAATTAATTGCTTATGCATATTGTTTCATTATTGTTTATATACTTATGTGTATTATTGCTTTTATTATCTTTAAGTACCTGTCCTCTTTTTAATATATTAACTGACATTTTTACCTCACAAGTCCATGTCTTCACTCTTATAGAGCAAGGAGGCCAATAACTCACTGTGAGCCAGAAAAAAGGCAAGAAGGGTTTTTATTAAAAGGATGGTTAGGGATAAAACAAGGTTGGAAACATAACACAATTTAATAGACCCTCAGGCGAAAGGCCTCACACAGGCTAGTGGGGCCTAGCCTGGATAGCTCTGAGGTAAAACGTCAAACTTCAACCACCCGGCTTGGGAACATGCAGCCAAGACACCTCTCTCACAGGCCCTTGGAAGTAAAACAGAAAATACAAATGAAACAGTACATGAAACATAACTGTTTCATCACAATGTCAATATTGTTTTTCTTTCTTAAAATGTAGTTTTGTAAATACTGGGGGGAAAAATCCCTTCATGGCCCCCCTTTGAGCTCTATGGGCACCAGAACAAGGTACCGGCTGTACTCCCCTCTCCTGAGGCCTGACAGCTGCAGTACAGCCATTTAACCACTGCACCAGGAGAGCCTACAGCAGGCACCCTAACAGCAAAATATAATCTTTCCTTGAACAAGCTGCCTGAGGACTGCTGTCAACAGGCCACCCAGCTGTATGGATCAATTTGTTTTCCATTCATTCCTATGGGAAACCGCGTTTCGGATAATGAATTTTTTGGTTAGCGAATTGACTCACAGAATGAATTAAATTCATTATTTGAGGTATTACTACACTATATCAACAAACAAGCAAGCACACATTCCGTATGATTCCTCTACACTGTGCGCACGCCCGCTCCTACCTGGCTCGGCAAGGTCGTGCGCCCACCCTCGCGGGTCTCCCGGCTCTCTCTCGCTCTCCAGTCAGACTCCTCCTCCTCCTCCTCCTTTTTTTTCTCCTTCCCCGCCCACGGCCAGCCTTTCCTCGGCACGCAATGCAAAGCACGCCGGGAAAGGTAGTCCGCTCTCCTCCCCAGGACCGTGTCTCAGACCTGGGGAGGAACTACACAACCGCTGCCTTGCTGGTGAGGGAAGAATTTTTCCACGGCACACCAGCCAAGATCCCACGGCACAGTAGTGTGCCGCGGAACAGCGGTTGAAAAACGCTGCTCTACAGGACCGTTTTGTAGAGGAGTCGAAGGATCTCTGACCCATTATTCCCGTAGCCATCCACTGAACGGGTTGAGTGACTCTCTCAGCCACAGAGGCCTCCGCTTCATAAAGGGGGGCTGGGCACAGGCTGGGACCAGCTAATGGCCTCTCGCCTCATGAGCCCCCCTTCCCTTTCTCTGTGAATTTCTCCTTGACCTCAAGAAGTCTGGCTTCTCTACTACTAAGGTTTATTCATTAGTAGTTACAGCCAACCAACCTCAACCTCTAGCATCTCACCTGGTTTGGGGTGCCACAGTGAAGCATTACCTCAAGAGTCTGCGTAAACTCTTCCTTTATGTCTGCCCCCCCACCTCTGCAGTGGTCTCTTACTCTGATTCTGCAAAGTCTTGTTCATCCTCCATTTGAACTTCTGGCAACTACTATGAGGAGTTTTGTGGTGCAGTGGTTAAATGTCTGTACTTCAGGTAAAATTGTACTTATGACCTGGGATTCAATCCCAGGTAGCTGGCTCATAGTTGACTCAGCCTTCTATCCTTTTGAGGTCGGTAAATGAGTACCCAGCTTGCTGGGGGTGGGTGGTGGGTGGGGAGGTGCAGTGTGTAGTCTGTAAAACTAAATTGTAAACCACCCAGAGAGTGCTGTAAGCATTATGGAGTGGTATATAAGCAGAACACTTTACTCGCCTGTGTTTCCTTACTCTGGAGATGGCCCTCCTTGTGGCCGTCATGTCCGCATGTCAAGCTGTCGATCTTGCTGCTCTTCCTCATGCCCCTGGTTTTTTCTTCACTTCTACAAAGACAAAGTGGTTGTTTACAGTGATATTTCCTTCGTCCTGAAGGTGCTTTCATGTTTCTAGTTCTTCATTACCTACAAGGATAGCGCTGTCAGTTCTCCTGTCTCTGCCCAGAGACTCTCCTGGTATATCATGGAAACAATCACCCTTTCCCATCATCTGGAAAACCTGCCTCTCTCTACAGCAGTCCAGGTACATTTAAAAGAGCTGTTTCATCCTTCACTGCTTTTTCTTTGAGGTGTCCCTCTGTATGCCATTTGTGTTGCAGCCACCTGGGCCCACCAGTCTACTACTTTCATCCTCCAATACCGCCTTGACACCCGTGAGCAATCTGCTGCCTCTATGGGTGGAGGTATACTACTTTCCAACTAGTAACAACCCTCTGGCTGGTGAGTGAACTTGCTACTCACCCATTAGTGTGCATTCACCAAGACCACAAAAAAGAAATTATCGTAACTGTGTTTTTTTTTGAGTGGATCCCCCAGCATTCACACATCCCCCCCCCCAGTGTCACACTACTTTTCAGCAGCGGACTGAGGAACTGAGGGAAGATTGTTAGAAGCACCACAAGGCAATGTGGAAATCTCCTGATTTTTGCTCTAGAATGTTCCGGGGCTCCCCACCAGTGCAGAAGATTAACCCCTTGGTGTAATTCATGGAGATCCACTCAAAGAATCATGGTTATGGCAAGGAACTCATTTTATGTCAATCTTACCAGGAAACCCCAGAGTTTGAGTCTTGGACCTACTCTCTCCTTACTATTGAGCAACAGATGTTCTTGTAAAGCTTAACTTCTGACAAAATTGAGATTATCTTTGTCGTTCTTGGTACCTTCCTCCTACACTCCCTGCTGATCTGCCCACGTATATCAGCAAAAGCTGTTGTAATGTGTGTGTCGCTTTAGGCTTTAAGCTGAAGGCTGATAACTGCAGGCATGCTAATACAGTACTTCCTTCCCGATGCCTGTTAAAAGCACCTAAACCTATTTGCCACTGACACCTCAACGAGAACCAAAAATAGGTTTGTTCCAACAATATAATTTGTCTGAGTGCGACAAATGTCTGTGTGAGAACATTTTCTTTGCCATTTAGGAAATGTTGACACCTTAATGGACTGCCAGTCATTGGGATAGATATTTGGGCCTGAAGAACTCTGGATGAGCGCACACTGTCACTTCAGGTGGCTTTGGGTTATCTCATGGCTGTAGGGGCAGATTGCTCACAGACTACATGCTGGGCAACTGTCTATAGAGCTGTCATATTTTCCTGCTGTTTTAAGGACTCCCATTGGAGATGACATGCTTAAGTAAAAATACCATTTGTAACACAGTGAAGCAAAGCAATGGTGCCACCTTGTGGAAGACAAAAAGCAATGAGAACAAAAGCACATCACTTTACTTCCGTTATACATATTTACGTTTGTTTGCTTAAATGATTTCATAGAATCATAGAATCATAGAGTTGGAAGAGACCTCAAGGGCCATCCAGTCCAACCCCCTGCCATGCAGGAACCCCCATCACAATATTTCCGACAGATGGCCTTCCAGCCTCTGCAATAAAATGACAAGGGGATCATAGGAGAAAAACAGTAAAATATTTATTTTATTTTATTTATTCGTTATAATTATATCCAGCCCATTGGGCCTCATAGCCACTCAGGGCAGCAAAAATAGTGCAATAAAATAGTCATAAAACATAGTATGAGGAAGGGAAGGATCAATATGAGAATGAAGCAGCAAAGTGGACAAATCTGTTTTGACTGAAGCATCTTGTGCTTTATGATAATAGTTGGCCTACTATGAATGCAAGAAATGCATATTATAATAGCTGTGATATCAAATTCAAGCAAGCAAGCAAGCAGCCTTTACTGGCATACAGAAAAAAGAACAAAACAGCACAGTTACAATACAGATTTTAAAAGACAATGTTAAATTACAAAACTAGCAACTCATTGCATCTCTGCCTGCAGGCCCTGACTAACTGGGCTAAAAAAGCTGCCACATTTTCTATCACGGCAGACTCTCCTGATGACAGAAGATACCTGAAATTTTCAATGTCTGAGCAATGCCTCTTCTTCAAAGGGAGTGGATCTAGAGATTTACGAAAATGAGCATAAAATGGGCAGCACAGAACTACATGGGAGAGTGATTCCACTGCACCCAGTTACACAGGAACAGCGCCTGTTACTGTATGGAGTCCCATTGAATCTCCCATACAACACTGCTGATAGGATTGTGTTGCATCTAGTGAGAGTATAGTCCCTCTGTTCCTTAGGGCATTTTAACAAGTAAATGTAATGAACAGGGTGCTCAGCTTGAACTGGGACATGCAAACTCAGCAGTGAACATATTGAGTTTGCTGCACTCTTTAAATCCTGCAATTGTACATCCAGAAACCTGTATTTTATCAACTTGTCTGCTTCCAACTTGGGCAATGAGCCTAGGATGTCTACCACAATACCCACAGCACTGATTTTTTTTACTTGTTTTAGTTGAACCTATTGGAGGTATGGAGTCGTCAAGAAGTAGGTAGAGTAGGCTGTGTTGGTCAGTATTATAATACAGTGGTACCTCTACTTACGAGCGGCTCGACTTAAGAAGGAAGATTTAGTGAAAGGTAGTGTGAGTAAAATGTATAAGATACTTTTGGGTTAAGAGGAAAATGAAAATGAGGGAAGAGGAAATTGCTTTATTGTCAATATTTGTTAAAATGGATTATGACTTAAACAAGAGAGTTGATCACTAATCTCTTGATCGCCGCTAGACTAATTATAGCTAGTAACTGGAAGAAGAATTATGAACTATGTATGGATGAATGGTATAATGATTAATTGACATTGAATTTAAAGATTAAGAAAGGAGAATTAAAAAGAGATATGTTTTATGATATATGGGGTAGATTTATTGAATATGTGCTTGTAAGAAATAAAGGTAAAGTTCCAGTGAAACAATTATTTTAGTTCTGAAAGGGAGGATAATAAGGGACAATAATGTTTAAGAGGTCCCATTGGTGTAGGGGAGCTCTGTTGTTTAGTTTTATTTTAATTTGTTATACTGTATATAATTTGTATTTGTATTTTGTATTGTTTTAATAAAAATCCCTAAAAGCCAGATTTTCAAAGCGAGGCAAAAAATTATCCACCTCGTAGGTGAGTCACAGAAACCTCGCTTAAGGGAGCATTACCGGGTTTTCTTTTTTCTTTTTTTTTTCAAAAAGCCCGGTGGCCGTGGGGACGGCATTTTTGGACTCGGTTTATTTAGTAATTTAAACTGCTTTTAAAGGGACGTGTGACCGAGCCCCTATAAGTCAAGTGTTAATACTCATTTTTTCTCTGTTTAGCTCTTCTTTGAAACAGTCATCTTCCTCTTTGGTGCACTGGGAGTGTTCCAGAAAACCCATCTCCTCCATTTCATGCAGATACATCATCCTACATCTGAAGGATGTTTGGCCAGGGCTGACAAAGCCAATTCTCTTTTACTGACTAGTGGCCTGTCTCAAACTGCTGAACCAGAAAGGTTCAAAGGCTGGTGAGTGAGGACTAAGAGGGGCCAACACTGGAAGGCAATGTTGATCAGTTGAAAAACAAGGTCTTAAACTTAACAAATCTGGGACAGAAATGGTGCAATCTAACTCTTACTTCTCTACTTCCATTCCGCTTGAGTTTCATCCTGCCCTGAAGCTGAAAGGCTGAAACAGCATCACAGGGAAAAATGGCAAACTTGAAATGTGACATCAGAGTTCTCAGAGTGCCAAAGGGAAAGGGAAACAGTATTACAGCTTATATATCCTTTTATTGTTGATTCCTTTGGCTACATTCTGAGTCCTGTCCCCCACCCACCCACCACCCACCCAGCTAAAGTTCTTGTTCTCTTTCTAAGCTCATTTCCCCTTTTTGCCAGGACTCAGATGTTAAGATTTGAGGATGGTAAAGGGTATGCTTTTCTTTTTATCATGCTTTCCTAAGACTCCTGCTTCATCAACTAGGCATCATCTTTTTCATTTCCTATTGAAGAAAGAAGATACATTTCCCTCTTGGAGAAATCAGATACTGATTTTATTTGAAGCTGCCTAAGCATGGTATATAAATAAAAGGGGAAACAATGAGCACCAGTGACCTTGACCAGGCCCACAGCTTTAACAAAAAGGGCACCATGATATTTTCAGCTAGTGAATTTTAAAGTTCTAACATTTTTGAGTGAGCTCCCGCTGTTCCTGCCAACCTAGCAGTTTGAAAGCATGTAAATGCAAGTAGATAAATAGGTACCTCCGTAAAAAGCGGGAAGGTAAACAGTGTTCCGTGTGCAGAAAGAAATGTGTTCAGCCATGCCACCCACATGGCCACGGACTTGCACAATACTGTCTCTTTGGCTTGAAAACGGAGATGAGCAACGCCCCTAGAGTTGGACATGAGTAGCAACACATGTGCAGGGGGAACCTATACCTTTTTATGTGAACCCTACTTTTGCTTGGCACACTGCAAAGTCTGTTTCAGAGGTTTGCAAACCTGTTTTGCCATGTTGGCCCCCTTAAGTAAAGGAACCACAGGGATGAGTTGAAGCACGTATATGAAGCAAGGATTAACCAGAGCAATGGCAGGAGCAACTGGGACATGCTGAAGGGGGGGAGGACAAACAAGAACCTAAAGAAGCAAGGTAGGCACTACTGGAGCACACAGGGATCTTCAGAAGTGAGGCAGGCACAAGTGGAGTGCACAGGGCTCTTGAGGAGGAAGGCAAGAACAAGGCTCTTGGGAATGGAGGAGTGAAGGGCCATTCCAAAGCAGTAGTCTGGAAAGCTTGTATATACTGATCCCCAGGGCCTCCAGTTTCACCACATAATTGACTCCAGCTGTTCCCTGCAGCCTTGGCAAGAGACTACCTGATTCTTCAGGTACCTGCATGGTTTCTGGCAATTGAATGCATTTATTAGAAAAGAAGCTGCCAGATCTCACACATTAAAGTGTCTTTTTTTCCCAGTGAGATTAACAAGACGACACAAACAAATTCCTATTTTGGTGGAGAAGTAAGAAGGAGGCACTCAAAATGAGCCTTTGGGAGACTCCATGTTCCTGATCCATCCTCTCTGATATTCTCTCCAAGATACAAAGAAATTCATTCACAAAACAGAGCCCCTGCTGCTGTTTCATCCTTAGGAAGAAGCAGCTCCCTTTCTTTCCACAACAAAAGTGCTGTGATTGTCTCTGCTCTCAGTGGTCTCCTCATTCAGTTCACACAATGCCTTCTAAGCAGGTTGGAACTGCTATTCTCTTCATTTCAGGGCTGAAAAGGGCCAGATGACCTAAACATTCTAATAATCTCCACCTCTTCTTCAACTCACAGCTTAAAAAGAGACCCCCTTCAGTTCATCAAGCAAGGAAACATGCCAGACATCTCCATTTCTCTGTCTCTGTGTGTTCTTCTACCTTTGACACCAGCTAGGGGTGTCGGGTGGGGGACTATGAAAAGGAATAGTCGGTTGGAGAAGGGGAAGTAAAAACTAGAGGTTTACAGAATTCTTTGGCTGCCTTTGGTCAACATTCTGCACTCCAGGCCAGCCCTACCTGACTGACTGAAATGTCCCTGGACCAAGTTCACTCAGGGGTGCAAAGCAAAAATACAAGTGCAGAACTAAAAATATAGCTGCTTGTATCCTGTTGTTCTCCTTCGTGGCCTTGGTGAAGCCACACAGATGGGTTTCCCAATGCACATGCACGAAGCACTGGAGTTTCCTAGCAGCATGAAATATCATTAGTCTCCTCCCCCTCCTACTGCACGTGAGTAGGAGGCTTCCCGTCCAAATGCCTCAGTTCCCTCTAATCACAGCATTAGAATATTCCCTTTTAGTTAATCTCCTCACATTTCGGTATTTCTACTGTCATTTTTGAGAATTTCCTAACTTTTATGGCATTTTTGCCACCTTGTAAACACTGCATGCACGTCATGTGCAGGGAAAATTCCCCACACTGACGGGCATTCAGATAAAGTTATGCTTCGATAACTGCGTGTTTTGCCAGCGTTTCGGTATGCAAGCAGTTAAAAACAAAGAACCATCTAAATACTTACCTCTTAGAGAAACCTTACCTCTTAGAGAAAGTCCTCAAATGGAAAAGGCTCAATCGTTCCAACTCTCTTCTCACGCCTCACAGGCGTCAAAGAGAACTTAATCGGCTACTTGTAAAGAGCCGAAGAAATTGCCTTTGCTTCAGCAAAAATCCTCAACTTCAACCTCAAAATAGTCTCCTGTCGGTACCAAACAACCTTCTAAAAGGAAGCTGTCTGCTTCAACTTCCTTGCCTTCTCCTATTGAGTTCTAATGCCCCTCAGTATCGACACCGGTAAGAGCCGACTTCAGGACTTATGAACTACTCCTTCCTTCGGAGTTGTTGGGTTCGGAGGCACAATCTCCGACGTCGTTAATGGCAGATTCTCTTCCAACTCTTGAAAGGCTGAAAGGGCTTTTTGAGCAAGCCCCTATGGTGATGCTTTCTGACAGGATGTTCAAGAGCACTCTACCATGGTACCAACAGTTACCACTCAGCAGCTCTTGCTGCAACAGCCTTCGAACCCAGAGTCAATTGCCCAGAAGGCAAAAAAGAGACATGGTGACCGAGAGGGGAATCACAAACATCCTCGTTTCGAGTCTGAACAGCCTACGAATCTGAAGTTTCGGCTGAATCTAAAAGCCGACATCGTGAGCATAAATCCAAGGATGAGATCCAGACGGCGTCGAAGTCCATGTCGTTGATCCCAACACGGTTGGTTTTGACCAAAATTATTTTTCTTATCCAGATAGAACATTTGTACTCAAAACTACCAGTTCGGCGCTGATTTTACCAATCTTTTCTTCACCATCTATAGGACATAAGGCTTGTATCATTTAGTTTCCTGATTTTTTACATGATTGATAACTTTGTGTTTTTTCTGAATAGAGTCTTTATGTTGAGTTTGACCTTGTCCCACGAAACTACAGCACTATATGCTTTCAATTGTTTGAAACTGATGTTCAGTAAGCCTCCTAGCTGGAAGCAGTCAATTTAAAGTCTTGGGATTTTAGTGCTGGGTGATCTCAACATACATGCTGAAGCACAGGTTTCTGGTCCAACTCTAGAGTTCTTGGAAACTATGGCTTCCTTGGACATGTCCCAACTGGTCAACAGCTCCACACATGTGGTGGGTCACACATTAGACCTGTTTTTTTCCCACTTCACAGAGGGAAAGTGGCCAATGGTAACTGGACTTGTGTTGGTTCCCATATTTATTTTATTTATTTATTTTTGAGTATTTTTTACCCTGCCTTTCTCCTTAGAAAAGGGCCCAAGGTGACTTAAAATAGTGAGTGACAGTATACAGCCTAGTACTATACATATTAAAGTTTAAGAACAGGAAATTGAAGGGCATCTTATAACATTAAGTGGTACTCGCTACATTAAAGCTAAAAGAGAAAGCAAGTAGTTAAAGAAACAAATAAAAATTCAATTGTGAGGAATGGAACTAACATTGAAAACACAGGTGTATTTATGAAGTCAGTCAATGTAATCATGTAAGGTAGACCATCTAAAGTTATGAGGGATGGAAACTAAACATTGAAAACATACTGTCAATGCAATCATACAAAGAGAGGTATAAACACAAAGTTATAAGTGATTATAAACACAAAGTCTGTGTCGTCATGTATGGTAGTTCATATAAAGACACATAATAGGTAGTTCATCATTCAGGGAAAGCTTGCCTGAAGAGAAAGTTCTTTGCCTGTTTCTGACCAACCTGAAAGTGAAAGGAAGTTGAAGTATCATGAATCTCAAGCAACCAGAAAGGGTTAAACAAAAATTGGGAGTAGAATGAATGAGACCACACTTTGCTTGCTCTGTTTCCATGGCAAACACCCACTGTACAACCAACGTTTTAAAAGCTTTTCTGCATTTTAATAAACCAGAGAACAAGTGGAAAAGTAAGAATGTATGCCTATAATGCCTATAAGAATTCACTAAGACATTCCAATTTACTGTTTAATCCTTCTCTGTAGAAATTAAGAGAAGGAAAGCCATTCTGAAGGAATTCCACCTCAGTGCAAATGCAAAACAGACAAAGGTGTGCAAAAATGGAACATTTTCACATATATTTTCAATGGACTTTACATTTTTCACATTTGAAATTCAAAGGCAAAATCCAGATTGGCTAGAAATGAGGTACACTGGAGTCGGAAAAATCATTCCTACAATTGTTATACTGTGATCAAATCCAGCGATGTGTTCCAGAAACATTCTAAGCATGTAAGTCCTATTAATTTCCAGTCTGATGTACATTTGGCTACAAATGTGACTGGTGATCTGGTTGGACCATCTGCAATCTTAAGAACCATTATTATTGTCATCATTTTTTTTAATCTGACTTTTTCATGGCAAAACTATGCTCAGAGCAGCATGACATAATAAAGGTTACATAATGCAAAAACAATAGTGGCAGATACAGCAACAATGGGTTCTCAAGACTTAAATAATCATGTAACAGATTAAACAGCCCACATAAATAAATTTACTTTAAGAACAAGAAATCCACTTATAATTCACTGAAGATAACAACTAGTAAAGAAATGCCAAAAAATATTTTTTAAAATCCAAACAGCTGTTAAGAAACAAGTGTGAATCATTTCCTCAAAGTTAAACCTGCCCACCACTGCATGAAGTCTAACAACAGTAAACACAACATCATGACACAGCTGCCTTTGTAGCTGGTCAGTCAAGACCCCATCCTCCTGGTTTTGGGAGAAATCGGCTAAGCAGAGGAAGAGGAGGAACCAGGTTTTGAAAACTTGTATCTCAACAGTGTCCTGAGACCAATAAAAATACCCTCTCATCATACACAGTGGCCAGCACAAGGCATGAACATCACAGAGTCTTTTTTTTCAGATGGGAGGGATTCTAATAAGGGTAAAGGTTCCCCTGGCAGTTAAATCCAGTCATTTCTGACTCTAGGGGCTGGTGCTTGTGAGCCAAAGAACTGGTATTTGTCCATAGAAATATATCCATGGTCATTTGCCAGCATGACTTAATGTCCAAGTACACTAAATGCTGTTACCTTCCCACTGAAGTGGTACCTATTTATCTACTCACACTTTTATGTGCTTTCAAAATGCTAGGTTGGCAGAAGCTAGGACAAGCCACAGAAGCTCACCCCCAAGGCTTGGATTTGAACTGGGGACCTTTCAGTAGACAAGCCCAGTGGCTCGGTGGTTTAGCCTGCAGCACCACCTGTGTCCCTTGGAAAGGATCCTAAGGATCATCAAATTAAACATAAACCAAAGCAATAAATCCACAGATCAAGCATCCTCGGCACACACTCATCCTCTGTTTGAAGAAGAGTCTGTACCCTTCTAAGATAGTCTTATCCATTCTGTCTTGAACTGTGTTTAAAACCAGGAGTACAGGTAACTTAGTTTTCTATATGTAGTTATTTTTTTCTCAACATCTAATACAATGAATTCAGTCGGCCTCTTTATCTGTACAATCAATATCTGCTGATTGACTTACTCACAGTCAGAAAATATTAAAAGGAAAATCCCATAAATATGCATTTCTAACATTGAAGTTATGAGAACTGGCCACTAGAGGGTGCCAGAGACCATGGGGGTTGAACATCTTCTGGTTCTCCAGATGTGATTGCAGTTCTCATCATCCCTTGCCAAGAGCTGTGCAGGGACATGCATCATCCCGCCTCCCTGCCTGATTGAAAGAGCCAGGAAGAGTGAAAGATGATGCGTCAGAGGCTGCTTCTGTGTTGGCATTTAGCCCTGTGTGACCCAAAACAAGGTAAAAGACTGGTTGATTTCATTCTGGAAGGTGAGTCCCGGTACCAACAGCAGCTGTGCTACTGTGTTTCATTTTGGAACCGGACCCCTTTGCGAAATGAAATGCCCATCTCTACTAGCTAGAGATATTGGGAGTTGTAAGCCAAGAGCACCTAAAGGGCTACCTGTCTCCCATCACTCCCACAAGAGCCTTGGACAGTAAAAAAATCTTGCATTCCTGGCCTCCTGAAAGACATAATGCTAAGGTAAACATACAGCATATTAGAGCTGCACCACTGTCATCCACCAGAGTCACACACAGAGGAGATTCAGACCAATGCTCATTGATTCTCACATGGCAGGTTGCAAAGCATGGCAAGATAACAGCAACCTAAGAGTGCTCTTCTCCACTTGGAATAGGATTTGGTTGTCATGAACTCCCCCCCAAAAAAAAGCTAGGAGGGATAAAGAAAGTTTCCTCATCTCAATGTATGAAAAGGGGCCTGTTGGATTCAGTAGGAAGCAGGGTGGAGTGAGGATTGCATGAGTGACAATCTGGCATTGTGTACTTTTCTGTCATTCAGTCCCCATCTCTCTCCTCCTCAATCCTCAGTCCCATCACACCTCCCCCGCACTGCCGTGTCCCTTCTTTCATTCACAGCAGATTCTTCCAAACACTTGGCTTTTCAAAGCACCACCAGAAATCTCACATACTTCTGGAAATACTTAGGAGATTAAAGGCCAGTTGCTAAACAAAACATATCAGCCTGAAACCAACACAGAGAACCATTTTAATTGGTCTCTGTGTGAGAAGAGACCAAATTTCTTCTTTCTTTGTGCTTGAGTGGGCATTACAGGAGCAAGCACAGCGGGCAGACATTATGTTAGCCTGTAATGCTGTACCACCAGCAGCCTGGAATCCTAAAAACACAAGAGAAAGCCCACATCTCCTTAAATTCTGAGCAATTGTTTCAGCCATGAACTACTGGATGTTCAAGATCGGTGAGAAAGCAAAGTGTTCTGCTTATATACCGCCCCATACCACTTCAAGTAATAACAGTATGTAGGCTACACATTCCCCCCCCCCAGCAATCTGGGTACTCATTTTACCGACCTCGGAAGGATGGAAGGCTGAGTCAACCATGAGCCAGCTACCTGGGATCGAACCCCAGGTCATGAGTACAGTTCTACCTGCAGTACAGGCATTTAACCACTGCACCATGGAGACTTAAGAAGTGGTTTTACATGTGCCACATACCCTGTGAGACCGGACTTGTACCCAGTCTGCCACTCTATCCACAACATCAGATTGTCTCTCCCCAGGTGGATGGAAAAAGAGTTTGGAGTAAGTGACTGAGAGCCTTTGTACACGACCCCTAAACGCCGCAGCAAATGGCTGCAAGCTCCAGAGCTTACAATGGTTTCCCCACCAGCTCCGGAGTTTGCAGGAAATTAAGTGTGACCACGCCCACCTAAGCGTGTCCCAGCGCACTTTTCTTGTACCTGCTCGAGGAGGGTGAAAATCACCAGGTCCAGATTTAATCTGGTCAGTGCGGGGCTCTCCTGGCTTCTGTTTGTTTGTTTTTTTTGCCTCCTGCCCCTTTAAGAGAAGGGGCGGGAGGGAAAAAAAGCAAACAAAAGAGAAGGAATCAGCACAGGAGCTCCGGCAGCTTCTCCGAGGTGAGTCTGCATTTTCCCCCACTTTCTTCCTCCCTCCCCTCAGCAGACAGGTGCAGAGTGGTGGGGAGGAAGGAAGAGCAACGAACCCCTAAGATCTCTGGTCCGAATTTAAGTGGCCAGCGGATCTTAGGGGTCGTGTGAAAAGGCCCTGAGATGACAGATGAAGGGAAAGGGTTAAATATCACTGTGCTATACATTTTTCAGCAGCCTGTGCAGAAATTTCGCCCACCCTGGGAAGCACCTTCTAAGTTGTTGGATAATTGTATGAAAGAAGCCTTGGTAAACAAGCTCACCCACTAATGTGAGCCCAACTTTTATGTCTACCCACAACACTGTCTGATAATAATGCTTTTACTGATGGACTCATTATAGTCCTTAACACATATTCAAAAGGAGCTGTCACAAAGCTTTAAAAACATCTTTTAATCTTGTCTGTTAATATCAAAAGCAGCACTTGGTGCGGGCTCTAGAAGATCAGGGAACTTTGTGCAGAAGAGAGACTGCCAGATTTGAACAGAGGAGCAGTGGGGGAGAGATGCTTACACCTTTCTCCTGCCCCAGTCCAGTTTTAATCAGACTCATCAGACCAAATGCTTTTTCTAGACTGTAAAAAAAAATCTACCTTCTCTTTTCCCCACAAATGGAAAATCAGGCGAGCAAGTTCCTTCCTCCTGGAAACATACCTTAACTATTTTAATTCTCAAGCCTAATAAAGACCCATTAGATGTTGGATCTTACAGACCAATATCACTTATAAATCAAGACGCCAAGATTTTTACAGCAATTCTAGCCAAAAGAATGTACACATTTATAGACAAATATATTAAAGAAGACCAAACGGGCTTTATCAAAGGCAGACAAATGTCAGACACTGTAAGAAGAGTCTTGAATGTTCTTTATGGGATGGGAAGATCACATGACAAAGCATGCATTCTGTCTCTAGATTTATTTAAAGCCTTTGATTGTGTCCAATGGCCTGCGTTAAAACTCTTATTAGTGAAATGGGGATTTGGAGAAAAAATTTTAAGTGTAATAAACCAACTCTATTCTCATAGCACCTCATCAATCATTGTCAATGATGGGATGACAGGAAAAATTACCCTAGGCCGAGGAACAAGACAGGGATGTCCTTTATCGCCAGTTCTGTTTTGCATAGTGATAGAGCTACTAGCTAACGCAATAAGGGAGGACCAACTTATTAAAGGTATGGGTAAGGAAGGTAAGATAAAAATCAGTTTATTTGCGGACGACGCTTTGTTAACAATAAAAAATCCGGCAGAAAATATATTAAGAATAAAAGCACATCTAAAGGAATTCGGTGAAACAATCGGATTATGTGTCAAATGGCAGAAATCAGAAATTATCCTCTTCAATCAGGATAATCGAGACATGGTGGAGATCTCCAATTACGAACTGAAAGTTTGTAAATGCATAAAATACCTAGGGATACTTTTAGATAAAGACTTCAGCAAAACGAAAGAATGAAATTACACAAAAATAAAGGAAGAGATTAGAAATAAATTACAAAATTATTCCAAATTAAATTTATCATGGTTTGGTAGAATAGCAATGGTAAAAATGAAAATACTTCCTAAAATTAATTTTCTTTTTAGAATGTTACCTATTCAATACACAGAAACTGAAATTAAAGTCTACCAAGATCTTATAAATAAATTCTGCAATGGTGGAAAAAAAGCAAGAATAAATAAAAGCTTATGGTACAGATCTCAAAAAGAGGGAGGTATAGGCATACCTAATCTTAGAATTTATTACATAGCTAATCAGCTTAGTTCCCTGGGGGAAATACTATTTAAACCTCAAAAACTAATATGGTGGGAACTTCAATCAGAGGAGCTAAATGAAGATATATTTATTTATTTATTTTAAAACTTTTATACCGCTCCTACTTCCCAAGCGGGAACTCAGGGCGGTTTACACAAAAGCCCAAAAGGCAAAGAACAGTAGCAGCGGCAGGGGTAGACTTACGGCATATTGGGGGGGGGGGGGGAAGGAGGGGAGAAAAAAAAAAAGGTACTCTAGTCATTATTAAAGGCATCCTTGAAAAGGAGGGTCTTCAATCCTTTCCTAAAGGACACCAACGTTGGAGCCTGTCTCAACTCCCTGGGCAAGTTGTTCCACATAGGTGGCACCGCCACCGAGAAGGCCCGCCCACGGGTACTTGTCTTGCGGGCCTCCCTCGGGGAGATCGTCTGCAACGAGAGGGCCAGAGATGAACGGGTGGGTCGGGCTCGATCTAATTGTCGGTGAAGCCGCTCCGCCAGATAAACAGGGGCCAAGCCATGGAGGGTTTTGTAAACCAAAACCAATACCTTGAACCTTATTCGGGAGGCAACGGGCAACCAGTGGAGGCGGACCAGGATGGGAGTGATGCGGTCGAAACGACGCGCACCAACCACCAGCCTGGCCGCCGCGTTCTGGACCCGCTGCAATCTCCGAACAAGGTTCAAGGGGAGCCCCATGTAGAGAGCGTTGCAATAATCCAGCCTCGACATGACCAATGCCTGTACCACAGTCTTCAGGGAGCTCCCGTCAAGGTACGGGCGAATCTGGGCGATTAACCTTAGATGATAAAAGGCCGACCTGGTCACGGCTGACACCTGGAGCTCCAGGGTCAGATCCGGATCCAGGATGACGCCCAGATTCCTCACTCTTTGCGCCAGCTGGAGGGCGGACCCATCCAGACTGGGAAGAGGGCCACAGTACCCATCTGGGCCCCCCCCAAAGAACATGACCTCGGTCTTTCCGGGGTTGAGCCGGAGTCTGTGGGTCCTGGTCCAGTCCAAAACTGCAGCCAGGCAGCGGTCAAGGGTCTGGACGGCCTCCACTGCACAGGTGGAAAAGGAGAGATAGAGCTGCGTGTCATCAGCGTACTGATGACAGCAGACTCCAAAACTCCGGGATGATCTCAGCCAGCGGCTTCATGTAGATGTTAAAGAGCATTGGGGAGAGGGACAACCCCTGAGGCACCCCACAAAGAGTGTCCAGGGAGCCGACAGCTCACCCCCCAAGCTCACTCGCTGGGTACGACCCTCAAGGAAGGAACGGAGCCAGCCAAAGGCCGATCCCCCGATCCCCACCTCCGAGAGCCGCCCCAGCAGGATACCGTGGTCGACGGTATCAAAAGCCGCTGAGAAGTCGAGGAGGACCAGCAGGGTAGAGCAACCCCTGTCGGCCCCCCTCAACAGATCATCGTGCAGAGCGATCAGGGCCGTCTCCGTCCCATGATGCGGCCTGAACCCAGATTGGAAGGGATCCAGGACATGGTTCTCCTCCAGGAACGACTGGAGACGCAGGGCGGCGACTCGCTCGACTACCTTGCCCAAAAAGGGAACATTGGCTATGGGACGGTAGTTGGACATATCGTCCACAGCCAAGCCAGGTCTTTTAATAATGGGCTTCACCACCGTCTCCTTCAGCAGACTGGGAAGAATCCCGTCCCTGAAGGAGGCTGAGGCGATTAGCGAAGCCCATTTTGGCATGCTCCCCCCTGTGGTCTTAATCAGCCAGGACGGGCAAGGGTTGAACGGAGAAGCCGCAGGCCTGCAATGCCCCAGAGCCCTGGAGGCTCCTCAGATGTAACAGACCCAAACTCAACAAACCGGGGCGACCGAGGCGGCCCAGTATCGGCCATGCCGGGGACTGGATCAGAGCAACCGGCGTCCAGCTCAGAACGGATGGCCTCTATCTTGGTTTTAAAATAGGCTGCGAACGACTCACTAGTGAAATCACTAGGAGGAGGCCGAGGCGGACCAGGATTGGTGAGGTCTCGAACCACCCGGAACAACTCCGCGTGGCTATTCGAGGCCTCACCAATTCTCAGGGCAACGAAAGATCTCCTGGCTGCCCTTATCGCATGAGAATAGCGACTGGTCAACGCCTTAACAGCAGCCCAATTTGAAGCCGTCCGAGCGTTCCGCCATCTGCTCTCTAGCCTCCTCCGTTCCTGCTTCATTGCCCGCAACTCCTCAGTAAACCAAGGAGAGGAGCGGGCTCGGCACTGGATCAGGCGCTTGGGGGCGATCCGATCGGCAGCCCCGGCCACCTCCTCAAACCACCTTTGGACCAGGGAGTCGACCGGATCGTCATCCAGTCCGTCTGGTAGGACCCCCAGGGCCTCCGAGAACCGCACAGGGTCCAGGAGCCCCCGGGGGCGGGCCCAGATGGAAGGGCCCTGCCCCCCGCGGGGAGGGGTGGCGATTGCCAGGGAGAAAGTCAGCAGATGGTGATCTGACCATGACACGGGACAGACCAGCAGGTTCCCGACCCCCAGATCAAAGCCCATCGATGTGGAGGCAAAAACCAGGTCCAGGGTATGTCCTCCCTTGTGAGTGGGACCGATGACAAATTGGGACAGGTTCATGGAGGCCATGGACTCCATGAACTCCAGAGCTGCTCCCGACAGTTCAGCCTCAGCATGCACATTGAAATCCCCCAACACCAAAAGGCGGGGGGATCTCACCAGCGCCGCTGAGATGAACTCGGAGAGCTCTGGGAGGGAGAGTGCAGGGTCGCGGGGAGCTCGGTACACAAGCACAATCCCAAACCTGTCCCTCTGTCCCACCACAAGGTGAAGGCATTCAAGCCCTGGGCTTACCAACATCGCGGATCTGCTGACATAAAAGGAGTCCCTGTGCACAATGGCCACCCCACCCCCCCCGGCCCCCCGGCCTACCCAGCTGCTGCACGGAGTAGCCCTGGGGCCGAAGCAGCGAGAGGGATGCCCCTCCCCCCTCGGGCACCCAGGTCTCCGTAAGAAATGCCAGGTCGGCTCGCTCATCCACGATCAAGTCGTGGATGACGGGGATCTTATTATGCACCGACCTGGCATTAATCAGCAAACAGGATGGGCCGGGGGTACAGGCGGAATGGATCCCTGTCATGTGGCAGTGAGCCGGCGGGTCAGAGCGCGGGACAGGCCGAAGATGCCTGTCCCGAGATCTTCTTATCCGACCGGCCCGCCGGCCCCAAGCGTACTTACCGCGGCCCGACACCACCCTAATGGGGCAGCCCACAGGCTCCATGGGATGGTATAGGACTAGGACCAAAACCCACTAAGTGTAGGAATACAAAATAAAACAGAACAACAATAATAAACCCCAGAAATACAAATCAGTATAATACAATGGAATAACCTGTTAAACAATGCTATATCCCACCCACCACCCACTAAAAACAGGCCAAATAATAAGATGACAGTAATTAAAAAAAAAAAAGAACCAATCAACCAAAAGCAGACACTCAACCGGCTAGCGGATAGACAGACGGAAACGGGGGGGGGGTAGGACTCGAGTAGATAGAAATAAACCAGCATAATATAGGATGACAAAGCTGGGACCACCACCCTGCCCTCTCAGAAAGGAGTCCCCACGGAGTTTTAAGGGGCAGGACAAGATGCTGCCAGCCAGTCCGCTGCAGAGTTCCCACAGATGTTAGGTTCCCCAGCTGGTAGAGTCCGGGAAGCCCCGGGAAGGGGAGACGGCACCGACGGCCGACATGCCGTCCGGGTCCCAGCGAGACGGGCCACACCTCCGCGCAGGCAGCAAATGGTGGAGAAAGACCCCCCAGGCAATGCGATGGGGGGGGGAAGGCGCCGGTGGCCGACCCACCACCCGGGAATCCCGCGGAATGGCCCACGCCGGCGAGGACATGCCCAGCCCAGTCAAGCGGGGGGGGGGGGCAAGAAGGGTCCCGGCGGCCGACATGCCGCCCGAGAGGGCCAGCAGCCAGAGCGCCCAGCGCTGCAGGCAAAAAGCCCCGGCGGCTGACACGCCGCCCGAGACAGCCGGCGACCCCAGCGCCCAGCGCTGCGGACGAAAAGCCCCGGCGGCCGACATGCCGCCCGAGACAGCCGGCGGCCCCAGCACGCAGCGCCACAGAAGGAAGTTTCCCCCAAAAAAGTGTTTAGTTTCCCCCAAAAAGGAAAAGTTACCCAATTAAAAACCCTCTTCTAAGTTCCCTATTGCTCACTTGGAAAAAGTATGGAAAGAAATTGATACAGGAAGGTTCCCCGCTTGGCGCGGTGATCGATCAGATAAATTTCCCCACGAACATGAATAAATTGGGAGACTTATTTAAATTAAGGAAAGTGGCAAGATTAAAATATTGGATTAAAAAGATGACATCAAAACAAGAAATTAAACGCATTCTGCAAACTCAGGAATTGTCCTGGTTGAATTACGCTCAGTTAGAAAGCTGGACGAAAGAATGGACTAGGAGAAATATACAACTTAGAGGATTTACAAAATTTGAGCAATTTCTGACAACATACGAATCAGAGAAAGGAAATACAGGGAAAGGAGCAGTTGGTAAATTATATAAAATAATTCAAGATTCATTCGAGAATAGGGAACAGGACACAATAAGAGAGTTATGGAAACAAGACATGGAGAAATAAATAAATAATGATGAATGGAAAAGAATTTGGAATTTGAGGATTTTACGGTCATTATCAGTCAGAATAAAAGAAAACTACTTCAAACTAGTTTTAAGATGGTATATGACTCCAGTCAGAATGAATAGAATGAATCCAAAATATTCTAAGCTCTGCTGGAAATGCGAAAAAAAAGATAGGTACTTATTTTCACTTGTGTGGTGGGAATGTGAAATAGTTCAAAAGTTTTGGCAAGGGATTATTGAGGAGATAAGAGAAATACTACAAACTGATATTAAATGTGTACCTGAAATTGCTTTGTTATCATTACCATCTATTAATGAATATGATGTGAAAACTAAAGAATTAATAGCAAATCTTATGACAGGAGCTAGACTGATTATTGCTAGGAACTGGAAACTGAAATCAGACCTTAATATTGCTGAATGGTATAAGGAAGTGTGGGACATAGCACTAAATGATAAACTATCTTGTAATATAAAAGTTTTGCGAGGTGAAATAAAAAAAAGATATCTTCTATGAGGTTTGGGGGAAATTTATAGATCATGTTCTATTAAAAGGGAATGGGATACAACCAACTTATAACCCAACACAGTTCTGGCGTAAAGGACCTTAAGAAGCCTATTGGAAAAAAAGAAAAAAAGATGAAGAAGAAAGAGAAGATGCAAGAATACTGGACGGTTTCTTGGGGGTGGGGGCACTTTGTATTGTTTATGATTGTCTATTACTTTTTTTTATATAATTGTTTTTCATTGTTATTTTGTCTTTCTTTATGTTCAATAAATAAAAAAAATAATTTAAAAAAAACAAATGGAAAATCAGCAGGGAGAGGAACTATTGAAAACTACTGAGTAAAAAAAAACCAAAAGGCTTGTGCAACCAATCTTGCTTTGCACTGTGCAGAATTATCTGCTGTCTTCTTCACTTTGTAGACCCATCTGCAACCAATTGCACTGTGACCTTCTGGATGCTTAACAGGACTGAAGATATTGTGCAGCTTAAGTGAATTATATTCAGATTCCATTGCCTTTCCCCACAATTTTTGCACATGCTGTGGCAAATCTAACACTTCCTGAAATGTTTGAGGCTCATAAGACACAAAATTAACTGAAAACCTCTGAGGTGGTACTCCAAAATTGGTTCTTGTGGAACATCTTGGCAAGACCTGTTCCTCCATCTCCTCATCTTTATGACCTCTTTCTTCATGTTCTTCATGTCTCTTCTCTCTGCAGCATCCCACGGCTGTTTTTCCAATAAGAACACCAGCATCATGTGAGAGAGTTTATATGCACCTTTCCTGAAGCACCTGGTGCCAGAGGGAGACCAAGACAAAGGGAGACAGACTTCAGGCATGTAGGAATTACTTTTCTTTGTCTTCGGCTTTGCTTTCAGCAGAACCCCAAGAAGACCAGACAGAGCCAGAAATTTGTTGTCTTTCTCCAGATAACAATAGCCATTGGGAAATGTTCTAATCAGCATGAAAAGTACTTCCATTAGATGGCATCAATTCAAAGGAAACCACATCAGAAGTGGAACCAGCCATTTTGACACCTCGGGCAAGCAGCATTGCCAGACATCCACTGCATCCTGACGCTCTTGCTGCCTTTCCTTCGGGGCTGTTTCACAGTGCTGCTGCTGCTGCAGCAACCTCGTAGTGCAGTGGTTCCTAACCTCCCTAATGCTGCCGACCCTTTAATACAATTCCTCATGTTGTGGTGACCGCTTGCCCTGCTTGGAAGAGGCCACAAGCCTCCTTTGGCAAGCCACTGCCGCGGGTGCCATAGAGAACTTCCCTCTATAGCCGTGGTTCCCAACCTGGGGCTTGGAACCCCTTTTGGGGGCGGGGTGTCAAATGACCATTTCACAGAGGTCGCCATAAGCCAGTGAAGAAAACAGCACAAACGGCTTGGGTCTGGAGGAGGAGGAGGTGAAGGAACGGGGTGGGGTGGGGTGGAGAGAGATTTACAGCTTGATAGGTTGGAGGGGATGTCAGTCAATGGCGACGGAGGCTGCAATTGGCTGAGGGTGCCTGTAGAAGGAAGTTCTCTATGGCACCTGTGGCCGTGGTCTGCCAAAGGGGGTTTGTGGCCTCTTCCAAGCAGGGCAAGGGGTCACCACAAAATGAGGAACTGTATTAAAGGGTCTTGGCATTACGAAGGTTGGGAACCACTGCTCGAAATGCACCCTCAGCCAATCGCAGCCTCTGGTGCCACTGACTGATATCCCCTCCAACCTATCAAACTGTAACTCACTCTTTCCCCCTCTTCCTCCCCCTCTTCCTCCAGGCCCCAGCTGTTTGTGTCTTTTTCTTCACTGGCTCATGGCGACCCCTATGAAATGGTCGTTCGACCCCCAAGGGGGTCCCGACCCCCAGGTTGGTTACCACTGTCCTAGTGCTTCTTGAACAGTAGGATTGTTTGCAGGACCTGGCTGCGCTAGTTCTTATTGTTGTCTGGCAGAGCTGAGGTCATGGTGCCATTGTGTCTTCTTTCATTCTCTGAAAGCATACATTTTTATCTTTATTGGGGGGAGGAGGTTATGGTGCAATAATGTCGCTTGCAGCATTTTGCTTCCTGCTTTAAATAGTGAGGGAAGTTAGGCTATTGTTGTGGAGGGCAGCCCTGACAGTGAAAAGTGCTGGGGAGAACATTTATTTTCCTCACATACTTGAGTCAACGTACCTCCAGTTGCCCTGCCCTGGGTAGCGCCATGAAGTGCATTGTATTTCAGTGGCTCTTCCTGGATACCCATCTCCACCTGCCTTTGCAGTGTTTGGCTTCTAGCTGGCGGACGTACTTGGTGCAAAGCATAAATAATTAACAGTATTTGCAGCCCCAAAATCTGCTGATCTGCACTGGCATACATAGGTTTAAAATGAACTTAGAGAAACCTGCAAAGAATATCTCCAGCAACAATGATTCGTCATGACTGAAAATGGTTTCTGTCACTTGAGGAATTTACTTCTCAACCTTAAACATAAACAGAGGCTGGTGTGGGCCATAAAACTATACAGCCCTAGCCCATACTTTTCACCATTTAATCTTCTCACCATTTCTGCTAATTAACTGTCCCTCCTCTTCTTCCCCCTCCTCCTCCCTCCCCTCCTCTATCCACCCCCCCAACACTATATACTACATCCAATGAATATCTGGACTACAGCGAATGAATATCTGGTATGAAATGTATATCTCATATCACACATCTCATTCTGCTGCTATATATGTCTGAAGAAGTGCACATGTGCACGAAACGTTACATTAAAATATGAAAGTTAGTCTTAAGGTGCCACATGTTTGTGTCTTTTGTTTTGTTTTGATATTTGCTGAAATTCTTGAAAAGACTAACATGGCTACCCTCTCTGAAAATTCATGGAGTGACCTTGGGTTGATCATTGCTTGAATACTGCCCAACAAGTAAAAATACTCTGTGCTTGTCCACCTCTGCATTAGAAACACACCAGTAAATACATCGCCATCAGGTCATAATTGTAGGTCACCATAGGCCATCATTCCTGCTGTGAAAAGCCCTTCCTTTTGTTCTAACTGGTAGTAGTTGTGAACAGCTTGTGAGTTTCCAGGATTTATTTATTTATTTATTTATTTATTTATTTATTTATTTTTTTATTTTTACAGCTTATATGCCACCCACTACCCAAAGGTCTCTGGGTGGCTTACAATCAAAAGAATTAAAACAGTTAAAACATCAAAATGTCAATAAATAATTAAAACAATAATAAAAAACATTACACTAAACATTGCCATCAGGGCCCACAATCTATATTATGTCAATTAAAAAACTTCTGGAACAGGAAGGTTTTTACCTGGTGCCGAAATGTCATCAATGTTGGTGCCAGGTGGATCTTACTCGGGAGGGCATTCTGTAGACATGGAAAGGCCCTTGTAATATCATAATTATAACAATTATTATGGGTTGTCACTCAAACTCCTTCTTTTTGTCAAACTTTTCCTAGCTACAGAGTATGCAAAAGTTCTTTACTGTTTCTTTTTCTGGAGGTGCACAGGGATTGTGCAGCTTCCCCAAGGCTAAACAGGGTGGCTCTTTTCATCGGAGGCACAGTTGGGAATTGAGCTCCCAACCTCTGCCTCCAGCACTCACTGACATATCTAGCTGCTGATGTAGGGGAAGTAGTTGTTTAAATCTCTCTGACATTGCCAGTTCAAAAGATCAGGTATGGGGTGATGCAGAAATTTCCTTCTTGAGATCTGTCACGGTCACTGCTAAGTAGTAATTAAATGTAGCCTCTCTGTATTTCATATTAAAGGAAACAAAATACCAGCCGTGACACTACGGTGCTGCAGTGGATCATTTACAAATTACTACTCCCAACACATGCTGCCTGGATGCCCTAAACATATCCGATCTCGCCTGATTTCGGAAGCTAAGCAGGGTCAGCCCTGGTTAGTACTTGGATGGGGGACTACCAGGGAATACCGGGTGCTGTAGGCGCCTGGTGTAGGAACTGGCAAACCACTCCAGTATTCCTGCCAAGAAAACTCCATGGACATGGAGTCACGAAGAGTCGGTCACAACTATAACGACACAACACACACACACACACTCTCCCAACACAGGGATCCTCCAACAGTGCTGGCACTCCAATTGGGGAAGCACCAATCTTTCCCACCTCCTAATGCAGCCAACAACTCATTCATGCCACACTTTATATTTTGTATCCCTTAATACAGGGGTCCTCAAAGTTTTCAAACAGCGGGCCGGTCGACCACCACCCAGACACCACTGGGGGCCAGATCACAGTCCAAAAGCAGCTGCGGAGGTTGGCTTGCTTACAAAACAGGGGGTAGGTGGGGGGGGGTTGCAATTGGTCCCAGGGGCCAGATTCAGGACCTTGGGGGCCCGCATCCGGCCTCGGAGCCTTAGGTTGAGGACCCCTGCCTTAATACGAAATATGAAGAGACCATGTCTAGTAGTAATATATGATCTTGAAATTTTTAAAAATAAATAATTGCAAATTCCCCAACAAAATGGTGATTGCGAGTTCTTGTCCAAAAAAGTTTTCCAAACGGAGATACCAGATTTTACATGTTGTCTTCTCCATTATAAACAGTGAAAACTTGTATAAGATATCTTTCTGTCCTTACTTTTTACAAAGTTGAATGACAACCACAAGAAATAGTGAAATTTGGATAGGAACTACAGTTGATGGCAGAAGGTTGCCAATTAATTTCATATTGCTGCTTTCCCAATTAAAATCAAGCCATATGTCCTTCTTCAGGAAGGGACAAGATATTTATTTAATTATTTGTGTTTATATACCACCGAACTAATAGCTAGGGACTACTCATTTTGTACCACTGCAGTAGTTGTACGTAGGCTCATGACTGCCAGTAATTCTAGCTCTTGATGGTCATATAGAGTGTGGTCTCCATTTAGGGGTTTGATGCTGGCGTGATCTTCGATATATTATTTTATCTATCTTTCTGATATTGACTATTTATATAACAGTCTTGTTTGTATTTTGTGGCTTTTATCAAAAGTTTTATAATGTTTTTAAATGTTTTATTCTGGCAAATTCAATGTTTTATTCTGGCAAATTGTTTTATTCTGGCAAATTGATATTTTGGTATTTCTTGATTTGGCTAAGATCAAGTGTGTAGATTTGGTTAACAACCATAAATAAAGATTCATTCATAGGGACTACTCTGGGCTGCTAACAGAAAGATAAACCATAACGATAATAATAAAAACAATCTCTTTTCCTGTTGTTTGAAACCATTGCCCCGGGTCCTAATCTCTGAAGCCATGGAAAACAAACCAGTCCCTTCTTCAATGTGACATCCTTTCAAATATTTAAACATAGCTATCATATCCCCTCTCAGTCTTCTTTTTGTAAGACTAAACATTCCCAGCTCCCTGCTGTTTGTGACAATAGCTTGCTTTGTGGCTGCTGAATTATTTAATTTTTTTCCCTCTGCCAACCATGGATAGCTGAATCAGTGGATAATGAATCAGTGGATATGGGGGTCCTACTGTATACATATTACACTAACAGATAGCTCCAGTGTTGGAACTCCAGTGTACGGCATCAACTAGGGAGATTATATATAAAGTGTTGAAAACAGAGGGGAGGTTTCTCTGTCCTCCCTTTTAATTTCGCAACCCACTGAATATGTCACAGAGTTGCCTCCTCAGATAACACCATGCACAGCTATATTTGAATATGAATTAACCAATCATAGAGGCTACAAAATTGGATAACGAGGAGCACTTTCATTTACACTTAATAAACAGAAGCCCTAGCGCTATGCCAGAAAGGAGTGGGACGGCTTGTAAAAGAGGCAGGATGTGTTGGAGAAAAGGGTGCCCCAAAAGAAAACCAAATAGCAAGCTATATTGCCATTTGATCACCCTCTAAATGCCACTCCAGCTGGCCTCTGTGTATGGAATGAAGAGAGGCAGGCACTGTCTTTCCTTTTGCCTCAGAGAGCAAAATATCTTACAATTAATGAATCCAAAATAATCCTGAAAATACTCCTGTCCCCTGCCCTCAGGAAGCACTCATAAAAAGTACACAAGCACACACGTCTAATTTTTTTCTCCTGAAAAAAAATCCAATTGAAGGTCATTCTTTCACAACATAGAAGTCAGTGTCATCATCGCTGGAAGTGAGGGCACATGACAACATTTTATTGCACATTCCACATTATGAAAACAATGCTAAGACATTCTCAAGGAAAATCCTTTCCACATGGTTTTTTCCCCAAGAAATTCCACCCAAAAATGTTGTGGCCACAAGAAACAATTCAATTGCACCTTGTAAAAGTGTATGTATGCACTTTCCATATTTACTCTCCTTGTCTCTTACATACTATAGTCCATCTACAGTTCCCTGTGGAAAAATGCTGGACCCCAAATTCAGTTGGGAAAAGATTGTCTTTTCCTATGTTACATCCAGGGCTTGCCGCGAAGCGAGCGGTTCGTGAAGTAACGGCCCAAGTGGTGTTTCAGATCCATGCAGCAGGCTGAGCAAAGCATCTTCCTAGCTCTAGAGAAAACCTTGCTGATTAAATGCCCTTCAAGCAGGGGTGTCCAAACTTTTTGCAAGGAGGGCTACATTTGGTGAGGTGAAAATGTGACAGGTGGGCAGCCATTCAGCCTGACATGAGTCGGGACCACTGGCTTCCTGCCACAACCTCCCTCCCTCCCTCCCTCCTTGCCACTCCGCTCTGTCAGAGTTCCATTCCCTACTGCCTCTGTTTTTTGTCTCTTATTTTCAAAAATGCCAGCCCTCAAGGTGGAGGGTTATTTTTGCCCCCCCTCTTTTATTGCTTTTAATCACCTGATGGGGGTGGGGTGGGGACACACACACACACACAGAGGTCCCGCTGTGCAGCCTTTCCCAAAATACAACCCCAGGAACTCACCACCTGGAGGCTTATTTTCCACGCTTCCCCACCAAACTCCTCCTGATGGGGGTGGAGGAGACACAGACACACACACACATACTCTCTCTCTCTCTCTCTCTCTCTCTCTCTCACACACACACACACACACACACACACACACACACACACACACACAAACAGAGGCAAGGAGGAGGAAGAGGGCGTGCAGGCAGGCAAGGCAGGTGAAAGGTAAAGTTGGAGGCAGCAGTGGTGGCTCTGCCAGAGGGAGAAGGTACAAGGAGAGCTCGACAAGCAGGCCGGCCAAAAAGGGGGCTTCCAGGCCTAATATTGCTCTGCAACACTGACACTGTGAGAGCCCCCTGTGGCCTGGTTGCAGAATAGAGATGGGAACGAAACAAATTTTTAATTCGTTTTGTTATTTGCTGTTTGTTTCATTCCCAAATGAAATGAATAACGAACCCCACTCTGGAAGAGAAAGGAAATGAAACGAAACAGAAATTTCTGTTTCATTCCATTTTGTTTCGTTTTCCCATAGGAATGCATTAGCAATGCATTCCTATGGGGAAAACCCCCACGGTTGCCCCCCCCCAGCATCAGCTGTAGCGCGGACCCCCTGCTGGGAGCTTGAAGCAAAAAATAATAAAATGAAAATAAACATAAAAATAAATAAAAAATAAAAAAGTGCCAAGCACAGCCTGCGCTAGAGCTGGTCAGGGCTTTTTTTTAAAAGCCCCGATCAGCGGTAGTGCAGGCCTCCTGCTGGGCACTTGCAACAAAATATATTTATATATATATAAATAAATAAATAAAAGCACCGACCACCGGGGAAGTTAAAGAAAAAACATTCTGCACTTGGGCATTTTCTCAAGAACCGGTTTCCCCGTCCGCACTTTGCTATACCACTTTTTGTTCCAATTTAGTCCGAAATTTTCCCATTATCTGGTTCAATTTCGGAAATTAGTTTTTAGGATCACGTCATGCCGTTGTTCTTCCATTCAAACTAATGTAGTAATGTGCCCAATGAAAAAGCACAAGACGAAGCTGGCACCTGGGCTTGGAAAACTGGGTGGTTGGCTGGGAATGGGAAGAAAGGAGCTACAAGCCCTGGGGCTCTTGCCGCAGCGGCCGCCAGGGGCTCCCACAGTGGCAGTGTTGCGGAGCGATGTTAGTCACGGAAGCTCCCTGTTTGGCCTGCCTGCTTGGCGCACTCTCCTCCTTGTCCGTCCCCCCCCATGCCAGAGCCACTGCCGCTGCCTCCAGCTTCACCACCCAGCAGCCATCGAGGATGGGAGACCCACCAGTGAGCGAGCACCAAGCAGCCAAAGGGAGCAGAGCCCCAGCCCAGCCTCTCCGCCCTCCCTCCCTCCCTCTCGCCTCTGAGGGAGAGCGCACCACTTCCTGGAGGCCTTCAGAGAGTTGGGGTTGAGGGGATGGATGCACACTGTGCTGTTGCCATCTTTCTCTTATTTATTTATTTATTATTAAATTTATACCCTGCCCATCTTCCCTAAGGGAACTCTGGGCGGCTTACAAAGCTGATAAATTCAGCACAAATCATACAATGGATGGTGAGAGGATTCTCAGGCGGGGGCAGCCCCTTGGCAGCAGCCCTGCCACACCAGTTGGGGACGAGCGGAGAGCTGGCATCTCTAGACAGCACGGGGAGAGGCCGGCCAGTGGGGATTTGTGACAGGCTGAGAAGAATCTGCGGACCACTTGAAATTTGCAAACACGCCACATTCGGCCCCCGGGCCAGACTTCGAACATGCCTGCCTTAAACGAATAATATCACAACAAATGGAAGGAAGGTGCTTGACATACTAAGCAAAATCTCCATTCTTTTGGCACCAGGCTCATTGCCAACTGTAACTTCAGTCCTGAAAAGGATGTTGGGGAAATGTCTGTATGATGCTTCCTTGTGGAGCTTGAAATTAACTCAGAAACATGCCAAAATCATGACATCTCAGTAAACTGATTTCTATTCTGAATAAAGGTACTTCAAATGAATAGGACAAAGCAAATTGCAAAAAAATCTCCCTAGAAAGTGATCCATCTAATATGGGTAAGGGGTAGCATTGAGAGCAGGATAGGACCAGAAGTAACCTCTTTCTGGACGGATCATAGAACAAAAGGCCCAATCACCCTTTCTTTACCTATATTACTTTTTGTATTGTTTCTTGCTTAGCCTTTAAAATTGGTCAAGCATCCACATTTCCCTGTCTCCCCAGATGCCCCTCGTAGGAATGTAGCCACAAGGCCAAAGGGTTACAGAGTCAGAACTGGGGAGCAGGGGAGCCATAGCATATCCTCGAAGGGAGATCAGGGAAGACAGAAATGCCCCATCTCTATAGGGGAACCAATGAGTTTGCTTCACCCACATTTTCAGCCAGATAGATGTAGGATCCAAATAGTAAGGAAATATTATCCAATGAGGTTGTACTCTTTGTTGTTGTATAAAACTCTTTTACACTGTATGTTTGGGGTCTTTTTCTGCCATTAAGAAAAGACCCTGGCTGATTCCTTATCGCATAACAATAAAACTGGACTTGGGATCAGCTGGTTGCATCTCTTCCTGACCTCTTGCCAAAGTAAATTTACATGGTAACAGCATGTTGCATGTTTTAGTCCAAAAACTTACTGTGGTGTTATAAACTGGGCTGTCAGACTGGGGTTCCAGAGACCCATGTTCTAATCCATAATGAACCATGGAAAAACAGGAGGTGACCTTGGGCTAATGAGCTCATGGGGCTACTGTGAAGATAAAATGGGAAGGGGACATCCATGTATGCTCCATGGAGCATATTGGAAGGAAGGTGTGATGTAAATTTAATCTTAGACAGAAGGCAGATTTTTTTATATATTTGTGTGTTTGTGTCAAAAGCTGCAAGGGTTAGGAAAACAGAATCATGCATGGGTAGCTTTGATATTTATATAACTGGATGACTTGATATTGACCTGCCACGCTAGCTGTGGAAATCTGGGAGTTGTAGTCCTCTTATAAAAATGCTCAGAAAAAGCACAATATTTTGCATGGATAACAATGACTGCCAACCTTAAATAACCAGATAGCTTGGGTCTCAGTTGGCCTACCTAGGGGAAGCCTGGGAATTGTAGTCCAAACCATTTGCTTTGGAAGATTATGAGAGCTGTAACTCTTTATCCAAATGGATGGATCTCCAAAACAGTAGGACTAGGGTTCACAATTGACAATCCTTCACATCCTAAACAATCATGAAAATTATATTCAAATGGTTTTAATTGTATGTTGCTAAAATTAGCGGTGGGTCCTTGCACTCTTGCATCTTTCACTGAATAGCAGGTTGCGTTCTCTTGTAAGTCAAGATAACTCAAGTTTGCTCCATCAGCTAGACAGAGCCACCTGGAATTTCAAGTATTTGCATATGTACCAGTTTAATTACCCCCATCATATTCTGATCCTTGATGTTCAGCAAAGCAAATTACTTTAGAATTGATTTACATATAAATAGCAATTGAAGGACGAAGGTAGATGTTGAATGGCTCTTCTTATTCAATGGGACGTGGGGGGAAAGAACAGCTGTGCCATTGCATGTTTACAATTGGTTTCTACACATAGAATATGGGCCCCTTTTGCTACACAAAATCAATTTACAATTGGGAAGATGCCCATATTCAACCTTAATCTGCCAAATCTCTGCTGCTTCTAATAGAGAGGTTACCCAGAAATCTTCCATGAAAACAGAATAGCTTTTGTGAAATTTTGGCAATCATTTATCAGTCTTCAGCTTTGTACTCACTACTTCTGTAGGTAGGAAGTGGCTTTGCTTCCCTAAGATCAGTCATGTCTAAAGTCCAGCCCAGGGGCCAAATGCGGCCTCTTTTCAATTACTGAGCAGCCCACAGCCTCTTCTCCCCGCCGGCTCCGCCTGTCACACATCCCTGCCGACTGCCCCCTCCCGGTGCCAGCTGGAGATGTCAGCTTGCAGTTTTACAGATTGTCTGCCCTCTCTGCCTCCGTTCATCCCCCTAGCCACCCGACCAGCCTACCCATCCTTGCACACACTATTCCATCCCCCACAGGACCCCAGGGAACGGATCTGCTGGGTCGTTCCATTCGCCCACGCCATTCCACGCACCCCAGGACCTCAGGCAACTGATCTGTCAAGTCCAGAAGCACACGCCTGCCATTCCACACAGCCCAGGACCCCAGCCAGATTTGCCGGGTCAGTTGCCTGAGGTCCTGGGGTGTGTGGAATGGCACGATCCGGCAGATCATTTGCCTGAGATTCTGGGGAGGGTGGAACCTGTACCTTTTTAAATGTCCTGGGACTTGGGGAAGTGGCACACACCATTCCACCTCCCACAGGACCCCAGGGAACTAATCTGCTGGGACGTCAGGCACCCCAGGACCTCAGGCAACTGACCTAGCAGATCATTTGCCTGAGATCCTGGGTGTGTGGAATGGCATGCACAAACATCACAGCTAGCAGATCAGTTGGCTAGGGTCCTGGGGTGTGTGGAATGGCACTCTATGCTTCTGGACTTGACAGATCAGTTGCCTGAGGTCCTGGGGTGTGTGGAATGGCGTGGGCGAATGGGACGACCCAGAAGATCAGTTCCCTGGCATCCTACAGATGGTGTGTGGAATGGTGTGCGCCAGCAGCACAACCTGGCATGTCATTTCCCCGAGTCTCAGGTAATTTAAAAAGGCACAGATTCCACCCTCCCCAGGACCTCAGGCAACTGATCTGCTGGGTCATGCTGCTCACATGTGGCATTGTACATACCCTGGGACCTTGGGGAACTGCTCTTCTGGGTCATGCTGCAGGTACGAGTTGGCAGATGGCATATGAGTGACACGACCCAGAAGATCAGTTCCACATACTCCCAGGGTATGTGGAATGATGCGCTAGCAGCATGACCCGGATGATCCGTTCCCTGAGGTCCGAGGGTGGGGGGTGAAAGGTGCACAAGCAGCATGATTGTTCCCTGAGATCCTGGGCTATGTGGAAAGGCACACATGTGCACACAATCTGGTAGGTCAGTTCTCCAAGGTGAGGTGGGGGAAGGCGCACACGTGTAGTATCAAAACCACTGCTTTTGAGCCAGACCTAGCCTATATAATGTACTCGAAATCTTGGTATCACCGTTCACATTAGTGCAGTTATGTTATTTGTTTAGTCTTTCATAAAATAGTTCATTTGCATTTAATGTTAATGGTTCAAAGAATGTCAGACAGAATGGTTGGGCCCCACACATTTCCACCTCACCAAATCTGGCCCTCCTTGAATGAATGAATGAATGAATGAATGAATGAATGAATGAATGAATGAATAGATTTAGTATGGTCAAAGACCAAAAACATCAAACAATTTGCAATAAATAAACACAATTTGAGATTTGAGATAAGTACAAAATTATACATTCTTCTATTAAAATAATAATAAATATACCCTTACTTACAGGTTCATAAATTACATACTCAACTAAGCTGAGATTATATCCTTAAAATAAGATAAAACTATGGCCAGGGTTATGATATAGAGGTGTTATTCTCTATCTTGGGCTGTAAAACATGGGGGGAAACATCAGCGATACAAGTTTTTAAGGCCTTCAGTCTGTTCTCAGAGGGCTTGGTGTCCAATCACCTGATCATCTTTTGCACCTTTTCCAGTTCCACTATGTCTTTTTTGAGATGCGGTGACCAGAACGGTATGCAATATTCCAGGTGTGGCCTTACTATTGTTTTGTATAACGGCATTATAATGTTGACTGTTTAATTTTCAATCCCCTTTTTGATGATCCCTAGCATGGAATTGGCCTTCACCGCTGCCACACACTGGGCAGACACCTTCATTGAGCTGTCCACCAGCACACCAAGATCTCTTTCTTGATCCATCATGGATAGCTCAGAATCCATGAGTTGATAAAGTTTTGATTTTTTTTGCCCCAATATGCATTACTTTACATTTTCCTACATTGAAATGCATTTGCCATTTTGCAGCCCATTCTCCCAGTTTGGAGAGATCCTTCTGGAGCTCTTCACAATCTTCTCTTGGTGTTTTTATCATACAGAAAACTTTCGTATCATCCACAAACTTGGCCACCTCACTGCTTATCCCTGTCTCCAGGTCATTAATGAACAGATTGAAAAGCACCGGTCCCAGGAAAGACCCCTGGGGCACACCGCTTTTCACCTCTCTCCATTGTGAAAATTTCCCATTGACACCTACTCTTTGTTTCCAGGATCTCAACCAGTTCTCAATCCATAGGAGGACCAGACCTGCCCTCTTATCCCCTGACTGTGCAATTTCTCAGCAGCCTTTGGTGAGGGACTGTGTCAAAAGTCTTCTGAAAATCAAGATAGACAATCTTCACCCAAATCCACATGCCTGTTGACCTTTCCAAAGTATTCTAAAAGGTTTGTCAGGCAAGACTTAGCCTTACAGAAGCTATGCTGATTTTCCCTCAGCAAGGCTTGTTCTTCTATGTGTTTTAAGATTTTTCTCTTGGATGAGGCTTTCTACCGTCTTCCCTGGGACAGAAATAAGGCTAACCAGCCAGTAGTTTCCTGGCTCCCCCCACCTTCCTTTTTAAAAATTGGTGTGACATCTGCTATCCTCCAGTCCTCTGGCACTCTGGCCATTTTAAGAGGCAAGTTGCATATTACCACTAAGAGATCCGCAATTTCATTTCTCAGTTCCTTAATAACCCTTGGGTGGATCCCATCTGGGCCCAATGACTTGTTGATCTTCAATTTAGCAATTAAACCTAAAACATCCTCTCTTTTAACCTTTTTACCCTCCCTTTCAATTTCTTTCTAACTAGTTTCCTCATCTGAGAGAAGTCCGCCCTTCATAAATCAAGGGTTATTGTGTCAGATTTGCTTGGCACTCTTTCCCCAACATGCATGGCAAAGGAGATTGCAGCATGGTCACTGTTCCTCAGAGGCTCAGTGACATTCACATCCCTGACCAGGTCCTGAGTATCACACAGTATTAGATTCAGAGTTGTCTGTTCTTCGGTGGGCTCCATGATAAGTAGCTCTAAGCAAGGTACAGTCATTCAGCATGTCAAGAAACCTGGTTTCTTTCCCCCCCCTTTTTTTCCTTTTTTTTTTTTGGCCTGAGCTTGCATTGTCCCAGCCAATTTGGGGATAATTGAAGTCCCCCATGATTACTATCCTGCCCTCTTAAACACCTTCATGATTTGTCTCCTCATTTCAAGGTCCCCATCAAGTTTTTGATCTGGTGGACGATAGCACACCTCCACTATCACATTGCTCCTTGGACCTGGATTCTACGGTGGAGTCAGACCCACCATCGATCTTATACCGAAATCTCACATTGGAAAACCTCCTTGCTCTCCACTCTTTCTATTGCATAATTTTTGCACTAGGGCTAAGTGTACGACCATCAGAGCTGGAAACTTTTTATACCGAAAGGAAAGAATGATGGGGTATGATGCATCTGATTGATCATACATTTGTGGAACCAATTTAACTTCTCTGACTAAACAGAACAGACATTTTAACTAAAATATAATATAATTTCATATTGGGAACCATGTTAGCCAACCTCATGATGCAGGGGTGTATTACATAGTCTCATGGCACTGTGGTTAAATTGCAGTACTGCAGTCAAGTATCTGTTCACATCCTGAGTTCCATTCCAATGTGATCACATAGCTGGCTCGAAATTGACTCATCCTTTCATCCTTTCAAAGTTAGTAAACTGTGTATCCAGCTTGCAGGTGAGGGCAATGTGTAGTTTGTGTGAAAATACTGTAAACTGCACAGAGAGTTTTATAAGCACAATGTGGTATTATATAAGCAGCAAATATTGTAGTCTATCTGATTTCTATATTGACCATCTGTTGATGTTCACTCATATAATCCTGTTATGTTGGTCGAAGGTTGTATTTATACAAATTAGTAGCTTCACAGAAGTCTATAAGTTCCTCTCCTGCTCTTGTCAGAATCCAGAGCCAAATTATCCAAGTACAGTATCTTTGGGTCTTTTATTTTCTACTTTTTCATTCCAGGTCCCAGTGACAATGAATGTTTTGGTGTAAGATTGGTTTGCTCCTAGACACACTTTCATAAAAGCTTTACATTTGTTCTTCAGCATCGGTAGTTGGAGCATAGATGTGAATAATGGTTATGTTGAGAGACTTTCCATGAAGTTTGGTCCTGATCCAGACCCCAAATTCTCGTGCTTAGTTTTAGTTTTAAAAAATCTTCATGTGGTTACAAGTGACACATTTAATGCCACATGTAGTTGATCAACTGGGAGAAATCAACCAACCAAATTCAAAAAAATGCTACTGATTAAAAAGACAAACATACACAATGTGGATTTATCATGCAATGTTCATAGTTTATAGGACCAGGTGGGTGAGCAATGATGCACTGAAGTAAATTACTGAAGACTAAGGATAATATATTATTGCTAGTCACAACAAAGGTAGACCCCCAGAATTATCATTCAGTAATTGATTAGAAGGATTTCTGAAACAGCAAGTAATAACAAATGTTTACTCTAAAATCATAAGCCTGAAGGCATCACTACACTGTTGGATAAAACTGGAAGATAGTTCAGCTTTGTAGAAATTGATTCAACATCATGTGTTGTTTATGTTGGTGTGTGCCTCCGCAGGAAACAACTTCTTACCGGATGGTAAGCTACGTGATATACAGTATTGGCACTTTGGCATTCTGGGTCCTTGTTTTCTCAGTTTTTGCTCTGTACTTGGAACTTAAATTCTTCACCTCATTCTTCAGGCAGAGCTTACCAGCCTTAAGACAGCTGATACTGGAGTCAGCAGCTTTTATTCAGCAAAGCTAACATTAACAGCCTTGACAAAGCCCACAACTATTCTAGCAGCTGTTTTTTTCTAACAGCCACTTCCTCTGCCCTTTAAGAATTGTCATATCTGGTAAATCATGTTTTTTAATTTTTATATTGTTTTGAATTTAATATTAAGCATTGTAGCCTGCCCAGAGTAGGTCTTTGGCACCAATGGGGAGCGGTATAAAAATTTCAGTAATAAATAAAATGGAAATAGATAGGGGTAGGAGAGGAACAGTTTGGAGTGCAGGGTATCTGCAATCCATAAGAACATAAGACCATAAGAAGAGCCATGCTGGATCACGCCAAAGGCCCATCTAGTCCAGCTTCCTTCATCTCACAGTGGCTCTACCAAATGCATCTGGGAGCACACGAGACTAGATATCTGTCTCCTGACACCCCTCCCCTGCATCTGGCCCTTGAAGTACCCCAATTTTAAGACTGGATATTAAGATCTTCATCATGGTTTGTAGCCTGTGATGGACTTCTCCTCCAGGAATCTGTCCAATCCGCTTTTGAAGGCATCCAGGCCAGATGCCATCACCACATCCTGTGGCAGGGAGTTCTACAGACTAACAACGTGCTGGGTAAAAAAAAATGTTTTGTCTGTTCTTACTCTCCCAGCCCTCAATTTGAGTGTATGTCCCCTAGTTCTGGTATTTTGTGTGAGAGGGAGAAGAGCGTCCCTCTATCCACTTTACTCATGCCCTGCATTATTTTGTCCGTCTCAATCATATCCCCCCTCAGGCGCCTTTTTTCCAGACTAAAGAGCCCCAAATGTTTTAGCCTTTCCTCATAAGGGAGGTCTCCCAGCCCAATAATCATTTTAGTCCCTCTCTTCTGCACCTTTTCCAGTTCCACTATGTCTTTTTTGAGATGAGGTGACCAGAATTATACACAATACTCCAGGTGTGGCCTTACTATCATTGTACTCAGCAAACCACACGCTCCCCACAGACACTGATCTGGCACAGTTGGTTTGCCATGCCAAATTGAGTAACATAAAGCACAACCAGAAGTTAATCAGTATGAACAGCCCCCCTCAATTCCTGACTGAATTTTTTTTTTTGCTTATCTGTATGTCACATAGTTGGAGAGTTTTTAATTTGATTTCAATTGTGACAAATCTGATACAAAAATAGAAGTATTTCTGTATGCTGTCACATCCTGAGATACGTACATGCATATTAAAGGCTTTATTAAAGTTTCTTAAGGTTTTGTATTTTAACCAATGAAATGTAACCCAAAGTAGATAACTATAAAATATCTAATTGTATACTGACTAGTTCCATGTTTTCTCTCTTTCTGGCCTTTTTGTCATCTCTATGTCAACAGTAGACACAGTTAGGTTGCTTCTAGACCTTGCAAGGTGGACAATACACGTTCCAAGGAAGCAAGTCACTGTCAGCAATGGCCAGTGCTATCTCAAGAAACCAGTTTAAGCCCGCTGTCCATATCTTACTGGGCATGTCAGTTCCACCTGACTAATTTATGGTTACAAACTGATACGCTAAGGTATTAGGGTCTGTCCTCTCTTGTGTTTGCGGTCTTTCACCCTAGCATGTTTTGGCTTGTTTTTAATAAATTTGAATTACAGTATGCTGGTGTCCCAGTTAACAATTTGGCTGCAGCATTCTGGATCACTTTACCAAGGCACTTTCCCAAGGCAGCCCCACATAGAGGGTGCTACAGCAGTCCAGCTGGGATGTAACTAAGGATGTGGTCACACGGGCAATTTGAACTGATTTCTATTGAGTCCTTTTAAAAATCAGGTTCAACTCAGGCCCTTTTCACACGACCCCTAAGATCCGCTGGCCACTTAAATTCGGACCAGAGATCTTAGGGGTTCGTCACTCTTCCTGTGTCCCCACCCCTCCGCACTTCCTGGCTGCTGGCTGCGTGAAGGGAGGGAAAAAAAGAGAAAGAAAAGCATGCCGCTCACCTCCGTTCTGCCTTTCACTCCTGCTGGCAACATTCCAGTCTCTGTAAAAGTAGCTCTTAAAGGGGCGGGAGCCAAAAAACAACAAACAGAAGCAAGGAGAGCCCCGCACTCACTATCGTTACACCGGATCAAATAATTTTCACCTCCAAAGAGCAGGTACTTGAGAGGTGCGCTAAAGTGGGAGTGGTCGCACTTAATTTCCTGTAAACTCCGGAGCTGGTGGGGAAACATTTTTAAGCTCCGGAGCTGGGAGCCATTTGCCCCGGAGTTTAGGGGTCGTGTATAAACGCCCTCACTTGGTATCTAAACTGATGGCCATGTTCACATGTACTGAATGGAAATTGCTTTATTTCTGGTTGCTTACACTTGAAACTGAGTTATTCCTTTTCTGTTTTAGGAGCTGTGCAAGGACCTGCATCATCCCGCCTGCCTGTCTGATTGGCCAGTGCCAGGGAAAGGGAAAAATGACACACCAGAGGCTGCTTCCTGATTGAAATTTCACCCAGCACAAACTACAGCAAGGTAAGACAGTGGTTAACTTTGTTCCGGAGGGTGGGGCTGGGTTCAGCGTGCCAGCTGTGCTGGCGTGTTTTATTTTGGAACAAATCCCCTTCTGAAATGAAACACCCATCTCTAATTATAAGCAGTTTTATGCAGGCTCATGTCCTCTTTTTTGTTTTCTTTGCTGATGCATGGTCTCTTCTTATAATTGTTAAAAAGCAAAAAGCAAAATGTTCTGCTTATGTACCGCTCCATAGCACTTAAAACACTATCTGGGTGGTTTACAATTGAATTATTCAGGCTACACATCCCCCCCCGCCCCTAGCAAGCTGGGTACTCATTTTACCAACCTCAGAAGGATAGAAGGCTGAGTGAACCTTGAGCCGGCTACCTGGGACTGAACCCTGGGTTGTTAGCATAATTATAGCTGCAGTTACAGCAGTTTAACCACTGTGCCACGAGGCTCATGTAAGTGACCAGCTTAACTAGATTTGGAGCCGCTTAGCGCTTCCTTGCTACTATGACAGCCAAGGTGGGTACCCACATCTCCCCAGCCTAGGTGGTGAAGTGGTATGACCTGGTTATGATTTTCTCAGTCAGGTATAAAGAGAGGGGTTTCAGGAAGGCAGGAAACTGGATGATTTAATATATTTTCCTTTTTTCTTGGTCAAAATGTGGTCAAATCACTTCCTGCTGAGGCTTGGACTTTTAGTGTTTCCCTGCACCCCTGACAAAGTGGGGGATTTATGGAAACAGTCCACCCACAGAGGCTAAAAAGTTCAGATTGAATTTTAGGGAGCTGTTGGTATGGCTGGTGCTCCTGCCAGTATCTCGGTCACACTGTGGAGTGGTGAGATGTTTGGGGGTGGGTGTTGACAAGAGCATATCCAAGTGCCTTCACCTTCTTTGCAAAATTAAGGCAGCACCCTTGTATTTCACTAAACTGAGAGCAATGCGACTATGTGGAATTATAGCTAAATTGCAATTGTCGAGGCAAACAGAACTGTGTACAATTGCATTTTTAATTCTACTTTCTAGAATCCCCTGCAAGCATGGGGAATTCTAGGAACTGTCATTCAAGAAAGTAACTCTTCTAAGTTTTCGAGGAAACTCAATTCTGAATCTGACAAAATATAACTTCAGGCATGCTATTCACTTATATCTTGGTGAAAATGGCAAAGAAGCAATAAAATGGCAGATTAGATTAAGTGTTTGCGCTTTTTCAGCTAAGCTCTTGCTGCATTCTTGTGTCACCATAAGAGCTTAGAAAAGTCACTTGGGGCATAACGCAAACTGGAATTCTGGCTACTGGAAACTAAAAGCTACATTGCCAAACCCTGCCTTAGGAAGGTAACAAACCTTTGACATTCCACATTTTGGACTACAACTCTTACAGTCCTTTATCTGGCTGGCGATTCTGGAAGTTGTAGTAAAAAAGAAACAGGACTGCAGATATTTCACCACCCTGGTGTAGAGTTTGTCACCCAAGGTATAGTAAAATGGCAGAAGAATAAGAAGGAAGAAGTCTATCACTAAAAAAATAATATGTAGATTTCAGCGGGGAAAGCCAACTTACTGCCATCTAAAGTATTTGTCTAGTCTTTTGAGTTCATGGAATTTTGTATGCCATGACCCACTGGATTTTTTTAAATATGATGTCATTTCCCCACATTCATAACATTGCCCTTTCCCATGATTTTTGTACAGTGTGTCTTCTTGCATTGGAACAATATTTTTCTCCTATGGCAGTCTTCAGTAGTGAGAAAATTAAAATAGGCAATTAAAACCAACATCTTCTGCCTCACACTGATGATTCTAAGGATATCTGGAACTCATTCTTGACATATGTATTTGAGAAAGGGAAAGGATATACAGTACTCTCAGTAGGGCTTCAATGTATGAATGGAGGCAGCACTATGAAAGATGCTAATAAGCAAAGAAAGAATAAAATGAATTGTTTTGGAACAAAAGAATAGTACCAGGGTGAAGGGTGCACAAAGTCACACAAGTTTCTGTAGTTTTTTTCTTTTTTCTTTAGTTTGTCTACAGGAGAAGATGGTCAATGGTTTTGAAGGCACAAGAGGGCTTTATGCCCCAATGGCAGATAAAATGGAAGAAACATCTTCTAGGAATAGGAAAACTCTGATTTTAAACCACCACTGCCTTATAGCTATGTCCATTTCTGGAAAACGCTTCAGGAGTTAAACTCAAGGCAAAATCCAAAGCCGGAGTCCGGGAGACCATTCATGGCTCTGTAGAATCATGTTCTGTTAACTCCTGCAACATAGCTGGAACTAATTGCATTGGCTCTGCCATTCCATTAGACTATTCCAGCAATGTGGAGAGGGTTTTTTGCTGCTTGGGTAACAGTTTTAACCTCCATATTAATCTACCCAGGCCTTGTGTTCTGAAGAGACCACTTCAGCTTTGCATGCAGTGTGAAAACAACACAACTTCTATAGATACCGTAGTCCAGTGGTGCCATGCCTTTGGCACTCCAGATGTTTTGAACCACAACTCCCAGAATTCCAATCCTGTATTGCCAGTGACAAAGGACTGTGGGAGTTGTGGCCTAAAACATCTGAAGTGCCAAAGGTTAGCCACCACTGCCCTAGTCTCTTGAGACTGAAGGATGCCTCTACTCTACTCTACTCTACTCTACTTGACGATGTACGTGTTGACCACTCAAGGCAAATGATTGACCAGAGTCCACCATCTCTTTTCACAACTGTGAAGTACCAGGAGTAATGGTCCTCTGGGATGAGATGAAGAGGGAGTTGATGGACATCCTTATAGGAGAGGGGTAGAACTTCCTGGTTGAGAAGAGTGGATGATGAATCTCTCAACAGGTGGAAAGTTGTAGAATTCCATGGCATATCTTTGGGTAATGATGGAAAGAACCCATTTGTCCGATGAACCCACTAACAAGTTATAGGTTGCATTCCTCAGTGTATGCTTAACCAGACAGACACCCAGGAAAGCCTTGTTAATGAGTGGCAATTTGCTTTCAAGGCTTAGCAATGTCCCATAAGACTTAACCAGCTTACTTTTAAATACTGAAAGTAACCTAATAATGATAATGTTACAAGTCATGTTCTCTAGTTATTTTGCAAAGTTCTGTCTTTTGGATATTTTCAGAAGCATTTCGGCAGAAATTCCTCATAATTTACTCTATTCTCTTGGGGGAAAACTATGGGGTTTGTGTGTGTATGTGTGTGTGTGTGTTTCAAATATAGAAAAAATATGAAAAAGAAATGTAAGAACTACACAACTTTGACACGGATGATGAAAAAATTGAAATAGAATTCCTTTGTATTCCTCATTTCAAGCCAAGACATAAGAATAAGACTTGGAGAAGGAAGGGCAGCAATGAAAGAATTAGAGGAGGTCATTAAATGTAAGGATGTGTCACTGGAAATGAAAACCAAGACCATCCACACTCTTGTCTTTCTGATCACCATGTATGGGAGTGAAGGCTGGGCAGGAAAGAACGCTGGCAGGAAAAAAATGATTTGTTTGAAATGTGGTGCTGGAGGAGAGCTTTGTGGACCCCGGATTGTCAGAAAGACAAACCAAAGAGTCCTAGATCAAATCAAGATTGAAGTATGTCTGGCAGCAAAGATCATGAAGCTGAGGTTATTTTGCGTTGGGTACATCACAAGAAGCCTGTATTCTCTGGAAAAAGCAATAATGCTGGGAAAGGTAGAAGGGAATGGGGGAGGGGGTATTAAAAACAAGATGGTCTGAGTCCCTAAAGAAGCCTCACAGCTGAACAGGGTTGCTGAGCACAGGACATTAATTTTTTAAAAATACAATAAACTTCCAATAGCTGATCCAAGAGAGGACAGGACAGTTTGGAGACCACACATTCAAATGGTTGCAATTTGATAGCACACAACAACAACAACAACAACAACAACAACAACAAGTCTAATAAACTACCAACCAAACAGTAACTAGTAGAATAAATTATTTACTTTACAAAAGATGTTAATCTGTATATTATATATTATGCTATTTATGAATATTCGGGTCTATGACCGTATATTAATTAAGTAGAATAATAAAGAAAGAAAGAAAGTAAATCAAGCTCTGACACTGGCCTCAAGGCCATGTGTGGCCTGTTTGTCAAAGACATTCAAGACACACGTTTCTGTTCTGGAATAAAGTGCTTATTTTGGGAGTTCCAGGCATCATGGGGTTTCTGGGAGTTGTAGTCCCAAAAGCTAACATTTCCATGTACTGCTTGTTCCAAATCCGGTTATGTCTGCACAATGAACAGTTTGGATATTTACATTTGTAAAGGAACAGAGAGCAGGGCATAACTAATCATAACTTCGGCACACTCCCTTATGGTGATGGAGCTGGCCCTTCACCTGGGTGGCACAGTGGAAATTAGAGCTCCTGGCTATGCCAGCTGTATCCCCACCCACCCATCACTCCTGCTAGTTCGATGCGCAAACGGACGACTGAATTTCTCTTTCTGTAAAAGATATAATAAACAGCTTCTTATATGGACAGAACAGTATGTGGGCGGCTGCACGGTAGCGAGCAGCTTGCGTTGCCTTCCTCTGAAATCTGTGGATCGGTCAGAGCCAGTCTTTTAGTTGTTCCCTTTAATTTGGTTCCTTGCTGTCAGATGCCTAAATTGCCAACGCGGCTTCATCTGGCGTTTTCCTCCCAACCTCCTTTCCACTTCTGCCTGGGCGGGGCGGAGAATCCAGCAGCGGGCAAACAGCTCACAGCGAGATCGAGATCCAGATCTCGCCACTAAACCCTACTAATAGGACGCGGGGTGAGAACCGCCCTTTGGAACGGAGGCGCGATCGAGGTTCGGGAGGGTCCCTTCGGACCGGAGTGAGAACTGCCGAGTTTGGAGGCGCCCCGGCCGGCCACGTGCAGGAACAGGCGCGGCCGCTTGTCTTGCCCGCTTCTCATCCTGGAGCCACACCAGGGTGCAGGAGGAGGAGGAGAGGTGGTCATTCATCAGATCGACTGGGATTCTCATTCAGAATTTGAGACTGACTGGCGACAGGGAGGGTGCTGCTAGACTTAGGAAACGATACACACAGGCGTCTTTCCCCCTCACCTTCTGCTCTCGTAAGTCGTGCAAACGTGTGTCGGAATCGGAACAAAACGTGCGGGCGTGGGGAGGGGATAAACGCGCAGCCTCAATCTAAGACCTCTTAAACTGGAGGAACTGCTGGCGGGGTCTTCTGAGAGTGGTGGCGATCCATAAGCTACTTGAAGTGCATGTTTGTTCTTCCGCTCATTTTGAAAACTCAGTTCAGGGTGATTTGAAAGTGTAATAAGAAATAATTGCTCCTGTGTTTGTATGTCCACATTTGGGAATCAAACTTTACTTAAAAGAGATCAAGAGTCAGGGCGCTGGGGACCTTCTGCTACAGACCCAGGGCATATAAATGCTTGAGATCCAACCACTAACATGATTTAAGAGATTGCAAGCAGAAGTCATAATAAGAAATGGATTTGCCTGCAGAATCAAGAAACTGAGTTTCAGATTTGCCCATCTTCCAGATAAATGGTTTGGTGGAAAACGGAGAGTCCCTGCATTTTCACTTGTAGATATTTTATTTGTATAGTTCCAGAATTCCAATCTTACTTCATTAAACCGTCGCACCTTATCTAACCAAAGCCATAAATTTCACTGCCTGTATTTTGTCTACCTATTAATCTACCTCCCAAGCTAGACAAATAGGTGCAGGTGCAGATTAAATGAGTGTGAGTGGCAGATATGGCAGCCCCATTGGAAAGTTAAAAGTATGAAAGCAAGAAATAAATAAACAGAAATCCGGAACAGTCTCTCTTCTCAGTCTTCTCAGCAATAAACTGAATAGAGAGAAAAGGCAGGAGAAGAAAAGGAACAGGAAAACAATACAGCCCTGTGCTACCTTTAAGAAGAGCCTACCAGCATGGCTCTTCTTATGTTCTTACCTTTAAGTTTACAGTTTGATTGTGACTTTTCCTGAGCTAACTGAGCTTGTATTTGACCAGCTGGGTTCCAGCTCATCAGAAAGGATATGTGGCAGTAAGTTGTTGAGGCAACAGACAAATAGTTGTTCTCGGAGATTTTGTCTGTAGAACTCTGGTGGAGGAGATATTTCCAAAGGTCTTATGCCTCCAAAATCAACACTTTCTTCCATTGCTCTTTATTTTCCCTGACGCACATACAAAGACCCATTCCCCTGTTCTTATAAATAAATCGAGCTGTTGCTCAGTTCCTCCTTTTGTATATTCAGGCCAATGCAGATGGAGCTCTTAGTTGGTGCAGGTCCATGTTTCTAATTAATTCCATGGATAGTCATGACATTTTCATATTTACTGGCTGGGTTTTGATTGTTTGATTCCTTTTATCTATATTATGGGGTGTGCGTTCTCGGTGTAAGTCAGATTTTCAGCCTACATTCCCCCCCCTTATGAGTCAACAAATTGTGTGAGTGCATGTCGCTCTCTTATCTCCACACATGCTCATTATCCTTGATTGCATATAAAGCTGCTGGCAGACTTTAAGGGCCTTTTCACACGACCCCTAAGATCCGCTGGTCCCTTAAATTCGGACCAGAGATCTTGGGGGTTCGTTTCTGTTCCTGCGTCCCCACCCCTCAGCACTTCCTGCTCCTGTCGGCGTGAGGGGAGGGAGGGAAAAAAGGACAAAAGAAGCCTTTACTAACCTGCCCGTGCCGGTCGAAGTTGCCACGAGCCCCCTTACTTCCTGGTTCCTTCTCAAGGGGCTCTTAAAGGGGCGGGAGGCAAAAAAACAACAGACAAGCGAGGAGAGCCCGGCACTCTTATCCGCATCAAATATTTTTCACCTCCAGAGAGAAGGTACAAGAAAAGTGCACTGGGTCGCGCTAAAGTGGGCGGGGTCGCACTTAATTGTCTGCAAACTCCGGAGCTGGTGGGGAAACATTTCTAAGCTCCGGAGCTGGGAGCCATTTGCAGCGCAGCTTAGGGGTCGTGTATAAACGCCCTTAAAGGACTCCATCCTCCTCTCTGCCTTTACTTGCTATCCTTTGTTTCTGATACTCTGACTTCCAGGACCCCTACAGGAGCACTTAATTTTACACCAAACTGTCAATAACTACATTTTCTGGGAAACTTTTGACTAAAAGCTTTTCCTTCTCCTTCCATACTGAAACAATTCACACATTGATCCAAACTTATACAATTGCAGAAACCAGAGGAGGCTTGTGTGTCATCTCATTCAAACCCAAAGCATATCGAGAAAATGGTTCTCATGCGAGCTTTGAAGCCCCCGGCACATGGAAGTCTTGCTCTGGAGTGGGTACTGTCTGGCAGGTGAACCACATGCCTATTAATCTGCTCCTATTTTTAAGCAGAATGGACAAAAGGTGTGTGGACAACTGGACTGAGCTCTCCTATGGAGTGGATTACTGACTTAGAAACCTCCTGCCTAGAACCTTCCTAGATTCTAAATATTCCTTGTTATTCTGATAATATCTTCCTCTCTCTTCCCCTACATTTTTGGTGTAGGAAGCTGAATCTTTGTTTTCAAATATATGTTTTATTCTTGTTATATCCCTCCTTTCATAAAAAGTTCAGGATGGTTAACAAGATTAAAATGATAACATATACTGTATGTAGCTGTACCGGAACATTAAGATAAAGATATAGTAGAGCTAATGAAAACAATCCAAAAGAGCAGAGAAAAACAAACACACAGCAGATATGCAGTCATCTTAATTGGCCACTCATAAATGGTCAGTTTATGAAGGGTCTTGGCTTGGTCCAAACTGCTAGTAAAAATGGGTTTTGCATTTGCCATTCCTGTTGTTGGTGCTATATAAAATTGTTTCAGATCTTTGTCTATCCAATATTTTATTTGGATGCTTGGTTTCATCAAGCATCCAAATAAAATAGGCTCTACATTATTTCTACCCATCTAGCTAACTCCAAGGCATGTTCCTAATTGTGAACAGTAGTGATTAAAACATAATTTGGATCTAAACAAGAGACAGAGGCAGGTTAAATGCTTGCTCAATCTGCATGAATATGATTCTTTTGGTTTTCTCTCTCTCTGCCCATCGTATCTTAAAAGTTTCTTGTAAGAACGAAAACAGGGAATTGTTGATCTTACTCTGATCTATGTAATGAGACCTATCAGTAAAATGCACCAAAAAGTGAGGGAGGGGATAATCAATTATATAAAAATATTTTTCCATATGTTAAAATAAATGGGTTAGTTTTCAGGATGTCATAGATCTGTCTAATGTGTACATCCTAAACAAAATACTAAAACACAGCATGCCCCCTCCACTATTATAACATTTTCAAAAGTAATCAATCAGTTTCTTTTTCAGATACCAAAAGATGACATGATTTATCAGATTAAATACATGTGCTGGGTTTTAACAATTTTTAAAATACCTCCTAGAATACTTATGTTGTAAAAATAGTAAGAGGTGTTACTGTCTCCATTTGAATAGGTTTTCCTGTTTCTGCACTCACGTATCACCAAGAGAGAACTTTACCACTTAAGATATGCCTGTGTCTAATACAATGTGAACAATTATCTTCTGCATATCAAAGTTAAATTCCAAGCTGAAAGTGGATATGTTTGGAATGTGACATGACTGCCTATAAGACGGTGTTTTGAGGTTAATCTTCATTGATGTCAGACCCAGTAGACATATTGGACTACATCCCTCATTATCCTGCATTGCCAATGGATAACAGGCATTGTAGTCCATTGCCTCTGGAGAGTGCCACAGTGGGGAAAGCTGGTTTAGCCAGAGCCTCCTTATAAAATGGGACCCAGCTTTTATAATTGCAAAACAGGGCTCTTCTATGCATCCCAAAATATTCATTTCTAATTTCTAGTTAGAGCACAGACAGAAACAGCATGGCTGCATGCCCACGGTACATTATGAACATACTGTATGTGCTTGGCCGATTCAAATGAGAAAGAAGCTTCATATGAAATAGAAAAGAATCATTATCTCAACATGGGGTTCTTGTACCTCCTGTTCTTCTCCTAACAAAGGTTCACTATCATAATGCCTTTTCTGAGTTTGGATGATGGAGCTTTAAAGAATAATGTTGAATTTTGAATAAAACCATTTCCTAGGTTTCTTCAGCCAGTACATGGACTTCTGCCTGGACTTCTTTCCCCATTCATTGCACCTTGAATGATCAAATGTAACCATCTGTACTTTTGCCTCTCATTAAGTGAACAAAATATTCTAGCTTTCTACATTTCAGATGGTTCATGATTTCTTAGTTTTTATTCACTTAACTTAATGCAGGAACTGCCAAGCTTTCTGGCAGCATGTCCCCTTTCCCAACCTCCTTGAGTAACAATTCAGGTCCTAATTCAGGATTAAAAATAAACACAAATCCCTAAAGGTATTTTAAATTAAAAAGAAGCACAAATGGGAGCTTTTTCTTAGGTAAAGCAGATTAATAATTTAATAATAATAATAATAATAATAATAATAATTTATTGTCATTGTGTGTATGTACACAGTATACACATACAACGAAATTCAGACACCCAGAGATCAGATTCAAAACACACACACACACACACAATCCCTGAGCACTCTCACACACATTAAAAAAATCCCTTCAACACACACACACATTAAAAAATCCCTGAACACTCCCCCACCCGCCCAAAAAACACAAGCATCTACACAACAGACTGGGTAATACTGTCCAAGTGCTCACTGCTGGAAGTCCTTAAGTTCATTATTAAGTGCAATTATAGCTCTGGGATAAAAACTGTTCAGAAAATGTGTGGTCCAAGTTTTAATTGTTCTGTATCTTCTGCCAGAAGGCAACTGTTTGAAGAAATTATGAGCAGGATAAGAAGAGTCTCTCAGAATGTTGTTTGACTTCCTCAAACAGTGAGATGTGAAGATGTCATCCAGGGTTGGCAGCTAGAGCCCGGTAATATTCTGGGCAATTTTAATTATTCTCTGTAGAGCTTTTTTGTCTGCTACAGAGCTGCTCCCATACCATGAAAGCATGCCATAGGTTAGGACACTCTCAATGGTGCTGTGATAGTAGGACAGAAGTAGATACTGAGATAAATTCATCTTCCTGAGCATTCTCAGTAAATACAGCCTCTTCTGTGCCTTCTTCACAACCATGTGGGTGTTTGCAGTCCATGAGAGATCCTCTGAGATGTAAGTGCCCAGATATTTAAAGCTACCAACCCTCTCCACTCCTCACCATTTATGTGCAGTGCTAGATGTACATCTCTCTTCCTCCTAAAATCATTTATAAGTTCTTAATTTTTTTTGGTGTTCAGTATAAGATTATTTTCTTTACACCACTGTAAAGAAGTGTAAAGAAAATAATCTTATACTTAACACCAATACTTATACTTTACTTACCTAATAGAAGAATTAACATGAATTTAATGTGAAGAATGATTATATTTCTATGGTCCTTTCCAGGAGATGCATCAATCATGCCTCAGTTTGGGAATCAACAGCTTACTATGTCTTAGATCAGTGATGGTGAACTTTTAAGAGACCAAGTGCCCAAACTGCCCTTCAAAACCCACTAATTTTTCACAAAGTGCCAATACAGCAATTTAACCTAAATACAGGTGGCAATGAAGGGGTGATGTTGGGCGCCCACAGAAAGGGCTCCAAGTGCCATCTTTGGCACCCATGCCATAGGTTTGCCAACACTGTCCTAGATGGTCAGTTTCTTGGCCTAAGTAATTCTTTACATTTTGCAATAGATCACCATTCAAATGCTTCTCCCCTTTTAATAATAGTTTTTAAGTGCAATCAAATCAGAAGTGACTTACAGTGACCCTAATAGGATTTTCAAGGTAAATGAGATATTTACATTTTGAACACCCATCCCCCAGTGAGTTTCCACAGGGAATTGAATCCAGATATAGTCTTAGTTCATTACTTTATCCACTACATTACACTACAGTGGGTACCCCAACTTATATTATTATATATTTACATCCATGATCCTATGCTGTACACTAGAAATGAGAATACATCATACTGTATAATGCGCATTCTTAAAACCAGTTTTAAGCTTGTATTGCATATTATATTCCTCATCTTAAAGAAGTTGTTCTAGGCCTTCTCTATTCTGACTTACTTATGCCTGTACCATTCCTCCAATCAAATCAAACTGAAACAATGTACAGTACCTCAAAATACCATGAAAACAAATTTCTCTATTTGGTAATACTTCGTTGTAATACTAAATACTGTAGTTACAATTAAGGCAATTTTTGAGTTGTACCAACTCAAGAGAATACAGTATACATCTTGAGATTCTGTTTAAATTCCATGCTTTATATACCTGTTTGCCTGATGAAGTTTTCTGTAGAATTCTAAAGTTTGCTTTATGTGTACCCTTTTAGTGACCCATGAAAGGCATTGGCTAATCCAGAATTTTGCAAGAACTAATTAGTCCCAGAGACTGTTGGATTTTCAGTTCCCATCCACTCAATAGTCAGTTCTGAGGCCTGATGAGACTTGCAATTTTACAACATCAAATGGGCCATGTATCCTCAAATCCTGCTCTTGGATCTAAGGCTGTGGCCACACTGGCAATAAGAACTGGATTTAAATATCATTTAAATCAATTTAGATTTTATTGTTCACACAATGTAAGGGTGGAATCAATTTATATGGGCTTCAAAGCAGAAGCTTTTAAAATACTTTGCTTCTAACACTGATTCAATTCAAAGTAGTTTTGTGGATTGTGTCATTTTAATTTATGCATACGTGGCAGGGGCACTGCTGCTTTTCCTTTAATGGTTTTTTAAAAACCTTTATTAGAATGTTTTTCTCTGCATCACAGTATGTTCAGCATTACAACCACGTGCCTTATTCTCTCCGTTTGGCCAGTGAAAGAGCCCAGAGAGCAGCAGAAGACCAGCAAGTGCAGAGGGAGAACACCAGGACACAGAGGATGGTCCATGCCCTGTAAAGCCACTGGAAACCTTCCCCCACCCCTTATTATTTGTGGGTTTGAAGTGAACGGTTATGCGATGTTTGCCGAAAAAGCTATTCTGTTTTACAAACGGTGAATAGTAGGGCTGATAATAAAATCGGCCTGTAAACCAACCCCTCGTTGGCTTTTCGGACACATCAGCTACGTCAAGAATGACCAGGTTCTTCCATTGGCTGTGGGTCTCAGACTGGCTTGTTGTCCTCCTGGGACAGGAAACTGCCTTGCTGAAGGCCTGCTTTAGATAGTCACAGACTTCAACTGCTGTCTTCAGATGCCTGCCTGCCTGCCTTCTTCTTGGATTCTGTGGAGGTGGGGATGCTTTCTGCTCTATGGTTTAGAGCAGGCATGTCCACATTTCAGCCCTCCAGATGTTTTGCACTGCAACTCCTACAGTCCTTTGCCATTGGCAACCTAAGCTTAGAATTCTGGGAGTTGTGGTCCAAAACATCAGAAGAGCCGAAGTTTGGACATGCCTAGTTTAGAGTCCTAATGACTCCTACTTGGTGTTGCAATTGGTGATGGGAGTCAAACGGTAGGTAATGGTCAGTGTGTGGGAGTTCCCTGTAAATTTTTATTCCCAGGCTATAGTTGGGTCCTATGATAACCGTGCAGTGCAGGAAACCCAGCCAGTTGTGTTTGGTGCCTTCCCTGGTGAACTTGATACAGTAATACCCCGGAAGCTGAATGCCCCTTAAGATGAAAAACTTGTAAAAGGAAGGTAATTTCCAGGGATAGGAAAAAAATTGTAAGATGATTTTTTCCTTCCTCTTAACATTCGTCTTACAAGGTAATGGGAAGCATGCTTTCCTTCAAAGCCACACGGGGTGGACGGAGATCAATGGGACCATGCTTTCCCCACCAATCTGGTGGGGGAAGCAGGATCCCATTGATCTTTGTCCTTCCTGGGTGGCTCAGAAGGGAAGCTGCGGAGGCAATGTGCCAGCTGCGGCAGGCGTGCAATTTCCAAAGGGTTCAAGCCCATGTCAGCTCGGCTCCAGCCCTTTGAAAATCACCTGCCCACCTGCCACAGCCCCTTACCAGTGGTGAAACTAGGGGGTGAAGGGGTCATTTGCCCCCGAGTGCAGCAATCTAGAGGCACCAAATTGATGTTTTATGGCACAAGCTCCTTACTGGAGCAGGCAGCCTCCTTCGGAAGAGGAGGGGGAAGAGGACGAAAGAGACAGGCGTCCGCGATTGCTGCCGCTGCGGCTGAAATAGAGGGACGGGCGAGAGAGCAGCATCTGGGGGCACCAAATTGATGCCAATTTATGTCTCCCACTCGCTGGCATGAGAAGGCGGAAAAAAGAACCTGCCCTGTGAGTTGTTTAATTCCCCACAGAGGCTGAAAGGCTGGGTGTCCTCTTTCCCTCCCCACTTCCTTCACTCTCTCTACTAGGGGTTAACATGCCATCCATACACACACTCAAGCACCCGCGTGAGCACCTTCCGTTCCCTTCACTCATTTTCCCCCCACTCCCTTGCACCCATCCCCCAAAGTGCAACTCCTCTGGTGCTTTCTCCTGCCTGCCTGTCTGCCTGAAAGGCAATGCTGCCTTCGACCGTTGGGTTAGGTGTTCTCCCCCTTGGTGTCCATCCCTAGCGGGCAGACAAGACTGGCTGGACGGAGGGGGGTGCGGGTGGGGGTGGGCAAGAAAGAGGGGCAAGAAAGAACTGTAGTGGTGGCCGTGGTGGTGGCTGGTGAGGATTAGGCGCAAAAGCAGCAGGAGGGAAGGAAGAAAAGGACCCATCGGTGCCATCCAGGAGTAGCGGTGGTGGTAGGCACTCTTCCCATGGCCGCTCTTGATACCGCTACCGCACTTCTGATTTAAAACACGCTTTTCTTTAGAACAAGGCGCCTTAAAAATCACTGTCTGGTTTTCCAAATGATTTATATCAAGAACCCCCTCGGCCACACACATTTTTAGCCACTGTGGCGCTTTTTCTTACGATGGCCACTGGGGGTAGGTTTTTTTTTACATCGCTTCCTGTGCCTCCCTTTGAAGCGATTTGGTGTTATTTGCAGACATTAGTAAGTTGCTTTTTCCCTCGTTGTTCCCAATTCTTAACCATTTTATTTTCGTAAAACAAAGGAAAAAGAATGCAATGTGTACTATGTAATACCATCATGATCGCATCGGAACAAATTATTTTATATAGGTCTCACCAATCAAGAGAAACACATTGGCATAACAAGTCTTAAAGCGGTTTAATCAAGTGGGAACTGGAAAGCCAATTGCAGAATCGCTATTACAACCGTGTAACCCCTGGAGGAGAAAAGGCGACCCAAAATAAAAAGCAGCTGCTGCCTCGCAAGATGAATTTTTCGTAGGACGATTTGACTCCTAGAATGAATGAAATTTGTCTTACAAGGCCCTACTGTATTTGGGGCCACTGCATTTACATGCTGTGTAAAGGCATGTACTTCCTTGGTCTTGATTGTCATCCACATACCTGAACCAGTGGGTCAGTGTCGTTTCCAGGACATAAGAACATAAGAACAGCCTTGCTGAACAGGCCACAGCCCATCCAGTCCAGCATTCTGTCTCACACAGTGGCTCATCATTTGCTAGAGGGTATTCCCAAGCAGATGTCTTCAACTGTGTATGATTCCCTGCAAATGGCATTGAGAGATATCCTGCCTCTCTCTCCAACCCAGAGATTGTCCTTAGACATCCATAACGATAGCCATTGATACCCTTGTTCTCCTTGAACTTGTCTAATCCTTTCTTAAAGCTGTAGAGTGTCTTCTCCTCCACTTCTTCCTTGCATAAGTTGGCAACAACCAGTGACACTGGAGAACCCATGGCACAACCACGCTTCTGTCTGTAAAAGTCCCCTTTGTACATGAAGTAAACAGTGTTCAGATCCAGGAGCAGGCATATCTGGTCTTGAGGCTACTTCTGGTGGTGAGGGTGCTGTTTTCTCTCTCTTCTTTACCGTTGTTAGGGCATCAGTAGTGGGAATGCTGGTGAAGAGAGAGGTAACATTGTACCATGGTTTCATCCGTATCCAGTTCCAGTTCCCTCATAAATAGTAGGTGCCCAGCTGGCAGGGTTTGCTGTGGATTCAGAATTCTCTCTCTCTCTCTCTCTCTCTCTCTCTCTCTGTGTGTGTGTGTGTGTGAGAGAGAGAGAGAGAGAGAGAGAGAGAGAGAGAAAAGAAAGAGAGAGAGGGGGGGGGGTTCTGGATGTGAGAATATAGCCATGCCTCTACACCTCTATATAAAGGCAAATCATGAGAATCAATGCTTGATGTTTGCAGATTAGCTTTCTGTTGGCCTGGTTTTTGAAAACACTGACACGACTGAATGTCAATGCTAGGCTGCCCCCTATTGCTAAATCGCAACCAAGCACATGGGAGTAAAATGAAGACTCATGGGTTAAAATAGGAACTTACATTTTTTTGTTTATCTTTGATTGAAGTTTCTCAGGTCCAGAAGTTGCAAATTAGTTGAACCCCAAATGTATATGGGTTCATTTGCCTTTTCACTGCCATGTTTCAAGGATTTATTCTCAGAAAAGAAACATTTTATCCGCTTTGACTATCGAAGCTGGAAGCTATTCCAGTTCTTGTCCTTGCATTGATTAGACCAGTTGAAATCAGTGAGATAGTTGCTGAAATAAATCTGCATCCAAAGCAGGGAATCATAGAATCATAGAGTTGGAAGAGACCTCAAGGACCATCCAGTCCAACCCATGCAGGAACCCCCATCACAGCATTTCCGACAGATGGCCATCTAGCCTCTGCTTAAAAACCTCCAAAGAAGGAGACTCCACCACCCTCCGTGGCAGCATATTCTACTGCCGGACAGCTCTAACTGGCATGAAGTTCTTTCTAATGTTTAAATTGAATCTCTTTTCCTGTAGTTTGAAACCATTGCTCTGAGCAGGGAGCCCGTGCGCACACGTGTACATGCATCCACCCCATGCCCGCAGGGTTCGGCCCCGCATTGCTGGGTGAGTGCAATGTGGGGGGGGGGCACGAAGGGCACAAAAATAAACGTTGTCTCCAGGCGCGCCAGATCCTGGCTACGCCTCTGGCTCCAAGTCCTAGTCTCTGAAGCCATGGAAAACAAACCTGTCCCCTCATCAATATGACATCCTAACCCCTCTCAGTCTTCTTTTTGTAAGGCTACACATTCCCAGCTCCCTAAGCTGCTCTTCGTAAGACATTTCTTCCAAACCTTCAACCATCCTGTTTGCCCTCCATTTGAGGTTGTCAACATCTTTTTAAAATTGAGGTGCACAGAACTGGACACAGTACTCAGGTAGGGTCTGATCAGAGCAGAATGGAGCGATACTATCACTCCCTTCTAAATACCACTTTGGGAACCACTGATCTAGACACTATGCTTCTGTTGATGCAACCAAGAATCGCACTGGCTTTCTTGGTCACTGCATCATACTGTTGACTCATGTTCAATTTGTGGTCCACCCAGACTCCCAGATCCCTTTCACATGTACTATTCTCCAGCCAGGTGTCTTCCATTCTATATTTGTGCAATTCATTTTTTCTGCTTAGATGCAGGACCCTACATTTCTCTGTTGAAACTCATTGTTATCTTTGGCCCAGTGCTCTACTCTGTCAAATTCATTTTAGATTTTTATCCTATCCTCTATGGAATTAGCCACCCCTCCCAATTTGGTATCATCTTTAAATTTAATCAGCCTACTCTCTATTCCTTTCTCCAATCATTAATGAAGGGCGCTTTTACACGACCCCTAAGATCCGCTGGTCCCTTAAATTCGGACCAGAGATCTTAGGGGCTTGTCGCTCTTCCTGTGTTCCCACCCTGGCTGCTGGCTGCGTGAGGGGAGGGAGAAAAAAAAGGAAGAAAGACCGTGGCTCACCTCCCGTTCTGCCTCTAGATCTTGCTGGCTCTTGCCCCGGCAACATTCCAGTAGCTCTTAAGTAACTCTTAAGTAGCTCTTAAAGGGGCAGGAGCCAAAAAGCAGCAAACAGAAGCGAGGAGAGCCCCGCACTCACTATCGTTGCACCGCATCAAATAATTTTCACCTCCAGAGAGAAGGTACAAGAAAAGTGTGCTGGGTCACGCTAAAGTGGGCGGGGTCGCACTTAATTGCCTGTAAACTCCGGAGCTGGTGGGGAAACATTTTTAAGCTCCGGAGCTGGGAGCCATTTGCGGCGGAGTTTAGGGGTCGTGTATAAACGCCCAAAGATATTTAACAGCACCGGACCCAGAACAGAACCCTGGGGCATACCACCAGTCACTTCTCTCTATGCTGAGGAGAAGCCATTTACATTCACCCTTTGCATATGATCAGTCAACCAATTACAAATCCACCTAACAGTAGCACTATCTGTCCCACATTCTACTAACTTCTTTGCAAGTATATCACGGGGAACATTATTGAAGGTCTTACTGAAGTTCAGATAAGTAACATCCACAGTGTTCCCCTCATCCACCAGGCCTGTAACTTTATTAAAGAAAGAGATCAAATTAGTCTGGCATGAGTTGTTTTTAAGAAACTCATGTTGATTTCTTATAATGACACCATTGGTTGTTAAATAATTACAGACTGTCTGCTTAATAATCTGCTCTAGAATCTTTCCAGGAATTACCATATGTCAAGTTTACTGGGTGGTAATTATTTGGGTCCTCTTTCTCCCCCATTTTGAAAATGGTGACATTTGCCCTTCTCCAATCTTAGGGGACTTCCTCTGTTCTCTAGGAATTCTCAAATATTATTGCCAATGGTTCTGAAATTATGTCTGCCTGATCTTTTAATATCCTTGGATGTAATTCATCTGGCCTAGGATACTTGAATTCATTTATGGATTCCAGGGATTCCTGTACTACCTCCCTACCTATTCTATGTTGCAATTCCCACCCTACCACATCTACTCTTCATCCCAACTGAACTCTTTTTTTGCTTTTTGGAGAAAACTGAGGCAAAGAAGGTGCCGAATAAACTTGAGATTGGAGCATATGCCAGGAAATCAGACATCTAGTTTCCCCCACATGTTATGTGATAAATCTACAACTTTTAATTGTTTGTTAGATTGCTTCAAAAGAATTAATATATAGTAAGTTAGTGGCACAGTAGCATCCCACAAAATCAAGAGAATCCTGTTAAGAAATTTGGCAGACATCTCTGAAAATGTAATATGAGTATTGCAACATTCAAAAAGAAAACAAGTTAGTACCGTGAGCGATTATCATTCCAAACTATATGCTTGCTCGTGTTACAGTTCTTTTCTTTTTAATTTCTCCCTAACAATCTCATTCTCAGTCATCATTGAGGATGGTCCTAACCATCAGGTTCTAATCACTGATGAAAATGGGCAGTATAGAAGTTATTTCTTAGTCTTTGTCAGGATAGTATCTTAGATTTTTTTTCTTTTTTTTAATAATTCCATTAGATTTGGATCATAATGATAGACTCTTACACACCCTTAAACAAATTTGTACCACATGTTGACAGAAATAGTGCCATTGCTTGGTTTTCTAACTTCAAAAATAGTTAGACGTTGACTGTTCTTGGCTGTTTCTTTAGTTGCATTCACCTACCTCTCAACACTCTTGTGTATCTTGGATAATATTTAACCAGCTCAATGAAAACCAGGACAGTGGCCTGAATATTAGTAGATCTCTGGAGAAAAACATTTCACTGGAGACCTTTAACTCTTTGGACATTTAGACCAAGCATTTCCCCTATCTACAGCGGACCCTTGTATAACAAACGGCTTAGATAACATAAACCTGTACAACATAAAAAATTCCAGAGATAGGGGAAATTTGCTTAACATAATCGCCTATGGGGAAAATCCGTACAACATAAAAATGGGATTACTCCATTTTCAATGCATTCCTATGGGAATTTGTATAAAGGAAAATTTGCTTAACATAATTTCATTTGGAATGAATTAATTCCTTTATACAAAGTACCACTGTACATACATGTGTAACATAACATTGTCTGCAGGTATGTGTTTTACCTATTTGACTTTTGATAACACCATTTTAGTTATTTTCACCAAAAGTATTTCACAGAAGCCAAAATACAATTTAAGAAAAGAGAACCTAATTAAATTAAATGTAAGAAGAAGAGCCTGGTAGCTTTTTAAAAAGGAGTGAAATGGCATACAAATTTCTGGAAAAGATTAGTGATATAATACAAACTATATTTTAGAGTGAAAAGGGCTTCAGTGCCCATCCAAATGAAGAATAAAGGAGTATGATGATATCTCAAGAGAAAAGGTGCTGAAATTTTATTGCCACAGTTGAAGGCCCTGTTTTAATTATAATATTGTTCATTCCAGAGAGGGGCTTTCATCATATCCTTTCTTGTTGGACACAGTTTCATCCCTGAAAATAAGACCAAATGTCTACTTTTCTTCTCACTACTTAGAACACATTCTGATCTCTTAAACTGGATTTTGGGGCTTAATATATTTATGCTTCTAATCTATCATGTTTTTCTCTCTCTAGCTGATCCATGCAGCTGATGTGTGTCTGCAGTACTGAGAACAGGTAAAAGTGCTTTTATTATAGATTCTTTTGCCATAAACTTAATGGGCTGATTCCCTTGGTGATTTTAAATTAACTGCTTGGTTTTGTTCCTTAAGAATATCATCAGTTAGCAACAAAAGGTGAAGCAAGGTTCCCCATGGAGACACAGATAATTGCAGATGGATAGCTGACAGGAACAGAATTTAAGAGATGTATAGTTTGGAATGCATACAATTTCAGAGCCCCACTCAAACTATGTCCTGCTCATATAAATGTACTTGAGAGTCAGTCAAAGTGATGCTAATGATATCAGAAGAGACAAAAAGGCAGGCTTGTACTGCCCTTGTGAAGGAGAGGAGTTCCAGTTAAGTCATCCACGACGCGTGATATACTGGGTTTCTGTGTATAGATATGTGGATCTTTGTATTATTATTTGGTGCATAAGAGAGCCCTTCATATTATAGACCTTTCTGCAGTCTAGAAGTGGTAAAATTAGACTTGATTTGGTCAAACAGTTCTGACTACTCAGTTCTAGTCATAAAGTTTCTGGGTAAGTGTAGCTCTTAGCTGCACGGTTCTCCCTCAAAATGGAAAGGGTTCAGAAGGCAAAGCCAGGTGTCGAAGACTGCTACTAAATGTCCTTATTACCTGATGCCTTAGGCCAGTGGTTCCCAGCCTGGGGGTCAGGACCCCTTGGGGGGGGGTCAAACGACCATTTCACAAGGGTTGCCATGAGCCAGTGAAGAAAAATACACAAACGACTGGGGTCTGGAGCAGGAGGGGGAGGAAGGGGGGAGAGTGAGTTACAGCTTGATAGGTTGGAGAAGATGTCAGTCAATGCCACCGGAGGCTGCGACTGGCTGAGGGTGCCTGCAGAGGAGAGTTCTCTGTGGCACCTGCAGCAGTGGCCTGCCAAAGGGGGCTTGTGGCCTCTTCCAAGCAGGTCAAGGGGGTAGCCACAACATGACGAACTTATTTAAAGGGCCGCGGCATTAAGAAGATTGGGAACCACTGCCTTAGGCACTTGCTTCACTTAGACATATGTTAAGGGTGGCCCACTATGCATTAGAATTCTGCAGGAAAGACAAGAGAAGACTGCATTGTCAATGACGAGTATTTGGGGAATGGCATCAGTTTTTCCCAAATGTATCTGTGAGCATGCCATGCCCAAGGATTAATTATTTTCTTTTTTTAAATTATTATTACAAATTTTCAAAGAGTCCAGCCAGCATGATTGGTTCCCTCTGCAGGCACCCTCAGCCTCCGGTGCTATTGACTGACATCCCCTCCATCCTATCAAGTCCAAAACAGTACATTTCCCCATCTCTCATGATAATTACATGGAGCCTCTATGTCCAGATGCTTAATGCTGGCTGAATACCACTTGCTGAGGTGAGTCCAGAAGACCTCCCTCTTTGTGCTCTCCTTGATGGCTTCCCAAAGGCATCTGATTAGCTACTCTGGGAAACAGGGTGCTGAGATGTTTCTCACACACAATGCATGGCCTCCTGCTGTATAAGAACATTCTTGACATTCAGTCCATTCCTTTGCCATTCATAGGAAGCAAAGAAAAAAAAATCCCCACAGAGGAATCCTGTTTTGGAGGGAGATGTGCACACGTACACAGGCTGGTATAGTGTGAGTTGTGTGGGTGTACACACCTGACAATCACATTGGGAAGTTTTCTTGGCTGTTCAGGAAAAATACTGAATGTTAAGGAATTTCTTATGAGAAGCGACAAGATTTCAGCTAAAGATGCCATTGTTGTAACATGTCAGGGTTTGCAAAGTTCGCAGATACACATGTGCACCTCCTACACCCACCTACACCAATCGCAGGCATTGAAGTGAACAAATGTTTCCTTCATTTATTCAAACCACTTGTCATAATTAGGAGCATCTCTCTAGCATTTATGATAGTAATATACTGACAAAATCTTACCGCTGGTAGTGTTATGACACTCTTCTCCTGAGTAACCTGTGCTTTTTCTTCCTTTAGATCCAGTAAGAAACAATTATGTTGATCAGCCAAGCTTATCTCTTCACTGGAGGTCATCTAACTTTGCAATTAAGAATAATAGCACATCTTCTGTCTGATCATGGACAATCTGTACAAGTTGCATTTAGAAAAGGTCTAAGATATTCACTTGTAGTATCATAAATACTGTCTACGTTTTATCAGAAAAGGCTGTGGTTGCATTAGCATTTAACTCTGAAACTATCATTCTGTGCACTTTGATTCATTTCTTCAGATCCATAGCATGCAGTGGCCCAAGGGCTTGCCAAAAGATCACATGATTTCCATGGTTAGAACCAGAAATGAATAATGTTTATCCCCATCTCTAAAGACTTGCTAATTTAATGGTTCATAGAAATGGAAAACAGCGTGTTTAAAAGCTATTTAATGCTTTATCAAAGTGCCTTATTTCTTGACATTTGCTTTTGAATTACTGCAAAGTTTCAGTCCAAACCTTTCTCTGTAAAGAGCGTAACTGCTTTGGCAGCCAGAATAGAAATACTGTACAAGATGAGTAGCTTTCTTTGCTGTCCTTAAAAGAAAATGAAAAAGAAAAACCCTTAAAGAAGTCAATTGTATTGCCCGTTTGACTGCAGGCAGGTTCTTCGGAAAAGGCAAAGGGGACAAAAACTTAAAATTTAATCTAAGTGACACAGTGCATCAGCAATTATCTAGCAGCATGGGAAAAACACACTAATTTTATTGCTCTGCTCCTCCACTGAGGCTCAGAGGAAGTACTAAATTCGCCAGTATCCTGAATTAGGTCACTTATATTAAGCCAATTCATGATACTGGAAGTTGACCGTGGAAGGAGCCTTGAAAGCTTTAAGGCTCATTTCTTGGTCCATTCCCAGAGTAGAAAAAAAAAGGAGAAGCCCCTGACAGTAGTAGGTACTCTGGGGAAAGATTGATTCATTATAGCAATTACATAATCTGATCACCAGAAAAAAGGAATGACCCATCTTTGCAGTGCACCAAACAGCAGGACAAATGCCTGTCTGGCCAAGCCCTGCATTATGAGAATGAAGTGGTTTCTATTCAGACTTTTGTTTCAAGGGAGAGGAAATATTTTTAAGATGAGGAATTTGCTGGGCTCTGCCGTTCCCCTTCAGGCCTGTACAAGGGGATGCAGGGTGAGCTTGACAGGAATTGGAACCTAGCAACATCTGGAGGGCAACCACTCCCCCCCCCTATTGTAAAAGCTTGACTTCTTTCTCCCCATTCTGAAAAAAATTCCATACCCAGTTGCCCAACAATGCTACAGCAGTTGGCACATTTTTTTATTCTTATAATTTCTGTCATTGTATTTATTAATTCCTATACCATCCAGTACCTAAATCCTGTCCATGTTTATATATATTTTACTGTGCCACCCAATATCTAAGGTTCCCTCTTGTTTCACAAAATAGAAATTGAAACCAGAGACTATGAAAGATAATAAAACACAGCACTGACATATTTTATGAACATGGGAAACAGCATTATAAACATGGAGAGAACTTTAAGTACTAGATGATATCGAACTTAATAAATATATTAAAATTGTTTTTTAAAATTGTGGAAATATATTGCTTACAAAACACTATCTGCTTTCATTTATTTAAAATATTTTGACTCCAGCTTTCTGCTTAAAAAGAACCCAACATGGTTTATATGGTTTAAAACACATTAAAAGCCGAAACAGTAAATTATTCAATTATTCAAAATAATTCATCACAAATGCTAGATACGAGCATTACTAAAAAAAAAAACAAGCAAGAAAATACAAACCATCTCATTTTAAACCCTATTAAATTCCCTCCTTAACCCAAGTAGTAATCTGGAGAGATTTTTGTTGGAACTCAAGGACAAATAATACCCAATACCTTGCTCTTAATCATCCTGTTTAACTGCTATTTAAATAAAAAAACAGACTGTGTTAAAAGCAGTTGTACACTTCATATGTAATCTGGTTGGGTTTTTCCTTTTGAATAAAATATACCTAGGAGGACTCCGGTACATTAATTGCAAATTCTGTGTTAATATGTAATTGAGGATTAATGACTAGAGCCACAGAGTTATAAACTACTGGGTGGTTAACACTTCATTAATGCTTTCATTGTTATCTTGTCTTCTGTTTTAACAGTGGCATGTTCACTCCCAGCCTCATAGTTCTGGTCCAGAGAGCCAGGTTTCAGTAAAGACAAATAGTTACATTTTCAAGTGTATGTAAAGGATTAAGTTCAAAAAAGAAGAGAGGGGAAAATTACACCCCTGAGAATGACCCACTACAACCGGTCTGCACAATGGACTTTCCAGAGCATGTCAAACAAGTCGCTCAATAGCAGTGAGATACCAGAAGACTGGGATGAGGAAACTTTGCTGGGCCTAAAGGTTTCTCTTGCTGTCATCCTGGCTTTGTTCACTCTGGCAACAATGCTCTTCAACCTGTTTGTAATCATCACAATTATTCTCACCAGAAAACTTCATACCCCTGCAAATTACCTCATTGGTTCCTTGGCTGCCACAGACCTGTTAGTGTCTATCCTTGTCATGCCAATCAGCATTGCTTACACCATCAGCCACATCTGGACCTTTGGCCAAGTCATGTGTGACATCTGGTTGTCCTCAGACATCACCTGTTGCACAGCCTCCATTCTGCACCTTTGTGTTATTGCTTTGGATAGATATTGGGCCATCACAGATGCTTTGGAGTACACCAAACGCCGGACTCCAGGCAGAGCAGCCCTCATGATAGCCATTGTTTGGGTCATTTCCATTTGTATCTCCATGCCACCCCTTTTCTGGAGGCAAGCCAAAGCTCACGAAGAACTGGCATCCTGTACCGTGAACACAGATCAAATTTCCTACACTGTCTACTCTACCTGTGGTGCCTTCTATATCCCTTCACTGTTACTCATTATCTTGTACAGCCGGATTTATATGGCTGCTCGATCTCGGATACTCAAGCCACCCTCCCTCTATGGAAAGCGGTTCACCACAGCCCACCTCATCACTGGTTCAGCAGGCTCTTCTCTCTGCTCCATTAGCTCAAGCCTTCACGAAGCACCTTCGAATTCCAGCAGCTCTCCAATGCTGATCAACCATGTAAGAATCAAAGTCAAGAACAGCATCCTAGAGAGGAAACGGATTTCTGCAGCTCGAGAGAGGAAGGCCACAAAAACTCTGGGAATTATTTTAGGGGCATTTATTGTCTGCTGGCTACCATTCTTTGTGGTGTCTTTGTTAATGCCCATCTGCCAGGATGCCTGTTGGACACATCCCATTCTGAATGACGTGTTTACGTGGCTAGGTTATCTGAACTCCCTCATCAATCCTGTGATCTATACTACTTTTAATGAAGATTTCAAACAGGCATTTCAAAAAATGATACGATTCAAAAAATGTTTCTAGCCATCTAGTTTTTACAGTGCTATCTGTATATAAGGTTCAAGGTACCTGTGATTTCCTCTGCATTAGGTGATAAATGATTGCTCTCTTAGCCTCATGAGCTGTGTTCAGACAATCATATCTCAGTTCATTAAACCAAGATACCAATGAACCTTTTGGCTGCACATGTGACACTTAGCTTCTCCTTTCACCAACTAACTTGATCTCAGCCACACTAACCTGATTTCATTTTTTGATCAGGTAACCTCTTTGGTAGATACAGGGAATGCAGTAGACATAGTATATCTTCAGCAAAGCTTTTGACAAAGTTCCCCCTGATGTCCTGATTAGCAAGCTACCTACTGTAGGTGTGGGCTGGATAAATCAAGTGTAAGGTGGATACACAATTGGCTACAGAATCATACTCAGAGAGTGATTATCAATGGCTCCTCTAAGTGGGAGGAGGTAAGAAGTGGGATGCCTGGGTCTAGCACTTTTCAACATTTTTATTAATGACTTGGACAAGGCAGTGCAGGGAATGCATGTCAAATTCATGGATGACACAAAATTGGGTGGAATAGCCAATACCCTGGGAGACAGAAACAACTTTCAACATGATCTTGGTAGGGTGGAACACTGAACTAAAACCAACAAAATAAATTTAACAGGGTTAAGTGCAAAGTACTGCACCTATGAAGAAGAAACCAGTTGGGGACACGTGGGTCAGCAATTCTGGAAGTGAAAAGGATCTTGGAATTCTTGTAGATCATAAGCTGAACATGTGGCCACAAAGAAGGCAAATGCTATTTTAGGCTGCATTAACAGAGGTAGAATTTCCAAATCCCGCGAGTTGCTCATCCCCCTCTATTCAGCTGGTTAACCCTCAACTTGAGTATTGTGTCCAGTTCCGGAGATTTCACTTCAAGAAAGATGCTGCCAAATTGGAACACGTTCAGAGGAGGATGACATGGATGATCAGAGGCTGGAAACCAAGCCCCATAAGGAAAGCGTGAAAGGATCGGGCATGTTTAGCCTAGAGCAGGCCTGTCCAACAGGTAGACCGGGGGCTACCGGTAGCCCGTGAAGGGTTCAAAGGTAGCCCGCCGGCCATCAAAAAAAGTGAGGGGATAAGTTCTCTACCCCTCCCTCCCCCATCCCAAGGACCACCACTGCCCCAGCAAAGTTCTGGGTCTGCCATCCCACTGTGTCAGCCGAGTGGGGCAGTTCAAGGGCCATGGCACATTGAAATCTGTTCCCTCCAGAACAGATTAATTGGTTTTCAATGCATTCCTATGCTCTACTTACAAAAGTTTTTAGTTATGAGCACGTGCTTGGAACGGATAAAATTCTTAAGTAGAGGTTTTAGTGTAGTAGTCCTCAGGCACTTTGGGCCAGAAAAAGTAGACCTCAGCCTGTACAAAGTTGAACAGCCCTGGCCTAGAGAAAAGAAGACTGAGGAGTGATATAATACTTTTTAAATATTTGAAGGGCTGTCATACAGAGGGGGGCAGGATCTGTTATTGATCATCCCTGAGTGCAGGATGTACAACAATGGGCTCAAGTCATGATCACCCAGCTCTCAGATGAATATCAGGAAAAACCTTCTAACTGTTAGAGCAGTAAAGCAATGGAACCAATTAGCTCAAGAAGTGGTAAGTGCTCCAACACTGGAGGCATTCAAGAGAAATTTGGGCAACCACCTGGCAGATATCCTTTGATTTGTATTCCTGCATCAAGTGGGAGGGTGGACTTAATTACCTTGTAGGTCCCTTCCAACTTTACTAGTCTATGCTTCTGTGATTCATATGAATGCACAAATAAGATCAGGATTTATTTATATTACCTATAGTTTCTTGTTCCATGCAACAACAGTTAGCCATTTCAGCACAAGTCAGTAGGTGGCGCAGAGCCTCGTGGCGCAGTGGTTAAATGCCTGTACTGCAGGTTAAACTGTGCTCACGACCTGGGTTCAATCCCTGGTAGCAGGCTCAAGGTTCACTCAGCCTTCCATCCTTCCGAGGTCGGTAAAATGAGTACCCAGCTTGCTGGGGGGGGGCAATGTGTAGCCTGCACACTGTAATTAAAGAATTGTAAACCGCCCAGAGACTACTTGTAGTGGTATGGGGCGGTAGATAAGCAGAACACTTTGCTTTTGCTTTTTTATATAGCTTGATATCCACAGCTTTTAATCAGTTTTCTGTAGGAATGTGAAAATCTGTAAGTCTCAGTTGTGTTTTGATTCTCTGAATTCTGCAAGCATTTCTTGTCCCATCCAGGTTCTGTTTCAGATTGTAAAACATTTTCCTTCTCACTACTGAAATATATTACATTGTTATATTACATTGTTACACACATATTTACAGATTTTCTTTTCCAAGTACATGTTTTAAATCACGTTTCTTCAATTTACATATTTCTGGATTTTTTCAAATGTATGTATTCTTTTGTGTGGAATGTGTGTGTATACATATGCATTAACAATGTTTGTGTTTCTAAAGCAAGATGTGCTTTTTCGGTTGCCAGTTCTGAGAGACACAAATGTATATTTTCTTATGGACATGTGAACTTCATAAATGTCTTTTTCCATCCCTATCTGCCCAACACAAATGAAATGCGGAATCTTATTATTTCAAGTCCTGTGGGTTCATTGAAGATGGACGTGAAGGCATCACAACCTAAACAACTATGTTGTAGTGTGTGAAGGTTTGCTGCCCTTTCTTTGTCTCTTTGGGCCTTTTCACATGACCCCTAAGATCCGCTGGTCCCTTAAATTCGGACCAGAGATCTTGTGGGTTCGTTTTTGTTCCTGCGTCCCCACCCCTCAGCACTTCCTGCTCCTGTCGGCGTGAGGGGGGGAGGCAAAAAAAGGACAAAAGAAGCCTTTACTAACCTGCCCGTGCCGGTCGAACTTGCCACGAGCCCCGTTACTTCCTGGTTCCGTCTCAAGGGGCTCTTAAAGGGGCGGGAGGCAAAAAAACAACAGACAAACCAGGAGAGCCCGGCACTCTTATCCGCATCAAAAAAAATTTCACCTCCAAAGAGAAGGTACAAGAAAAGTGCGCTGGGTCACGCTAAAGTGGGTGGGGTCGCACTTAATTGTCTGCAAACTCCGGAGCTGGTGGGAAAACATTTCTAAGCTCCGGAGCTGGGAGCCATTTGCAGTGCATCTTAGGGGTCGTTTATAAACGCCCTTTATGATAACGAATGCTTCTTAAGAATTGCTTGTATATGAAGTGACCTTGAATATCTGCAAACCATAAGCTGGCAGGAGAATTGGAACAATGGCTTGAAACAAATAACGAAGGAGCAGATTTGTTGTAGTCAAAGCAGTTTTGTGAAAGACACAGATGTTTTGGGCAGCAGTGACCTTTCGTACGAGTCCCTTCAGCTCTACCCAAGTCAGGCAATGGGAGGAAATTATGGGAGTTGCCATTTAAAAAAACTACTGGAATGGCCACAGACCACCACTGTGGGAAACCCACTATGGCCAGGAATGGAAAAGGACATTCATGCTGTCTCACCCAACTACACAGTTCTCACTAGTAAAATCAGAAATCTTTCAGATCTCGATGTTTATTTACCTGCATTTTCTCATGTCAGATGAAATGTCTAATTGGATCCAATATGCCAGCAAAATAAACAGCATGATAAATTATTTAACTTATGTGTTTCATTTCTCATTTGAGTACCTTTATTCCTTTTTAAATCTGATAATAGTGGTTGGAGCAATTAAAAAAACATTTAGTACACTTACGTCCTGCATGCTCATGGAACTCTTTGTTTACTAAGATTGTGCACATTACTTAAGTATACACAGCCCTGCTCTCAGCATTGTTACAGAAGCTGATGCTTCTAAATTGTCTTCACAATGGCTTTTCTCAACAGAGAAGATATTGAGAAGGTGTGTGGAATGAGGTCTTAAAAGCATTCCAGAGGCATCTGTGTGGCCACCGCATGAACAAAATCCTAAACTGGATCAGTCAGTCACTTCCAGACATTGTTGAACTGCAGTTCCCATTAGCTTTATGCAGTCATATTATTCTGGGATTATACGAGTTGCATTCCTGTAACATTGGAAGGGCCACCCATTCCTCACCTCTGTTCTTATTCAGCAAGGCAGTTCTTACATTCTTATGGTTACCACTGAATGATGGTCCTTCCTCAGTGATGCCCAGTTATTGCAGATTTAAAAGGTGTGCCACTCAGTCAGTGAATCTGTTGCCACTCAGTCAGTGAATAATTATGAAACACACTGCTGCATCGACATACATAGAAGATGGAATCTTAGTCAATGGAATATCTTATGCATGTCCAATAAAAGTTGTCAATTCCTGTCATTATGGAGTGGTGGTTCCCATCCTTGGTTCCACAGATGATCTTGGACCAACTCCCAGAAATCCTGCCCAGCACAACTAGTGGATAAGACTTCTGGATATTTTAATCCAAGAACATCTGTGGAACCAAGGTTTGGGAACCACTGCTATAAAGTAAGTTTAAAGCTTGCTGTGCTATCTATGTTTCTTTTTCTGTGAGATACAAGAGTGAGCAACTTGGATCTCTAAATGTTGGACCACAGCTGATGAGAGTTGTAGTCTAGAAAGACCTGGACCACACTGCACAAAAGCATACATGCCAAATCAAACTTGTACCCCTCAAGGAATATTTACTGTAAAGCCAAAATCATTATTTTTATGTCAGTCAATGTAATAATTAAAATCTTGTAATTATCATGCAATAATTATCTTGTGTCAGGAGATGGCGCAGTTTGCAAGCCTTTGAACACTAATTCTGCATTGCTTTCCTGAAGTTGGTGTATAAAGGAAAAATGGGACAGCCAAGAAAACCCAAGAAGCAAAAGCTAATTGTGTTTCCGGTGCTTGGAACAAGTTGGCCATTGAAGCGCCTTCAGCCATTATCTCATAATATTAATCATAATCTTAGAACTGTACACCTAAAAGGAATGCTGTAGATCACCAAATCCAATCCCTGTCAAGGAAGCATGGGGGCAGAGGGGGGGGGTGAATGCCCAATAACTAGATCCCTGAACCACTGAGCTATCCTTCAGTTCACATCTAAAGCCATTTCGGCCACTGTGTATTAAATATTCTTACCATCCTAGTGCATACATTTGTTTACTAGCAAAAAATAGCTGTAGGGCAAAATACCAAAGCAAGTCCAAACAGGCCACCAGTCCTGGGCAAAGGACTTTCTGATGGGCCTCCTTGCAAATAAGTCCTGGTGGACTTACCTGATGACAGGAAGACAAGAGCCGATGTGCGAAGCCAAGAAGCAAAATCTAGTCATCATTTTAATTTCCCAGTGCACCCTAGAGTGCCATGAGAAAGGCAAGATCCAATGTTATGTAAGCAGAGATGTCTTACTCTTCTATTCTTGGGCAGGTCCTCACAGATCCCTAACAGAAGTCCTAAATTGCCAGAGCATATTTTGAGGTCACAGGCAAACTGAGTGGGTGGAATTCCTTGTCTCTCCCTTCCACTAATAAAAGCGGAAAAACTTGTTTGAAAACGAACCGCTGGGAATTTAAAATGGCAGCTAGTCCCAGATTTTTGACAGTGCCTAGGTGGCGTGTAGAGGAAAAAAATAAAAGCGGGGGCATCAATGGCAATGAGTAACAGCTGTTTGAAGATCTTATGGATGGACTTCCAACTGCCAGACAACAGAAGCTAATCGACTTGTATACAAAACAATGAAATATATAAAATACAAACAATAAAAAGATAAAACTTGCAGCCAAAATAAAAACATTACAGCATATAAAACCAAAATTAACAAAGTAAAATAATTTGATGATTTAGAGGTACACACACATAAAAATTAGTAGAATGACAGGAGGCAGGGTGGGAACAAAAAGTAAGTTAGCTGTACTTATATTAAAAGGCACACAAAGAATGTGCCATGTGAGCCTTTCTCCATTCCAGTACCAGGGTGCAATCACGGAAAGGCCAGATGCCTTGCCTCATCTGTCCAAGGCACCTGGTCTTGGCCTTTGGGGACTGGGTAGGTGCAAGTGAAATTAGTTTTTCAGATGCTGGATACCTGTACTGATATGGGTTCATCCCTCATTTTAAGCACAGTGAAATTGCCTAAGAACCAGAATCTTTCAGCTTGTTTGGGAGTGCACAGATTCCAAAAAAACATGGACTGGGATGCTTCAAATGTGGGAAACCTCTCAGAATACAGAGGCGCCAAAAATAAACTAAATAATGTCATCAAAGCAATCCATGCCACCCAAAAAGACAGCTTGCTTTTCACATCCTAGGTGGAAGGGATGAGGTATTGCTTCTTCAGTGATTGGAGCCATCCATCTTGTGACAGCCCCACTCCATTTCTTCTTTTCTCTGGGAAAAAGATCATCATGAGAACAGCTCTAGTTTTGCCCTTTCTAGAGATTATGTCTATGCCAAAGGATAACATGAAAGTCAAGGGAAAGGACAGTGCTTCTCCTCGCTGGAAATTCTGCTGAGAATCGCAAGCAGCCGGCAGAGCTGAGATTTAACCTAGTAGTTGCTGGCACAATTTCCCACTGCAGCAATGCACATTGCCTCCATACTGGGATCCTTGTGCAATGCTGCATTTCACAAAAGCAAATGCTTGCCCCAGCATGACTGGGAAGGACACTTCTTCAGCCTACCTGAAGGTACTCCTGGGTTTCTTTTCTCACTCTATTTGTTGCCAGATTGAATTATATATATATATTTAAAATATATGGTTATTTTTCTGCTGTCCTTGATTGTACTGCATTATGCTATGAAAATATCATGGGTGGGGGTGGGAAGATCTCGATCGACGTATTATAGCGTGAACCATTTTAACGAACATTCAGAGGCACAACAACACCTAGAAGTAAATGCTTGTGACATGTCAATGAAAGTCACTGTCTTAAAAACATGTTTTAAGAGGGCAGGGAGGCATTCGACCATGAAACTGCAAGCTTTCAGGAGCTCTTTGCAGAACTTTTTTTTATGGGAGTAAATTCCACTGATTTCAATGGGACTTTTCTCCGTGTAAACATTAACTGCGAGACGGCTGCAGTCTTAGGAATGGTTTTGCTATAATCAGTGAAGGTTCAAGTCCTGGGTTCATATATACTTTATAGTAGCCTTGTGAATTTTTATGTGGCTACTCAGTAAATGCCTGAACACTTAGATGAACTTGAACAGGTTTGCTGGTACTATTTTACAAACTTGGAAGTGTATGACTTTTTTTAGATTACAAAAATGAGTACGCATCAGAACAAAATCACCTTGCAGTGCCTTTCTGTTTCTGTCTAAGCTTGATATGTTCGCAAACAATTAAAATCATATGGATGTATGTGCTCATATTTCACTAGGAATACTTGATGGGAAAATCTGCTATAAATTTTAAACACTGAAGATGTAACCATAAAGCATCAGGATGTAGCCTAAACTCCATTAGAGATCTAAAGAGTTACACTAGAATAGGAACTATAGGAAAGATAATGCTGAGTTAGCAAAGAACAGAATAATGCATCTCAGAGTAGCAAACTGAATCAATTGCACATAGGAGGACTGGATCTACAGGAATTTCTGTGGGAAAACGTGTGAATATATAAAGTTAGATATCTGTCTACCTCGGGACATAAGAGGAATTTACACATTTTCCCACTGAAATGCCTGTAGATCCAGTCCTCCTATGTGCATCTGTCTCAGTTTACTACTCTGGGATGCATTATCCTGTTCTTTGCTAACTCAGGCCCTTTGTACACGACCCCTAAACTCCGCTGCAAATGGCTCCCAGCTCCGGAGCTTAAAATTATTTCCCCAACAGCTCCGGAGTTTACAGATAATTAAGTGCGACCACGCCCACCTAAGCGCGTCCCAGCTCACTTTTCATGTACCTGCTCTTGGAGGGTGAAAATCACCAAATCCGGATGTAATCTGGTGAGTGCGGGCTCTCCTCGCTTCTTTGTTGTTGTTTTTTGCCTCCCGCCCCTTTAAGAGAAGGAATGCAGCTCGGGGCGGCTTGGACTGGCAAATGGAGGTAAGCCTGCATTCTTTTGTCCCTTTTTTCCTCCCTCCTCTCACGCAGGCAGGAGCAAGGAAGTGCGGAGGGGTGGGGACGCAGGACGAGCAACAAACCCCCAAGATCTCTGGTCCGAATTTAAGTGGCCAGCGGATCTTAGGGATCGTGTGAAAAGGCCCTCAGCATTATCTTTCCTATAGTTCCTATTCTAGTGCAACTCTTTAGATCTCTAATGGACTTTAGGCTACATCCTGAGGGTTGAATTTTAGGGCAAAATTTATTGTACTGCTGTCTCCCATACTGTATAAACTTTGTGGCTGGCACATCCCCATCATGATTCCTACAGTTACGTACAATTAATAATGCACTTATTGAACCCCACTTTGATTAATAGTAATACTTAGGATAAAAGAAGAGGAATGTTAGGGATAAAAGTTCTGCCTGTGTGTCAGAATGTAAGGCCTTTTATCAGTTGCCAGCAGTTATTAACTCTTTACATCAGTTAAAGCATTATAAAACACTAAGAGAAGTATAATAATCTTCTGTTTCAAATAAATCCTAATGCTAATTCGATGTACTAATATCACATGGACATACTGCAAACATAATTTTACTCACTCCTTTCTTGCCTATTCCAGTGTCACACAACCCTCTGCCACAATATTGTCAATTACATGTATTTCCCAAAGTATAGTTTCCCTTTGCTTTTAGAAGAAAAGGATGCAGAGTCCTGGAGATTAGCAAGACTGATTATGGGAGAGGGTTAACCTCCTGGACCATATGGACTTGCTGCAGTAACCACTGAGTTTTAGTAGTATCTGCAGTGTGTGTGGGGAATGGACAGTGGTTGCTGACTTTTTAGTGACAGTGGTAGGAAATGTACAACTAGTAAAGCCACTGAAATTATTGCGGGGGGAGGGGGTTTACAATGCAACTTCTCCCCCATTCCAGGGAGTTGTCTACCCATGTGGCATTCAATTGTTTGAAAAAAGTCCAATTGAAAATAGTACCAAGAGATCCATGCATCATTAGTGTGCACGGTGCTTTACAGGGCTGTGGAAAACAATGGACAAAGAGGGAAAGGGAGGTTAAAAAGCTGTGGTAAATAGGAGGAAAGTATGGAACGTATATCTAGACAGACACACACAAGACTGAACTGTTAATACTATAGTTGGTTATTTTGACTATCAGTTGGCTGCTTACTACCTTCAACAAATAATAACTCATAGAACCGTGAAGTTGGAAAGGGCCTAGAAGGCCATCAAGTCCAACTCCCTGCTCCATACAAATCATGGCATAGGACATCTGCCAGGGGGGTGTCTACATTTCTCTTGAATGTGCACTCCCAGGAGCAGTGCATGGTTTAACATTCAGAGCAACAATCTCATGAAAGATCACCTCTTCACAACCCCCACAAGGTTATTGTGTTTCTTTACAGACTCTTGAAGAAGAGATTAAAAATCACTACATTAAAAAAGTGCATGTACCTGGGGTATCCCCTACAATCATCATTGACTGGAGCAATGATGACAGATTAGCATAGCAGCCCCACTGGAAACAGATTCTGGCAAAGAGTCCACGTCAGGCATGTACAGACTTTAGCCCTCCTGATGCTTTGGACCACAGCTCCCAAAATTCCAAGCCTGTCTTTCCAATGGCAAAGGACTGTGGGAGTTGTGGTCCAAAACAACTGGAGGGCGAAAGTTTGGGCACGCCTGCATTAAACCCATTATGTTGCAGTTGAATCCCCCTTTGAAAAGTACCTAAAATAGGGCTTTCCCTGTACCATCAGTTTAATTATGGAACTTTCTCCCAAAGGACAAAACTTGGCTCCATTCTTGATGATCAGCAATTGGGTGGTCAAAGTGGTGGCGAACCTTTGGCACTCCAGACGTTTTAGACCACAACTCCCAGAATTCCAAGACTATATTGCCAATGACAAAGGACTGTGGGAGTTGTGGCCCAAAACATCTGGAGCGCCAAAAGTTTGCCACCACTGTGAAGGCAATATTTGGATATGGCTTTTAAATTTGCTCTTAGGGCGTTTATACACGACCCCTAAGCTCCGCCACAAATGGCTGCAAGGTCCGGACCTTAAAAATGTTTACCCACCAGCTCCGGACTTTGCAGACAATTAAGTGCGACCCTGCCCACTTTAGCAAGACCAAACAGCAGTTTTCTTGTACCTGCTTTTTGGAGGTGACAAATATTTGATCCGGTGTAAGGATAGTGAGTGCGGGGCTCTCCTGGCTTCCGTTTGTTCTTTTTCGCGCCCCACCCTTTTAAGAGATCTGAATGCTGCCTGGAACAAAATGGAGGTAAGAAGGCATTATTTTCTTTCTTTTTTCTCTGTCCCTCAGGCAGCCAGCAACCAGGAAGTGCCGAGGGGGGTGGGGACAGAGGAAGAGCGAGGAACCCCTAAGATCTCTGGTCTGAATTTAAGTGGCCAGCGGATCTTAGGGGTCGTGTAAAAAGGCCCTTAGTCAAATAGTTGTTGTGTCATTACAGTCGTGACCGACTCTCTGTGATCCCATGTCCATGGAGCTTTTTTTGTCAGGAATACTGGAGTGGCTTGCCAATTCCTACTCCAGACGCCTACAGCACCTGGTATTCCCTGGTGGTCTCCCATCCAAGTACTAACTAGGGCTGACCCTGTTTAGCTTCCAAAATCAGGTGAGATCGGATGTGCTTAGGGCATCTAGGCAGCTCTAGTCAAATAGTGCTTTTAGTCAAATAGTGCATTACATATTTTCTTCTTAAAGGAAAAAAAGGAAACGAAATTTTACAGCCTTGTTTTTAAACATTAAACATTAAAAATGTTTAAACATTAAAATGTCTAAAAATGTTAAGGAAATCAGGTTAATGGCAGTATGTGGAAAGCAAGCAGCCCCAAAACATCCAGTTATAAATCCAAAATGAAGATGCTGAACATACTGACAAAATATAAGAATTTAGTCAGATGAACAGTGGGATCGTAGCCATGCAATAAAAGTCAAAAGAGAGATGGCCTAGAGAAGCTTCTTTGAGATAAAGAATGTAAATATGTATCATCCACAAAAATGACTTTGAGAATGCACATTGCTTAGTACAATGGAATCATGGACTTTAAAACTGGCTGCTATAAAATTTATGGAAGTATTTGAGATTTTTATTTACTGCAGGATGCTAAACTTTCCCAGAATGAGAGGGTGCCTAATACAGACCTAGTAAGCTGATTAAGAAATCAAAAAATCATAAGACTCGTGATTTATGAAAAACTAGAAATCTTTGGTTACATAATGAGAAATAAAACATACAGATTGTTACAGCTGAGCATTCAATGTAAATAAATGGGGAAAGAATTGCAGGAAGGAGAACAACATATGTGCTGAAAAACTTGTAGCTTAGTTTGGATGCAACACATCATTGTTTAGAATGTGTGTGTTGTGTTGTTACAGTCGTGACCAACTCTTCGTGACCCCATGTCCATGGAGTTTTCTCGGCAGGAATACTGGAGTGGTTTGCCAGTTCCTACTCCAGGCGCCTACAGCACCTGGTATTCCCTGGTGGTCTCCCATCCAAGTACTAACCAGGGCCGACCCTGGTTAGCTTCCAAAATCAGGCGAGATTGGATGTGCTTAGGGCATCTAGGCAGCTGCTTTGTTTAGAATAGACTCATCCAAAACTGGAATGACCATGCTGAAGTCCAACTTCTGAGGTGAGGAAGCAGCAGCAGCAGCAGCAGCAGCTGTTTTAGGTCTGTTGTACCATCGTGTAGCTGAGTTTTCTTAGACATTGGTTTCAATGCAGGACTGGCTGGCAGAAATTATGACAAAGCAACAAGTGAATGAGGAATAAGCCGCTGGTTTTGATGTGAGTAGAGGCATTGCAAGTACACTAATGTCATATTCCATCTATAAAATGTGTCTCTATTCCCACATTTCCTCAAGAAAACCATAGGTACAGTAGCTGAGGAGAGCCGTTGAGGACAGGACATGGTGGAGACCACTCATTCATAGGATTTCAATGAGTCAGAGGCAACTTGATGACACATAACAATTTCCACATATATGATTTTTTTAAAAATACCTTTACTCTTACTTTCATCAAAGAAAGGGCCCAAGGTGGCTTATATCATGAAGACACAATATTAAAGCTAAAATAGTGAATTATTCAAATATTAAATGAATTAATATTATATTAAGAGCACTAGGCAAAGCATGAGTACCCAGCCTGCTGAGGAGGGGGTGGGCAATGTGTAGCCTGCATACTGTAATCAAACTGTAAACAGCTCAGAGACTACTTGAAGTGGTATGGGGCGGTATACAAGCAGAACACTTTATTCCTAAAACAGAAACAGAAGCACAAAACCATCTCATTTAAACCTTTCCTAGATTTGCAGATGCGTGTGTGTATTGCTATGTGGGATAAGTATATATGTGCCCCTTCCTCATTATTACTGTACTTTTCTTTCATATTAGGTGTGTTGCAGCCTATGTAACAGATTATCAGGCTTCCCTTCCTAGATATAGGAAACCTATAGCCCTATAGGTATGCTTGGCTTCAAACTCTCATAATCTCTCATAATGGTTCATGCTTGCTTGGGTTGATGCAAACTGGAATCAAACAACATCTAGAGCGCCACTGGCTTTGTTGGCATGGATTTAAATTAAGCTCCTATTTTTCATGGAAAAAAATATGATCCCAAAAAAAAAAGGTGGTGTAACTATGAGTCAATCATCTTTCTATACATATGCAGTACCTGGCATATCAGGATAACACAATTTGGATTTGATGTAGTCTGGATGTCTGAACAATGAGTATAGAACCCTTTCGAGACTGAGTGCCCAAACTGCGATTCAAAACCCACTTATTTTTCGCAAAGCGCCAATGCAGCAATTGAACCTGAATGCAGGTGGCTGTGAAGGGGCAATGTCTGGTGCCCACAGAAAGGGCTCTGAGTACTAGCTTTGGCACCAGAGCCATAGGTTCACTAACACTGGTATAGATAGTTTAATTCATATATCCTGTCAGCTGTGAGCTCACTAGGTGGTCTTAATATTAATTTTTATTGGCTCACTAATTCTAGTTTTATATAATAAAACTTGCGAAAACAGGTTTAGTAATTAATCTCAAGGGTTTTTTGACTAAACTAAATCCTGAACCAATTTAATGTGTTTATGTATGACTGATATATCAATATCTGAGATAGCATATGGATGCCCTTAAGACATCACACAAGTATGGAATTCTCTTCCACAAGGCGTAATGATGGTCACAGCGTGTGTCTGTGTGTCTCTGTGTGTTGTGTCATTACAGTCATGACCGACTCTTTGTGAGTCGTGACCCCATGTCCATGGACTTGTCTTGGCAGGAATACTGGAGTGGTTTGCCAGTTCCTACTCCACAGTTTACAATGACTTTAAAATGGAATTAGGAGAGTTGATGAAGGATAAGGGCACCCATAGCTAAGAATAATGATGCTGTATAAAGAAGGCTGATCGCTGCAGAATTGATGCTTTTGAGCTGTGGTGCTGGAGGAGAGTCTTGAGAGTCCCCTGGACTGCAAAGAGATCAAACCTATCCATTCTGAAAGGACAGATTTTGAAGCTGAGGCTCCAGTACTTTGGCCACCTCATGAGAAGAGTGGACTCCTTGGAAAAGTCCCTGATGCTGGGAAAAATCGAAGGCAAAAGGAAAAGAGGACGACAGAGAATGAGATGGTTGGACGGTGTCATCGATGCAACTAAAATGAATTTGACAAAACTCCGGGAGGCAGTGGAGGATAGGAAGGCTTGGCGAGCTCTGGTCCATGGGGTCATGAAGAGTCGGACACGACTGAACGACTGAACAACAACATATGACCTCCAGTATCATAGGAAGGGTCTTACTAAACAGCAATAACTTGGGAACATATCTTGAGAAAATATGATTGCACTCCTTGGGGATTGCACTCCTTGAGAAAATATGATTGCAGGAACCCAAGCTAATCTTCTCTAGATTATCTACTGCAGCACTGGGACATTAGAAGGGAGATGCAGACGGGAAACAATTCTTCACGCACCACTTGGTAAGTTTTCTTATGCGATTCATACAATCCTGATGTGGCTTGTATTTCTTTCATAGTGTCTATGTCTGTGGTGGTGGTGTGTGTGTGTGTGTGTGGGGGGGAAGGTTGAGAAGGGCTGATCTAATGGCATGTTTGTGGTGGGTGGATATAGCTCAGTGGGTCGGGCATCTGGCTGTGGGTGCCAGAGGGGTTTGGGCTTGGATTCCCCACCAGCTGATGTTGTCATGGGCATAAATCAGAATTGACTTGACTACACACTCTCTCTCCTCTGGGTCAGTCAGTCATCCTGTCTTCTTCTTGGACCACTTGGCCTACTTCACAAGGGTTTGGTGGGAGGACAGAAGCGGTGGCTGGAGAAGGGGAGACCACATGATGGGCACTTGGCCCAAAAGGGCCAGCTCCTCTCTGGTGCCCGCTTTGCAGGAGACGTCGGTCGGGGAGTATCCGAAGTGACCAGGGCTTTAAAAGGAACCCTCGGCCGGAAAAAAAAAGACTCCTTGTGTTGCGTTTCCCGCTTGGAGGGAAGAGAGGGCACTCGTCCTTTCCGCCTTAGGAGGAGAGCAGTCCTCAGGAGGACTAGGAGTCGCTTCCCATTCGCTCGCCCTCCAGGCAGGCGAGCGGGGCCTTCGTCAGGCCTGGGCCAGCCAGCACGGGCAAGCCCTCTCCGGCGGGTGGCCGGGCGGGCGGAAGGCGGCTTGTGGGCGCTCGTTGGAGGCGCTGCTGCAAAGGCGAGAGGCCGGGCCCTCCTCCTCCTCCTCCTTCTCCTCCGCCCGCCCTGTTTCCCTCCTCCTCCTGACGTCAGGGCCGAAGCCAGCCTGCCTGCCTGCCTGCCTGCCTGCCTGCCTGCCTGCTTGCTTGCCTGCCTGCCTGCCGGGGCTGCCTCCCCGCCTCTCATTGTCAGGAGGAGCCCCCGGGGTCCGACGCTTTCGGGTCGGGCCGGATCCAAGACGGGCCGACGCGCCCACCCCCCTCTCCAACCCCCCGCCCCGTCTCCTCCTCCTCCTCCTCCTCCTCCTCCTCCTCCGCTTCTTCGCGGAGTCGGGGAGGGGGGCTCCCCTGGAGGTCGCCGGCACAGCCGCCGCGCACCCGACGGACGGACGGACAGGGGAAACCTGGGCGGCGGCGCAGAGGCGCAGAGGCGCAGAGGCAGGAAAGTCCTTGGCCAACTCGGAGCCTCCGCGCCCGGCGGAGTGAGTTCCTCGGCCGAAGAAGGCGGCGGGTCTGGCGTGGCGGCGCACCGAGTAGGTAGGTGAGAACTGTCCGAGGTGGGGCGGGCGGAGGGGGGGGGATTTCGGAAGGAGCAGAGGGGGGGGGTCCTCAAGCAGGAGGGAAGGGCACGAAGAGAGAGAGAGAGAGAGAGAGAGAGAGAGAGAGAGAGAGAGAAGGGGGGGTCTCTTCGGGCTTCTCGCTCCCCTCCTGCGGCTCCTTCCTTCCTTCCCTTCCTCCTCCTCCTCCTCCTCCTGTTCTTCTTGCGAGGCTGAATCTGGGCTCCAAAGCGCTGCCAAAACTAAAGTCGGGCTGGGAAAGAATTCAAGGCATCCGCTTTGTTCAAGTTGCCAGTGGATAGACAAGATCCTTAAAACACACACACACACACACACAACACACACACACACACACACACACACACACACACACACACACACGCACGCACGCACACACACGCACACACACACACACACACACACACACACACACACACACACACACACACACACACACACACACACACACACACACGAGAGAGAGAGAGAGAGAGAGAGAGAAAGAGAAACCTCATTAGCGATCGGGACTGGGAAAGGTTCCTGGGAGGGTCTTTCCTTTATTTTTTTCTTTATTTTTTCCAAAAAGATGCAAAATTCCTCTTATTTAATCTTGGGGATTTCAGCTCGAAAGAGAAGGCTTTGGGAGGGGGGAGGGATAGAAAGAAAGAAAGAAAAAGCGTGTGTCGTTTTGGGCGCTTCCCCAAACCGAGCCCTCCCAAGTTTTTTCTCCGGGTGACTGTGCCGGTTGGAGAGGGCCAGGCCCTTCCTGCGCAGGAAATGCCTCCAGGAGGAGGAGGAAAAACAACAAAAAACCGGCGCTGGAGAAAAAGTTGCACCACCGCTCCTGGGAACAAGGGAGGGATGCGTGGAGGGTGCCGAGGGAAGGCTTGCGGTCCGCACTCCTCGAGGCATGTTGTGCTTCGTCGAGGTTGAGTGCGGTATTGCAAGGAAAGGTGCCTCAAATGTTTGCAGGAAACTTCGGCCAGCCAGGCTTGTTCGGTAGCCCAACCATCCCCCTCGATTTTGGGGGAAGGTACTCGGGAAGAGTTGTGAGATTGTAGCAGCCTTTTGCTGGTTTGCCTTCATGGTTTCTTAAGAGGCCTTGCAGAAATAAGATCAAGGCAATTTGCCCCCCTACAGAACTCTTGGCTTCTATTTATTTAATCCTCAGATCTACCTTGTAGGCAGGCTGATCTTTGATAGCATGAATGTGTTGAGTGGCTCCTTGGTGGTTACTAAACCATGTATGTTTACTTGGAAGTAAGCCCCACTGAGAATCTCAGTGTGGTAATATTGGACAGAGTGATGGACTAAGACACTGGAGAATAGAGCTTGAAAATTCCTCCTCTGGCATGGAAAACTCACGGGGAGTGGAACTGGTAAAACCACTCCTTACATATTTCACTCAGCTTGAAAGTTCTACTGAATTATAACCGGTTCTAAGCATTTTACTTAAGTGCAAGCTACCTTGCACCCAGTAGGGCTTAATATGAAATAAGTGCAGCACCAGATTGGACTGCCAGTGTATAGCAAGGTCCCATTGCAGTCCCAAGGAGCATCTTTATCTAAGCAAATTCCATTTGGGCAGTGGTTCTCAACCTGTGGGTCCCCAGATGTTCCTGGACTGCAACTCCCAGAAGCCTCCACCACCCACTGTGCTGGAAGGGATTTCTGGGAGTTACAGTCCAGGAACATTTGGGGACCCAAAGGTTGAGAACCACTGCATTAGGGGTAGGAAGAATATTGTTGGATTCATTATTTCAGTGGAGCATCTGTGTCAGATCACCATTCTGCTGTTGACTACTTGGGGTAAATTTGAAAATCTGCTGTCATATTGAACTTGGTTTCTTCCTCTGGAAAATGGAGCAATAGTACTGCAGTTTACAAGATTACTGACCATTGATGGGAGAAAGAAATGCTTCCTTCGCTAACTTGCTGGGATATCCATATAATTTACATCTTTTTCTGGTGGGGGCTCAGTGACTTTTATTGTCTTGGACAGGTAGAAATAATGCAGGGTATGGAACTTCTTTATTAATGCCAATAAAGATTATATCTATGGAAATTCAGTTTGCTGCAGACATGTTAAATGCACAAAAAGTCTTGAGAGAAATCTTTGATAGAATGGGCAGTAAATATGGAAGTGGCTAGGATGAAGATTTTGTTTGGACTACACAACTGTGAAGAGAAAGTAAACCTTTGTTGTTTGGAATTTTAAGTTCAGACTCTTAGGAAAGAGTTAAACTAGTATTTTTGACCTGGACAATGTAGTAATAAATGTAGTATTGCTGATGTTTACATGGCTTACTAAAAATAGTGGTTTTTCATATACGTAGTTATATATCTGAGCGAGCTATACTGTTTTGATGCATTTTATCCTACCATTTCACGTAAATCAGAGATAAGATAGATAGAGAGAGAGAGAGAGAGAGAGAGAGAGAGAGAGAGAGAGAGATTGAGAGAACACAACTGATTTAAAGTCATGGCTAAAGAGGGATTTCACCCTAGGACTCCCTTATCCTAGTACTTCAACCACAAAGCTACACTGCTGAGGGTAGAAGTACTGCTCAAAATTCTTAGGCATTGACTAAAAACAGTTTCTCTCAGCCCTCTAAATAGCACTGCCAGGGAATGACAGATACTGTAAAATGGTTGTTACAATCCAACAGCATCTGGAAGATTGAACACATTCCCTCTCTGGAGTAAGATGCTAGATTGTTTCAGCAGTTTGAAACCTGTTAATCTTAGTTCTCATATGTTTGGATTTTTTTTTCTCCCACCCCTTTTTATTTTTCTTTTTTATTTTCAGAGTCTCTTGTGAAGGCCTGCTTAGGGTAAACTTGCCTGTGGGCAGGCAGAGAGGAGTGAGTGCCCGCATAGTGTAAATCTTCCTGTGGGCTGGCAGAGCAGGGAACCTTTAAGTGTAGTAAACAAGCTCAGAATTCTTCTGTCAGAAAGACTTGTTTTAATCAGACTTCACCCTCAGGGTAGAGATGCATTTGCTCAATTTACTCTGAGGAATTTTTGCAGCTTTTAAAAAATGAAACCATCTTCCTTGCTCAAAGAGGCAGATTCTGGGTGTGAAGCTAAACATTTTTTGTTGCTTTGTAAGTCCATTTTTGTTCCCTCTGGGTCGGTGAGTGACAGAATGAGTGAGCAAGTGTGTTTTAGAAGCGCTGGAAGGAGCCCGTCTGTCACTTTATGAAGAATTATGGCATTTGTTTTCGCAGAAGTTCTGTGGAATTCAGCATTTCTGTTGGTGTCCAATCTATTGTCTGCAAAAGAAGCAGGCCAAGGGTTTCTGTTTTCCTTAATTATTAATTAATTTTGTCCCGTTTCTGTTTTAGATCCATCATACCAAATCACAGGTGTTTAGTGTCTCCACTCCCCTCTGCCCAGCTTCCCCGTTGCTAGAAGCCTGGGGTTGCCTAAGTGAAAAACTTCATACATTCTGGAGAGTGTTTTTCATTACTGTATTAACCCACGAATATATGCATGCATGTGTGCTTTGTGCAAAGCTTTTAAAAGTTATTTTTTGAGACTGCAGCTCCTGAAATGCATCTGGGTGGCTGGGTGATTTGGGGACATATAGATGCAAAAAGTACTTCCCCCTGCATCTGGAAATGAATGGAAAATGCTGATCCACTGGGCGAGGGGTTATAAGAATGGGATACTTAGGAAAACAATCCTTAGAATTTATTTATTTATTTATTTATTTATTTAAATTTATATATTTCTTTTTTTAAATACATTTTTATTAAATTTTAAACTACATACAAACAAAATAAAAAATAATAACAAGAAACAATTAACAATACAAGTGTACCCCCACCCACCCACCCACGGACCATCCATGAGTTCTTCTTTGTTACTCCGTCTTCTGTTGTTCTAGTAGTCTTCTTAAAGTCCTCTTCTCCAGAATTGTCGTGAAATATTCGTTGGCTCTTTCCCCTTCCCTTCAACTAATACATAGTCTATAAATTTAAAATATTTCTATCCCATCTTTTCTCCTTAAATTTGGTTTACATAATTAAAAAAAGTATTTGAAAGCCAAAAAACAGCAAGTGTTCACATATTTTAAAAGTATTAAACAAGTATTATATTAAAATGGTAAATAAAATCAGTATGATGGAAGTGGCCCTTTCATCAATCCTGACACAGATCAGGAGCACTTCACACCTCCACCAGCAAGGCCATCGCTAATCACGCCATACATAATGGGTGTTGTGAAAGGTTGCATAAGTGGGACTTTAACCCAACCTAGGCCTTTGTCCCCCTAACAAGCCTATTCAGATCATGGTCGCCTATGAACCTATTCAGGCTATTGTCTACCTAACGAGCCTATTCAGCCCATTGCCCAGCTTATGAGCCTATTCAGACCAGGGTGTTGTGAAATCAAGGTGAACTATAAAATGGAGGACTCGCCACTAATGTTCCTCAGACTGACAAAGCTGCTTGGATGACTAGCGAAATGTTTCAGTCTCTCAAGAAAAGAAGTCCCGTTGTCATGACTCAACTTCCAGATAAAGTTAACAGGGGTAAGTGCAGAGTACTGCACCTAGGAAGAAGAAACCAAATGCACAGTTACAACATGAGGACACTTGGCTCAGCTGTACAGTAGCAGCCCCGTATCCACTGAATCAACATCTGCTGATTCACTTATCCATGGGTGGCCACCAAAAAATAATTAAATGATAGTTAAATACTAATTAAATAAATTATGGTCGCAAAAGGATGCCGTAAAAAGCAAAACAGTCACAAAAAGGGTGCCCTAAAGCAAAAACGCTGTCACAAAAGGATGCTGCAAAGCAAGTTACTGTCACAAACCTCTGCAGGTAGCTCTCACAAATTGCATGGAAACGTGACTCCAGATTTTTTGGGGGAGCACATTTGATTTTTAGTGGAACTGAAAGTGTGTTTGCTCCTATCCACGGATTTCATTATCTGTGGAGCAGCCCAGAACCAGTCCCCTGTGGATACAGGCGTGCTTCTGTACTACGAATGAGAAGGATCGTGAAATTGTTGTCGATCATAAGCTGAATAGGAGCCAACAGTGTGATGTGGCCACAAAAAAGGCACATGTTATTTTAGGCTGCATTAACAGATCCTGTGAGATGCTACTTCCCCTCTAGTCAGGGACACAATTTAAGAACAATGCCAAAGAATTGAAGCAACTTCAGAGAAGGGCTTGATTACCGGTCTGGAAACCGAGCCTTAGGAGGAAAGAATGAAACGATTGAGCATGTTTAGTCTTGAGAAAACAAGACTGAAGCGAAGAGATATGATAGTACTTTTGAAATACTTGAAAGATACAGAGGAGGTGCAGAATGTGTTCTTGGTCAACCCAGAGTGCAGGCCACATAATAATGGGCTCAAGCCAAAGGGAGACAGATTTAGGCTGAATGTCAAGAAGAACTTTCTAACTGTTTGAGCAGTAGGACAATGGAACCAGTTCCCACTGGAGCTAGTGAGCGCTGTGGTGCTGGAGACCTTGAAGAGGAAAAGACTCCTTCCAGCTCAATTATCCTAGGATTCCATGGTTCTGTGAAGATGCCACTGGTGATATGATGGCTAGAATTGGTGTGTGTATCCATCAGTAAATATGGTCATTCAAGTTGACTATAGATCTTTGACTATAGTTGGGAAATAGAGTCCCAGAATATGCAGAAGAATCTTCTTGTAGCTGCCCCGCAAGAGATTTATGTAGATGTAATGGGGGGAGGTTGCACAATGGCGCTCTAGTGAATCCACATTGTTGTTAATGTGCTGTCAGGTTTCAACCAACTTATTAGAACCCTAAATGGGCTTTGTAGGCAAGTATGAGATATTTTAAGAAGGGTTTTACCCCTGTCCACTATACCACCCTGGGTATCAAACCCTATTAGCTATCTTGAAATGATTTATTTCATATCCTCTGTATTTCTCATGTCCCAGTGAAGGTTATGGGGCTTATGCTAATGAAATACCATCAATACTTGAGCAGGAAATGTGAGTCTTGAACAGGATGTTTTGCAGAAATAGGAAAACAGCACCAAGGAGGGACAGGCAAGAATGGGTCATACTTCTGTTAGGCTACTGAAGAACAATATTTTGATCTTGTATGTTTGTATGTATGTTTTGATTTTTTTAAAAATGGTTTAATATAGTGATCACCTGTTCTAGGACAATATGGCTTTTTCTTTTTTGAAAGTTTGGGGGGGTATCTTATGGGGGAATTTCAGCAGCAGTGAGCACTGAGTATGTTCAGAAGCAACAAAATATTGACTGATTGGTAAATGAGTGCGGGGCACATGTGAAAGTGGGTTAGGAAAGGGTATTTAAATGAAGTAGTGGAATGGCATATCAGTAAAGAGGGTCTGACTGGCTAACTGGCTGTACAAGAACATTCATTGTATAAGTGCTTTGTTGAGGTCCTAAATGTATGATATTTCACTGTGAGATCTTCCATTTATTTGGGGAGTTTTATGCTGCCAAGCTCTACACAAATTGTTGGAGCTATCTTACTTAATAATGATCAAAGGAGGCTTGTGCCTTGTAAATATGAACACGAGAGATGATATTTTCAAGTGTTTTTGAGAAGGGTAAGAAAGCAAACAGTCCTTTTGGGCAGCAGCCCTCCATAAACCCACCCAGTTGCTTTAAAATGGGACACATCTTGAAATTATCTTCTCTAGTAACTCTCTAAGGCCCTTTGTACACGACCCCTAAACTCCGCCGCAAATGGCTCCCAGCTCTGGAGCTTAAAATTGTTTCCCCACCAGCTCCGGAGTTTACAGATAATTAAGTGCGACCAAGCCCACCTAAGCGCGTCCCAGCGCACTTTTCAGGTACCTGCTCTCTGGAGGTGAAAATTCCTGATGTGGATATAACGTAGTGACTGCCCGACTCTCCTGAGCTTCGTGGCGCAGTGGTTAAATGCCTGTACTGCAGGTAAAACTGTTCTCACGACCTGGGTTCAATCCCCAGTAGCAGGCTCAAGGTTCACTCAGCCTTCCATCCTTCCGAGGTCGGTAAAATGAGTACCCAGCTCGCTGGGGGGGCAATGTGTAGCCTGCACACTGTAATCAAAATTGTAAACCGCCCAGAGACTACTTGTAGTGGTATGGGGCGGTATATAAGCAGAACACTTTGCTTTGCTTTTTGCTTTGTTTGTTCTTTTTTTGCCCCCCGCCCCTTTAAGAGATCTGAATGCAGTGCGGGGACGGCAGAACGGAGGTGAGTGGCATTCTTTTCTTCCTTTTTTTCTCCCTCCCCTCACGCAGCCAGCAGCCAGGAGTGCAGAGGGGGTGGGAACGCAGGAACAGCGACAAACCCCTAAGGTCTCTGGTCCGAATTTAAGTGGCCAGCGGATCTTAGGGGTCGTGTGAAAAGGCTTAGTCATACAAGTCTCATGTGTTTCTCTTTCCCATTATCATTAAATGCTAATTGCTAAATGTTTTGGCTACAATTTGGACACTTCCTAGAACTCGTATAATTGGTTCAGATGTAATCGTTCCTGAAGTAGACCCATTGAAATCATGGGCCTTAACTTGCTTGTGATCAAATTAAATCATTTATTTCAGTAGGTCTATTCTGTGCCAGTGTGGTGTATCAGTGTGGTGTAGTAGATAGAGTGACCAGATAGGACTCTGGAGACTAGAGTATGAATCCATGCTCAGCCAGGAAAACTCAGTGGAGGAGAGGAACGGGTAGAACCACTCCTTAAATATCTCACCCCTTGCCGCTGCCACAACTGTTCCACCACCACCACCACCACCGCTGCTGCTGCTGCTTGGGGGTGCTAGGATTGGGAAAAGTTTGGGAACTTATGCAGTTGCACATAATAATGATTCAATGTTTCTTTATTATGGAATTTTTAAATAATATTCCCAGCAGAATTGTACTTTTAGCAATGTCTCACTGTACCCGCCAGGAGATGGTGGTGGTGGGGAATAATACGTAAGCAACAGTAATGGCAGCAAACCTATACTCTCTGATTCAGAAAAGAAGTGGTTTGGGTCATGCGCACATGCAAACCCAGTAAGGAATGCACTGGTACCACAGATGTACAGATAAACACAGCTCTCACAGTGATGAGGAAATGTTACGCAGTCACCTAGCTAGCAGGGAAATTGTCGTGGTCTTGACTGTGTTGTAGACTGGAAAAGAAGAATCCAATGTAACTCCTGGATAACTACATAACATTTCCCTCTTGTGACCAGAGCCTCACTTCCCTTCAGAGTCCCATTAGGGTCAGTAGAAATAGGTTCTGACTTGACATTGTGTTTTCTGTGTTTAAATATGAATCTAACACAGTGATTAGAAATCATAGAATTATAGAATAGTGAGGTTGGAAGTAACCTATAATGCCATCAAGTCCGGCCCCTGCTCCATGCAAGAATACAAGAGATACACTTATCAGAGCTATTAAAACCTAGTTGGTTGTTTTGTTTCATTTTGCAGTGTAGATGTAGTAGACAATAAATCTGATAAAGCAAATTTTATAGCAGATTTGCTGTAATCAGCTCTTTTCTGAGAAATCAGGTATAAGATTGCACTGGTCAACAGTTATATTTCATATTTTCTTTTTAAAAGAAGTCCATAGCAGTGAACAACTTCACTTATTGAAACAACACAATACAAGAAGTTTGGTAAAAAGCTTAACCTTAAATATTATTTATTTATTTTTATATTTGTATACCACGCTGATTTCCCAAGAGGGAACTCTGGGCGGTACACATAAAAGACACAAGAAATCCAATTAAATGAAATAATAATAATAAAATTAAACCAATTTAAAACCATGTGATGAAACATAGTCTGTAAAAGTATAATCTATAGAAGTGGCAGCAGAATGCAAAGCAGCCAGTATATTAAGCACGTCATTTCAGTGGTCCAGAACCATTTCAGCTAGCCATTAAACCAGTCATGTCCAAACTTCGGCCCTCCTGATGTTTTTGGACCACAACTCCCAGAATTCTAAGCCTGTATTTCCAATGGCAAAGGACTGTGGGAGTTGTGGTCCAAAACATCTGGAGGGCCAAAGTTTGGACACGCCTGCATTAAACCCATATGTTGCAGTTGAATCCCCCATTTGAAAAGAGAAGTCTTCACTGTCCCCTAACACATCATAAAAGAGATAGGAAGTGCTAAAATGCAGTACATGTCTGGGTTTGGTCTTCCGAAACTAAATATGAAGTTACGCAGAGTTTGGGGGAAATTACTTATCAAGACGACAGCTACCAAAATTCCACCAGTGGCCATGTGCACCGGGAATTGCAGTCTTTTAAAAAGGTGACTTATCCAACCCGTACAATTCATCCAGCAGAGAGTTAGAGGATTTTCAAAGTTTCAGGCAACGGGCTTTTTCCCAGTCTGGATGTGCTGCCTATTGAATCAGTCATGTTGGGCACAAAACACATGTTGTCTGTTACTGAGCTGTGGCTCATACCCCCTTGCCCCACCCGCAGTGTTTTACACCTCAGCGAGTGAAGAGAGTAATTTCTAACAAATCTGAATTGGTGATCAGCACCACATTTTGATGCAGCAATTGTTGTGGGAGGGGGTAGTGAGCTTTTCGCCCTTGTCCCTTTATTCTACTCCCAAAGCTCTGATTCTCAGCAAAGACTGTGCAATATTGTTATTCTCTTTAAAACAATTCTGTGAGAAACAGTGCATGTGATTAAGAGCCCGTTCAGATGTTCACAAAAAGTAGCACTGCATTTTGCATGTTAAAATAGTTTCACAAGCCCTGCATATAAGAAAGAAAATAATGCTGGAGCTCTCTCCCTTAGCTTTTTCATTGGCTAAATAATTTTTGAGAGAATTCAAGACCCTCAATTTTTAACCACAAAACCCAGCTCAAGTACTTATTCAGAAATGGGGTTGTTTGGGAGGGCTGTACTCCATTTTTTTTTTGTTTGAAGTCGCTCTCCCATATTGGATGTTGAAAAGATGTTTTCTTGGTGTTCTTTCCCATGTTAATTCTTTTTGAGGAACGTGTTCAAATTGCATCCCTCTGCTTTTAGTTAGAATTTATTTTTGTTCTGCCAATGAAGCTTCTAAGCCAAATTAAAGAAACCCAGATAAGTTTGTAGAGTGTGTTAAGCAGGTTTCAATTAGTTATAGTCAGTAATACTTAATTTTTCCATCTGTCTTCAAAGTGTGCCAGAAAGTGAAATGATCACAACACACACACACACACACACACACACACACACACACACACACACACACACACGTATATAGAGGTCTTTCTCTCTCTCTTTGTATGTATACATATTCACAAAAACACGCATATTGTATAACTTGTATATGCACTTAGATAGATAGATAGATAGATAGATAGATAGATAGATAGATAGATAGATAGATAGATAGATAGATAGATAGATAGATAGATAGATAGATAGGCCCTTCTCTGAACTTGCAAACATGAGGAGAAATTGTATTGTTCCTCATGTGAAATGAGCTCTCTAAGGAAAGAAGATTCTTGTGGCAAATTAATGACTAACATATTTTGGGGGTTAGATTCAGATTAAGTTGGTTGCATTTGTTCTTTTTCAGACATTTGTGAGATTTAAACATGTGAGTTCACAGATGTGATGACATTTCTACTTTGAAAAATTCAGGTTGTGCTTAACACTTCTATCATCACAGTGTCACATCTGTTCTATGTCATCTGGGGTGTGTGTGTGTTCTTTTCTGATACAGCCTGGCTGAGAAGTCTTTTTGGCCATAAGAAGTTCTCAAACTGCAACCCTAATAATGCCTATCCATTGGTCTTGCTTGCTGAGACTGCTGGAAACCCAATGCCAGAATCTGTTGGGAGCAGAAGTGTGAGCAATGGTAACCATGCAGGTTTCTCTCTCATTTTATTGGAAGCATACATTGTACCACTGGTCATACATTGGTAGTGACATTAAACACACAGCGGGCACACCAGTAAAGGGGGAAACCTTTTGCAGGATTACAATTGCATGAACTTTTCCTCCCAATGGGATTTCGTTCCCAAACAAGTAGAATTGTAGGAAGTACAGGTACTCCTCACTTAACGATGGAGGTCCATTCTTACTAGTAGTCATTAAATGAATTGGTTTTTAGGGGAGGAGCTTAAGGCAGATGTCTTGTGGTATGTTGAGGCTGCCCTCCATGCAGGTGGGCCAGAGTGGGGAGGCTATCCAGGAGACCACAGGAGACGCAGAACAAAAAGGAGCAGGGTTACCAGTGATTCACTGTTTTCACTTTTATTTACTTTTTAAAAATCCACTCACTTTTGTCACTTTTCCAGAAATATTGTCTGCGTAGCCACTATTTCTGAGCTCAAGGAGCCCCCAAAGTGTTCTCAAGACAAAAGGAAATGGTGGTGAGGACTAGTCATTTTTCATTTATTTTTCTTTCTCTTTCTCGATTTTGCTGATGTTACTCTGTGTTTTATTGGTTCTTTTAACCATTATTGTTAACCGCCTGGAGTTCCCTGGGAAGACGGGCGGTATAAAAATAAAATAAATAAATAATAAATAAACAAGTCTGTTAACTTGAACGATCCCGACAGCACAAGTTGATTTAGTCATTTGGTTGTGATGATGGAATCTTTGATGTGATATGTTAATCCAGCATTAAATTTTGAAATGTTTAATCTTCTTTGAAAATAAAAGCAATATTTAATGCTTTCAAGTATACTGATGTTTTTTTATTTTATCTCTGTTTTATAACAATCTCTTTAATCCTCTGAAATGGTGGCAAAAAAACCTGTACTACCTCACTTTAAATTAACCTAAATGGAGTTGGGAAAAGTCACTTTTTGGTCATTTAATGTGTCAAAAAGCCACTATGTTGTCACTATTTCTGTCTTTAAAATGTCACTTTTCTATTTATTTATTTTTGCCCCATGAAGCGCTGGCAACACTGAAAAGGAGGGGAAAATGGAAATGGCCAACACTCTGTCCCATTCAGGTTATTCTGCTCCTGGGCAGGAGGCATTGTGGTGGTTGCAGCAATACTCATTCCTTGGAAGCAGCAGAGGAGGAGAAAGACATGGGGAGGGGGTGCTGTAGCCTTGCTCCCTCCTCTCTGAGTTGCTGACAAAGGAGGTTCAGGCAAGCAGAAGCAAGCTGGATGCTTTGGCCCAGGTCCTGTGGGTTGGAACAGCAGGTTCTTCCTCAGGGAGCTGTTAGGCAGCAGCGACAGCTTTGGCCGTCACTTCTGGTTTTAAGTCTGAACGGTCATTAAACAGGTAGGTTGTTAAGTGAGGAGTGGCTGTACAACAAACCATTGTGTACCTAAAAGGTTTTGCTGGACCTTGCAAATAAAACCTGAGTAGGCACACAGGCCTCCCCGCATTTGGCTTACGTTTGCTTTCATCCAAGTTCATTTCCACGCTTCATTGCAGGAAGTCAACAAACAGAGGGACCACAACGGTCACTGTTATCAGTTTAGACTACCAAACTGTTCTCTCATTCAAGATGAAGTCCACTTGCCCTTAGTCCTGAAAGTGCACAATCTTTTACCCTTTGTACATCACTGTATTATTTTTCCATTAGTGAAGTCACCTAGTTTGTTGTGGCGTAACTTCCTTATCTCTTTCTTTGCCAGTAGCATCACCACCTACAACTTTGGAGTCATCTGTTGATTTCAGTACCATCCTACTTCCCTTCACAAGACCATTAAGAAAACATAAGAGAGAAAAAATAGGCCCCATTATTGTTGCTTGAAGAATTCAGTTGGTTTCCCTATCTCACTCAGAAGTATTTGGTCCATGCTATTTGTTAGCAGCGGTCATTCTTTGTCAAGACAATTAACAGCCAGGATAGCATCTTTTCAATGTTGAATAGTGCATAAACATCTGACTTTGAGACTGGAAGTCTATTTTAAGCCGCCGAGACAAACTGTACATATGAACACATACCTACCAATCATGTAATTCAGGCATGTCCATACTTCGGCTCTCCAGATGTTTTGGACCACACCTCCCACAGTCCTTTGCCATTGGAAATACAGGTTTGGAATTCTGGGAGTTGTGGTCCAAAACATCAGGAGGGCCGAAGTTTGGACATGCCTGATGTAATTCTTTAGTTCAGATGGTCAGGATAACAATGTTTAGACAATACTCTAATGCACCTAAAGAAAACAAAAGTGTGAAAAACATAAGTTTAAATACAGTCAGTATTTCTGTTCTCTACACCTTAAAGATGATAGTATGGTGAAAGCGTAGAAAAGCCAACTTTATCAAGAAACGAGGCAGCTTCTTTACAAAAATAGGGGATTTTTCCATTTGAGGTGGGGGAAGTACAATGATGATGGGTTCATGACAGATGTACAGTATACAGTTGCATGTGGTGTGGAAACTGTGGAGATCTTGTTTTTCTTCTTTTTTCAAAAACACCAGGCCCATTCCATGGAGCCAAGTAGTGAGAGCTCAAGACAACCAAAGGAAGGAGTTCTTCACATAGGTGTGGTGGCACAGAACTGCGTACAAGGATGCCTTTAATTTTTATTAGGGGTCTATATGGGAGATTTTCTGGTGGATTTTTGGTCAACATTTTCTAGTGTACCACTAGATCTTGGAACAAGTTTCTTTTTGTGGCTTCAACATCTAGAATCCATAGTCAGTGTGACCAACACTGTTCGCCTTACCCTGGGTTTATGATACTTTATGTTCTCCTTTTCCATTTATTACTTTTCAGTCCTGGCTGTAGTAATATAACGTAATGCAATACTTCTGTTATTTTGTTATGCAATCTCTTTGAAAAGAGAAGATGGTATATAATAACCGAATACTTCTGGGGATAGATATGAAAAGCACAAACTATTTGGTAGTTGCCTACAGGCGAACTAGTCAACCCTGCCAGAAGAAAAAAACGCACCATACATAGACCAAACTTTGAAGATGGGTTGTAAATGTCAGTTTGTCCCAAATGCTGCTGCTGTTATGTTGCATGCCAACCTTAATAATGTTATAAGGTGAGATATTTAAAGAGCTATTTAAGGATGTTTAATTCTGACCCCATAAAGTTTGTATGTCTCGTAGTGCCAAATGGGGCTGGGTAAGGGAGGGGGTGGTATATGACCCATGTTTCTTTGTTTGAAGAACGGGGGTGTGACTTAAGTAACAGCTTTTTACAACTGCCCATCTTGCCTCCAACAAGACTCCTGTCCTGGCTACAACATCACCTAGCCATGGATTTTAAGAACATCATCTAACTAAGGACTTTAAAAATAACCTCCTGGTGAAGAACATCTTTCACCATGTCTGAACTTCTGGGACCTGCTTTGAAGAAGGGTGATTGACTGCACTTGAAAGCTTGCAATGTTCCTTTTTTATTTTTAATAGTGGCCTATGAAGGTATCGCCTGTAACCTATTTTTGCAATTGATTTCTGACCCCATAAAGTTTTAGGACTAGGCAGGGATAAGAACCAACATTTCCTGATCCAGTACTCCAAACGGTCTTTGCTGCATGAATATTTATTTATTTATTTATTTATTTATTTATTTATTTATTTATTTATTTATACAGTTTATATGCCACCCACTACCCAAAGGTCTTGGGTTATTAATTGGTAGTGGTTTTCACAGATTATGTCACATCATAGCAACAGACTTGCCATTTTAGCTGCCATTTTATTTCTGAGCCAGATTCATTATCCCTAAGAGCCCTACGCTACTCAGAACCAAGGTATGGAAGAGTGGGCATCTACCCATATGATTTCTTCTAGCGCTGAATTTTTTCAGGGTTTCTGTGGTTGAGGCATTTGTGAACTTCTGAGAGTCATCTGGCTGGCTGCTTTCAGGAAGCAATATACTGTATCCATCTAGCTAGGTCTTTGGCCCAACCCAACAATGCTTTAAACTGGACCGCTGTAGTAGGAAAAATGACAAAAATGGCAACTGCTTCATTAGGTTTAATGTGTTTTAATTAAACTGAGCTCCATTGACTCCCAGTTTTCCGTTTTTATTTTGTACATCTATGTTAATAAACTTCTCAAAAGCCATATGCTCACTATGTCAATAAGGGTTAAAGAAAATTGCTGTAAAGTTGCATGGAGGAAGTACTCAATGTGAAAATGAATTTGATAAATGAAACAGGACTGTCTTCATGCTGGGGGTGCAAAAAAGGGACCTACCTGCATATGTGGTGGTCTTCTGAAAAGGAGGAGGAATGGTTAAGAGAGGTAGAGAACATACTGAACATACTGAAGAGGTAGAGAACATACTGAACAAGGAGATGCAAATGGCTTCAAAGATAGCACTTTTAAATATGATTAGTAATAATTAAGTTGAGAAGAGAGTTAGTAGTTACTATGGTGACGGTAGCTAGGTTAATTATTGCCAAGAATGGGAGATATGACAGTCAATCTAGTATGTTCAACACTTCTTGTTCTAAAGAAGTGTGGAACATGGCTATCAATGGTAAATTAATTTGTGATATGAAAATAAGAGAAGGAAGGAGTATCATACACTAACAATTTTAAAGGCATATGGAAGTCATTCTTCATACTGTATATGTATTTGAGAGAGAGAAAGGTTACACTCCTGGTGGGTTTATGGAGCAAATGTGGGCAATAAAAACAGGCATTAATGAGGAAGTAAATAATATTATAAATTGGCATGTAAATAGAGGAATAATCCTGAGGGTGAAAGGAGCACAAACTTACACATGTTTGTGTAGTTGTTTTCCTTTCCTTTCCTTTTTTCCTCTTCCTTTTTATCATGTTAATATAAATGGATTTATTTTGGATATATTTCATTTACTGTGTTAAGTAAAACATAAACAAACAAACAAACAAGATGATCATTTCTTAGTCCCCCAGCTGTCTAAATAATAATAATAATAATAATAATAATAATAATAATAATAATAATAATAATAATAATAACAATAATAATAATAACAACAACAACAAACAACAACAACAACAACAACAACAACAACAACTTTATTTTTATGCCGCCTTTCTCCCCAAAGGGAGAAATGTTACATTGATCTCTTTATTTATACAGATTGAAAGTGGTAGTCTTTCAGAATCTGTGTTCATCTTTGAAGAAGAACATATTCTTTGAAGAAGAACATGTAATTGATGGATTTTATTTATTTATTTATTTATTTATACAACTTATGTGTCGCCCACTACCCAAAGGTCTCTGGGTGGCTTACAATTCAAAATGAAAATGAACAAATAAAAGCAATTAAAATACAATATAATACAATTAAAATATGTTAAGATACAATACACTAATATTGCCACTAGGACTTACAGTCTGTGTTGTATCAGTTAAAGAACTTCTCGAACAGGAAGGTTTTTACCTGGTGCCAAAATGTTGTCAATCTCACTTGGGAGGGCATTCCATAGCCTGGGAGCAGCTGCCAAAATGCCCTATATCTACAGGCCATTCCTCTCACCTCCTTGAGGGATGGCTCTTTCAAAAGGGCCCCCTGACTAGATCTTCAGTTCTGGGTAGGTTCATATGGAAGGAGCCAGTCCTTCAGATAACCCAGGCCTAAACCGAATTCGTATTAGTGGCTGAGAAATATCAGTTGTATTGCTCACCTCGTGACCAGAGATGAAATTATGCTTTATTCATTCTGGGGAACATATAATTACTTCAAATATGTTTTCAGTTTGTAAATGCAGTGCTCTTTACTTGGGGTTGCCCTTGAGGCTAATGCGGAAGCTGCAGCTAGTGCAGAACTCATTGGCCTGGCTACTAAGTGGGCTTAAACACTTTTACCATATCACCTGGCGACTCTGCACTGGCTGTTTCCATATCACTTGCTGTTTCCAGGCAGGGTACCAGAAGGTGCCAACCCCAAGAGAGGCTCAAAGAACCACAACGAGAAACTGAGCCTTTTCGGTGGTTGCTCCCTGTTTGTGGAATTGGCTGCCCCCAGATATTAGCCTGGCCCCATCACCAGGAGTTTTTAAGCCCCAATTAAAAACTTGGGCATTCAAACAAACTGTCCCAGATCTTTGATCTTTATTTCTTGATACTCTATTAGGTACACTTATCTTCTCTCTGCATCAATTCTGCCTGTGCTTCAGTTTGTAACTTGTGTGTCCTGTCTGTATACTCTACATTAGCATAGGTATGATTTTTCATTGTTGGTATTATAATGTTTATTTTGATTTGTGTGGCTTGAATTGTTTATTTGTACCTCTTGATATTATATATCCCGTTGGCACACTGACCAGAGTAGCTGTTTGCTAGATGGGTAGTATAAAAGTTAAATAAAAAAAATAATCCCACACAACGATCTTCTTGTAACTTTCATGTCATGCTCCTAGCTCAGACTAATTCTAACATAGCATCTCTCTTTTCTGTTCTTCTGGCATCACATCTAGATCTCTTTTGCTGTCACTCTCTCATTGGTTTTCTCCTTGGTTCTTGAATCAATCATGAGTTTAATCATGACTCATCCGGTGTTGTGGAGTTGACTTTCCTGTTCCAGTTGTGGAGTCCATCAGTACTTGGCCCTAGCAACAAAAAGGTTGTAGACAGCTGTTGTACACTATAAGAAGGTTTCTTGTGGCCAACCAAAATTAAACTGACTGTCAAAATAAACTTCCTTTGCACTCTTGGTTTTCCACTCATTTGTAGCTAATGGTCAATATGATTGTTTCTAAAATATTTACCAGAGCATAAGCATCATTTTATAAAGTGTCTCCGGGGGCAAGGATATAAAAATGACAAAAGACAGTATCAGTAGAAGAGGTGTTGCTCACCTTCCAAGAACACATTGGTCCTTTACTCCCTGAGGGTTATAAGCAGGAATAAGGTATTTTCTGTTGTTGTTGTTGTTGCTGCTGCTGCTGCTGCTGTTGTAACTTTCAGTTTACTTATGCTAGAGCAATCTCTGGACAGTTTGCAGCATAATTATGCAAACAATAACTTGTCTCCCTGTAAACTTGGTACTGCAGCTTAACGACTCTGCCACAGGGCTGTGGAACATCCTAATTCCAGCATGGTCTATATGTGCATTTGAATAAGGAGGCAATAACCTAAAAATCTGACACCCAGTGTGGTGTAGTGGACTATGTCATCATAGCCTCATCTCATTTTGCTCCAGTTGTGTGTGTGTGTGTGTGTGTGTGTGTGTGTGTGTGTGTGTGTGTGTGTGTGTGTGTGTGTGTGAGAGAGAGAGAGAGAGAGAGAGAGAGAGAGAGAGAGAGAGAGAGAGATGTATTTTCAAATTACTATTCACCTGGTTGGCAGATCCCAAGTGATAGGGGAATCATTTTTGAACAATGCAGTGTTTCTGAACTGCAGAGTGAGTGATTGGTTTGATTCCCCACTGTGCTTCCCCCTAAGAAGAAAAGAGTGGTGAACCACTTCTGAGTATTCCCATTTGGAGATACCTTTAAAGGAGCAGTTTATTTTGTTGAAATAACTTCAGGTCCTCCTTTCAGATCTTCATGGAGGACAGGTTGTTCCCTTCCTTTGCTGCAAAGTGGTGGTGACAGGAATTTTATGATTTGTTTGATCTTGTATGTGACGGGTTTGAGTGTGTCAGGAGAGCAAACTGTAAAGTTGCCAGAAGTCTAGACTTTATTACAAACCTGGATTCCTAGCAGAGTCACACAAGACAATACAGTCTGCTGTTATATCAGACTAAAATGCAGCTAACTCTTTTCAAGATTTATGGCCACATAAGCAGATTGGAATGACAATTGCAATAGTGGTGGTGGTGGAGAAACTCCGGAAGGACAGCCCCTCCATAGCAGTCATAGTACAAGTTGACACTGGCTGAGGATCTTCAACAGACAATGGGAGTAACAATCAAGCTAACTTGTATTGTGTGTGTGTGTGTGTTGTGTCGTTAACAGTCGTGACCGACTCTTCGTGACTCCATGTCCATGGAGTTTTCTTGGCAGGAATACTGGAGTGGTTTGCCAGTTTCTACTCCAGGCGCCTACAACACCTGGTATTCCCTGGTGGTCTCCCATCCAAGTACTAACCATGGCCAACTTGTATTAGTATTGAGCAAAATAAGGCAATGGCAAACCACTGCTGTGTCTTTTTCCTTCAAAAATAAGGCAATGGCAAACCACTGCTGTGTTTTTTTCCTCGAAAACCTTAGGATGGAAATAATACAAAATGAAATGAGAAATAATGCTGGAAGGTGAGACTTCCAGGTCAGAAGGCATTCAATCAGCCACTGGAGAATAGCAAAGGACAGTTACAATACAGTTGTTGCTAATGACACAACTAGATTAAAGTGGAAAGGATGTTGAGTGGCTGTCATGCACAGAGGTGGAAGGGAAATTAAGTGCTGCACAACACATACAGTTGGAACATGGGGCATTAGAAATACAAATAAAGAAGTCTGGAAACCGTAAAGCAGGAAATGAAACAGAACTTGGTATGGATGAGATAATGTGAACAGGAATATGATATTTTCAGTCAGACAACTGCAAAGTTAAATTTTTACTCTGGAAATAAACTTGGAAGAAATGAAGTGGCTCTAATACTAAGGCAACATTAGCAGGCATTTAAGGGCTATAATGCAATATCTGATTGAATAGGATCAGTCAGACGTCTGGGAAAACCTGTCAGCATAACCATACTTCTTATTTAATATTTTTATTAAATTTCATTTAATAAAAAATAAACCTAAAAACCTAACAACACAAATCATTTAAAAAACACAACTACACAAAAAGTGTTACTCCTCCAAGGATCATTTGGAGATATAATGAATGTTTCCTTCCTTTATTCAGCCCCATACTGTTTCTAAAACTGCACTGACTCTTGTAAAGTTATGTCTCTTCCCCTGTACAAAACCAAATCAATAAATTCCCCTCAAATGTCTGCAAAACTGTTCTTATTTAATAGTCCCTTTTCTTCATATTGCATTGTGGAGACCCGGGTAGAGAAAAGCTAGGACCCGCAGGACTGCTGCCTGCTCAGAGGTCTAGCTAACAACCCATACTTTATGGGTTTCAGCACCTTAGGCCATTGTTCACCTAATGGCCTATTGAGACTTTTGCCCACCTAACAAGCCTATTCAGGCCATTGTTCATCTTAAAAGTCTATTTCAGACCAGGGTGACATGAGGTCAAAGTGAACTATAAAATGGAGGACTTGCAACTAGCTTTTCTCAGACTGATGAAGCTATTTGGATGAGCAGCGAAACATTTCAATCTCTCAAGAAGTCCAGTTGCCATGACTCAAGTTCCAGACATTATTAGTTATATTCAGAACCTCTGTACCATTCATTTAATTGAACATCATACTGCATTTTGCAGTTCATAGCTACCAATAATCCTGCTGCTGTTACTTAATTCAAAATTAATTATTAAATTACATAATCACATTGTTTCTTATCAAATATTAATAAGAAAGAACGATATTTTATATCTTCTTTTGAAACTTAACTTAGTTATTTAATTAAATAACTTAAAAGCCCTTAAAAGCCAATTGCCCAAATTTCAGTATATTTTCACATTCCCGCTTGGATAGAAACATAACCACAGTTCAAAACATAACTATAATTCAAGTCTACAGAGAGAAAAAAAATATTTTATGCAAGCTTCCAAGAAGATACTCATCATACCCCCAAACAAGATGTGTGATTAATCACAGATGATGGAAATGAAAAAGCAGGACACAAAAGAAAACAAAATATTGTTGGAGGATTTGGCCTGAAATCAGAATCAAAGTAGGTGAATTTGTTGCAAAATTTGGCTTAGAAGCCAGAAACAAAGGAGAAGAATGGCTCATAGAATTCTGTAAAGCCAACTGTTTGTTTATGTCAAATATATACAATAAATCAAAAAGCCGATCTAATGGAAAGAGACAGAGAAGCTGTATTCTCTCTGTCAAAACAAGATAAGAAGCAAACTATAGTACTGAATTATGAATTGTTAATATAAAAAATTAGAATGAAGTTGAAAAAAACAAAAGAACAATAATGCCAAAGTATAATTTTAATAATATTTCTGATGAATTTGACATGCACATAAAGAACAGATTTGCTTTACAAAATTCACCTAACTTGTGAACCAGGCAAACTGGATTAGAGCCAGAGATATTATAAGGGAGAGTGAAAAAACTACATATTTTTGTAGTAGAAAAGAACACCTGATGGTTTAAGGATGCTGAAAGTCCAACAGCTGAACCTGCTGGCTGCTGCGGATTTAAACCTGAACCACTTCAGTTTTGGTTTAGCTCAGTGGTTCCCACCCTGAGGGTCGGGACCCCTTTGGGGGTCGAATGAACCATTTCACAGGGGTTGCCATGAGCCAGTGAAGAAAAAGGCACAAACGGCTTGGGTCTGGAGGAGGGGGGGGGGGGTGAGTTACAGCATGATAGGTTGGAGGGGATGTCAGTCAGAGGCACCGGAGGCTGCGATTGGCTGAGGGTGCCTGTAGAGGGAAGTTCTCTATGGCACCTATGACAATGGCCTGCCAAAGGGGGCTTGTGGCCTCTTCCAAGCAGGACAAGGGGTCACCAAAACATGAGGAACTGTATTAAAGGGTCACGACATTAGGAAGGTTGGGAACCACTGGTTTAGCCCCTTATTCACTACACTAGACAGCAAAGAAATGCACAGTGTGGTAATGGCAAAACACACCCAACAGCACCACCAGATATATTGTCAAGGTTTCTCAGTAGCTATGACAGTGATGTTGTCTGCTTGCCTATTGTGTAGTCTGCAGCATCCACCAAGACAGAGCAGGGATCTTTTTCTGCAGTGCTGCAGATGTTTAAGTTTCACATCAAAATCTGCCCTGTTTGCTTTGTTTTGCTTGGTCTCACCTTTATCTGTCAACACAATTAGTTGCTTTTAATACACCCTGTTTCCCAGAAGCCAAGAAATGCCAGCAGATACATATGTAATTTGGGACAGAGGGAGAGAGACAGACTGACATTTTAAACAGAGGTGATTGCAGCTACTAGAAATGAAAGCAGGTCACCTGATTCCATTGCAGCAGTTTTCAGCTAGCTCATGTCTTGGTGGCCCATCCCCTTTCTCTTAGGAGCATGCAAACAACCTTGAGAAGCGGTGGGGGGGGGCATCTGATGAAATGTCTCTGTAGACTTGTTGTTACATGCGGGGCAGTAGTGAAACATACCATAGAAGACAGGAGAACAGAAAACAAGTAGTCTGTTAATCCTACCCCCCTCCATCTTTACCATTGATAATTCTGGTTTATTTTGGTGCTTCTGAAAAAAATGTCATAAATGGTTTCCAGGTCAATCCTTAGTATGGGCAGAGGAATGATCTTTTATCCCAATGGGCACTGAGCATTCAAATATTTTGTCCAAATTCTAATGCTGAACTCAAGGGAGTTCAAAGTAGATTATGACCACATTACCTCTGTGTTAGGTTATTGAAGTGTGCTGAATGTTGGGCAGCCTTTGTATGTGATGCCGGAACTTGTTAATAAAAGTACAAATAAAAATGCAGCAGTTAGATTACTGATTGGTTTAAATCCCGCCAGTTTTTAAGCAGGCATAGTGGCTATATCTCTGTGTTGTTTTTTTGTTCAACCTTTTGTAGTTAGTGCTTACATGTAAATAAACATTTCTAAAACAGTGGTCTACAAGTTATGTTCAGGTGGTCTGCAGAAAACTTATTCTGTAACTTAGTCCTTGTATTCAATGCATTTCTTTCCCTCATAATCAAGATAAAGACTGCATCATCAAACAGGTTAACAAGGCCTTGGGTTAGGGCTTGTACTTATGTATTGTGACAAAGGTGTAGTTTAATTTTTCCCAAAAACTTTGCCAGGAAGGTCAGCATACTGTGAAGAGTCCATTTGATACGTATGATTTTCATAATACGATGCTGGATTTGGTGGTATTACCAGCATTGAAGAGGGGAAAATGTAATTAAAATATGAGTTATGCATATGCTTTGATTTGCAGAAAAATAATAAAATTGTCTCTTAAGCAGGCTTCCATGACCCCAACAATATTTGGGGGTCTGAATAAACAAAAATTGCAGACATTTTTGAAGATGAAAAAATCTGAGAGCCATTGCTGGAAATACCTGGATACATAGAGGATAGAGATGGGCTTTTTATTTCAGAAGTGGTCAGCTTCCAAAATAAAATGTGGGAGCCCAGCTGACGATAGGAATTGGAGGAATGAAATCAAGCAGTCCTTTTCCTTGCTCTGGGTTCGCACGGGGCCCAACTCCAAGGAGGAAGAAGTCTGCGACGTGTCATCTTTCTTTCTCCCTGGCGCTGACCAATCAGGAGCTGTACAGGGAAATGCATCATCCCGCCTCCCTGTCTGATTAGCCAGTGCCAGGGAGAAGATAGATGACACATCAGAGGCTTCACATGCCCATGAAATTGAGGGAAATCATGAATGCCAATATGTACTGTGACATACTGAAGCAGAGCATGATCCCCTCCCTTTGGAGACTAGGCCGCAGGGCAGTATTCCAACTTGAAATTGACCGCATACACTCATTCAAAATGACCACTGTCTTGCTAAAGTGGGTCAAGATGATGAACTGGCCAAGCATGTCTCCAGTCCTAAACCCTATTCAGCATATGTGGGGCATCCTGAAACGGAAGGAGGAGGTGCACAAGGTCCCTAACATCCACCAGCTCTGTGATGTCATCATGGAGGAGAGTGGAAGAGGACTCCAGTGTGCAAGCTGTGAAGCTCTGATGAGCTCGATGCCCAAGAGGGTTAAGGCAGTGCTGGAAAATAATGGTGGCCACACAAACTATTGACACTTTGGGCCCAGTTTGGACATTGTCAATTAGGGATGTGCTCACTTTTGTTGCCAGCGATTTAGTCATTTATGGCTGTGTGTTGCATTATTTGGAGGGGACAGCACATTTACACTGTTACAAAGCTGCTGTACACTCTCTGCTTTACATTGTAGCCAAATGTCATTTCTTCAGTGTTGTTACATGAAACAATATACTAAAATATTTGTGAAATGTGAGGGGGTGTACTCACCTCTGTAATATACTGTATGTATCTGTGGGTTTCATAAGTGGTGGCAGCCCTTCCGTTATATCCCTTATCTGACCTTCCCTCCAATTGAAAAATGAGGTGCATAGCTTGGGAGTGCTCCTGGATTCATCCTTGAGCCTAGATGTCCAGGTGACAGCTGTGGCCAGGAGTGTATTTGCACAATTAAAACCAGTATGCCAGTTATGCCTGCTTCTTGAGAAACCTGCTCTGGCCACTGTGACACATGGGCGAGTGACATCCCGGCTGGACTACTGTAATGTGTTGTATGTGGGGCTACTGATGGAAAGCCTCAGGAAACATCGACAGGTCGAAATACAGCGGCCAGATTGCTGACTGGGGCGGGTTACAGAGATCACATTACACCCCTTCTAAAGCAACTCCACTGGCTGTCAATCAGCTATTGGGCACTAATCGGCCTGGGTCCAAAGTACCTCAAAGATCATCAAATCTTGCAGTATGAACCGGCTCAGGTGCTAAGGTCATCAGGAGAGACCTTTCTCTCTCCATCCTGCCACCTTCACACATGTGTCTCATAAGAACACATGAAAGGGCCTTCTCTGTTGCTGCTCCCAGACTTCAGAACTCCCTCCCTCTGGAGGCCAGGACTGCCCCATCTCTGCTGTCTTTCTGGAAGCAGGTAAAGACCTTCCTTTTTAGGCAAGCTTTCCCTGAATGATGGGCTACCTACTCTGTGACTTTTATATGGATTGCCATGCATGATTGCATAGCATCCACCCCCATAATGGATTTTTTTTCCTTTTTGCATTCTCTTTGTAGCTTCATTGCTACCCTTTAAGGTTCTAAGATGCCTCTTCTAATTAATTCCTTGTTCTTAACTTGAATATGTCCCTCAAATGTTCTGGGCTGTATATTGTCCCTCATTATTGTAAAGCTACCTTGCGTTCTTTTCCAAGGAAAAAGGTGGGATAAATTTTTTCAAAATAAATAAAAATAAATAAAATAATTGTTTTAAAATTCTGAAATTAAAGCAAGTATTGCCTAAGAGGAACACACACCACTGCCAAACAGTGTGTGTTTGTTTATTTGACATGCTGATATACAGACCAAAGTTACATCTGTTTTCTATTTAAAATGGTGACTTTAGAATAGTAGAGATGTAATATTAAAAATGAAATTGGGAGAGGAGAGGAAAATAAGCAATAAAAACGTGCCTACTGTTACATTAAGGAAGGTGCAGGATGACCCAGTGAAATAGCTCCTGATGGAGACAATTCTGACAGAGGAAGATCAAATGCTAAATAATTCCAGATGAACCAGCGAGGAAGATTTTTATTGACTCACCTCCCTCAAACACAGGCAATGAACTGTTAGCCAGGCTGTTGGACGAAGTCATACTTCCTTCTCCCTTTGCCTTTTTTAAAGAGCCAATCCCTGACACTTTCAGAGGGTCCTGATAAGGAAATGAGAGTATAAAAGGAATCAGAGGTTAAAGGATTTTTTCTTGTAAGGAAATAAGCATCTTGTAGATATGAAACAGAGATTCAGCACGCCACAGGCCTTTTGGAAGGCTCAGTGAGCCCTAATCTCTCTACCATAATCTGTCGAGATTGAACTTGGGTTATGAACAGGGGCTTGACTATATATACTATTGCAGTTTAGCCAATGTGCCATAAGGTGAAACAGGCTTCCTACTATTAATAAGTTGTATATGTTGGATTCCTGGTGAAATAGTCTGAAGCCTGTGGCAGAAGATCCTCTTTAAGAATATGAGAGCAGTGCTGGATCAGATCAAGGGACTAACTAGCCCATCACCCAGTTTCCATAGAAGTTTGTAAAATGCTGTCCTTTTAGCAGGTGGTATTCAGTGTCATCCGTCAATCTTGAAAATTATGTATGGCCTTCATGACCTAGTAGTGATGGACAGGACTATTTTAAATGAATTTAGCAAATCCATTTATACAGTTGATCTGATCCTGAAGATAACACATAACCATCAAGACTAATGGTCATGGATCACTTCCATGATTTGTCTATTTTGAAGCCATCAGTGTTGACGTTCATCCACATACCACGTACCTGGTGGTACTGAATTCAATCGCTGAACTATATATTATCTTAAAATGTACTTTTGGGGTCTCTGGAGTCTCCTGATCATTTAATTTCATTGAGTTCCATAAACTAGAATACGAAAAGTGCAAATCCCTGTTCTTCCCCACTTTCTTCACACCCTGAAAAAAAAAACACTCCATCATCACATCTATTATATTCTTTTTTAGGTGTCTAAAAAGCCCAAGATAGTGTATGTTTTTCTCATAGGCAAATTGCTCTAGTACCTTCATCATTTTAAATTCTTTTTTCCACACCTTTCCTATGATACCAGTGACTCAGACTATGTACAATATATTACAAAACGTGATCATAGCTTTATATAAAAGTCAAAAAGTTACCGTTCTGTTTCCAGTTCTTTTCCTAATTATACTCAGTATGAAGTGTACTTCAGATGCTGTCATTATAGTTGTTTATTACTGACATGGTAAGGTCAAAAATCCATTCTCTTCCCATCTCTCTATTTTAATTCCGTACTGCTGGTTACTAACTTTGGCAGAAGGGCTGGAATGACAGCCCTCTAGGTTTGATCAGAACTATATCTGACAGCTTAGCTAGCACATGCTCTAGGGCAGCTTGAAGATGGGTACTCAAGTTTGCTTTTGATAGCTTTTAGGCATGGGCAGTCTGTGTTGTCATCTTGATAGCTTTCTTATGCGAGTCCCTGGGTGGAAAATAATTTCCTACATTTGTCAAGGTCAGTCATAACGGAATTAGCAAATCTATAATTGGGATGCAGACGACAACCCCCTAGGAGGCATCTAGAGGACTTTGATCAAATGTTCTTTTCAGCTGAATTGTAAGGCTACAGTGGTGCTGGATGCGAAAAGAATGTTGTTCAGTTCAAGAGTCTTGACTATAGTTGCCTTTTCACTGTGATTCAAGAAACAAAAACACCTTGGCTCAGCTGGTAGATTTGTACACTTGTGACCCTTATGGAGTGCTTTGGTGTGTGTGTGTGTGTGTGTGTGTGTGTGTACGCGCGCACACACACATGTGCTTTCCTGTCAATGACTCACCTTCAATTAATCTGAGTTTATAAATACAGATAAAGTAGACTAAGGATTTCTTAATTTGAAGTAGGTGTTAAATAGATTATCAAACGTACTCTGGTTGTCCATGTCATTTAACATCTTTATCCGTCTGTTCGTTGCTTGATTCAGTGGTATGTTTTAACTGGGTTTACCTAGAAGAGGGCAATAGGAGTGCTGGCTTTGCTAGCAGCATGGATCAGGTCATAAAAGGTACTTACGGTATTTGTTTAAAATGTGTATATCCCAGCTTTCTCCTAAAAAGGACCTAGGTTGGCTTTTTTATTACAATAATATTAAATTATATAATTTTTGTTGGTTATATTTATATCCCACTTTTTGTCCAGTGAGCTAAATTTAGAAAACATGGGTTTTCTCTCTCTCATTTTACCATATCAGCAGTCACTTTGTGAAATATATGAGGTAGAGACAGAGAGAGGCCCAAGGTCATTGTTGACTTTCGTGGCTACTGTGATATTGCTCAAACAACTACACCAGACCAACTCTCTAATGAATACAGTGGACCCTTGTATAACAAACAGCTTGTATAACATCAAATTTGTACAACATAAAAAATTCCGGAGATAGGGGAAATTTGCTTAACATAATCGCCTATGGGGAAAATCTGTATAACATAAAAATGGGATTACTCCGTTTTCAATGCATTCCTATGGGAATTTGTATAAAGGAAAATTTGCTTAACATAATTTTATTTGGAACGAATTAATTCCTTTATACAAGGTACCACTGTAATTAGGCATGATTTCAAGATGGTTGATAAAGAATGAGATGTTGGACACACAGTAAGAGCACTTTTTCTTTTTCTTTTTCGCTCTATGCTTTCACCTTAACGCATCAAAGCACATTTTGCTACAGGACATTGCTGTCAGGGAAATTTAGTTAGTTTAGTTAGTTAGTTAGTTAGTTAGTTAGTTAGTTAGTTAGTTAGTTAGTTAGTTAGTTAGTTAGTGTGCAGCAGTATCCTGGACAGGGTACATATTAAAAAAAACCCAAAATATAAAACCCAACAATATGGGTGTTATGATGATCTGATATGGCGTTGCATATCAAATCCACAGTACAAGGGCAAAAATTCAAAAGAGGCTGCCTTCAAAGGCCTCTGCAGGCAAGCCAAGAATTAGGGAGATGTGATCTAATTTAATTACTTCTGCCCCCAGCATGGCAGCTACATTCTGGACCCACAGCACTCTCTGGGTCAACCTTAAGGGAATCCTTATGTAGAGAGTGTTACAATAGTCTGTCTTCAGATTATCAACACTTGCACTATGTATGTGAAGATTCTCAGTCATCCAGGTGGGTTTACATTGGTACCTCAACTTACAAATTTAATCCGTTCCGAATGTATGCTCTTAAGTCGAACTACTCTTAAGTCGGGGCACCTATCTAAAATTTTTTTAAAAAGTTAAAAAAAGTTGAGCAGACCATATCTAAAATTTGTAAGGCAGCAGTTAAAACGGCAACAGTTTTCCGCTCTTAAGTCGAATTGTTCTTAAGTCGAGCTGCACTTAAGTCGGGGTACCAGTGCATCTGGAAGTTGAGTCATGGCAACTGGACTTTGCTTGAAATATTGAAACGTTTTGCTGCTCAGACTGACAAAGCTGTTTGGATGAGCAGCAAAATGTTCCAATCTCTCAAGAAAAGAAGTCCAGTTGCCATGACTCAACTTCCAGAGGAATACATGCACTCATATCCTGAGGGCTTCCTCAGCAAGGTAGAGGCAGAGCTGGGTAATGAGATCCAGTTGGGGCCTTTTCACACGACCCCTAAAATCCGCGGCAAATGGCTCCCAGATCCAGAGCTTAAAATTGTTTCCCCACCAGCTCCGAAGTTTACAAAAAATTAAGTGCGACCACGCCCACCTAAGCGCGTCCCAGCATACTTTTCAAGTACCTGCTCTCCGGGGGTGAAAAATTCCTGATGCAGATGCAACGTAGTGAGTGCCGGGCTCTCCTCACTTCTGTTTGTTGTTTTTTTTGCCCCCCCCCCCCGCCTCTTTAAGAGATACTAAGAGACTGGAATGCTGCAGGGAGCAAAGACTGCAGAAGGTGAGCCGGCATTCTTTTCTTCCTTTTTTTCTCCCTCCCCTCATGCAGACAGCAGCCAGGAGTGTGGAGGGGGTGGGAACACAGGAACAGCGACAAACCCCCAAGATCTCTGGTCCGAATTTAAGTGGCCAGCGGATCTTAGGGGTCATGTGAAAAGGCTCTTGGTTTGATACTTGGAGATGTAACAGTGGACAGCACTAGGTTGGGTGTATGTGCATGTCTATGGCAGTATCTTAGCAGCAGCTTGCACAGTGATGATGTTGAATATTAACACTAGTGCCAAGAGAGGAACTGTTCTTAACATGCACTGGTGAAAGTTCCATTGTAGGGGTGGAGAAGATTGATAGAATGGGGTGTCTGCTAGCTGGAAACCAGATTTGAAAAACAAAAACAAAATAAAGCTGAACTTGATTTCTGAGTGTTTCAGGAAACTGACGTTTGCCCTAGATACCAAATTCTTACGTTTCTGTGCTGTTAATTCACAGACATGACAAAGGTGCATAGTTCAGCAATGCTAAACCAAAGCTCACTTGTGCCAATGATGATATATTCACACATTTATTTGTGGCTCTCCCTGTGTGGTGCTGAAAATGGGTGTTCAAACCAGACTTCCGTCTCTGAATGCTGAATGCCATGGAGAAAGAATTCTGCATCACCTGACGTTGAATTGCAAGGGCCTGGCATTGTTTTCCTAACAGGAGTTAAATGCTAGAAGGAAAATCAAAAAACAATGACCCGAGTATGTGATGTGGTGAACTAAAATGCAGCTTCTGAAGAGTGTATGAAGAGCAATAAGTGTCAAGGATACAGTGATTTCCTCATGGTGCCATCAGTCATAATTTTAGGCCTGCTGCTTAGTTGAAAGATGGTTCCAGTGATCTCACTTGGGGGATATTTCCCTTGTGAGGTGCCTAGCTGTGAGTCAGAGTCTAGCTTAAATGGGTGGGGCATCTGTCACTTCTGGTTAACCTGGAGGAAGTTTCCTGTTGTGCAGATTAAAACTGGTTTTGCCTGTCCACATGCTTGTTCCTAGTTCCCAGAGATGGCCACTTTTTGTGTGTGACAAGCCAGATTGTTCAGATTGGACAAGGGAAGGAAGCCTAAGAACTTGTTTTCATTAGTCTCCTCACCATACATATTAGGACGTATCTTTTGTTCTAACCAGGTGGGCAAATTCCAATTTTGGAATATTATTGAGGGACATACCTAGTGGGAGACCAAGATAATAGATTTCAATGACCTTCTTACCAAATTAAACATTTCCCATTCAGCATAATAAAAAACCCAACAAATCGGTTCTCATGCATGTTTCCTCAGATGTAAAGGCCAATTCAAAAGTCATCATGCTGGCAAAACATGGCTCAATTGCACACAATGTCTAGCTTCGTAAAAACAAATAAAAATCATTGGTTTTATTTTAAAAAATCAGATTGATTTAAATCACAACTTAAATCACAATTCAATATATAATAATCCATTTATAATATTAAATGGTAAAAAAAGAATTTATTTACGCTACATATGACTGTTATCCAAGGTGGGGATTGGGGTGAAGGCTTTGGCCCTTCCAAAACAGAAATTACTGCGAAGTGTTTGAAAAGGAAAGTTGCTGCAATATATTGGAAGATACAGGGACAGGGATATATATTTTAGCATGCTTAGATACGTGATGTCATTACATTCGAGTTTTGTCTCGTCCACGTCAACTTTTTGTTTCTCCATATCTATGTTCCACTTCTTGATCTAACCAAGATCAACCAAGGGGAAAAATGCAGCCCCCCCAAACAAGGGTTTTTTTTTGGGGGGGGGGGGGGTCAGATTTGCTGAACATTCTGAATGTGTGTATCTAGAACAGGGGTCCTCAAAGTTTTCAACCAGCGGGCCGGTCCACCACCACCCAGACGCCTCCAAAAGCAGCTGCGGAGGCTGGCTTGCTCACAAAACAGGGGGTAGGTGGGGGTTGCAATTGGTCCCAGGGGCCGGATTCAGGACCTTGGGGGCCGCATCCGGCCCCGGGGCCTTAGGTTGAGGACCCCTGGTCTAGAACTACGGAGCAGAGTCTGTGCCTTCTGCTCAGAGTGGTGACTTCAGAAAAAGGGCCTGGTCTGCTTGCACAGTGGCTGCAGCGGCTGCTGCTGCTGAGTGACCTTCTGTCTATGGGATGTGAGTCATTTCCAACCAGGCTTCATAGCACGGTGCAACCACGACCCTTAATGGCCCCTTGCTGCATTCTTCTATTTCCATTTTGACTTCTAGGGAAATGTAAGCTTGCAAATCCCGGCTGCCTCCATGTTGTCTTTGTCAGGCTGTTCGTGTAACAAACTGTGATCTCCTGTCCTGTTCTTGCAGGCTCTTGCTTCTCAAATGCAGTGGTACCTTGTATAAAGGAATTAATTCATTCCAAATGAAATTATGTTAAGCAAATTTTCCTTTATACAAATTTTCCATAGGAATGCATTGAAAACAGAGTGATCCCATTTTTATGTTGTACAGATTCGCCCCATAGGCGATTCTGTTAAGCAAATTCCCCCTATTTCCAGATTTTTTTATGTTGTACAAATTTTATGTTATACAAACCGTTTGTTTTACAAAGGTCCACTGTATTATTGTGCTACATTTAACAACCCATACAAGATGGGAGATACCTACAGTGATACTACAGGCAAGAAGGATCTTGGAATATCATAGATCACAAGCTGAATATGAGCAGTGTGATATAGCTACAGAAAACAGCAAATGTTATTTTAGACTGTGATAATAGAGGTATAGTCTCCAAATCCCATGAGAATCTCATCTATTCTGCACTGGTTAGGCCTCATCTTGAGTACCATGGCCAGTTCTGGACACTGCATTTCAAGAAGGATGCTGACAAATTGGAACAAGTAAAGAGGAAGGCGACAAGCATGATTAGGGAGCTGTTAACCAAGCCCTATGAGGAAAGACTGGAAGAACTAGGCATGTTGGCTTTAAGAAAAGGAGGCTGAGGGGAGATATGATAGCACTTTTCATATACAGTGGTACCTCTACTTATAAGTTTAATCCATTCCAAATGCATTCTCATAAGTCGAACAACTCGTAAGTAGAGCTGCCGTATCTAAAAAGATTGAAAAAATTAACTGAAAAATCGAAAAAAAAATAGTTTAAGAATTTGTAAGTAGAGTAGACCGCATCTAAGGCTGCAGTTAAAACGCCAATGGTGCCATTGTACTTGAAAGGCTATCATACAGAGGAGGGGAAAATAATGTTCTTTATCAACCCAGAATGCAGGACATGCAACAATGGACTCGAGTTATAGGAAACTCAGCTTCAGTTGAATATCAGGAAAAACCTCCTGGCTGTTAGAGGAGTGTGGCAATAGAACCGAGCACCTTGAGAGGTGGTGAGTGCCCAAATGCGGAAGGCATTCAAGATAAATTCATTCAACCATCTGGTAGATATCCTATGATTTGTATTTCTGCGTGGTGTAGATTGGACTTGATGGGCTTGTAGGCCCCTTTCGTGGCGCAGTGGTTAAATGCCTGTACTACAAGTAAAACTGTGCTCACGACCTGGGTTCAATCCCCGGTAGCAGGCTCAAGGTTCACTCAGCCTTCCATCCTTCCGAGGTCGGTAAAATGAGTACCCAGCTTGCTGGGGGGGCAATGTGTAGCCTGCACTCTGTAATTAAAATTGTAAACCGCCCAGAGACTACTTGTAGTAGTATGGGGCGGTATATAAGCAGAACACTTTGCTTTTAGTGATTCTGTGGTCATTCCCTTGAGAAGTCATGGAGACCCATAGGGAAACCTCTCCCTAACTTATCTTCACAAATTTTCAAGTATAGACTAGGAGAGAATATATGCCCTAAAGTGAACTTAAGTGTTTCCATGCAATGTGAACCTGTGTTGCTTTAGTCCTATTCTAACCCAAGGTTAGGCGTTTGCAAGTGGTAGGGATAACTAAATGTGTTGCCTCCCACTAATCCACTGGGAAGATCTCATCTTTAAACTAGAGATGGGCACCAAGCAAAAAAATGAAACACTGTTTCATTGTTTCATCACAAAATGAAATTAAAAGCCAGCCACCCCTCCCAGGAAAGAAACAATTCATCCTAGAGGCACCAAAATGGCAGGGGAGTTTTCTCAAACTCTTCCCTGTAAGCCCCCCAAATTTGGAGAGGTTTTTGGGGTCAGGGGGTTGAGTTATTAGACTCCAAAGGCGGAACCCCTAGGAAAAGAATCATTCTAATTGAAACAGAAGTTCGGAACTAAGCCAATAATAACCCCCCTGCAAGCGATTAGCAGCTTCCGGCTCAATTAGAAATGATTTTTTTATGGGGACTCCCTTTGGGGTGTAATGACTCAGCCCCCTGAACCCCAAATCTCTCTAAATTTCAGGAGCTTACAGGGAAGAGCTTGAGGAAGCTCCCCTGCCATTTTGGTGCCTCTAGGACCCAGGTGAGCATAGTGTTTCGTTTCATTTCATTTTGTTTTGTTATGAAAGCACTTTAAAAATTTGTTAGTAACAAAATGAAACAAAATTATTTTAAAAAACCCACTGTATTTCCATTTCGTGCCCATCTCTATTTCAAACCATTGCCTTGGGCCTGAATTTTGCCATTGTATTTTGGTAATGTTTTGGTGTGTCAAAAGCTACAGTGTGAGGAAGGGGAAGGGGGAGTGTGGACCTTTGTTTTTAAAGCACAGTTAGAGTTTAAAACGAGGGACATGCCACCAGCACACATTCTTTGAATTTGAATTCACCAGCCATTGTCACACTGCAGAAATTCACTTTACATCCTTTCATTACAGTTTATCTGGTATAGTGTTCATGAATGAGATGGACTAATGTTGAGGTGGTATAGTGACCCTTGTCACTTTAGGTTGAGGAAGACGAAAATGACGTTGGTGAATGTTATCCCTTTGTTAAAACCTCCCGGTGAACAGAAAATTATGATAGCATGAAGAAACCTGTACACTGCTAGTTACCCTCAGGAAGATAAGTTTGTTTAACTTGACAAGTAATAAACTCAAATCTCTCCTTCAATACTCTGACGTGGTACAGTCTCATCCATAACTCAGCTTGCTACATGTATAAGACCATATCTAAATGTAGCCTCTGGCCAGTTCTGTGTTTGAGGCCAAGTTCGGTAGCAGAATCCTAAAGCTGTAGAGAAGGAAACATCAGATCATTCTGCATGTGGGAGATACAGTAATCCCCCGCCTATTGTGGGGGTTAGGGGCCTGACCCAACCCGCAATAATTGAAAATCCGTGACATGGGGATGCTGAGTCAGGTCAGGACTGAACAGGCCTCCAACAGGCTTCCTGGCCCCCAGACGTGGTTTCTTGCAATCCGGAAGTCACTTCCAATTTTTCGGAAGTCACTTCCGGTTTGTCAGAAACCACTTCTGGGGCCTTTGACAGGCCTGAGATGCCAGTCGAGGCCCATTTGGGGCAGCCTGTCAGGCCTGGGTTAAGTGTAGGTGGCCTCAAACAGACCCAAGCAGCTTACCCCAGGGGCCCTTGCCTTTCATATACTGTGGTGCCACAATATACCGGGACTGTAGTACATGAACTGGTGGGGGACCACTGTACCATTTTTCAGTGTTCTCCTTCTTTAGTAGCAACACTTAAGCAGTTCCAGGAATCCAGCCTTCATTCCTTCCTGCTCAGTATTGTCTCCACCAAAGGGCATTCTAGTGTTTCAGCCAAGAACTCTGTTTAAGCCTTACCTGGAAATTCTAGGGCTTGGACCTGAGAGCTCTCAGATTTTGAAATAGGAAAAAGTCCTTCCTTTCTATTATATTCATTTTGTGTTCTGTCCTTTCAGGTGCTGGTTATGTCCCTGAGAAGCTTTATGAATCAACAAGAGGAATAAAGTGATTCAAATATTATTACCCACTTAAAGAATAAGGGGGGAGCCAAGAAGAAACATGGCAGATTATTCTTATAAAGAAACTTCAAACCGCCATTTGCGCTTCAAACTTCAGAGCCTCAGCCGACGCCTTGACGAACTTGAAGAAGCCACCAAAAACCTCCAGAAGGCTGAGGATGAGCTCCTGGACTTGCAGGACAAAGTTATCCAAGCAGAAGGTAGCAACTCAAGCATGTTGGCTGATGTGGAAGCTCTGAGGAAAAGAGTTCTGAAAATAGAAGGAAAAGATGAGGAGATCAGAAAAGCTGAGGAATTGTGTCAGCTGATGAAGGAAAAACTTGAGGAGGAGGAAAGCCTCACCCGAGAGCTGAAATCTGAAATTGAGCGACTTCAGAAGCGAATGGCAGAGCTGGAGAAACTTGAGGAGGCCTTTGGTCGGAGTAAGAACGACTGCACTCAGCTGTGCCTCAGCCTCAATGAAGAGAAAAATCTGACCAAGAAAATCTCAACCGAACTGGAAGTTCTTAGAGCAAAAGTAAAAGAACTTGAGCAGTCAGAAGATAGGCTGGATAAAACCGAGCAGAGTTTGGTGAGTGAGCTGGAAAAACTGAAATCTCTAGCTCTTGTTTTTGTGAGCGAAAGAAAACACTTCACAGAAAAGGAAAAGCAGAATGAGAAGTTAATACAAGAGCTGACTCAAAAGCTAGAACAAAACAATAAATTGAACCGGATAGATCAAACTCGAAACACATCAAATCTGTTGGAACGATCATCCAATAGTATTCTTGAGAGAAACGATCTGAGGATTGACGTTGACTCGACAACTTCAGCACTGTCCTCAAAAGAAACCAGAAGAAAAGGGAGTTTGGACTATCTAAAGCTTGTTGAAAAGGAAACTCGAAACAAATCAGAAAACCAGAAAAATAAAAATCAAGAAGACAACAAAGTGAAGGACCTCAACCAAGAAATTGAGAAACTGAAGACTCGAATCAAACATTTTGAGTCTTTAGAGGAAGAATTGAAAACCCTGAGGGCCAAAAACAATGACTTGCATGACAGTTATTTGAGTGAGCAAAATAAAAATAAGCTCCTCATAGGTCAGCTTGAAGAAATAAAAATGCAAATGAAAAAACAAAAGGAGCTGGAGAACGGTGAGGCAGAAATGGAAGAAATTAATGTGCCTAGCCGCATCAAGCATGAGAGACCCAAACACAGATCTGTCACAGTTGAATCAGCAGTTTCAAAACATAAGTCTCGGGAACTTTCACCTCAGCACAAGCGGGAGAGGACTCACAATCGAGAATTCTCATTCAGCAACGAGGGCGCAGGCCAAGGTAGTAAGCAGGTTACAAGTTCTAATCTGAACAATAGGAGAACACCCAAAGCATCTAGCACGTCTGCATTATTAGACACATTAGCAACTGATAGTAAACGAGGTGATGATAGGTCAGCTTTAGGTGTACAAGTTCCCTCTCCAAAAGGTAGTTGCACCCCACCAGCTGAAGTGAAAAAATCTAGAGAACAGCCATCTGTACTTAGCCGTTATCCACCTGCTGCTCAGGAGCATAAAGCATGGAAGGCCTCTTCAAAGCCCAAGAGTGAGAATGCATTACGAGGAAAGAGTGAAAAAACATCACAGCTGTCGAATGATACTTACCATTGTAAATCGGATGAATCGGAAGACAAGTCCAGAAAAGCAGAAACTACAGTATTGTCTTCTGAAAAGGGAATTAAAGCACCTCTTACAGAATCAACTGTTCTTTTGACGGAGCCAGCCTCAAAAATGAATCGTGGGTCATCTAGTGGGTCTGCTTCATCCTCTCGGCATAATCTCTCTGCAGAAATGTTAGCTGCCGAATCCACCAGCTCTAAAATGGAAACCTTGGCCTCTGTTTCATCTCACAGACCGCACGTAGAAGAGAATTCTGCTTCCCCTGACATTGTAAAGCCTGTACCTTTAGCAAAGTCTTGGCTCATTTCAAGAAGCCAGGAAGATCTCTTGAAGAGTCAACCCATTCCTCAGAAGGAAGAAATAGACCAAACCTCTCTATTAAGTTCTAACGACGGGGACCTAAAATCTACTTCTGCAAGAACCAAAGTCATTAATCCTGGTAGCCATGACAAGTTCATTTCTGCTGAAGAGGCGAGTAAAGCGACAGCCACACCTACTTCTGCTGATTCAGTGGCAAGAAAGGAACCTGTATCCAGAGAATTCACAAATCCCAGAGGAGCCGTTCGGATTTCTCCATTTGAGAATGGCAAAAGTTCATGCAGTGACGAGGAACCTGGCAGGTCTGCCAGGACCAATGCAACTGGTGCCATGACAGGTTTAAAATCCAGAAGGCAATTCAGTCCAAGGGAAGCTCTGAGATCTAAAGCTATCATCAAGCCTGCTATTGTGGAAAAGGATGTAAAGGAAATCATGGGAGGCTCTGGACCAGTGTTAGAAGTCGGCTCTGAAAAACAGCACCCTGTCGTCAAGACTGTGTCACACAAAATGACCAGCAGTATCACTATTTACCCATCTGAGCCAGTCACTCAAAGGACCAACACCAGCGAAGCCACCAAGGAACAGCAACATCTGTCCCCCAGCAATACTAGAGTCATTCCCAATGAGCTCTCTGCAGGAGCAAATGTAGCCAGCACATCGTATGAGAGATCCGTTAACAAAAGCAATGTGTCCCTGAAGTCACCAGAGACTGATAAAAATGAGGGCACTGTGTTAAGAAGCATGATGGAAACAGTAGTCTCCAAAAGTAGCATTATGATAAAACCTTCAGAAATTCCTGAGAAGAACAGTGAACTACCCATGGAGACAATCAATTGGAAGAGTCACAGCTCTTCAGAGGCAAACACATCTGAGATGAAGCATGTTACCGTCAGGAGCACATGGCAAATGAGACAAGGTCTGCAGTCTTCAAAAGATTCTGCAGCCAATATGGACGAGAATACGATCTCTCGGAATCCTTACAGGTCATCCACGGAGCCTGCCAAACTGGAAGGAACTAGTGCACGTATATATGCAATTGAGCAGAATTCCAGAAGGGCCAGTGCCAGCATAAACTCTTGGAATACTCCAGAATTGGACTGTAGAAGGACCAAAAGTAGCTTAAGCGTATCTGAGGTGCCCTGCCAGAAGAGTGACACCAGTGAGCTTCCAACAGTTGTTTCTTGGAATTGCACAGTATTACCAGTAAGTTTGCCTGCACTCTTCTATTTTAAAATGTTTGCATTTAAAATGAAATTATGGTTGCAGTTGAACACGTGGTGAAAACTTAAGAGAGTTATACTGCATGAGGGATGACAGCTCTTTCTTTTGTCACCATCTATCTTCGCCTTAGCTTCTGCCCAATATGAGACCAATGACACTGGCTCCTCTGTTTGATTTATACAGGGAGCAATCATAAACTCTCTGAGGGCCGCTGAGTGGTTATAGAAAGTGTAATACGTGGCACATGTCTGGAGAGAGGGAATTCCATTCGTGAAATGCCAGTTGTGTCACCAGAGGTCTCTCATGTGTCTCTGTGAAGCTTTGTAGCTTAACTGTCTTTCTGGCAATATTCTCTCAGTCTAGGCATGTTGGCAGCATTGAGGGCAGGGTGGGCCTATCAGGTACTTTTTATCCCACATCTGGCATGCTGAAAAGGAGTAGTACAATGCAGCCCACCAGCCTTAGATGCCTTAATTATTTCCATCTATTGACTGCAGTATGGGATGGAGTTACTTCATACAGTTGATGCCATTTCCTCCAATCCTACATGTTGGTCATGGCCTAGGGCAGGATTCCCTAAGCATGTATTTTTCTACTAGGATTTTGGCCAATGTAAAAGAGCTCTAGTGTTTCAGGATATTGCCTGGCTTCAGTACCGGAATGAACTGGGGCTAACAGGCTCAAACTGAACCTGGACAAGACAGACATTTTGTTCCTGGAGAGCATTGCCCTCCCATTTAGCGATGAAGTGCGTAATTTGGGCATTATTCTTGACCCGGCTCTTTCTTGGGGGTCCTACATTGCCGCTGTGTCCAGAGCCGTCTTTAACCAGCTTAGGTTAATCACCCAGCTCCTCCCCTACCTAGGCAAGAGCTCCCTCAGGATTTTGGTGTAGGCCTTGGTCGTTTCCCATAGTGACTACTGAAATGGGGTTCCCTTAAGCCCTGATCCAGAGACTTCAACAGGTTCAGAATGTGGTGGCCACACTGGTGGGGTGTGTATGTGTAAGCAAATTCGACTCCATCACCCCGGTTCTGACTCTCCTTCATTGGTTGCTTGTTGTGTCCTGAGTCAGGTTCAAGGTTTTGACCCTCCACAAAGCTCCTCATGTTTTGGACCCATCTCTCCTTCCTGTCATCTGCTCAGCGCACAAGATCATCTCAGTTGATGCTTCTCTGGATGGCCACTCTTAAGGGTAGCCCATAAGTCTTTTTCAAGAGGTAGGGCTTTATTCACGGAGGCTCCAAATTTGTGGAACCAGCTTCTGGAGGAACTCTGCCTAGCCCCTTCTCTGTAGATATTTAGGAGGCAACTAAAGACATGGCTTTATAGGAAAGCTTTCCACACCGACCCTAGCTGATCACCCATTCCATTTTATTTTCTGTCCTCTTTGATTCCTATATGATTGTTTTGCATATTCTGGTTTTGTGATTATTAGCATTCTGCTTTTAGTACTGTTATTTTTATTCACTGTCTGTTTAGATAGATAGATAGATAGATAGATAGATAGATAGATAGATAGATAGATAGATAGATAGATAGATAGATACCGCCTATTTATCTAAGTAGATAAAGAGGTACCGCTGTAAAAAGAGGTGTGTGTATATATATCACATATAAATATATCTATATATTTATCTACTTGCATTTACATGCAGTATAAATATAAATATATTTGTATATTTATCTACTTGCATTTACATGCTTTTGAACTGCTAGGTTGGCAGAAGCTGGGATTAACAATGGGAGCTCACTCCACTGTGTGGTAGCCAGGATTCAAACCACTGAGCTGCTGATTTTGCAGCTGACAGTTTTAGTGTTCTAGCCCACTGAGGCACCACACCCCTTCCCTATATATAATTATTTTTAATTTTTATATAATAAAAAGTTGCAATTATATCATGCAAGCATTTAACAAGAGTGTTTTGACATACAAAAAGAAAAGAGAACAAAAAAACAAAATATTAATATTAACAGCATCCAGAAGACTGGTTCTGTTTTCAACAATTTCCTGAAAACAAGGAGGGAAGAAGCCTGTTGTATCTCCGGTAGTGGCCTGTTTATTCTAGAGACTGGGAGCCACCGCTGAGAAAGCCTAACTCCCTGTCTTTGCCTTCCTGGACTCCCTCATTGTGGCATTTTGGATTCCTCTCACATGGATTGAGAGGAGTAGGTGAAAGGGATATCTCATTTCTGGGATAGCTGTTCCAACAAGTATCAAGGTCATTATTTATTTATTCATTTATTGGATTTATTTATTGGATTTATATACAGTACCACCCATCTGGCATGAATAAACTATTAAGGGCTTCATTGATCATAACCAGCACCTTGACTTGAATACAGAAACTAAGGGCGTTTATACATGACCCCTAAACTCCGGGGCAAATGACTCCCAGCTCCGGAGCTTAAAAATGTTTACCCACCAGCTCCGGAGTTTACAGGAAAATAGGTGCAACCACGCCCACTTTAGCGCGTCCCAGCGTACCTTTCAAGTACCTGCTCTTCTGTCCTGAAAATTCCTTGATGCGGTGTAAAGATAGTGAGTGCGGGGCTCTCCTCCCTTCTGTTTGTTGTTTTTTTGGCTCCCACCCCTTTAAGAGCTACTTTTACAGAGACAGGAATCTTGCCGGCAAGAGCGAGAGCCAGAAGGAGAGCCAGAACGGAGGTGAGGCACGATCTTTTCTTCCTTTTTTTTCTCCCTCCCCTCACGCAGTCAGCAGCCAGGAAGTGCGGAGGGGTGGGGAAGCAGGAAGAGCGACAAGCCTCTAAGATTTCTGGTCCGAATTTAAGTGGCCAGCAGATCTTAGGGGTCGTGTAAAAGTGCCCTAACAGGGAGCCATTGAAGGCGCATCAAGACCAGGGATATATGATTGAATTTACTAATCTCAGATATCAGACTGGTGTCCCCATTTTGGACCTCTTGAAGTTTCCATACTGTTTTCAAGCACAATGTTAAAAGTAGTCTATTTTTGAGACTGCCAGTGTATAAACCACTGTTCGTAAGCATTTCTTATGCAGGTAGGGGCCCAACTAGGCAGTCAACCAGATCTGAAAAGAGGTGCTCCTGGCCACGGATGATATTTGAGCCTCTGTAGAGAGTGCTGGGTCCGGGAGTGCCCCCAAAACTAAGGACCCGGCCTTTCAGGGGCTAGTGTAACCATGTCAAAGCAAGGCAAGTTTCCCTCTAACCATACTGATGACAGTGCACCCAAAATCTCCATATGAATTCTCCAAGCAGCTTCATTGGGAAGATGGTCAATCCCAGCAGGGACCCCATAGCAGAGGTCCCAAAGGGTGGAGGAGGAGATAGCATCCTAAGCTGTAGCATCTAGGATTGGCCATCAAAGAAGGATTAGAATCATCAGTGAATGAATCATTCATTTCAGTAGGTTTTCCAGAAGAATGCCATGGGCAACAGGAACAAAGGCTGCAGAAAGATCCAGGACACTCATCTTGGCGGCCTCCCCTAGGAGATGGTTATGCAGGGAAACCATTGCTGTATCAGTACCATGCCATGGCCAGTGAATGGCCACCAACCTTTCCTGTAACTTGCCCCAAAATGGGTGATTTGAGGTGGGCCTGTAGTTCAAATCATCGGTCGCCAAATTAGTTTTCTTAAGAAGGGACTTTATTATCATTCCTTTTAAATAGGAGGCTACACGATTTTCCTAACTGAAACATAAATGATATATGATGCACTCTGCCATCATATCCTTGGCAGATTTTAATAGCCACAACAGGCAAGGATCTAAAAAAGAGGTAGTTGCTTTACATGATGCCAGTGTCTTTGTCTACGTCTTTAGGCATTACTAAGTGAAACTGATCCACTAAAACCAGTCTAGATTGTGCCTTAGACACCTCAATATGATCTACTGGGATAGGATCAGTTTCGGGTCTCAAATGAGCTGCTGGGTTGGTTGCAATTCTCTACACTTGGTTGTATTGTTTGCATCTGTAAGAGACTTTAGAACGCTTGAAAAAATTCTGTCTGTGTCCGATGGCTGCAGTAACCAAACTGATGTTGTAGCCTCTTTTTGCCAACTTAAGTGCATTACAGTTTTTGCCAGACATCTTAGGGCGTTTATACACAACCCCTAAACTCCGGGGCAAATGGCTCCCAGCTCCGGAGCTTAAAAATGTTTACCCACCAGCTCCGGAGTTAACAGGAAATTAAGTGCGACCCCGCCCACTTTAGCGCATCCCAGCGCAGCTTTCAGGTACCTGCTCTTTGGAGGTGAAAATTATTTGATCCGGTGTAACGATAGTGAGTGCGGGACTCTCCTTGCTTCTGTTTGTTGTTTTTTGGCTCCCGCCCCTTTAAGAGCTACTTTTACAGAGACGAGAGGCAGAACGGAGGTGAGCGGCATGCTTTTCTTTCTCTTTTTCTCCCTCCCCTCACGCAGCCAGCAGCCAGGAAGTGCGGAGGGGTTGGGGACACAGGAAGAGTGACGAACCCCTAAGATCTCTGGTCCGAATTTAAGTGGCCAGCGGATCTTAGGGGTCGTGTAAAAAGGCCCTTACTGACTGCAGCCAGATTGCATTCCAAGGAAGCTTTCTTTCATCTGCTCTCTAGCCATATTTGTAATTGTTTCAAAGACAATTCTGGAAACCAGCTGGCTCAGGGGTGAGTGGTATTACCTATGTGATTCCCACGCTAGTCTGCTGGTCCAACACAAGTGAAAGAATCCCAGGGCTGGGTCTGAATGGGAAGAAATCCTTCTGACCTTAATAAATTTCTTATAAACTTTGGCAACACCCCTGCTCCGTCCCTGTCATGTTCCATGATGCAGGATGGAATATTCTGGGGGGGGGGGGGGAGGGGGGGCATATAAGGGGCAGACCGACTCCACCTTTCACACACACCCAGGTTTGGTTGTACAAAACCAGGTTATCCTTTTTCATTTCTCTAAGATCAGAAATTAGTTCAAATTTATTTTGGATTGATCTGGCATTCAGCAGCAGCATGAGCAGGTCAGGTGGCTATCTGATATAATTACCGTACCTTGATTCAGCTGCTGAGAGGAGTTAACTGGCAGAATTATTTTTATTTATTTAAACATTTCTAACTTGCCCCATATTATCGGATCTCAGGGTAGGTTACAAAACTGCATAAAACTAGTTTAAAGCTTGAGGTATTTAAACTAATTTTAAATCAAACAATAATTAAAACTCTCAGACATTTTAGAACAGTAAGACATGGCACTAAAACCTCTGAAGGCCATGATGTTGAACTCCCAAAGGCTCTAATGAATAAGTACCGCTTGTCTTGGTGCGGAAATGATGCAGTGCCAATAGAGCCTTCAGGGGGAGGTAATTCCAATGCTGGGGTGCTACATCAGAACAACCCCCCCCCCCAATGTATACATAACAAACTGTTCTCCGTGGTGGCCTACAGAGGAGCACCACCCTAGCACATGTCAAGTTTATATAGGGAGACACGCTCCATCAAATATCCAGATCCTGAGGCTTTACAAATCATTGCCAACACCTTGAACTCAAACAAGAAGCATATTGACAGCCTTCTTGTCCCTTGGTCTGTCTTGTGACCAAGCTGGAGCACCTCTGTATTTCCTAGATAAAGCTTCAATTTGTTCATCATCTTCCTGCCCATTTCTGACCTCAGGTATTGTTTCAGGGCAGAGACAACTCCCTTAGATTTAGATGGAAAGCAGAGATAAGAGTAAGGCATCCCATATTGGTGACATTGATTCCCCAAACCTATATCTTCGGCTTTGCCCCACAAGGTGTACGGTCTCTCTTTTTAAAAGTACCGTGTTTCCCCGAAAATAAGACACTGTCTTATATTTATTTTTTCTCAATAAGACACACTAGGGGTTATTTTCAGGGGATGTCTTACTTTTATTAAGTATAATATGCTTGGATGTCAGCCCTGCACACAACCATAGCCACGACCATCACTAGGTCTTATTATCAGGGTAGGACTTATATTTAACAAATGCATAGAAATCCTGCTAGGGCTTATTTTTTTGGGAGGTCTTATTTTCGGGGAAACAGGGTACCTTTAATTTAAAATTCCTATATTAATATTTTAATTCCTTTTAAAATACTGGCAACGGAACGCTGTTTTTTATCTTGTTTGTTATTTTTGTCCAGTTCCTTGTATAAGCTGTAAAAATCATTGTTCAATAGAAAAAGTATGATTGCTACACCATGACAATTACCTGTATAAAACAAAAGAAAATATATTAGTTAAAAACTTAAAAGCATATCTGGTGGGGAGAAGCTTTCACTCACTGTTAGGCACTCTATCTAGTTTTTTGTTCTCTCTCTCTCTCTCTTTCTCTCTCTTAATTAGAACATTTGACTCCATCAAGGAGAGCCAGGTGTGGAGTGATGGTTCAGGAGGCAGAGGCAATGGCGTTGTCCACACAAGCTAGATACTGAATTTGCCTGCATGGGCAAGTCCCAGTGGCTACTTGATTTGCAACACATAAGAAATGCACAACGCTGCTAGAAGATGAGACTACATTCAGGAAAGACTGGGATCTAAATTTTGCAAACACCTTAGGTTAGAATAAAAGTTTTCAAATGGCTGACATGTATAAAAGAGGTGCAGATTTATATACAGTGGTACTTTTTATAAAGGAATCAATTCGTTCCAAATGAAATTATGTTAAGCAAATTTTCCTTTATACAAATTCCCATAGGAATGCATTGAAAATTAATCCCATTTTTATGTTGTGATTTTCCCCATAGAGATTATGTTAGGAAAATCTCGTTTTTTATGTTGTAAAATGCAGCCAAGTGGGGTGCACTGTATAACAAAAGGGTCTGTTTGAGAGTAGTTTACGTGAATGCACGCCAAGTGGGTGAGTATTTGCACGTTGAGAGGGATCAGATGCTTATCTGTGGCCCAGCTCACAATCTGCTCAAGAACATAAGAACATAAGAAGAGCCCTGCTGGATCAGGTCAAAGGCCCATCTAGTCCAGCTTCCTGTATCTCACAGTGGCCCCACCAGATGCGTCTGGGAGCGCACGAGACTAGATATCTGTCTCCTGCTACCGCTCCCCTGCATCTGGTCCTTGAAGTACCCTGGCTTTAAGCCTGGAGATTACACATCTCCATCATGGTTTGTAACCCGTGATGGACTTTTCCTCCAGGAATCTAGGCCAGATGCCATCACCACATCCTTTGAGAGGGAGTTCCACAGGCTAACAACACGCTGGGTGAAAAAATATTTTCTTTTGTCTGTTCTTACTTTCCCAGCCCTCAATTTGAGTGTATGTTCCCTAGTTCTGGTATTTGGTGAGAGGGAGAAGAGCCTCCGTCTATCCACTTGACTCATGCCCTGCATCATTTTGTATGGTTCAATCATATCCTCCCTCAGGTGCCTTTTTTCCAGACTAAAGAGCCCCAAATGTTTTAGCCTTTCCTCATCAGGGAGGACCCCCAGCCCAGTAATCATTTCAGTTGCTCTCTTCTGCGCCTTTTCCAGTTCTACTATGTCTTTCTTGAGATGCGGTGACCAGAATTGTACACAATACTCCAGGTGCGGCCTTACCATCATTTTGTAGACTGGTATTATAATGTTGGCTATTTTATTTTCAATCCCCTTTTGGATAATCCCTCACATGGAATTGGCCTTCTTTACCGCTGCCACACATTGATTGGGTAGACACCTTCATGGAGCTGTCCACCAACACACCAAGATCTCTTTCCTGATCTGTCATGGATAGCTCAGAGCCATGAGTTGATAGATAAAGTTTTGATTTTTTGCCCCAATATGCATTACTTTACATTTGGCTACATTAAAACACATTTGCCATTTCGCAGCCCATTCCCCCAGTTTGCTTGCATCAGTGGTATCAGATTGGGCGAATGACTTTGAATGTCACTATGGGAAGACGGAGTGATGACATCATTCATTAGTGATTAGAAGTGATAGTCATAAACAACTCCTGCATTTCTCTGATAAATTATATATTTCTCTATATTTCATGGTGTGCCACTTAGGATGGCCATTTTAATTACCATGAGTACAAATGCCAGTCTTGGTTCTCTGAACATGTTTCCTTCTACATAGGAGAAAGCTATCATCAAGACTGGGGGAACCTAAATGTGATGGAAACACACACACACCTGAGGACTAAGCAGACATAAAATGGTGACTGAGGCCCTTTCTACACGACCCCTAAACTCCGCCGCAAATGGCTCCCAGCTCCGGAGCTTAAAATTGTTTCCCCACCAGCTCCGGAGTTTACAGATAATTAAGTGCGACCACGCCCACCTAAGTGCGTCCCAGCGCACTTTTCAGGTACCTGCTCTCTGGAGGTAAAAATTCCTGATGCAGATATAACGTAGTGACTGCCCGGCTCTCCTTTCTTCTGTTTGTTCTTTTTTTGCCCCCCGCCCCTTTAAGAGATCTGAATGCAGTGCCGGGACGGCAGAACGGAGGTGAGCGGCATTCCTTCCTTTTTAATCCCTCCCCTCACGCAGCCAGCAGCCAGGAGTGCGGAGGGGGTAGGAACGCAGGAACAGCGACAAACCCCTAAGATCTCTGGTCCGAATTTAAGTGGCCAGCGGATCTTAGGGGTCGTGTGAAAAGGCCCAGAGAGAGAGGGAGAATGGAAAATCATAGAAAGGGTGGTAGAAATGGAGTGTGCCAAAGAGGATGTGGATGGCCAGGATTATTCCACACTGCAAGATTTTGGCTGCAGGTCCCATGTGTACAGAAAAAAATAGTAGGGCTAGGAGATGTCAATGAGATGGTGTCAGAATACTGTGGAAGATTTTCAGACAGATAGAAAAATTAATCCCATTTTATACATTTAGAATGCAATGAGCCAGGATGTGCTTGTTATATCCAGATGGGCTGTCAAAATTCCTGCTTTGTAAATGTTGTGCACCTCTCCTTAGATGTCTCTTTATTGTGTCCCAATACTGTCACACAGATAGGAAGGACTTCTTTTCTCCTACTCAAGAAACGTGTCTGTGTTTCGATAACATAGATGCCTGCTAATGGCAGATCAGTAACAGAAAGTACTTCCTAAACTAAAAACATGCTAAGTAGAAGCAATGGTGGAAAGTTCAAAATGTGTATATGGAGAAATATGAGAGATGAATAATTGATTATTTTGGAGTGGAAATAAAAGCCAATATCAGTGGAGTTTAATTACACAGTTTATAGAGGCAACATCGGCAGATTAAGAAAATAAAGGAACTTTGGACAGGAGAATCCTCAAATACCTGTGCAGATTATTCAACTGCAGTACATTTTTCATAGGACTATAGGAAGCTGGCCAGTCTCTGGAGCTCAAATCATGAATGTAAAATTCAACTCTTGAATAGTGCAACTAGTATTTGTTCCATTTTTTTCTAGACACTAGAAATTTACTTTTTAGGATTATATCTCCTGCAATTAAACACATAAGAACAGCCTTGCCGGAACAGGCCACAGGCCATCCAGTCCAGTATTCTGTCTCACACAGTGGCTCACCATTTGCTTCAGGGTATTCCCAAGCAGATGTCTTCACCTGCTTACGATTCCCTACAAAGGGTATTGAGAGATATCCTGCCTGGAGGTTGTCCTTGGGTATCCATAATGATAGCCATTGATACCCCTGTTCTCCATCAACTTGTCCAATTCTTTCTTAAAGCTGTCAAGGCTGACAACTGTCACCACTTCTTCTGGCAGGGAGTTCCACAGACCAGTGATCTTCTGGGTGAAAAATTCCCCAGCCATGTTGCAGTGGCTATGATGGCTCTGGGAATTCTTTGAGCTTTAGTCTGAAAAAGTAACTTAAGTTGTCTTTCTCTTGTAGACCTTAGAGTAGTCTCCCACCCAGACATATAGACTGCAGCTATAACTGTGCTCTTGACCTGGGGTTCAGTCCCAGGTAGCCGGCTCATGGCTGACTCACCCTATTATCCTTCCAAGGTCAGTAAAATGAGTACCCAGCTCATGGGGGGGGGATGTGTAGCCGGCATAAATAAATTGTAAACCACCCAGAGTGCTTTAAGTGCTATTGGGCGGTATATACTGCAAGCAGAACACTTTGCTTTGCATTTGCTAAACATGCCCAGTTCTTTCACTCTTTCCAGGCCCCTGATCATTTTTGTTGCTCTCCTCTGAACTTGTTCCAGTTTGTCAGCATCTTTCTTGAAGTTTGGTGTCTAGTATTGGACACAGTACTCAGGTTGAGGCCTAACCAGTGCTTAATAGAGGGGTATGCACCTCACGGGATTTGGAAATTATACTTCTTTTAACGCAGCCTAAAATAGCATGTGCCTTTTTTGTGGCCACATCACAATGTCGGCTTATACTCATTTTATAATCTACCAGCACTCCAAAATCCTTCTCACATGTAGTATTGCTGAACCAAGTGTCCCCCATCTTCTCACTGTATATTTGGTTCCTTCTTCCTAAGGTGCAGTACTCTGCGCTTATCTCTGTTAAATTTCATTCTGTTGGTTTCAGCCCAGTGCGCCAGTCTATCAAGATCATTTTGAATTTTGTTTCTGTCTTCCAGGGTATTACCTATTCCACCCATTTTTGTGTCATCCGTGAATTGGACAAGCATCTCCTGCCCTCTCTTCCCCAAGTTATTAATAAATATGTTGAAGAGCACTGGACCCAGGACTGAGCCTTGGGGTACCCCACTTGTTACCTTCTCCCTCTTTAGAGAAGCAGCCATTAATCATCACTCCTTGAGTACAATTCTGTAGCCAATTTTGTATCCCACCTTACACTTTATTTATCTAGCCCATACCTGGTTAGCTCACTGATCAGGATATTATGAAGAACTTTGTGAAGATTCTTGGTCATCCAGCTGATGTTATCTTGAAGTTGAGTCATGGCAACTGGACTTCTTTTCTTTGCACCTTGACAGAGAAGATAGGTCACAATACATAGGCCTCGCCACTAACTTTCCTCAGACTGATGAAGCTGCTTGGATGAGTAGTGAAACGTTTTGATCTCACAAGAAAAGAAGTCCAGTTGCCATGTCTCAATTTCCAGATATGGAGAACTTTGTCAAAAGCTTTGCTGAAGTCAAAATATATTATGTTTACAGGATTTCTTCTGTCTACCAGAGAGGTTACCTGATCAAAAAATGAGATCAGATTAGTCTGGCAGGATTTGTTCTTGACATCTGATGAAACACTGTTGTGCTCTTCCTTATAATTCTTCTCATTTATCAGTGCCCTAAATGTTAGACTAGTGTCAGATTACTAAGCACCATCTCTAGGATCTCTCTTTGCACCATTACAACACAGTTTTTACTGAAAGTAGAAACACTAATTCAGAAATGAAGATACCCGTTGTTAGTGGTGGTGAGCCTTCGGCACTCTAGATGTTTTGGACCACAACTCCCAGAATTATGAGCCTAGATTGCCAAGGACAAAGGACTGTGGGAGTTGTGGTCCAAAACATCTAGACTGCCGAATGTCCACCACCACCGTTATAGCCAGACCCATCCCAGGGTTCCACCTAAGGCTCAGGCTGTTGATTAACTAATAGCTGTTTGCTATCAAATGTAGGTCAGGGCTTTCCAATTTGTTCTAGTCCAATTGAATAGTACAGATACTAATTGCTTCTAGGTGAACCCTTTGTAAATTGGTCTCTTTCCACCCTCCTCCCCGTTATAGTTGTTTTTAGTATATTTCATAAAATGAATGTGTAACTAGGTTAACTGATGCCATCTTTCTTACAGACTAGTAGCTTCCGTGGCTTGACCAATATAGCTGAAATAATAGTACCATTTTAGGACCTTTATCAGCAAAGTCCTTTGTGTACATTTGCTTATGGTAAAGATCCCTAGTGGAACCGCCCATGTTTGTATAGATAAAACTGAAGCTACTCAGTTGCTGACATTCATAAGGAGCTTACAATAATAAAAAGTTCCTAGAGCATAGAATATGTATTCCTTCTGGCAGATAGAAAACAGGTGTCAAGCACAGGCTCTTACATACTTGTGAAACCAGAAGGTGTTAGGAATGTGTGCTTATGGATTGTTTAATTATTTTCAAGGGAGGGTACAGAATTATTATTAAGTATTTCTGGGTTTGGCTATTGTCCTCCCTTGAGAGTGCCTAGCAGCTTGATGTGGGTCCTAAATATGTACTAGATTCCCCTCTGCTGGTGGCAGTTGGTACGTTCAGAGCCTCCTTTTTGAAGGTGTTTTTAAATATGTAAATACAGTAGTAACTCGAAGCCTCCGCGGATAAACCTTGACCTTACAGGATATACCTATTTCAAAAAAAGTAGTTCAATATGTGTAAGCACCCCCCCCTTAACAGTAATATTTCATTGTGAGTTTTTGTGAACTACAATCCATTGACCAAAAACCCTGTTGCTCAATACAGAAGTTAGCTCCTCTGTACACAAGCACAATTCAAAGTGCTGGTTCTAACCTAAATGACTAGGCTTCAAGCTATCCGAAGGACAGCCTCTCCCTTTCTTAGCTTTCCTGGCTGTTAAGCTCTTCCCTTCTCCTGCCCACCTTAACAAGAGCACTTGATAGGGACATGGGAGAGGCCCTTTTCTGTTGTTGCTTATAGACTTTGGAACTCCCTCCCACAGGAGGCCAGGCTGGCCCCATCTTTGCTGTCCTTCTGATAGTGGGCAAGCTTTCCCCCTTAGTGACTCGCTCCCTGAGTGGGATTTTAAAATGGATTGTTGTACTTCCTGCTTTGAATGTTTTTGGTGTTGCTTTTATATACTGTTGTTTTAGTGTGGTCTGTGTTTGATCCATTCAGTATTGTATACTCACTGTTGTTAGCTTTACATACTGTCTTTTACTGTTGCAAGCTGTCTTTTTAAAGGAAAAAAATGGGGTAAAATAAAATAAAATTCAGTTGGTTCAAATGGGACTACTACAACTGCAACTTTCTTTAGCTGCCTAGATGCCCTAAGTACATCCGATCTCTCCTGATTTCGGAAGCTAAGCACGGTCAGCCCGGGTTAGTGCTTGGATGGGAGGCCACCAGGGAATACCAGATGCTGTAGGCGCCTGGAGTAGGAACTGGCAAAACCACTCCAGAATTCCTGCCAAGAAAACTCCATGGACATGGGGTCACGAAGAGTCGGTCACGACTGTAATGACACAACACACAACACACACAACTGCAACTTTCTTATCACTGTACACATACATTGACTCCTGGTTTCCCACAAATATGTTTTGTTGATAACCAGATTTAGAGGGATGATGCTGGAAATGGTGATTCTCTTTAATAACTTTTCCAAGCAAGCTGTTCTATTCTGCAGGAACAGAAGGTCACCTTGGAAGAAAAAGGGCATCCTATTTCAAATCACTCAATTCTCTCCCCCACCCCTTCTGATTTTGCTATAGGACGAAAGCAAAGATATTCCCAGTTCCAGAAGAAAACATTTTGGCTCCACGGAGCAGCTTACTTGGGCTGAGACACCGAGGAGGAGGCCGAACGCCAAGCTGGAGCCACACCGCCACCAGTCAGGCAGCAAAGCCGAGGAAAGGAGATATTGGTCCAAAGGCTATTCAGAAGACAACTGAACCAGCCAAGGGTAGGTGAGCTCTGAGGGGTGTGGGGTTGCAGCAAGAGATTTTCATCTAGTATTCAAAGGACTGCAGCATCTCAGCTGTTGCAGCTGGGCTTGGAGCCTGGGGACGTTTTTTCTTTTCTTTCTTTTTGTAAAAAAAAGATGAGTTGAGCCGTGTGACCAGAAAAACAAATTCAAAAGGAGATTTTTGTACTATACTAGTCAGAATCTTTCAGGCATTGTCGCTGTTGGCTATGTTAGTTGGGCAATTCTGGTACCACTAGACCCAAAACGTTTTGGCAAGGATGTGTGTGTAGGCTCTTCCGTGCAAATAAATTCTGGATTGATTGTTGGGCCATTTATGGCATAGCCCCTTTCGAACAGTCCTCACTGCCAGCCTGCCAGGTGAGAAAAACGCCATCTCCCAGTGGAACGTGTCATTTTCTCCCAGGACATTCAGTCTGGTGCTGTAGTTCAAGCTGTGAGAACAACTTGACTGAGCCATGAAAATTTCTTTGGTTGGTCACACATTCCAAGGCTGACCCTGTCTTATAGGATTTTTGTGACAATATAGAGGGTGGATAGAAATATGTCTACTCTGCTGTGTTCTTCTGGAAATGGTAGGGTAAAATTTTTAATGATAACAACTACAGTTAGGGTGATGAAAATTGTTACTGTGATACTTTGAATTGTGATTTGGTTGCTTAATATACTTTGCTTGCCCCACCTGGGACAAAATTCTGTCCTGATGTCATATAACAAATGTAAGCAAACAAATGTAAGATGTGTTGGGCTACTGTTTACTTGAGGTAATGAGAGTCCAACCATCTGCAGGAAGTTCAATCTGGGAAAGTTTACGAGCAGCAGCTGTTTATAATAGCCAATGGAAGAAAAAAACCCAGTAATACCTTGTAAGACAAATGCCCCTTAAGATGAAAAACTTGTGTAAAACAAATGTAATTCCCAGGGATAAGAAAAACTCGTAAGACAAATTTTTCCTTCCCGTTTACATTTGCCTTACGAAGTACCATTGATCCTCACCCAGCCTGGGCTGTTTGCAAGGGAACAGCCCAGGCTAGGTGAGGATCACAGGGTCCCTGCTTTGCCCACCAAATTGATGGGCAAAACAGGGTCCCATTGATCTTTGCCCAACCCGTGCGGCTTGGAAGGGAAGCGGGGGTGGTGATCCACTGCCGCCGCTTGCCTTGCAACTCTCCCAGGCTGGAAGAAGATCCATGGGCCCATGCTCTGCTCCGATCCCTCCGATCCCGGGGACATGAGCATGTTTGGGTGGCTCGGTTGGGTTGGAAGAGAGGCACGCCAACTGAACTGCACGAACTGAACTGCACGAACTGAACTGCACGAACATGCACCCATCCAGCCCTCCTCCTCTTCACCGGAGTCTGAGCGCCCAGGTGAAGAGGAGGAGGAGGAGGGCTGGATCCTTTTGAATTTCCCACTGTACACGCACCCTTGCTGGTGCAGCGGGAGATTCAAAAGGATCCCACCCTCCACCAATCACCTTCTCAGCCAGGCATGTGCTGGTGGTCATGGGGCGGTTGCCTGGCTGAAAAGGAGATCGGCGGAGGGCTGCCCCCTCAGTCAAGGGCAGACAAAGGCTGCTGTTTGCAAGCCTCCCCCAGAGCTGATTTGGACAGGTCCGACCTGTCATAGTCAGCTGTCTGGCGGGGCTGCAGGAAGCAGCCTTCCTCTGCCCTTGATTGAGGGGGTTGAGACAGCCTTCCCATAGGAATGCATTGAAAACCTATTAATCCAGTCCCTTCGGAACAGATTGATTTTCAATGCATTCCTATGGGAAACAGCACCTTGCTAGAATTTTTCATAAGATTAATTGACCTGCAGAACGAATTAAATTCATCTTAGGAGGTACCACTGTGTGTGTGTGTGTGTGTGTGTGTGTGTGTGTGTGTGTGTGTGTGTGTGTGTGTGTGTGTGTGTGTGTGTGTGTGTGTGTGTGTGTGTGTGTGTGTGTGTGTGTGTGTGTGTGTGTGTGTGTGTGTGTGTGTGTGTGTGTGTGTGTGTGTGTGTGTGTGTGTGTGTGTGTAACATTTATTCCCCACCTGTTGGCTACAGCCTAAGCCACTGATGGCGAACCTTTTAGAGACCGAGTGCCCAAACTGCAATTCAAAAGCCACTATTTTTTCACAAACTGCCAATACAGCCATTTAACCTGAATGCAGGCGGCTGTGAATGGCGATGTCGAGTGCCCAAAGAAAGGGCTCCGAGGGCCACCTTTGGCACCCGTTCCATAGGTTCGCCAACACTGGTCTAAGCCTTGGTGTCCCACCTTTGGCCTTCTCATTCACCACTTTGAGAAGCAAGAGTGCTGTACCAGTTAGCTCCCTGGTCTGACTCAGGAAGGTTCTTTCTGTTCTTCCAGTTCAGTGACTCAATACTTGTGCCTTTTGCTGCCAGCGCAAGAAAAGTTTGAATTAAAAAAAGACACTTTAGAATCTCTGCCATGTAACACAAGCTATTTCATTTCTCTAATTCCTCAGCTTTAGCAGTATGTGGGCACTCAGTTCACAGAGGTGGTTGTCCCTGTTGGGAGCACATCTAGAAACAATTTGAACCCTCAACCACCAGATTGATAGCACAAATGAGAATAGTCTGATTTTGAAAGTGTGGATGGGTTGTGCAAATCCACAAACTGGTGCATGATGCAACTGCTTTCCCCCTTTTCTCACTTCACCAGGATCTCTCCCATGCCAGCAGCGTGATCTCCAGAAGCTGAACTTCAACTTACTTCCAATGCTGGCCTTCCCTGCAGCCAGTCCACCACTGGGATGTGTACAATGTCTTGACTTTTTAAAACTCTTTAAAACTCAAGGCCTAGGCCCTCATGTAGCCTTGGAAAGATTTTAAAATATTTTATTTTAAAGGTGGGTTTGTGTTTTGTTCTCCACCAAGGAGAAAGCTGCAGGGATGTTGCTCAGGGGAAATCTCATTCCATCATCTTAGAAAGCTTGAATCAACAATAACCAATTGTAGCTCCAGAGGCATCCTGGACCCTTTGAGAAGATGGATGTGAACTCCATCTTTTCGACCATTTCCAGAATCAAGCACTTTTTTTTGTCTCTTTGGTGTGGTAGCCTTTGCCAATGGAGTGCTATCCCAGGTGCATATATCTGCAGGGTATTAAGCCCAGAATCTACACAAAAGCCATGGATTGGCCCAACAAGTGTCCGTCATTCATCATGGATTTGTGCTCTTCCCTCTCCAGAGAGCAGTTTACACTTGACCCGGATGCCCCATGGTGTGGTGCCTCAAACGTACCGTGATGTGCATCTTTAAAAGGGACAGTTTGGGAGAAGGGGGACAATGCTTCTCCTCAGACCAGTCTGCTCTTCCATCCCATCCTATCCGCCTGCACTGCTGGCCCCCTCGTCACAAATGTTTTGCCGTAGTCCAGCCTACAAGCAGTAAACGGAGACACCACCACCACCACCTTCATCCACTGCTGTCTCTGTAAATTAGGGGCTGAGGGTGCAACTTTCATTCCTTGGAACTTACTTCTTTTCCTTGATTGCAAAGCAGTTTCTCAGACTGCTGGACTAGAAAGAACCAATCCTGTAGACCCAGACTGGAATGGATTGGCCAGAACTGCAATCAAATCTTGCTCCAGGTCAAGCAGGGACAGCTTTCTTTTATTGTGGGAATTGTGTTACTTGAACATATTGCCTGTGGTCCCAACACACATTGTATAGCTTCCTCACTGGCCCAGGAGTCGGGGGTTGGGGATGTAACTGGCTGAAGAGGAAGAAGAGTCTCCTTTATTCAACACCTCAATACATTTGCAGGATTGGCGCAGGGGAGACACATTTCTTTATTTCTGCTACCTCACTATTCACTTGCATGGGCAATGGGACCAGCAGAGACTCATCCAGGGACCTAGTAATTGCCCTCCTTCCATTCACAAATCAGATGACTCGGTTTCACATCAGCTCCCAGTCTTCCTTCACGTGTTTGTCACAAAAAGGCTCAGGTGCTGCTGTACTGTACCTCTTAATGCTTGCCTTCCTGCTCCATCATCATCTCATCCAATTTACTACTTGCGGGCTTAAGTGTTTGGGATAAACTTGTCTGCTGCCCCATTTTGGGTCCCTTGACAACCGTGATGTGTTCATTGACTTGCCGAACATGTAAAGCAGCCCCCTGGATGTTGTGGCCCACAACTCCCATTGACCCTTGCCAACAGAAGTAGTCAGGGATGATAGGAGCCCTGGTTCAAAACATCTGGAAGGTACCAAGTTGGGAAATAATGGTATTAATAATTGCCACTGTCAAGTACTGGCTATCAAGATGATAGGCAGCGCATGAAGTCCTTTGGATGTTGATTTCCAGGGCCTCATTCACACATGCAGATAATATCATTTGTCATGGCCAAACAGTTAATATGTATCTTGAAAGGACCCTTTGTAAGCCATCTTTTAACGTATCACCATGCGTGATCAGATGATTATGTTTTGATGAGAGGGTTCAAAGGAATGTACTAAGAAAAGTAGTCGGGTGCAGAATTCCTCACCTGTGTGTTTTCCTTCCATCTCTTTCAACACATCCACCAGTTCTCCCTGCAAATCCCCTCCACCACTGCATGCTTATTAGCAGGAGGGGAACATAGGTTTAAGAACTGTGGTTATATCCTGCTAAGTCCCTTTTTGCTCCAAGACTTCCATCTAAAGTCAGATTAATGTTAGACCTTGACATTTTCCCCCCTCTTTTGCGATGTGCACACACTAGCCGCATTCAAGCCATAGAACCAATGTGTTTTTACAGAACACAAATCCAATTTTCCTCCGTTCCATCTGGCTCCAGCCCACCACTTCATTTGCCTCACATTTATTTGAGCATCTGGGCTAGGGATACAGCATTCTGGTATCTAAATGCCTCCCCAGTTCCCTCCCAGTGAAAGTTAAATGAATCAAATATATGCTGGCATTTACATGGCAGTGTTCACTAACAGGAATCAGGAATGAAATACTGAAATTTTAAGTGAAAAGTGACACCCCCTTTTTGGTTAGAAGCAGGGATTCACAATCCAATTGGCATTTTTGTCTAGCTCTTGAACATGACGATACATCCTCACTATTGCCTGACTCAGAGCCAATAATGTGGTTGAACTTTAAGTGTTTCAAAACAAGGAAATGGCTTAGCATTTTTTTTTTTTTGCCTTTTAACACCTTGAAACATCATACCTACATCCTGAGCCTTTCCCTCATACATTAGGTTTTGTTCAGCACTCCATAGTTGATCTGTTTGTGAACATGTGAAGCACAGCATGTGGGCAATGCTATAGAGGTTGTTAGACGAGCTGTCAGCCAAGTTGGCAAAGTTCCCAGTAAGCCAAGCTGCAGATTTCCAAGGTGTGACAAAAGTTTACATGTCTTGAGTTTGGCTAATAAAATGATACCATTATCACATATTCTAATCACACAATGGGCTGATGGGTCTGTTCTTTTCTGTGTGTCAAAGGAAAACACCCCCTAAACTGTGATTAGAAACTGTGTGAAACATTTGTATTTGCACATCGACTGCTGGTCATTATGAAGCCTCATGAAATATCGTGAAGTCATAAGCCATATCCGAACAATCAACTCAACTGTTCATGAAATTACATATTACTCTCTGCCACAGTCTTTATAGGTTTGAGGTCTAGTAGCTTTTATTCTGTGCTTTGTTATACCTGCAATGTCATGATACCTCCAGTCCCATTTTTATTGAGAAATTACTGGTGTGTCACAGCGTCTCTCTCCCAGGGCCAGTTGATTTTTTTCAAGATAGAGAGTAGTCATGTGGCCAGTCAGCTTGCTTGCAGTGGTAGTTAGCATGTTTACATAAAGGTTTCAGTCTTTTTGTAGTAAAAAAGGCAGCCATTTTAAATTAATAAAATGTACATACATCAAGTGATAAAGAGATTTGTAGATTAGTGGGGGGGATGCCCTAAAAACTAAAGCCATTCCATGATTGATTGATTTTTAGAAAAAGCACTTTAATATTGCCATAGAAGACAAGCAATTTCATTCTTCCAAAGCTGGATCCAATCCAACATGTTTGGATTTCAGCATACTTAAAATATGAAGCAAGCCACCAATGGGTGTATATGCTATGTTGTTACCTGAATTGTTCCCTTGACTGGGCCATAAATGCTTGAGTGCAGCAGCACCGATTTATTAGTGATTTATAACACCTTCCTAAAGCAGACTTACTAGTGGGAATGTCACCTGGAATTGGTTCATGAATCTCTTAAGCTTGGGTGCCTTAAACAGGATCCCACTACTTCTCCCACAATTCCTTGATCTTCCTTGCATGATGAAATTGCACCCATTGTCATGGCATAGTTAAACCTGAGTGCTCTTAAAACAAGGGTGGAAGCACCTTTTGCCAAACTACAATCCGTTACCACTGGCAGAAGCAATGCTGGGCTTCTGGGAGTTAATGTGAAAAAACAGAACCACCTGAAGTAAAACGTGTAGAGGCAAAGAGTCTTCAGTCGAACACACTTCCCCAGTCTTGTTCCTGGTGGTCTGATGTCGTTGGTATCCTTTGGCCCATCAGGTAGGTACCTTGGACTTCCCAGCCAGCAAGGTCAGTCCGGAAGGCCAGGAGATCCCAACCTCTGTTTCTAGTGCAGAACTTCTCTGCTAAGATGAGGAAGGAGACAGCCTGGCTTTTTTGTTGGTTTGTTGTTTCTATATAGGAAATGTGACAGTCTGCAGCTAACACTTCAATGTTTTCATTGCTAGTTTACTAGCAGCATTCACTTGAATTTTAAATAGCTATTCTGCTCTTGAGTGTCACGACTAGTTCAGCAAATACTACTGCAAATGTACATAAGGTACCGTTGACGTCACTTGTGGATACATCCCTGGTCACCACTTCCTTCAAAATGTAGCGCTCTCGGCTGAAGAGGTTTGAGAGAGAGCTCCCAACCCACCTTAAATATCAGGACTGGTGGGGAATAATTTTTGTTGCTGGGTAAACAGCCTGTGCTTTGTGTTCATTCCAACTGTTCAGTCTGACATAAAAAGTAGGGTTGTAGAGGAATTGATTGTATTTTTCTTAACACATTTATATCTTGCAATATACTTGAAGAGCTGGGACAAGGAACAGTGAATATCTTAGAGGTCTCTTTTGGAGCTTGTAAGAGATACCAATATCTGAATTATCTAACCCAAGAGATCTCTTTCTCTTCTTGGTGATCTATGAGATATGTAGCCAGAAAAAATCTGGGAGCCTCCAAGAGACTTCTCTGCTGTTGCCCCTCCCTTATTTGTTCAGTGTTTCAATGTCTGGAAGGCCAAAGATTTTTCCACCATCTGAATCTTTTCTCTGTCAGTGATTTTGCAATTAGGCTTAACATTTGCTATGATGGACAATGAATGTAAATTACTACAGTATAAGAGTTATCTGATTAACTGCCCCATGAAAACTATTTGTGTGCATTTTTTTTTTTAAAAAAAATCTCTACAAAGATCCAAACCCTGAGTGCAATACGAGCGGGGGCTGTATTGTTGAAGTTAAAATGCTGTTTTCAGGAACTGAAAATTTCTTTAGTTCAACTTGTATAGTTTTAAGAAAGAAAACAACTGTAAAATGTATCTGTAAATATTTGCCAATAGTTTGGCAAGTTGATATTTGCTTTTAAGAATAGCATATAAATATAATAATGACTCCCACAGGGACCGTCTTATACCTGTACTGAAAATGTGTGTAAAATGATCCCACCCATTGACCCGTGTTGCAACTGTGTGTATGCTGCATGTGCTAATTCCCCCCTTGTTGGTTGAAAATGCAGCTTTTTCCAACTGGAAGAACAGGAGAGCTAGCTACCTATGTAGCCTGCGAAATGTAGCCTCATCAGCCCTACTCGTTAAATCTTCCCTTCATTGACAATAAAAGCTAAACTGCAGCTTGTCAAGAAGAGGCTGGGGGGGGGGCTAAACAACAGCTGTGTGTGGAAAACAATCCTAGGTTGTGAGACTTTGAGAGAAAGAGAGCTGCTGCCAGTCAGAGTAGACAATCCCGGATGAGATGACAAGGATGAGGTAGCTTCGTAAGCATATATGCCATTATGAGTTCCGATTCTGATTCTGTGATATATTGATGTCTGAGTGCCAATAATCTAGGAATTTAGCCATAAGTCAAGTCAGAAGACAATGTCTCAGTTTTCGGATCCTCCCTCACCCTAATCTATATGGGAGTCATAATGCAGTGAGGCTTACATGATGCTGCTTCTTACCACTAGGTATTATTACTGGAAGAGGCCATAGGAAACTTTGTTGCATCACTCAAAATCCCAACTTGATGTCCAAAGATAGAAAAGGGATGAAGATGCCACCTTGCCTCTTTTTCCTCCCTCTTGGCTAAAGGATTTGCTCGCCCTTTTTGTGGCTGCGGAAATACAATATGTCCTCCGCATCTGCACAAAGGGAAAGTCATGTTGGTCTTCTTGCCATTTATCAACACTTGAGAATCCTATAGATAGTGTGGAATGTATTTTTAAGAGACAAATGTCTATTTTTTCTATTTGCTGGTGTTAAGACTGGGTGGAAAGGGATTGCCAAATCCTGAGACTTTTGTGCAAAAGGCAGATGAGCGTCTCCTGTCTTATATTCCCCATTTTCAGGTCAAGAAATAGCAAGTGCAATTCAGCAATGTGCAGCTTGAGGTCCTTTCTTTGCCAGCCTCCTAAAACCCAGCCTCCTACCAGCACTGTCATAATAATGCTGCCCCGACTCAAAACAGAAAGCACTAGAGCGGTAGCACGTTGAGATGAGGGTAAAGCCCTGCTCCTACACCTCCCAAAACTTGCCTGTGCACTGAATGGCAGGTGGGGCTTAACCTGCCAGTTACACAAAGCAACATGTTTGCATGCTATGTTTCAACACCAATGTTTGTCCGCATGTTATCTTCTGACTAAATGCTGTCTGTTCTACAATACCTAATCAATAAAACTATTTGTATGTTATTCCAGTGAGTGAATACCTTTGGGACAGAACACTTCTACTTCCTAAGAGGGAAGAATACATCTACATTCCACTGCATTGTGCCAACACAACTACACCCCAGTTAATCATGCCCCATGGTGCGGCCATGTGGTTAGGAACTTCCAGGTTGTTTTCTGGAACTGTATGGTTTAATTTCTTTGAAATTAAGCCCAACAGTAAACATTTCTAAAAGAACACGGCTTTGTACATATAGCCCACACTTTCTGGCTAGCTGTGCTGATTCAGGAGGAACTGAATTCTATGCCATAAACAATCATGGATTCAAGACCACTTAAAAAGGGCTACTTTTGAATGGAGGACAGGCAGTAATGCCCTTAAAATACTGCAGCCTTTCAGAGATTAGGAAGCATTAATTTTAGCTATGAATCGCTCTTCCCCCACTCCAACTTGGCAGGGATTTTGATACCTGTTTCCCAAAAATAATATAAATTCTGACCAATCCTTCTTTTTATCTTTTCAACTAAACCTCTCCATCAACAGTATATCCACTCCTTTAGTGCTCTGATGAGAGCCAAGAGGTAACTGCAAATTAGCCAATTCTACGACACGTCTACATATATCTGAGTTTCCTGTCAACCCAGCCATGCAGAAAGGTCACGAATACATGCAGTGGACAAATAAAAATAAATTGGTTAACAACTATTATACAACTATTTGTGACCTCAATTACACAGTGCGGGTTTCTAATTTTTAGACGCATACAGGAGACATTAGGACATACTACGACAATATGGAACATGTCCGATGATTTTAGTGGTTATGTTTTTAAAAACAAAAATGTTTTATTTTTACTTTTGGGGGTGGGGATGGAAATCCACATAAAGACAATCTTACCTTAATTACTAACAGCAGCTAATGTACAAGAGTTCTAAACCTGGGAAGAAACTGTACCAAAACAGATCCCACTTGAGAGAACAGGCGCTCACATTATGGGGAGTGTCGGCACCAATGGGCATCAAGTACCGCCCTTCTCAGATGATGGGAGATGCCGCTGGGAAGCTGTTCAGCAGGTTTAATGCTTTTGACTCCACGGCAGTGCTACAGGCCAGGAAGGCCACTTGCTTCTACCCATCGGCCAGTGGAAGGCATTTTGGAGACCCTTTGTGGCCTCTTGTTACATGGGAGGCGCTTGCTGGGCTGCTGCCACAGGAGTTGATTGGCGCGGCAGAGTGTACATTGCCCCGAGAAACTGGTCCGCAATTCGTCCTGCTTCTCTCAGTCCGCTCAGTAAAGCTCCATGTACAGTTGCAGGGTAGTTGCGGATAGTGTGCTCCCCAGCAAAGAACAAACGAGGAATCGGCTGGAAAAAGAAAAAGAAAATGTTATTCAGACTCTCTTGAACGGGTGACGGATAAGATCAGCTGCAAGATCAAGGGAGGGAGAAGCAAAGTGGTTATTTCCAGGAATGCTTCCCTAAACATTAATTTAATGGTTTGTGCCCTCTGCCCACATTTCCCAGATAACAGCAAATTAATCTAGCATTCCATAGGGATACATGTGGCAGGAAGCAGGACATTCGGTTCATTTCCAGGTGTTAAGTGAGCATTTATACGGCTTCACTTATTGGAACAGTAAATTTGTTTTAGTGCAGATTTAGCCACATGTTGCTATAAACCAGAAATGTGTTCAGCATTTCAAACAAGCTATAGTGGCAAAGGTTTCCGCATCTGCTTGCTAAGGGTTGTACGACTGCCTAGATGCCCTGAGCACATCCGATCTCGCTTGATTTCGGAAGCTAAGCAGTCGGCCCTGGTTAGTACTTGGATGGGAGACCACCAGGGAATACCAGGTGCTGTCGGCGCCTGGAGTAGGAAATGGCAAGCCACTCCAGTATTCCTGCCAAGAAAACTCCATGGATGTGGGGTCACAAAGAGTCGGTCACGACTGTAATGACACAACACACACAATTCCTCAAACAGAAAACAAACTCCAGTATCACTTTGCCTTAAGAATCAGTTTCCAAAATTTACTTACAGTATTTTTTCGTCTATAAGACTATATTTTGTCTAAAATTGCTAGACTAAAAATTGAGGGTTGTCTTATAAATGGAAGTAACCCAAGGAAAGAACCGTGTGATTGAGAAACTGTAATTTTGGGCTAGAAAATTTTTTTTGGGGGGGTTAATCTTATACATGGGGGCATCTTATAGATGGAAGAATACGGTAAGTTATAGAACAGAGCATGCACACAAAATCACATAAGTGAAGCCCATTTGGATATTCTCCGAAAATTTATTTAACAAACCATTTCCAACTAAGAGTGACTAAGAGCCTATTTGACAACAATCAGCTTACCTTTGTGGCCTATATAGCACTGACCATTCATTTACTCCTAACATGTTAAGAAACAGAAAACCTATCGAGCTGTTTGAAGCAAAAGAATTTGAAGAGCTAAAGATGAAACTGGACGGAGATAATGTGAAGGTCAGAGATCTGCACAAAATTAGAAACGTGCCCTCACCCAGACCGCATCTGGATAAGGGTGCACAACCTAGTCTCCAATCCACCCTGTGTTCCACGAACTTTAGTGCACGGATTTTGACCTACCTAATTACACACTACCATGTTGGCAACCAATGGAAGTACTCCCATACTTCCTTGTATTTGCTCAAAAACTGCAAAAATAGTCCTGACTGTTTTCATTCATGTGTACAAAAAGAAATGCATGTCTTTATTAGAAATAGATCTTCACAGGACAATGCAACTTCAGCCATAGTAAAGGTAAAGGTAAAGGTTCCCCCCCCCCCGCACATGCGTGCTAGTCATGTCCGATTCTAGAGGCAGTGCTCATCTCCATATTCAAGCCAAAGAGCCAGTGTTGTGCAAGTCCATGGCCGCATGGTTGCAAGGAAACATTGTTTTGCCTTCCCACTTTTTACGGCAGTGCCTATTTATCTACTTGCATTTACATGCTAGGGTGGCAGGAGCTGGGTTATCAGCAGGAGCTCGCTCCATTGCGTGGCACCTGGGATTCGAACTGCCGAGCTGCCAACTTTGCAGCCGACAGTTTTTAGAAGCCACTGAGCCCCCATGAACCCCCCCCCATGGTACCTCCAAATAATATAAGAGGGGAAATGGAATATCCTATTAGAATAAATAAATGTTCATGGGAAAGAGTGCTGAAGTCACATCAGAGATCCCAAAGAACTGATTCCTGCTCTTCCCGTTCTCACCTGGGGAGCTCCGGGGATTGCTGGTCCTGGAGTAATCGGCTGAGCCATCAGGTCATAATCGTTTCCTGAAGATCCGGCTGCTACGTAGGAATAGGATCCTCGGGCCCAAGGATCAGCCCGCCAACGAGATACTACTGTCTCCTTGGGCTGAAAGACAAAACAAATGCATTAGTATAATTTAACCATCAAAATGGAAATACTTTAATAAATTACCCTACAGAAGGTATGGAGTTGCTACTTTCTGAAAAGTCAGGGAAATTGGTCTGAAGTCGTGGATAATCAGGGAAATTGTGATTAAAATATATAATTTCCAACTTGATTATTAATGCAATTTCAAAACTACAAGTTTCATAATGTGGCTTCAGAGAAACCATTTTAATAGAATATTTAATTTTTTTAGTATCTAAAATGTTATGCCTTTCTTTTTCTTTTTTTTTTCCTACCGCCCTTTTCACCCATCTTGTTTGACTGTATTGTACTTTTTTTTTAAATATTTTAAACCGCCCAGAGTTCCATATTGGAAGATGGGCGGTATAAAAATGAAACAAACAAACAAACAAATAAATAAATTCGTTAGCATTCAGGGTTGACTTGAATTGAAGTTTGTATCTTGGTGTAATTTTGGTGCAACTGCAAAACAGATGACCATGCAATTAATGTTGAAAGAATCTGATATTAAATATCAGTTGAGACTTGTGTAGTTGTAGAGTGGAACATTTCATTAAGCCTTGCATTAATGAAACGTGACCTATTCATTTTTAAATTTGTGGTTGTATTTGAATGGTGGTCATGGAAAGTCAGGGAAATGAAAAATAAAAAAAATAGTGGCAATCTTAGCTATAACATCTTAATAAGCTTAAGTTACACAAGCATGTAGCACAAAGTTTTTCAGCAGCAGCTAGGCTGGAAATGAGGCGTATTGGCTTGTTTGTTTCAATTTCTAGACACCTGATTAGTTACAATCCAACAGTATAAAATTACAATATATGATAGACATTGGATTACCGCTCCCATCATCCTTTGACCCTGAGCTACGCTGGCTAGCGCTGAATAGGATAAATGGTCCCACAATATCTGTTCCCTAACTTGATCCAGGCCATATAGTGCTATATACTGATACTGATACATACAAAGTTAATTATGCTTTTGTCAGTTTGGGTCCAAATATAGCTTGTAATGAGTGAACACGATACCTGAGGGACTGCGCTGCTGCCAAAAATGCCCTTGAGAATAGCAAGGCAGCGCCCGACAATGACGTCATCACTGATATTCTCCATGATCCCAGCTGCTTCACCCGCCACCAAGGCCAACAGAATAGGTGCTATGGAGGAAAGGAATGGTTATTACTACACCAAACGACTAACGTTCATCACATCCTACTTGTCTAGCATAATTGGCCAAAGACCTTCATGAGTCTTTAGCTTATGAGTATTTGTAAGCATATCTGGCAAACTACATCAAAACCAGGCTCTACATCCTGATAAGGACTTACAAAACCCTGTGGGATTGAAGGGAGGAGAGGGGGGGAGATTTCTCATCATCAGCAGGCAAGGCCTGATGATCAGAGATGATGCAGAATGGGCAGGGTTCCAGACCTTTGAGAGGGAAGAAGTCCAAGCTTCCAATTTAGTTACATAGGCATTAAATACACCACCTCTGATGGGAATGAAGGAAAGGGAATTTTATCTATTCTTCACCTTTCTCCAGCAGTAAGTCGAAACCAGAGCAGGCCCAGAGTGGGAATTTGGTGAGTCAGTTCCTCCATGTTACCCTGATTCAGCTTACTCTACTTGCAGCTTACTCTATTTTCGATGGTAGCTATGAACTTTAAAGCACATTACTCTTGCAATTACCAAAGAATAACTACGGGAGTGATGAGGGTGTGCTAGCTCAGGGGCAGATCCCATGACCTGTCTACCAAAGATCCTAGATATCTCACTTTAAAAGGATCAGGGAGTATGTGACCTGCTTGAGACCCCGGAAAGCCACTGTCAGAGGAGACAGTGCTGAACTACCAAAACAGCCTAGGGTGGTACAGGGAAGATTCCTACAATGGGAACACAGTATACTTGGGTCTCAACCAATAAAGCTCTTTTCTATGTAGCAGCTTGCTCTACAGCAGGCATGTCCAAACTTGGGCCCTCCAGGTGTTTTGGACCACAACTCCCACAGTCCATTGCCATTGGCAATCTAAGCTTAGAATTCTGGGAGTTGTGGTCCAAAACATCAGGAAGGCTGAAGTTTGGACATGCCTGCTCTACAGTCTGCTTCTTCCTAGATACAATGTATATTCCTACACAGTTGCCATTTCACTGGTTCACAATAAGATCTCTTTATTCAAATAAATATAGCCAGTTTAATCAGCCTGAGAAATAACACCATTTTACATGCATTTGCCCATTCCCAACGCACAGAGAAAACCTGCAGAACTGGTGGGACTGAATGGCTTTTAATAAAGCCCAAATGACTCAGATTGCTTCCATGATCGTGAAGAAAGATGTGGGAATAGGCCTGACCTCAAATACACCTGCCCTTGCAAGTAATTCACTTAACAACCTAGTATGGAACTCGGTCATTAAGTGAGGAGTACCCATACTTTTGAGTACTTCATGGAGTTCATTTTGTTTCAAGATGCTACGATGGGTCTCACTCTGAAATACTTGCTAATACCTGTAGTTACTTAAGAGGTATCAAGGGATTCTGTTTGGTGCAACTACAGTAGGACCCCGGTATCCATGTCCCAGGACCCCCTGCAGATAAGAGCTAATGCTCTTATCCAGAGTGGCAGTGGTGACCGGGGGGGGGGGGAATGAGCAGCAAAGGGCCATTCCCTCCCCCCTCGGCCCACCTGTCCGCCCCTGCCCTTACCACCAGGCCAGTATGGGGGGGAGGGGGGAAGTCCTCTGTAACAGGGAGGAGGGAATCTCCTCAGCAGCTGTTCTGGGCAGGTGCTGGCAGACCACAACTGGGGGGGGCTCTTTTTCTGCCACCACTGCTGCCATCTGGGTGGGTACCAACGGGCCACGCGGGCGCCTATTACACTGCCATCACCGCTGCCGTCCTGGGCAGGCACCTGTGGGCCTCATGGGCACCTCCTCTGCCTCCATCGCCATTCCCATGAGCCCCCTTCCTCGCTGCCACGGCTTCCTTAAAGCATCTTCCCATGTGCCCCCTTCCTCCTCCTCCTCCTCCTCAAGAAACCAGGGAAACCTGCTTTTTCCCTTTCTGGAGGCATGCCTTAAGGAAGTAGCGGTGGCGAGGAAGGGGACTCAAGGGAAAAGCCGCAGGCTGGCTGCTGGGGTCCTGGCTCCATCGCCCTTCCCAGGCACCACAACATCCCCAGAAGGCTCGCTGGACAGCACAGCAAGGATGAGAAGGCAGAAGCAGCCAGCACGTGCGCGGAGAGAGGGGCGCAGGGGGAGGTTCTAGGAGGTGGGAAGCCACAAAGAGGCTCTCCAAGAGCAAGGTGAGGGAGACACCACTTCTGAGTCTGCCCGGGCCGGGGTGTGGGTGTGTGGAGGAGAGACACTGGGAGAGCTTTGCATGGTGGCCACGAGGCAACAGATGCCATGTGGCCACATGGCTTTGTGGCTACAGTGTTTTTATATATTTCCCCCCTCAAGTGAATCAGCGGATAATGAATCAGCGGATAAGGGGGTCATACTGTACCTTTATAAAGATTCCAAAACAAGAAAAGCTCTCCCCTGCTGGCTGTCGTACTGCCAACATGACCAAACAAGTTGACACTTGGGTCCCAGAACACACGGTCAAAGCACAGCACAACCTAAAAAGGAAGAAAAAGAGAGGATCCCAGGAAATATATTTCATTTTCTTACTTTATGTTATGTTGTAGATGACAGACAGTCAGTAATTCTGTTCTTTCAGAAAACATTTCAGAACTGACATAGTCATCCCTAATTATATGTATACCCCATAATTACATAACAACAAAACCCACGCATTTCCAAAAGATTATATGGCAAAGTTTATGAGCTATGCATGAGTTCTTGAAACTTCTGTTGATACTCGGAACTGTCTGATAGATATGAAGGGAACGGAAGTGGGCCGATGGAGACAATGCTGCTAGAGGCCATTGACTGAACAGTGTGATGCAAAGTTCAGGTGGCAGAAAAGACATGATCCAATTCCAGCATCTGAAGCAGAAAGAGAAGAACTGAATTCTTCCATCTTATGAGAAGAAATATTCATTTCTAACCCTTTTAAGGAGAGTCTAATGAGCCCCTTGACTCTCTGACTATTTCTGGGCCTTATTCTCAGCTGTGAACCATGGAAAGAAAACAAGGAGGAAAGCTTCAATCCACTCCAGGCGCAGGTAAGGAGATAGCTATTACCCTTGCCGCCCTCTCTCTACATATATTTTTTTATTTATTTATTTTTACAACTTATATGCCGCCCACTACCCAAAGGTCTCTGGGCGGCTTCCAATCAAAGAATTAAAACAGTTAAAAACATCAAACAACAATAAATAATTAAAACAATAATAAAAACCTTATACTAAAATCATCACACTAAAATTGCCATCAGAAGACCCACAATCTAAATTGTATCAATTAAAAAACTTCTGGTATAAAATATATAAATTATAGCTTCAGGAACCCCAAGTTACCTTGTTAAGATTTCCAAATCCCATCCTCTGCACAGCTGACGTCTTCCACTCCGGAAGAGGAGGAACAAACTGAACAGCAGGAGGCTGCTGTTTCAGCACACCCAAAGGGAGAGTGCACAGCACAGCATCACACTTATAAATAAAGGTTTGGCTAGTGGAACGGGTGTTGACGGCAATCACCTCACATCCTGCCAGGATAGGGAAGGGGGCAGGGGAGAGAAAGTGGAAGAGAAAGCCATAAGAACAAACATTTATTATTGTTGGATAAAATGTATATCCACCCAAAACAAGAGAAACACGGTACAGTACTTGATCCAGCAACAAAAGGAAACCCATGTAATCTTACTAAATACAATTTCCCCCAAAATGACTCAATTTTCTTAAGACACATTATAACCATAAGATGATTTACAAAATACAAAAGTCATTCTCTGAAACAAACAGATCCAACAAGGAAGCTGAAAAGGTATTTCAAGGAAGTTCACAGTTCATCTAGTCCAGGCCTGCACAACAGGTAGACCACGGGCTACCGGTAGCCCACGCAGGGTTCAAAAGTAGCCTGCCAGCCATCAATAAAAAGAGGAGGGGATAAGTTCTCCACCCCTCCCTCCCTCACCCCAAGGACCACCACTGCACCAGCAAAGTTCTGGGTCTGCCAGCCCACTGTCTCAGCTGAGTAGAGCAGTTCAAGGGCCAGGGCACAGTCCCCTGCTATCCCTACCGGCCAGATGATTGGCGTGCCACTGTCTTGTGACCAGCTGACTCACTGGTGCGGAGCGGAGGGAGGGGAGGGGACAGCGAGAGGCGGGGTCACGGGTGTGTCCACCTCCTTTACGTGGAAAAGACAGATCTTTGTATTGGCTGTTGGTTATACTCAATTGCAAGAAGTGAGGAGCAGTCCTGAGAAAAAAACTTGGAGGGGATTGTTGCTGAGGAGAAATAGGGATGCTCTGAACAGAAGGACTCAGGCATTCTCCCACTGATAGCAAACCATCTGTTGGTGATCAGTAACCACCTAGGTGGAAGCCAGTTCCCAGGCTGGCACTTGCAAATCCAAGGGAATGGAAAGCATCACAGGGTCAGGTGTCTGCTTCTTCTTTTTCCACTTTCAAGCCTTATTATCATGAGAAGTGATCCACTTTTTGCTGACATGTTCCAATTTCATTGTCTATTTCAATGGAACTTTGGAAAAAGAGGAAACCACAGGTTCCAAGGCTAAGGATGTCTGAGTTGTGGCAGGAGAGGGATTGGCTGCCTTGCACTATTGTTCCCAGAGGAAGTAAAGGAAACAGGATTTATGGTTCTAAGAGTAAGGGCTCTAAAACTGTTACACTTTTAATAGGATTTTATTTAACAGGTCTATGCTAGACAGAATAGGCAAATATCATGCCCCTAGGATTGAGGGGTCTTTTTGCCACACGTGGCACAGTTTTTCATCGAAGTGGAGAAGGCTGTAAACCACCAAAAAAGATAGTGTCCATAGCTGAGAGGGAGAAGCAGGAAGGAAAAATGTAATAATATGAAAAAGAAAAGAATAAAAGGCAAGGTAAACATGAAGGATCTATAGTTAAAAGCAGGTAAGTAGAGGCGAGTCTCTGGACTGGTCCTTTGCACGGAACTACAGCAGCAGACAAGAAAGAACTGAGAAGGGTGGGACCGCACTTGCATGGCAGAAGTAAAGAAACAGTCATTTTTGGATGCTCTGGATTCTGGAACATTCTGAGTTGATGTTTAGGCAGTCGCAAAACCCATTTGTGTGCATAGGATCCCCACAACAGATAATTGTATTTATTAAGATTATCTGAGTTTCCTTTTGCTGATTGGGTAAATGTACATGGCTTGAGAAATGGCTTCAATTAAGTCCTAAAATACTATCTAAATGTTGATTCCTTAGCAGTGAATATCAGTTGAATTTGGGTTCTACCTCATCACAGTGCTACAGTCTCTTCTGTTGGGCCTCCAAAGTGACAGTTCGCTTCATGATTCTCATTTCAAAATAAACTTCCAACTGCTGTGCACATATAGCTCAAGGCCATTGTAAGGCTCTACTTCGCAATCCAAAGATGATGATGATTTCTGAGCAGAGATTTAAACCCACATCTCCATCTTCCAAACAAAAAATGCCCCACTGGTACTGCATAATTCTTTCCCTGAAGCCATATATATTCGTCACACATTTCCTTCCTTATTTCCCATTTCGGTTCAGAAATCCCATTATATAAAGGCATTATTTTACCTTCTCACTCTCCAGACATTCTTCCTTAACTTGACCTGACAGCCAATATTCTGTTACACTTCTTTCAAAGCCTATTATTTGTAACACTTCTTTCTCCCTTTTTGGGAGGGGGTTGGGAGTGGCAGGTAACAGTTAATTCCTCCAATCATCCTTGAAACAGTTTTGATCTTATGTTTGGCTCACATGCCTAATCATCAAACAATGACAGATGGTGCAAGGAGCATACTGTATCAGAGGTCCCACAGGCCATACGACCAAAGAGCAACCGTACTTTACAGAACCAGAGATGACTCCTCCAGTGGCTAACCTGAAGCCGTGTAGCGAACCTGTCGAACGGCTGTATTAAGCTTAATGTCCAGTCCTTCGGCCAAAGCCACTGGCACACAGGAATAGCCATTTCTCACCGTCAAATGGCTACCCGTGAACTCAAAATCATCATCCTAAAATGGAAAAGAAGAGAGATGTAAAAGTCCTATCGGTGCATTTGTGAATTTCCCTTACATCGTCCCATGATTACTAAAGGACCAGAAACAGTGGAAAATCTCCGTAGGTGATGATGACAAAAGCCAACTACTTATGTGATGCTTAGCAGAAATCTTTTGCTTCAGGGAGATGAAGATTGATGTTCACATTTTGGAAAAAGCACTCTTAAATGTATACTACAGTAACACCTCGGTCAGCAAAAAAATCAGATAAGAAAACAAAATTTCCAGGAATGGGTATTCCTCCGTTTAAGGTTTTTAAATGTTTTTCCCCCCAGGATCCGCCAGGCTCACCTGCAGTGGAGCCCTGCTTCAGTCCTGGGGCTGCAGCAACACGAAGCTGGCAATCCCAACCCAGCAAAGGATGCGCAGGCACAGCAAAGGGTTAAGTGCAGAGAGGTTGATCAGATCAGACCTCTTTCCAACCTCACTCGTCTCTCCTGCCTGTTGAAAGGGCTTGCACGCTGCCTTCCTGTTGTCTGAGGTAGGAAAGAGGTCTGATCTGATGGCCTCCCTGCATTTAACCCTTTGGTGCACCTTGCTGTGTTGGGACTGCCAGCTTTGTGTGGCTGCAGCCCCAGGACTGAGGCGGGGACTCTGCTGCTCCAGGACCCAGTGGTGAGAAATCACCTCTCACTCACAGCGGAGTCCCCACTTCAGTCCTGGGGCTGTAGCACCCAGAAGCCGGCAGTTTCCCATAGGAATGCATTGAAAACCAATTAATCTGTTCCCCTTTTTTGTCTTTTTACGGCCCCTGGAATGGATTATTTGGTTTTCAATGCATTCCTATGGGAAACCATGTTTCCCTTAACGAAAGTTTCGCACAGCAAAATGGTGGGCAGAACGGATTAATTTCTTTAACGGAGGTAACCACTGTACATCCAAAACCTAGTATAAATAAATTGAGCACTGTGTGATCAATTCTGGAATTACATATAGAATACCAGCTGCAAAATCTGGGTCTAGGTTCAAATGTTATGTTAATATCCTTTTAAGAATATCATATTCATGCACAGATATCAAAAGTACTGCAGAAGTGCCATTGATATGGTATGTGGAGGAAGATGCTCTCTTATTTCTTATCATGAAAGCTCCATCTACGGTATAGGCAATAAATCTCAGAAGTTCAGTAATGTCACACCAGACACAACCAAAGTGCAAGTGGTCAGTTCTGGAGCCCTAGTTTCAATCTGGACTTGACTGAATATTTGATTCAAGTACAGTAGGACCCCCGTATCCACTGATTCATTATCCATTGATTCAGTTATCCACGGTTGGTTGAGGAAAAAAATAAATAAATCAGCAGCCACAAAGCAAGCTATTGGCACAAACAGCAGCTGTAAAGCAAGCTACTGTCACAAACAGCAGCCATAAAGCAAGCTACTGTCTCAAACAGCAGCCATAAAAGCAAGCTACTGTCAGGAAACAGCAATTTGAGGGTGGGTGGGCAGGCGTTCTCTCTCATCCACAGTTTTCATTATCCACAGGAAGGCCTGGAACCAATCCCCAGTGGATACCGTGGCCCTACTGTACCTTATAAAAATATTACAGTGTATCTTCTGCAAAAAAACAAAAACAAAAAACAAAAAAACCCTGAAAAATGATGGATATACCGTGTGCGTGAGAGAGAATGAAAAACATTTGAACAGCACTAGGGACAGGCATTTAATTTTGCAACCAGTAGGTTATGAAATGAACTACGCGAGCCCAGGTGGTCCTTGGAACTCGCTGATACACGCAGTTCCTATTGCTTTACTTTTCTGTCTCACACAAGGTTACAATACAAAGAGGAAGCACGCTGCGACATCATCTTTCCTGCTTCATGCTGCTGGCCAATCAGAGAGGGAGGCAGGATGATGCCTGTCCCTGCAAGGATCCTGATTGGCCAGCATCACAGATCTAGCACAAATGACATCGCAATGCTTCCTCATTGGATTTTAACCCTGTGTGAGACAGAGAAAGGTAAAGCAACTGGATCTGCATGTATCAGCGAGTTCCAAGGACCACCTGGGCTCGTGTGGTTCGTTTTGTAATCTACTGGTTCCTAAATGAAATGCCCATCCCTAAACAGCACACTTTATGATCAAAGACAGAAACTTATGAGCCATATAATATTCTTTCTCTCTTTCCATAATGTTGAAGAGAAAATCTGTTATCCTTTTAAAAGAGTTAAGAATCTAAGCACTCCTGGTCACAAAATGCTCTAGTTCCCCCCTATAATTCCATATTGAAGGACTCAAAGATATTCTGAAAAAGATCTACTTCAAATTTAGTCTGGAAATATTTTGAGCAGTTACCTGGTCCCAGTGTTTTAGTGACAGGGTAGAAAGTGGTGTGGCATTTGCAAACTCAAGATTTGCAAAATGCCAGTCAAGGATCTGTCTGTCCCTTGATGATAAATAAACATCACTATATATTTAAAAAAAGACAAGAGATGGCATTAGGAGTATACACATTAGTTGGTCTGCAAACATATTATCTTTCAAGACTGCACAGTTCAGTCCCTTGCCTTTACATTCATTTTTGGCATTCAATATCTTGCAGGAAGTAGATGTCACCTTCTGTTCAGCATTACACCAAAGCACTGATTAATTCTTTCATCCTATGTCTTTAATTACGGACCAGCAGAAGAAAGGTTATTGGAAGGCTACCCCACACCTCCTAACAAGAACACCAAAATTATAAACCTGTTGCATATTGTAAGTCACTTAAACTCTTGAGGAGAGAAAGATCAAATAAATGCATGTGTGAAGGGTTGTTCTTAGCTGGGTTTTATTATCTGCAACCCGGAACAGTGTTCACAGAATTACAGAACTGTAGAATTTGAAAGGATCCTACAAATCAGATCACCCCACCTATTGCTGATGCAGGAAACTATAGCATTCATCAGAGATGTCACTTCAAACTCTCCTAAAAAACCTCCAGCTGAGAAGTACCACCTTCCACTGCTGCCAAACAGCTCTGAACCATCAGAAAAATATGCTTAATGGTCAAACAAAATTTCTCTCCTGTAATATGAATTCAGTGGTTGGGATCCTATCCTCAGAAAGAGCTGCTGCCCCACATTCTATGTAACCGTCCCGTATATAAATTCAAAGATAGATAGCACACCACCTTACATTATTTTATCCAGACTAAACATACTTGTCTCCTTCAACATTTCTGCAAAGGGCTTAGTTTCCTGGTTGTCTATCAGTTTTGCTATATTCATATGGACATGTTCTACCTTGTCAATATCTTTAAACTGAGCTGCTCAGAACTTGACACAGCAGTTCAATAAAGTCTAACTAAAAGAGAACAGAGTGGCATCATTACTTCCCATGATGCAGCCTAGAATTATATATAGTAATCCCCTGTTTATCATGGGGGTTAGGTTTTCCGACCACCCGCGATAAAGAAAAAAACCACAATCTACGGACGCCTCCCATTACCTTGTGTCCAATGACAGTTCCTCCACGGAGCCTCTCCTGTGCTGCAGCTGGGATTCCCCCTCTCCATCACCCTGTTTGCAAAGGGGCTTCCTTCACTTCTGCAGCCTCCCCTCGTTTGCAAAGAGGCTTCTTTCCACAAAGCCTCTCCCCTTCTGTAGTCTTGTCTTGTTTGCAGAAGGGAAGGGGCTTCGTGAAAGGAAGCCTCTTGGCAAATGAGGTGAGGCTGCAGAAGGGAAGGGGCTTCGTGAAAGGAAGCCTCTTGGCAAACGAGGTGAGGCGGAAGAAAGGAAGGGGCTCCATGGGAAGAAGACTCTTTGCAAACGAGGTGATGGGAAGAGGGGGGCGATCCTGGCTGCAGAAGGGGAGTGGTGGAGAGAGGCTCCGTGGAGACTTCTTTGGGGACAAGGGAGAAGGGGGTAGCAGGGATGGTGGGGATAGGCTCCATGGAGGAAGCCTCTTTGCAAACGGGGCAACAGAAGGGGAGGGGAATCCCAGCTGCAGCCGGGGACAGGAGAGGCTCCGTCTCTCCTGCGATGTAGCGGGACCATAATACATGAACCACGATGTAGTGGAGGACTACTGTATACTGTTTTTTAAACTGCGTATCACATTGCTTATGTTTGGTTTACTGGTCTACTGAGACCCAAGACCCTCTTCATACAAATGACTGGAAACCCAGATGTCACCTGTTTTATATATCCACATCTGAATTTCTTCTTACTTGAATTTAGAACCCTGCACCTCCTGAAATTCATCCTGTTAAATCTCAGTTCTCCGATCTATTAGAAGATAACCTTGAATATCCCTGCACTCACACTTCATTACTTACTTAGTTGTTTGTTTGTTTATTAGATTTCTATACCTCCCATTTAGCTACTAGGTTACTCTGGGCAGTGTACAACAAAGAAAACAACAAACAAAAATTATAAATAAAAGTAACTATTATCCTGATTATTTACATTACCCTTAAGCTGTTGAAAGACACAAAGAAATCTGATCTAGTTGACTACCCAACCCCCAGAAGTTTAAATTATAACATTTATGACAATAAGTGAAATTTTAACATCCAGTGCAAGCTTCAAGGAATACCTTTGGAGGAACACATTCTTCAGAATGTGCTTTACTTTTAGCACAATCATTAATACCCCATGACTCACTGGTGGCCCTGAGAACTTATAACCACTCTTGCATTTTTTAAAACCATCATGATACTACCACATACTTGAGAGACACAAAGCAAATGATACCTAAGAAAATAAAACCACTAAAGATCCTGCCATTCACAAAAACTGGCCGATATTTTTACCTTGGGGGATTGGCCTCTAATTCCTGGAGCTTCTCTTCCAGTTTTGCTTGTGTTTCTCCCAATTCATCGTACTCCTGATAACAGAAATACAGGTACATAAATACACAGAAAACAACTGAAGGGAAATGTTGAAGGAATCTCTTTTTGATCTTCTGGACAACAGATATTGGTATTCTAAGTACTACAAATAGATATTTCAAGACACCATTTCTTTATGAAGTGTTGAATGGGATGCTGAATTCTTCGATCAAATGCAGCAAGAAAAAGAACCAGTGGAGGTGTCACATGCAGGTACTGAAGGATTCTTTTTAAAATAAAAAATTCACAAAGCAATGTTGCTCTAACCCTTTTCCATACCTTGCAGAGAGCGGTAAGATCTCGATGCTTGCTCTTCACAAGGAATTCAGCAGTAATGTCTCGAGGTGGCTTCACCTCAGATGCCTCCTTGTACTGCTGGTGGAGCTCCTTGATCTTCTCTTTTAAGTTCACCATCTATTGGTGGGAGAGAAATACATCAGTAAAAAAGATTTTAAAAGCACTTCCAGATTCTTTCAAACGCTAGATGTTTTGTGATAATGGCCCACGGTGCTGTCAAATGCAAGACTGTACAGAAGCAATGGATAAGTATTTTATATGTGGTTATTAGTGCTTATTGCCCCAAACTCAAGGTATGTATCCCACTCCCCTGCTACCATCACTTCTGATCAGCTGGAGAAAAAAGATTTTCCATCCTAAAAGCTTCTGAAGTTTTCAAAAAGTTCATTATAACATGTTTTGGGGAAAGACTAACCCTTCTCATTCCATGATTCTCTTGTCACTCAAAATCTAGCCACAGCAAGGTTTTTAAAAGCATCCATCCATACTCATGGAATATTTTTAAAGGCTGGAAGATGGGGTGGGGGTTGGGGGAAATTGAATGGAATGAATGATGGTGGATATGTAGAAAATGCTGTATTTATTAAATTCAGAGATATTAAAACATTTTAAAATTTATCTTTAATTTTGTTTCTAATACTGATTCATGTTTAACTGTTTTAATATAGTTTTTGCATAGTATTTTAAACCTATTCATAATGCATAATTTTAATTTTTGCAAGCAACCTTGGTTCCCTCATGTGGAGAAAGCCGATGTAATAATATAATATAATATAATATAATATAATATAATATAATATAATATAATATAATATAATATAATATAATATAATATAATAGGTGTGCGAGAGATAATGAAATAGATGAGCAGCGTTGTGGCAGCTAATCTGATAGCCTGGAACCAGCCTTCAAAGAGCATTGTAAAAAGCAGTGCCTGTTCTGTGAAGCAATTATTCATTCATTCATTCAATCAATCAATCAATCATACATTTATATACTGCCCATCTTCCACGAGGAACTCTGGGCAGTTTCCAACAATACAAGAAAGAAGCGTAATACAACAATATGTAAAAATATTTTTTTTAAAAGATGATCACAAAATAATTTCATGTGCAGAAAAAAGAGCTGTATACATCTCAAGACTGGATTACCATCTAACCTTATTGAGAAGATCTTTTAGCTCTTCTTGTGTTTTCACTATCTTCTTCCAGTGTTCAATCTGCTCATCTTTTACATGTTTCTCCTGTAACCTTAGTAAAAGAAAAACACCAATCATCAGTACCCTTGCATCTTGATTTTGAAGGTGAAAAGTACAGTAATGCCTTGAATTACAAATGCTGTGAACTTGAATTATGAAAAGAAATCTGCAGGTATATGAAAAAATTGAATTATGAAAATTTAACCTTTTGTTGTTGTTGAGATATGGGGGGAAAGTTCCTCCCAGGATGCATTGTGCTTGGGAGGTTTCTAAGGCCAGCCGCCTCTTGAGAGATTTGGAATCATTTTGGAAGGTCATTTTGGAGAGTTTTTCATACATTTTTCAAGTGGTGGAAAGGAATGGTGATCTTCACCATTCCCCTGCTTTTTTCTAAGCATCTGTCTTGCATTTCTGTTGACTGTGGAGGTGGTGGTGGGAGCTGATATTTGCCATTTCCCTGCTTTTTTCCTATGTGTTTGCCTTGTGTTTCTTTTTCCTTGCTCTGCATGCTTTATAAGTGCACTTTAAAAAGAGTTTTGCAGTTTTAAAAAGGGTGCTTTTGTCTTTTTTTTTCCTAGCCTCTGGAATGAATTAATCCATTTCCAAAGCATTCCTAAGAGAAATCACGTTTTGAGAGATGAAAATTTTGAGTTAAGAAAATCCCATTGGAATGGATTAATTTTGTAACTCAAGGCATTACTGTACATACATGGGTCTTATTTAGATTAGGTCTCAGATGCTCTACTATTGTCCTCACTCTCGCAATGCTATTGTAAGGATTCCAGGCAAAAATCAAGAAAAATTAAACAAAAGACAAAAAACATGTAGCACATTTTTTGTTTTTTATTTTCTTTTATTTTTGCCTGAAATTCTTGCACAGACTAACACAGCTACTTTCTCCAATGCTATTGTAAGCTTCCTGTCTATGTCCTCAAGTTAGTCCTTGTTAGCTACCACTGTGTGATCTCCATAGATAAATAATTGTGTATTACCAGGGACTAATTGATTAGTTTTATATACAGTATATAATACAGCACTGGCAACAGTACACTTCCTTTCTTCTGCCTCCTCCATCTACTGTTCTTAACATACAATGTCACAAAGAATTTTAGATTCTGGAGGCAGCGGCCCATAACCCTGTTTAGTTTATTATCTTCTGTGAGGTTATTTATCCTACATAGCCGTATCCTATGATTAACAGTGTTATGCTACAGTTAAGTCATCAAAAGCCACCCCATTAAAAATAATCTTCAATATATTGTGTGGGGTTAACAATCTGGCCACAACATGACCTCCCTGGCCTGAAACCCGCTTGTCCTTGCATGATCTTATTGTCAACAGATTGAGATGCAATTAAAATCATTTGTTCCAGTGCCTTATAAAGATGGAAAAGGAGTGACACTGGGTGGTAGATTTTTTTGAGTCAATGAAACAGCTACCCTAGCCTGCCTCCGCAATATTGGAATCTTAAACTCTGCTATACAATTACTCATCAGTTGCAAAAGCCACTCAAATGGACCCGGGCCAAACTGCTTAAACAGTTTTAACTTCTATCGGTGCAGCCTAAAACAGCATTTGCCTTTTTGTAGCCACATCACACTTTTGGCTCCTATTCAGCTTGTGATCCACGATGATTCCAATATCCTTCTCACTTGTAGTATTGCTGAGCCAGGTACCCTCCATTTTGTAACTGTCTGTAAATCTGATTGCCATTACCTGCACCACCTAATCCAGGTCATTAATAAAAATTGGCCAGGGTCTGTATCTAGACTGAGAACGGGAATACCTTACTTCTTGCCTCCTCCCAGTATGAGAGGAAGCCATCATCCTCTGAGTATGATTCAATAGCCGACAGTGTATCCACCTGACAGTTGTTCTATCCAGCCCACACCTAGTTAGCTTCCTAGTCAGAATACCACAGGGTACTTTTGTCAAAAGCTTTGCTGAAGTTGAGATATATTACATCTACAGCATTCCCTCTGTCTATCAGGGAGGTTACCTGATCAAAAAATGAGATCAGATTAGTCTGGCAGGATTTCTTCATGTTGGAACCTAGTTATTACTGCATTGTTTTCTAGGTGCTTGCATAGCGACCACGTTATCATCTGCTCCAGATTTTTTCCTGGGATTCATGTTAGGCTGACTGGTATAGTTTCCAGGTTCCTGCTTTTTGAAGACGGGGACATTAGCTCTCCTCCAATCAGTTGGTACCTCATCCATTTCCCATGATTTCAAGAAAATAATGGAGAATGTTTCTAAGAGTTCTTCAGCCATTTCCTTCAATACTACGTCATTTGTTAACATTTTTCTGTCTTCACTGAGTAACTGAGAGACTGTTTCTTTACTTTGTCTTTTGCTACACACATACCTGACAAATGCTTTTTTGTTGCTTTTAGTGCCTCTAGCTCATTCTCTGCTTCTGCTCTCCTAACGCCACCCCTGCAATTCCTTGATACTTGTCTGTACAATTCCTTTGTTGCCTGGCCTTCTTTCCACTTCCTGTATGTGTCTTTTTTTGTTTTCAGGTCCTCTCTAAGCCTTTTATGAAGCCAGACAGGCCCCCCCTTTTTTGCTATCCTCACATTTTTTTTTCTTGTTGGAGTAGTTTCTCCACAGGACAAACGTATCTTTGTTCTGAGTATATTAAAACTGGCTTTTAAAATAAGTATGTATGTGTGACTATACACTGCTTTGGAATCAAGAATTTTGAAATCTGCTTTCAACTCCTTTGAAATCAAGAATTTTAGCAGAACATGTCACTCTCACCAGAGTTCCCCTTACTGCTACTTCATCCACCAAGATGTCACTATTGGTTAGAACTACATCAAAGATAATTAGTCCTCTAGTTTCTTTCTCCATTTTTTGCAGAAAAAAATTATCAGCCACACAAGCCAGGAATTTCTTTAGAAGGGCCATATTGGCAGAATTAGCCTCCCAACAGATATCAAGATAGCTAAAATCTCTCATTGTGTCTCTCTAACAACCTCACATTTTGTTTCAAAGAGGGTGGGCTACTTGGTTACCAATGAAGTTCAGTCTCACATACTGTATGACAACTTCCAGGGCCTGACCCAGAGAAACAGGTTTGTTATTCAGGATATTGAAGTCCAACTGATGGCTGAGATAGGAAGTGGCTTCCAGCAGACGATTAAATTCTTGTTCTACCATTTCATCTTTTTCCTTTGGAACCTGCAAAGAGTATTCTGAAAGTTAATAATGTGAAAACAGCAATGAAACAGAACATAAGGGCCATCAAATGAGGAAATATTCTGGGGTGTTTTTTTTTTTTAAGCCCGCTCTTTCCCCCACCCAATTGGCCATGGCTGGGTGGGGGATATAAAAAAAAAAGAGCCGACCCAGCCCCAGGCCAGCTGGTCAGCACGAGTTGCCAAAATAAAATTTATTTCCATTTTGTTTCATTTTTCTTTGATGGGTCTGTTCATTATTCATTTCGTTCTGTAACGAGTATATATAGTTTGAAACTCAGATCTCCAATCCATTAAATTTCAATGTGGCATCAACTATAGTCCTCCAAATTTTCTAAAATAGCAAAAAGGTATGAAGAGACTGGGCTCCCCCTTCCAACCTCCAGTATCAATGCATCACAAAAAATATTCACTCTGGAGTGTGTGTGCAGCAAGAGAGAGTCGAGATCCATTCACAGATCTCTTGCATCACATTTGTTTTGGTCTTTACACCCCACTTTTCTCCCATTCAGAAAAAAAGCTGACTAAATTTTCAGGTAATGCAAACTCTCCTCCAGTATTAATCAGCCTGCATTAGGAACATAAAGAGGCATCATTTTTTCTCTTTTTTGTTCACATGGGAGCAAAAACATCCTATGTGGGAATGTGGCAGGTCCAAGCTAGACAGTAATGGAAGACAAACGTATTCCCTCTATCCATAGCAATAAGATGGTTTTCTGAAGAGTAACAGCAACTCAGTGATGAAATCTCTTTCATCGAGCCAAAGTGTCTTTTCACTAATAAATATTTCTTTAAAAGAGGTTTCCCAAGAATCATTAAGACTTACAGCTTGTCCATTGGCTTCATATAGTGGACATTTTTGTTTTATTTTAGCCAGCTCCATGTTTACTTGTTTGCTCACCACAGCCATTGGGTTTCCTCCTGTAAAATAGTTTAGAGCACAGAAAAAATTCAATTAAGGAATCAAAATCTACAAACAATTTGTAGCATATTTATCGTAAAAAAACCTAATAACACTCATATGGCATTGCTTGAAATAGCAATATTGTATAGTTTAATTTGGTGACTGTGAAAAAGCTGGATAACTTGGTGCACTGTCCACTTTAAAGCAGAACACTTTAAAGAAAGAAATCACTGGGTTAAAAAAACCACTCTGTTGGCATTAGAGGTGGAAGAGGAATGTCGGATCCCAAAAGATATTCTATACGGAGAACTAGTGCAGGGAAAGCGCCCCAGAGGGAGACCAGAGCTGTGGTATAAGGATATCTATAAGAGGGACCTGAAGGCCTTGGGAATGGACCTCAACAGATGGGAAAGCCTGACCTCCGATCGCACTGCCTGGAGGCAAGAGATACAGCATGGTCTACATAAATTTGAAGAGGCATTTGTCCAACAGGCAGAGGAAAAGAGGCAGGCACGAAAAGAACGAAACTCAAGGACCGGGCAAGAAACAGAATACATCTGCCCCCAGTGCAGTAGAGACTGCCATTCCCGAATTGGTCTATTTAGTCACACTAGGTGTTGTTTTTAGGATCTCTACTCCAGGCATGATACCATAGTCTTTCGAGACTGAAGGATGCCAATGAATGAATGAGGGATGTCTTTGTGGGAAAAGACGTCCCTGAAAACAGAAGAACAGGAAAGTCCAAGAAAAGAGGGACGTCTTTGTGGCAAAGGAAGGTATAAATGGGGAGGATCTGGGAGCAAGACGGGAGGCTGCTACAGTGTGCCGGGCAGAGGAAGAACGTCATGTAGAGGAAGAAGAGCTGATAGAGGTGGTGTAGGAAGACCCATCGATGGGGAGAGTGGGTCACCTTCAAGTTACTCAGAGAAGCAGCAGAACGAGAGCGGTGGAGTAAAAAGGCTTGGAAGCCACTTAACTGGAGAGAAACCACTGAGAGAGAAGGAAGAATGTAGGCACATGCCTTCTTTGAAAGGGAGAAACAGAACAGAGAGAATCAACAATATCTCACTTCCCGTGGGATCAACCCTGTGAGAAGACCCTTTCCCCCAATCAATATGGACAGGCCCGGGCTGGATGGGTGTTTCACCAGGAACCCCAACCTTAGGTTTAATTCCCACAATTTAAGGGACTCTGGAAGTTGAGTCATGGCTACTGGACTTCTTTTTGAGATATAGAAACGTTTCGCTGCTCATCCAAACAGCTTCGTCAGTCTGAATACAGCTAGTGCGAGTCCTCCATCTTATAGTCAGTCAGCTTTGACCTCTTGTCCCCCTGGTCTGAATTAGGCTCATAAGATGAACAATGGCCTGAATAGGCTCAATAGGGAAACAATAATATCCATAGCCTTAAGGGGAACATTCTTGAAAGATTTCAGCACCTTGGGCCATTGTTCACCTTAAGGTTATGGATACTATTGGATTGGAGAGTTTTGAACACACATTCCTCCGAGGCAAATTGTAAAACAATTGTACAAGCAACTGCAATCAGTAAACAGCTATTACAGTAATATCTCGGACAACAAATGCCTCTGATAACTATTGCTTTGGGTAGCGAATGGAAATTTCTGGGTATAGGGCTGCTTCGGATAACAATTGTTTCATTGTGCCTTGCAAAAAAAAGTATACCCAGGATGCATTGCATCCCCCATAGTTTGTGGAGAGGCGTGGGAGGAGTTAATAGTGGTTTTTTTCATGGTGTTTTGGAGTTATTCCGGACATTTTTTTGCTGAGGGATTTGGAATTTTGAACTTAGAAAGGTGGGGAACTGTTTCCTTGCTTTTTCCTGTCCGATTCCACTGCTTTCCATTGCAAAATGGAAGGGTGAGCTGAGGAGGGGTTTGCTGGGAATCCTGGCTTTTTTCTGTCTTTCCATTGCTTTTCATTGCAAAACGGAGGGGTGAGCTGAGGAGGGGTTTGCTGGGAATCTGCCTGGCTTTTTTCTGTGCATTTGGCGGGAATGACCGGGTGTTGTGGGGTTGTTTTCTGGAGCTTGGTTTCATTGATCTTTGAACTGCTTTCCATTGCATTTTTGGCAGGAGAAGGCTGGGGTAGTCTTGCTGGATTCTTTTGTCCATATTTGCATTGCACTGCAGGGAGGGTGTTCTGGGGGGGGGTGTTCCAGAACTGCAAGCCTTTAAAGTGCACTTTATAAAGAGGTCTGGGGGGGGAACCCAGGGTGTTTTGCCTTTTTTCAGATCTCTAGAACGGATTAATCGGTTTCCTGTTCATTTCAACGGGAAACCGTGCTTTGGATAACAAATTGCCTCGGAGAATGAATTAAATTCGTTATCAGAGGTACAGTACTACTAACTGCATGGATGCAATGCTAGAATTCAGGTTTTAAGTTAAGACTCACCCAGTCCTGTTACTACCATGGCTCCTAGATCAGCAACATAGTTTCCTTTGCGAAAAGTTGCAACACGGCCCCCTACACGATCCTTTAAAAAAGTTTTATCTGTTAATATTTTTAAACTAAACAAATGCATTTTGCTATTTTTAGCAAATTCTGAAACACTAACAATAAGATTTTAAAGTAAACATTTACATTTTCCCCTAGAAGTACTATGTATGCCATTTCAAATGACACTCAGATTACAGAATAAAAGAGAAAACACAAAGGCATGTGGTTGTATTGGTCAAAGTATTTGTAAATTTCAAAATCTAACCAAGACCCTTAGTGATGAAAGTGAAAGAAGGATGATTCCTGTGAAGTATGAAAAAAGCTGTCAGTTTTCCCTTAACATTTATCTCCATTTATCTCCATAATTTGGAGGAACAAAATGCAACAACCTTCCTGAAACTAAAATGTTTCAAGCTCTTAAATGCCCTGCTAGAAGCTAGGCTCACTGCCTTGACTCCCATCATAGTGTAACTATCTCATTGGCGAAAAGAAATGGCAGTAGGCCAGCTTATCGTGCCTTGAAGAAGAGAGTTATAATTTATGGCATTAATTTTCATCTGATGAGGCCTACTCAAGTCTGCATAAGCACATGCCATACATACATTGTTAGCGTATGGCAGGGGTCCTCAAACTACGGCCCTTGGGTCGGATGCGACCCACCAAGGTCCTGAATCTGGCCCACCAGCCATTGCAGAACCCCCCACCCCCCTCCCACCTTGAGCCGAAAACTTGCTGTGCAGCAGCAGCAGTTGCTTCCGCCTCAGCCACCAATGCAAAGGATGGGCCCTCCCCTACTCCCTTGGAGCCACGGCAGAAGTGGGGTTGCTGTGCGGGCCAGCAGGCAAGGAGAGTGGCGTTGGGGTGGGGGCAGGGTGAAGCGGGTTGGGCCTTTCCTCTCCCCCCTCGGAGGCGCACCGGGGAGCTGCAGGGTGCAGCCCCCAACAGTGTCTGAGGGACAGCGAACTGGCCCCCTGTTTAAAAAGTCTGAGGACCCCTGGCTTATGGGGTGCTATAAGAGCATTTCTAGATCATGAAAGAAAGACAGGATATCAATTTAATGTGGATTTTAAAGGGAGCATCAGATACATTTTTCAGAAGCAAACATGTCAAACAGGGTTGCTTCTACAGAGAAACACTGGTAGCTGCCTTAAACAAAATCAGCTTGCTTGTCTATCTCAGCCATTTGCCTTCTAGTAATAACAACAGATCTCCCAAGTACAAATGGGTCCTCCAAGAATTGGAAGATTGCCCTCTCAGATAAAATTTAAGTCTTAAGTGTATTTAAAGAAAAACTATTTTAACATTTAAAACAAAGTCCATTTTATGGCAATACCAAACTCTACTACCTAATAAGGACACCTGAACCACAAACAAATTTACATTCCTGACACAGCATCCTTATTACCCAAGATGCAATTGTGTGTACATTACCATAACACCCTGAACACATATTTCCTTTTGTTGTTTTGGAACCTAAGCATGATAGTGCTTTAGTATTTGGATGGAAGGCAGATTACCCACTGCTCACCAAACAGGAGTGGAAAGCTATCCTACCTGAATCCATGAATATGTGCGTATACTTTTTTGTACACATTGTAAGGAAATTAGGGGTGATAGGACAGAGTCATATTTGTAGTCTCGTATTAGCAGCACAGATTTCACTCTGCAGTAGACTTTATCTAAGAAATGCATTAGTTAGTCAAAACATAATTTTCTGGAAGTTTGAATTCTGATGCTATTTCAACATATTAGGATCATGTGGATGGGACAGCAAGGATTCCTTATCAAGAAACAGAGAGAACATTAGCCACTATTATTCTTCACTACCTGGCTTGGCTTCGAGATGATTCCTCGTTACGCTAGAGTTTAGAATTATTTAGATTAGCCATGGATTTCAGTAAAGAGTTAGGAAAGACTACTTAGAATAGTATTTTTTGCTTTTAAGGAAAATATGCTTACATTTATCTATTTTAATTTGTCATTCTGTTTAGAGAGAAGACTTCATTATAATTTTAGTTTGTCTTCAAAGAAATCATTTTTGGTAAGTATTGGTATGTTAAAAGGAATTTGCCTTGTGGTTAGAGGTTTGCACATAAATCACAGGTTATATGAGGCAATTTTCCGAGCACACATAGTCCAGTAAAATAAAACAAAATTCCCCAAACATAATAAATAATAAATAAACAAACACACAATAAAATATAAACAGAAAATTAATAGCCAGAAAAGCCCAATTAAACTGCTACGCAGTCCCTTACAGCATCATGAAAAATATGTTAGACTAAGAGAGTTTTACATGGCAATGAAAATAATCACTGAAGGATTTTTCATTATAACACTTTATCTAAAATAATAACTACCATGAAAAATAAAGATGCATCAGCAGATGCTGCAGGTTCTCTGAACTCCCTTCTCTACTCTCTTATTCAATAGAGTTTTCGTACTGGCTCTGGTGCATGGACCATCCTATGCACTGGCTATCAAAGGCCACAAATGATTAAAAGAAAAGTACTGTAACTTCTGTTTTTAATTACAGGTTTTGAGACACATTCTTACAGGCACTCACCCTTGCTTCTAGGAGTGTGACATCCATTCCAAAGCTCTGTAACTGCCGTGCAGCTGCCAAACCAGATACCCCAGAACCAATAATGATCACCTTGCCAGTCTTTTTGGCTAAAAGACAAAAGCAGAATTAACACTGGTGTATGAAGCATTCAGCACAGATCAGGTTCTGATAAAACAAGTGCACAGTGTACTTTGTCTCTACTGCAAGCATGTCCAAACTTTGGCCCTCCTGATATGTTGCACCACAACTTCCATAATTCCAAGCCTGTATTGCCAGTGGCAAAGGACTGTGGGAGTTGTGGTCCAAAACATCTGGAGGACCAAAGTTTGGACATGCCCACTCTAATGTTCCTTGAGCTGGTGATACACATTCACTCAGAGTTCATTTAAAAGCATATACTACTCCTTAAACTGAAAGCAAAATACAGCAGGGCTCCTCTATCCACAGGATCACTCATCCACTGTCTGAAAATATTAAATTAACACACACCACCCCCCGAGCTATTGAACAAAACTGGCCACTAGAGCGAGACAGAGACCAGACTAGGGTTCAATATTTCCATGCTTTGGGTCAGCTACGGTGGGGAAAGGGGTTTAGGACCGACCCCCATCCCCCACAGATACCACTCTTCTATTGAACAAAGAGCACATTCTCATCTTAAGGCTACCTTGCATGCACTAAGAAAGTAAGATAAAATCTCTAATTAGGAAGAAAGCTCTTTAGCAAGCCTGGGAATGAGGGCGATTTTCCAGGAACACTGATTCTCTGAACAAAGCAAGGTGCTTGGTAAGATATACAGGCCACAAGCTGACATTCCTTCATTCCTTCAATTCAATTATTATGCTACCCATCTAGTGACCATCTAGTGCACTTGCTAGATTCTGTCACAGGCCAAAAGAAAGAAGGGGCTCTGCCTCAACTAACTTACCACCTCCACATCAGCCAACACCTAATCATTCCATGGAGGTTGAGGAAGGTCCCATCAGATTATTTTGCCCAATTCAATTTTTATATTTCTTATGTACACTGCCTGGAGTGTTTGATTTCTTTTGGTTTAAAAGTGGAAGGATGTGAATATAATAGATGAATAATACACCAGGTCAGACCCAAAGGCTCCATCTCCAGACCTCCCAACTTTCTTTAAACAGCTCAGAAAGGCATATAAAGCTGCGTAGAAGCATGGGGAAGAGCCTTCCATTTTAAATTACAGTCCACATATTGCATATAACACACAGGTTAAATCTGTTCTCCCGAAGACTAGCAGCATAAAACAATCTCAAGCATAAAGAGATAGTTATACCATGTTCTATAAATCCATAACTAAAGTCTCCCATCTTTATTCTAAACATAAAGCAGGTGATATATTTCATTTCCAAGGAAAGGTTAGTGAAAGTGGAACTACTTACTTGGGAGAGGCTTTACTCTTTTATAGATGCCAAAATTGATTAAGCCATGCCGTTCAAGATAGCTATGGACACGGTGAACTACTACCGTATCACCTAAAAAAAGCAAAAACAAAAAGTTTTTTTTAAAAGCATATATATATATATATATATATATATATATATATATATATAAATATATATATATATATATATATATATATATATATATATATATATATATATTTACTACAATAGAAACAGCTCAATTCAGATGTACAGTCACCCCCGCCATTTCGCGGTTCAGGTACTGCAGTCCCACTATATCGTGGGATCGCAGTACCTGCGGGGGGGGGGGGGCGGCGGCAGGGAGCGATCGCATCGCTCCCTGCCACCCCCCCAGGCCCCTCCGGGAGGCCTCGGAGCCGCGGGGGCGGGGGCCGGGGGGCCGGGAGTGATCGCATCGCTCCCCGCCACCCCCCAGGCCCCTCTGATCGCCCCCCGCACCCACCCAACCCGCTTCCGCATATCGCGGATTTTCATGTAGGGTCAGGTGGGTCCCTAACCCCCGCGATAGGCGGGGGGTTACTGTACTAGGCCACTATTTCACTGAGCTTCTCTGGAGCAAAAAGCCCTGTCAATCTGGGTTCATGCTGTTTCCTCACACATTACTGTTAGTAAATGGAGGGCAGATTCCGTCCCCCCTTGAGATCACTTGTACAATGAGAAGACTTGGGCAAGCCACACAACTGTCTCCGATGACTATACTGCCAGAACTTTGTACTCAGCAGGGCCATGCCTCTATCAACAGCCAATGTGGATCCGAATGAGGAAAAAAAGGAAGACAGAATAATAGGCTGTTTTAGTGCACACTGCTTATGGTACAGCAACGTGACAGGATATTTTCCCAGAAACACCCACAAGCAACTTACATTTTAATTTGATTCTTATCCCTTGTTTCTTTAGTACTCTTTTATTTACCTGAAGAGCCCCATGGCGCAGTGGTTAAATGCTTGTACTGCAGGTAAAACTGTGCTCACGACCTGGGGTTCAATCCCAGGTAGCAGGCTCAAGGTTGACTCAGCCTTCCATCCTTCCGAGGTCGGTAAAATGAGTACCCAGCCTGCGGTGGGGAGGGGGGCAATGTGTAGCCTGCATACTGTAATTAAAAACTGTAAACCGCCCAGAGACTAGTTGAAGTGGTATTGGGAGGTATATGCAGAACACTTTGCTTTACCTTTTAGAATATCTCATCTGTAATATTTAATCCATCAAAGGAAAGGGAGGTATCCAGGAAGCAGATGCAATGCAGGACAAGGCATTCACCATTAGACAGAATAATCACAACTTACTGTTATAGGGTGCTTCCAACTGTTGTAGTGTTGCTTCAAATGTTAGTTGAATCTTTGGGTTATCCAGCCAAAGCTGCAACTGCATTTAAATAACACAAATGTATAAAATTCAAAGCTGTAACAGAGCAGGCTTTGCTGGAGATATAGTTAAAGGCCCAATGATATCACATAAAGAAATGACATAATGCTGTTCGCAAAATATCTATATCCTCATGTACAACGTTCCAGATTCAATGTGGAAGCACGGTTGCCGAAATCCTGTTGCACTGTATAACCCTCACTCATTTCTCACAGGCAATTAGAGAGTGTGTAGCAAGCCAGCCACACCACACTCAGTTCCAAGAATCCCAGTGATAATTTTTTTATTTGCTATGTAGGAATGAATGAATGTTATGCCTTTTACCTTCCACCTGAATAAAAAAGCTATGGATTTCAGCCAACATTTAGACAATTACCAAGATCTCATGGACTTACTTCAAGGCTCAATTAAATTGTACACCTCCAGACAAACAGAAGACTAAAACCAAAAGCAATTTCCCCCTCAATACTTGTTACTGTTACTATTTTCGTTAACTTCTTTTCCTCCAGTGAGCTCTGGGCCACACTCTTGTTTTCCACACTGTCATCACAACAGTAATCCTTTGAATTGGGTTCAGTCTGAGAAACAGCAACTGCACCAGGCATGTTTCACGGATGAAAAGGAGTTGGAACTTGGCTCTCCAAGCTCCTAGGCACAACACACAAACCATTGCCCCGGTGGCTCTTTTACAAAGCTAAGTCCTAACCTACATGTCCAAATTAAACATCCTGGCTTCACATGATTCAAGAGCAAGTATGAATCAAAAACATGTTCCTCCAAAGTAAGCTTGTGGTGTTCCAAATGAGTGGGTGGGCAGGTAAACTGAAGCTTATGACACAGTAGAAGCTAGGCCACACTGCAGTGGTGGCCAAACTTTGGCCCTCCAGAAGTTTTGGACCACCACTCCCACAGTCCTTTGCCATTGGCAAACAGGCTTGGAATTCTGGAAGTTGTGGTCCAAAACATCTAAAGGACAGAAGTTTGGCCACTACTGCCATATTATATCCCTATTGTCCCCTATTTGGACATTCAAGACATGGGAAAATATATTTCTGTTGACCTTCTCTTAACGACAGTGGGTTTCTGAAATACGGAGCCTCTTTTATTTGTGGAGACCATGTGACCAGATAACGTGAATCATGTCAAGAACCTCCACAACTAAAAAGCTCTTGGTAGAACCTCTTTCCAGATCCCATCACTGAAAGGATGGATTTGTGGAACATTCTTTGGCAAACCGCAGCAGAGACAGGCTCTGAACATGCCTGATCTCATCTGCCTTCAGAAACTAAATCAGAGTTAAGACTTAATAGTATTTACATGGATGACTATAAGGGAATACTGGATGGTGGACAGAAATGAGTTCAGTGGCATAGCACATGCTCTACACATAGATAATCCCAACTGAGTCACCTACATATCCAGCTAAGGCTCGGAAAGAATTCTACCTGAAATCCTGGAGAACTGCTACCTGTTAGCGTGGACAGTATGAGTCCAGATATACCAAGGGTCTAAACATAAGGCAAATTTCTCTGTTTCTTGACGAAAAGAAACAAACAGTATAACCAGTTACAATGGTTAATTTGACTATATATAAAACCTCTGAGCAGTCAAGCAACTAACAACCTCCTTTTTAATAATGTGGAGGGTAGATCAAAATAGACCACTGAAATAAAACTAAACAGCCAGGTTTGGGGTTAAATGGCTATACAAATTTCCAGCTAAAGACAGCAGTGTGTATAAAGGTAAAGGTTTTCCCCGCACATGCATGCTAGTTTTGTCCAACTCTGGGAGCAGCACTCATCTCCGTTTTCAAGCCAAAGAGACAGTGTTGCGCAAGTCCGTGGCCATGTGGCCAGCATGGCTGAACACATTTCTATGCATGGAACACTGTTTACCTTCCCACTTTTTAGACATTACCTATTTATCTACTTGCATTTACATGCTTTTGAACGGCTAGGTTGGCAGGAGCTGGGGTTAACAGCAGGAGCTTGCTCCACTGCGTGGCACCCGGGAGTCGAACCGCTGAGCTGCTGACTTTGCAGCTGACAAATTCATGTAGATGCACTGACATGAATGAAATCGATATAATCTGTGACAAATGCATTCCATTCACTTCAGTTGGATTATTTTTGATGGATGTAACTGGAGTACTTCACAAGAAGTAACACAACTAGATTGCAAACATAATGTTAACGACTCCATGTCTGGAAATACCCCAAGGCTCAGAAATCTCAGAAATATATTTTTTTATGCTTTGAATGATTAACATACCGTTCTGTTTCTGATGTAAAGAAAAACCTTCTGGGTCTGCTGTGGCCCACTGATAATATCTGGAAAACAAGCGGCTTCTTGAGATGTCATTCGATCATGAGGAAGTCTACTCTGGAAAGCTGCACCTTCCACACCTACAATAAAAGAACAGGCATATGACAAGCATGCAAAAGCACCCGGAGTACCAGGATGTTGTTACATAGGAATTTACCTGCAGGCCCCTTCCAACTTCACGATTAAAATGTCGCCCCCTCTGCAAACTCTTTGGCCCTCCTTCTTTGGAACTGGTGTGCACTGCCCTCAACCCTCTGGGCTAGTTCTTTTAATATAATGCCTGATGTTAAACACCACCCCTTCAATTAGGAACTGGTACTTGAACATGAATACAAATTTAATTTCAGCTAGAATCTCAGCCTCACAGAAAGACCTACAGGAAAGGTACAGTATTCTCCATTTTACACAGTACAAAATCAAGAAGTGCAGGAATCAATTATGTATAGGTTTGACACTATAGACAAAGACAACGTTATGTAAGGACTTGTTTTACCAGCCTTACAGCAGGAAACTGCTTACAACAGCAGCCAGAAGCTCACTCTACAACTTTAAGCTATGCAACTGTAAAAAATGTCATCAGTCCTGGCCATGGGGAAGGAGTTAAAACATCCATATTCCCTCCCCATTCAAGGGATCTTACTAGGAAATTCTTTGGGAGCTGAAGAACAGGGCAGAAAACTCTTTAATGCCCAAAGATCACTGCTGCTGGTACTGAGGTTGGTGGCAGCAATTTTTAGACATTATAGTTCTCTCTCCATTTCTGTAGCTCTCACACCTTTTCCAGGATGAAAAGGGTCCCTAGAGATCCATGGAACCTGGGGAGGGGAACAATTATTATTATCTTAGATACAGAGAATTCAGAAATGATTTACAATTCCCTTCTTCTGTGGGCACTCTGGGGCTACGCAGTTTGCCCAAGGCTACATAGGCTGGATCTTCTCCTAGGATGCACAGTGTGGAACTGAATTCCAAACCCCTGTCTGCACAGCCAGATCCACCACCGACTAAGCCAGGGGTGCCCAAACTTTTTGTAAGGAGGGCCAGATTTGGTGGCTGAGAATGTGTCAGGGGCCGGTTGCTCCCCGACCCTGCCACCCCACTGCAAGCCCCACCCACTGACCCATAAGCCTCACCCACTGACCCCTTGCAACCCCACCTGCAGGAACGAAGGCGGGGACCAAGGGAGGGAGGGAGGGAGGGAGGTAGAAACCAAAAGAGGAAGGAAGGAAGGTGGGGAACAAGGAAGTGAGGAAAGAAGGAAGGTGGGGACCAAAGGAAGCACAGGGTGCCGTGGCCACCGCAGGGGAATGTGTGGGTGAAGGAGGGGGAGGGAGGGGCGGGCCAGCCAGCCGCGGGCTACTCAGAATGGCCTGATGGGCCTGATTTGCCCCCCCCCCCCGGGCCGGACTTTGGGCAGGCCTAGACTAAGCCATCCATAGCTACAGCTGATGATGCCACCACAATTCTATTGCATGAAGTCCCATAATACGATTCCTGACACAGTGGTGCAGGAAAAGCAGCTTTGCTGCCAGTCATAAAAGGGACCTTCTTCACTCTGCAACTGCACAAGCAAAGTGGAAAGTCATGATAAGTTTGAGATGTCAGTAGTCGCGAAACAAACCCAAAAGATCCTGATGTGAAGGGCAGTTAGGCAGTTAGCAAGCAACTAAAACTGGGATTTGAGGTGAAATCATAAGGGGTCAGGTTTTTTTAAAGAAATAGAATGAATAGAGCCCAAATTGGAAAGAAAGAAAGAAAGAAAGAAAGAAAGAAAGAAAGAAAGAAAGAAAGAAAGAAAGAAAGAAAGAAAGAAAGAAAGAAAAAAGAAAAGAAAAGAAAAGAGCTGAGATCTGACAGAAAGCAAACTCAGGTTCCAAGATCACCAAGTACTGAGCAATTATGGGGATATAACATTACCCATATGATTTAGAATCTCATAGGTTTTGCCGCCAGCAGCAATTCTACAATATGAATAAAGAATGCCAAAGTAGTTGGGTCATACCACCTTTTCTACTGCAAAATTTGTCCCTTTTTCATATTCGTCCTTGTCTCTCCCCCCCCCCCTAACTGCAGTTAACTATTCATCTGAGCTTGAAACGGGCTTACTAGCACTCTGAGACTTTTTATAGCTATAATGTAATGGAATAAATGAAGATACTAAGAAATACAAATCAATAATAGATCTATAGGCTGAGATCTGGCAGAATAACTTGTGCCACATAAACCTGATGATCTTGGAAAGATTAACAACATCAAACTAATAACCATATCAACATAGTATAATTATAGTAAAAACACAAATTAAAGAAGAACAGATGAACATTCTAAGACTTACATCACACTGCTGGGACTAGTTACATCACACTGCTGGGACTTAAAATAATACCTCTTAAACATTAAAAACACCAAGATACTTTATAATCACCATAGAGACAAAAATCTTAATCTGGGGCAGGGGAGGCATTGAGGGTGCCTTACAAATTTCTCTTTAGAAAACGTTCAAAGAACCAAATCCTTTTGTAGTCCTTTACATTGTGTGTGTGTGTGTGTGTGTGTGTGTGTGTGTGTGTGTGTGTTGCGTTGTTACAGTCGTGTGACCCCATGTCCATGGAGTTTTCTTGGCAGGAATATTGGAGTGGTTTGGCAGTTCCTACTCCAGGTGCCTACACCACCTGGTATTCCCTGGTGGTCTCCCATCCAAGTACTAACCACGGCTGATCCTGCTTAGCTTCTGAAATCAGGCAAGATCGGAAGTGCTTAGGAGGCATCTAAGCAGCATGGTCCTTTACATTCCAGGACCTCAAATATCATCATGCTTCACTGGTGAGTCATCAGTTAAATTCTCCTGTTGCTGCTCCACACCCCAAAAAAGTCATAATGAAGAAGTATGTTAAAATGAGTTTCCACAGATGACTCGAAGATAAAGGGATGCTCCAGAAGAATTCAGAACATAATGTGAATTTTTAAAGTTATTTTCAATATAAGTGCACTACAAAAGCTACCTCCTTGTGACTCAAGCCAGTGCCACATAAAAACAAAGTGAATTTTCTTAGTTATTATTTTAGGAATTAACATTTTCATGAAATTAACCGAGCTAAGAACAATATTCAAACTGAAAACATTATTTTAAAAACAGGTGGCAGTTTTTAAAATCTATTTTTCTAATTGTATCTAGACACACTGATTAAAAAAAAAGTACCTGATGCTAGAAAATGTACTTATTAATGGTTGTGCTTAAGGTTGCAGTCTATAACTATTTAGTAAAAGTCAAGTCCCATTGAGTTCAGCAGGGCTTACTCCCAGATAAAAGCATATAGGACAGTAATCTTAATAGGCGTTCACATATCATCTATTGTATGATTAAAAGTTGAACTGAGCTCTGAGTGAAACAGATTGTATATTTCTAATGTACGTGGAGGTGTTAAGAAGAAATCTAACCTGATCAGGCTTCTGAAAACCAAGGCACTTCCCAATTTTAATTCAAAATTTCATCCATATATTTGCTCCATAGCCCTTCACTCCCTTAGAAGTTCACCCCAATCTCAAAAATCGTAAGACACCAGAATTTTCTTAATTTTGTGTTGCTGCCATGCCAATATTGGGTTAATTCTGCCTCAGGAGGAAAGAAGACAGCAAAAACCTTGAACTATTTATTTTGCTGTCCTCAACTGTAAATTACACACAGAAGAAGGATTTGTTTTAAAGAGAAAACAATTATCCACAAATAATGTCCAGTGACTTGACATGTACAGTCAGCAGAAATGTGGACAACCAGTATGTGTGGAGTTACAAAATGGGCCTTGCACCGAAGGGTGGTGGTTTACATCAGCAGATATAAAATAATAATAATAATAATAATAATAATAATAATAATAATTTTATTGTCATTGTGTGTATATACACAGTATACACATACAACGAAATTCAGACACCCAGAGACCAGATTCAACACGCACACACACAAATCTCCAAACACTCTCACACACATTTAAAAAAAAAAAAAAACCTTCAACACACACACATAAATCCCTGAACACTCCCCACCCACCAACCCCCCCCTTAAAAACACAAGCATCTACACAACAGGCTAGGTAATCCTGTCCAAGTGCTCACTACTGGTGGTTCTTGAGTTCATTATTAAGTGCAATTATAGCTCTGGGATAAAAACTGTTCAGAAGACGTGGGGTCCGAGTTTTAATTGTTCTGTATCTTCTGCCAGAAGGCAACAGTTCAAAGAAATTGTGAGCAGGATGAGTAGAGTCCCTCAGAATGTTGTGTGACTTCCTCAAACAGCGAGATGTGAAGATGTCATCCAGGGTTGGTAGCTGGAGCCCGGTAACATTCTGGGCAATTTTAATTATTCTCTGTAGAGCTTTTTTGTCCGCTACAGAGCTGCTCCCATACCATGATAGCATGCCATAAGTTAGGACACTCTCAATGGTGCTGTGATAGTAAGACAGAAGTAGATGCTGAGATAAATTCATCTTCCTGAGCATTCTCAGGAAATACAGCCTCTTCTGTGCCTTCTGTTAAATACCTAATGCAATCAGTCGTTAATTATGTGTAAGGTGACAGGGCATCTCTTAAGACGCACATAAGACAAGTCACAATCCATTTTCAGAACACTTCTGTATAGAGATGGGCACGACTTAGCGGTATTCCCGTTTCCGTTTCCGTTACTCGGTTCCGTTACTCTACGGAAACGGTAACGGGAATTACTCCGCCAGACTTCAAGCTCGAACCGACGAACGAACAATTTTGGTCTGATTTGTCGTTCTCGTTACTTGCATCGCGCGATTGCGCGATGCCACGCGGCACAGAAAAAAAGTTTTTAAAAGTTAAAAAAACCCGGTTCCCGGCCAAAAAGCAGGCGGAAAAATGCCTGCCGTGCCTCAGGGCACCTACCAGAGGGGTTGTTTCTGGAGGTCCCCGGCCTCCCCCCTCATCCCCCGTCCTGGGCTGCTCTGGTGGGACTCGCCGCAGGCTCGCAGCCAGCAAAAAGCCCAGTCTCGCTGCCGGCCGCCCGCAATTAAAGCGCAAGCAAGCGGCACGGACGGCACAGGAAAAAACTTTTAAACTCTCCCCCCACCCATTCCCGGGCCAAAAAAGCAGGCGGAAAAATGCCTGCTTGACTAAGGGCACAGGGCACCTACCGGAGGGGTGGTTTCTGGAGGGGGGGTCCCGCCTCCCCCCCGTCCTGGGCAACCGGACTCGAGTTGCCATTTCGCCATGCCATGCGGTGCGGGCGGGGGATCCAAAATGGGGCGGCAAACGCAATATTGTTTTTGAAACCGTGGTCCAAAAACACACAAGCACAACAGAAACACGCGAAAATTTATAAACTGCCAGATTTTTCACAGTAGCAGTGGGTTTTTTCTTGCAACAAAATGTCTCTCCTCTCCTCCTCTGTCCTCCATTTATTTTATTTTATTTTTTTTTACACCTGCGCAGTGCGCAATGATGGGCTGGCCGAGTGGCCAGCCATGTGGGAGTGGACAACCATGCAAATTTTTTGGAGCCATCCCACCAGTCGCATGGCCACTTGGCCATGGAGACTTCTGGGATGTGCCAAAAAGCCCCCTAAAACCTGCCCTAGCCCTAACCCTAACCCTTGACTCCGTACCCATACGTCACAGACTGTCTTCTTAGTGGGTCAGAGAGGCACCCAGAGGTGCAACCCACTAGCCCACCGTAACCTTACCCGTCACTAGCCTAACCCTAGCCATTGCACTAAGCCACCTTAAAGCCAGATCTACTTGCTTGCATTGCACTACACGCAGCAAGTACAATTCCCTTCTGTGTGAGACATGGTGGTGCGAGAGCCTTGTGAAGGGCGGGCATGACGCTATCACTCTCACTGGTCTCACTGTCTGCACATTCTGTTATGCAATATCCATATGGCTATTGCATAGCATTTTGCAGCAGCAGCAGGTGAGGAGGGGAGACCCCAATGTAGAGGGGTCTCTCTTGGAGCCTGCTTCCCCTTCCTAGTGGCAGGAGGCACCCACGGGTGCCTCCAGGAGCCCACTTTCCCTTTATAGCGGGCCAGAGGAGGCACCCACCCCACAGAGGTGCCTCCAGGAGCCCGCTCCCCCCCAAAACCAGTACTAACGACAACGAAAAAACGAACCGACTAATTTTTGCGAATTTTCGCGAAAACCGGAAACGAGCCGAAACGGGACCGGCCCGACTAACGACAACTCGAAAAAAATTTTTTTCAAGTCGTGCCCATCTCTACTTCTGTACCATAACAGCGTAGAGGAAGCACTCAAAGGACAATTCTGACACTAAGCCAGCTAAGGAAGAAAGTAAAACAATGTTCAAATCAAGGGTTATATTGAAACCTTCAGACTTCTTAATATAAGTAGTAAAACAAAGCATTGTCCAGTGAAAGGTCCATTAGACTCTGGAAAGTGCCTGATAAAGTATAACTGGATAAGAAGAATTTTCTTTCACTCACTTCTCTAATTAAATCATCTGGTTGTTGTTGTTTTGGCTTTGTTTTGTTTGAGTGTGTGTGTGTGTGTGTGTGTTTTGTATCAGGCAAGTTTCCTGTACCATTTAAACAGTTTTGACAGTTAAAAAGAAGAAGATATTCTTTGGGGGCTTTATCTATCTATGATTTAAGATACAAGAATTTTTCAACTGCAAATTGACTGGTTATTGAATTCGTTTTAGTTCTCCGTAACATACTGAAAACCTTTGGCTTAGTAGTGTTTTTCTAAAGCAAAAGTGTTCTGCTTATATACTGCCCCATACCACTTCAAGTAGTCTGGGTGGTTTACAGTTTTTAATTACACGCTGCAGGCTATAAATTAAAGACCTTGGAAGGATGGCAGGCTGAGTCAACCATGAGCCTGCTACCTGGTATTGAACCTCAGGTCGTGAGCACAGTTTTACCTGCAGTACAGGCATTTAACCCCTACACCACGATTCTGCATCTAGTTAGAAGCCTCGTGGTGCAGTGGTTAAATGCCTGTACTGCTGGTAAAACTGTGCTCATGGCCTGGGGTTCAATCCCAGGTAGCAGGCTCAAGGTTCACTCAGCCTTCCATCCTTCCGAGGACAGTAAAATGAGTACCCAGCTTGCTGGGGGGGGGGATGTGTAGCCTGCACACTGTAATTAAAAATTGTAAACCGCCCAGAGACTACTTAAAGTGGTATGGGGCGGTATATAAGCAGAACACTTTTTAGAAGTTTTCCACATGGGCTATTTGCTTCTTCTCCCACCTTTCCTGCCTGTACAGGTAAAACAACTGAGGATATGGTAGACTACTCACAATTGCCGAGAATACCATATAACATGTAACCCCTGGATAGAGAAATGCTACTTATGTATTTTCAAGAATACTGTACATAAAATCCTCTATATTCTGCACAGCATATATTGTACAACTGTTTGTAATTATGTACCCTCCCCAGGTGAAGCAAAATTATGTGCTCATACACCACTAAAGAGATTTCTACCTAAGTATAGATAGACAGGTTCACTGACATGCTTTATTAAAGGCACCCAATCCACCTTATGGTGAAAATGGGAATAATAAGGACTTGCCAAAGTAAAGCACAAAATTTAGGCCAGTAAGTGAGATACATATTTCTATCCAGCTTTGCAATACTAAAATAAAGCCCACTACTGTGACCTACACAGGTGAATACATAATGTATATTAAATACCAAGCAGTCAGATTTCAGATTCCTTGGAGGATCTACTTCGTTCCTTCAGTAGACCATCAGGATCCACCAATCAGATCAAGATGTAAACAGTGATGATGCCAATTACAAAATTAATAGGTCCCAATGGGATTTTCTTAACTCAACATTTACGTATCTCAAAATGCAGTTTCCGAAAGAAATTCATGGGAAACTAATTAATCCATTCCAAGTGGGAAATCACCTCCCCAAAATGGAAAAAGCACAGTAACAGGCATGAAAATGATGAAGCTCAGCTCCCTACCTTTCAAGTGCTTCAAGAATCCACCAAAAACATTCCAAAAAGCCCCCAAAATGGTGCCAAAACTTTCCAGAATGGGTGCAAAATGGGCACTTCCTGCACATCATTGAAAATGGAAGCCCCAGTTCTATCAGTCCAACTATAAAGTGCTTCCTACATATTTGCAATTGCAGGGATGTAATCGGGGGGGGGGGGGAGGCCACAATGTGGTAGTATTGCAATTGGAAATGGAAGGGGCTGGTTTTGCAATTGGAACGGAGGCTTTCATTTCCCCTGCAGGGGAAAGGGAAACTTTCCGTAACCAGGGGGGGAAAGGGTTAAATTTTCATAAGCTGAATTTCCCCCATACCCTGTGGATTTCCCTTTGTAACTCAATTTTTTGGTAATTAGGGGCAATCGTAATTTGAGATACCACTGCATAACATAAAGACGAGGATGCCTATGGATATAATCTGAGCCATGCCTGTGAGTTATTTTTCAGTAACCAAAGTCAACTGAATTTAAAATCTTTCACTTACAACTCCCTTCCTTTGATGAATTCAGTACTCTAATTTAGGTACCGAAAGTAATTTTGTTATGGCCATATGAACTGAATATCATTTAAAAAATCAAAGATCTATAGCAAACAACTCAATACTCGTGGACTACTTTTTGCCCTCCTTTTAAGTTAAATACACATTGTGATTTCACTTTTCAGCTGTAAATGATATATTTTATATTTCAGTATTCTAAATAATTTAAAAACCTCATACTACAGAAAGGTAGCAACAAGCTCAGAGAGAATGGTCCTAATTTAACTTCCCTCTATGGAAAATTTCCATATATAAAGTAGATCTCCATCATGCGCAAATTAGCACTGAAATATGCAACTATCATCTGTATTCTAAGGTAATAGCAGTAACCAAACTACAAGGCAAGAGATTCAGGATTGACTCGGGAAAACTTTTAATATAAGAATAACATTTTAAAGCTGAATATGTATGTGGGGGACACTCCTCTGTTCAGGAATGCAGAGAGAATAGTAATATATGTAATCTCCTCAGATTTCTGTATAACAATTCTAGAAAACTGCCCTACTTTATGTAGGGCATTCCATCCCCATTCTTTCATAGACATTCAGGGTTTCATAAGTAGATGCTTGGCTTGGTACCAACCATTGTTTATATAGTAATCCCCTGTTTATTGTGGGCATTAGGGACCCAACCCAACATGCGATATGCGGATGCTGGGTTGGGTCAGGACTGAGGGGCCTATTTGGAGCCTCCTGCACTTACCCCAGGCTTGGTGCTGCCCCGAACAGGCCTCCGACGGGCTTTCCAGGCCTGTCAGAGGCCCCAGAAGTGGTTTCAAGCAATCCTGAAGGTGCTTCCAGTTTTTTGGAAGTCATTTCTGGTGCACCGGAAACCATTTCTGGGGCCTCCAACAGGCTCCAGAAGTGGTTTCGGGCAATCCAGAAGGGACTTCAGCTTTTTCGCAAGTGACTCCGGTTCAGCGGAAATCATTTCTGGGGCCTCTGACAGGCCCAGGAAACCCGTCAGAGGCCCGCCTGGTGCAGCGCCAGGCCTGTGGTAAGTGCAAGCCTCAAAGGTCTACGCTGTTTGCCCCAGGAGCCCTTTGTTTCATATACTGCGGTCCCGTGATATACCAGGACCGCAGTATATGAACCATGAAATGACGGGGAACGACTGTAGCATGGTGGCAACACGTGACATGTTAACCTCTGTGCCACCTTCGCACCCCACAATCTTCTCTCTCTTTTTTTGCTCAAGAAGTCTCTTTGTGTTCTCTATAGCAGGGGTCCACAACCCCTGGTCTGCAGAACTGCCCTGGGCCTGCAGCGTTTTCTAAACCAGTCTGCAAGGTTTTGTAAACATGTCTGTCTCGTATACACACATGCACCTTGAAAAGAGACCCACAGGTATGCACACACACCCAAGGGACAAAGCCAGTCCATCAACCCAAAAAGGTTAGGGTCTACTGCTCTAGAGGGCATAGAGGCACTTTTGCCAAAAACCTTGGGGCAATTTTTGTAAGAAAAGAAAACAGAAGAATTGGGGTTGTGCCTTCCAAGGACCAGGAAAGGATAGCTGCAGCCCCAAGGCCAAGATCTGCCAAAGCTGATTTATGGTCATCAACACTGTCTCTAATTAATCCCATCCTCATTGTCTTCTCTCTTACCAGTGCATGCTGCATAGACTAGTCGACTAAAAGCAGGTCTTGTCTCACTGCTGGGTCTTTTCTCCTTCTGACATTTGACTTCTGCAAAATTACAAGGCAGAACAAACAATCCCATCCACCACAAACACCATTCCCTTGTAATTTGAAGAGAACACAAGTTAGATCTTTTTACTGGGCATTATGGGATCACACAGCTGCCTCAGCCAAGTGTTGACCTCTGAATCCCTTTTGGGTTTTGTAGTGTTGAGTGGTTTATAAATGTACTGAGAAAGTATTCAGAAGATATTCATATTTCCAACAATGACCTATTTAAAACAATATTGCTAGATTAAACTCTCAGATATGAGGCAGTGTATTTTACCCACTTCACAAACTGAATGTAAGAAAAGCTTTGCCAGACATGACCAAAAGGCCACTTCGTCTTACCTCTTGCTCTACAAGTAATTTTTCTATGAGAAAACTGACCATCAGCTCCTCCAGAGGCAAGTAAGCCCTGTGATACCTCTTATGAAAGTATGCTGTGGCTAATGATAACACCATCAGATTACAAGTTTGGAAATCTAGTTGGTGGAGAATAATTAAAATTTCCAGAATTCTCATATTTTAAATAATCAGATCTCTATGTACTGTAATGGTAGATATAAACCTAAAAACCATGTAGCAAAGATAAAAGTATATTAGAAAAGAAAAAAACACAATGAAAATCTGGATAATGCATGTGTATAGCCACATTTGCAGAATCTGGGTAACTGTAACAGAGTAGTCACTGAGTCCTCACACTCAAGACTGGACAAGGCTGTAAAACTTCTGAAAAATATGCAATTGGCTTCAAAATCATGTTGGATGCAGCTTTTCCCATATGTAGGTGAAGATTCTTAGTCATCCAGGTGAGATTATCTGGAAGTTGAGCCATAGCAACTGGACCAAGCAGCTTCATCAGTCTGAGGAAAGTTAGTGGCAAGGCCTCCAATTTATAGTTCACCTTGATTTCACATTACCTTGGTCTGAATGAACTCATTAGGTGAACAGTGGCCTGCATAGGCTTGTTAGGTGGACAACTGCCTGAATAGGATCGTTAGATGTACAATGGCCTGGGGTGCATGAAAGTTCCACTTATGCAACCCTTCCCCCAACACCCATTAATTATGGGTCATTAGTTGTGACCTTCCTGGTGGAGTTGTGAAGTGCTTCTGATTTGTCTGGGGATCAATGAAAGAGAAGCATGATACGTAGCAGACAGATTGTGCCGGAGTCCCCCACTTCTGTTGAGAGAGGGGTTTTCAACACACCTGTTAATGGTTCCCCTGACCCCTCTCTCGAACCACCTATCTTATCTGTCTAATTTGTATACATTCTCATCTTTGAATGAGAGTCCTTTGTCTTTTAAATGAAGGTAGTCTGCTGATTCTGGTCCTAAGATGTTGCCCCTCCCGTGTTCAGCCATCCTCCTCTTTAGTGGCTGTTTGGTTTCTCCAATGTAGATCCCTGCACACTCCTCACTGTACTGGACTGTACTGGACAAGCAGCAGAGGTGGTGACATCCACCATTAATGTGGAATAAATGTACAATAGCTATCATGCTGTATTTGACCTTGTTAAGGGCACATTTATGGTGGACAATTCAACCAGAATTATACTTAGAATTTAGCCCTAATTACTGAAACTCTTTGATCTGTTCAAGGATGTTGCTCTGTGCTATCCAGTGGAATTTCTTCCAAGACCTAAAGAACACCAAGAACTTCAGTTTTTTAGCACTGAGAGAGAGGAGGTTATCGTCACAATGGGTTGCAAAAGCCACTAAGAGCTACTTGAACCCCAACTGGTTAAAGAAAAAAATGTGGCATTATCTGCATATAATAAAAGTAGGATTCGGGAGTTTTGGAAAGCAACCCCAAATTATTTATAAACAAATTAAAATGATAGAAGATCAAGACACAACCCTGCTTAACCACTCTTATTCCTTGGGATCTCATCCTAAATTATTCCTTGATTTTGGGAAAAGAAACTTTGAGAGAATTCTCAAGACCCAGAGGATATTATGACAAACAACGTTTGCCCTTTCAAAAGGAAATTGAACACATACACAATATACAAAGAAGGACTAGCTGATTATTAAGAAAGATACAAACAACTGTCTAGTGCTTCAAATTCTTAAACAAGGCAACAGTTGTTCTGTTCTGTGCCAACATGGGCATTTTTTAACAAAACATTGATCCTGGCAACTGGATAACTTAATTGAATGCACCACACAATTACTTTCTATTCTCACCAGTGAGGAGAAGAACACTGTCCTTACCCTGGCCTGCAAATACTATGCATGGAAAGAGCCACATCCCTATTTAGAAGTCAAAATAATATAATAGGGAAATATATAGGCTATAAAAAGTGCATAGTAGCAATATACCATGGATCTAATGTGTATGGCTGCTCAAGAAAGCAAACTCTTGCTTAAAAGCAAAAGCAAAAACAAACAAAAAAACCTTGCTACACCAACTCGTAGGAATGACACAAATCCACTTTTAATGTATTGACTGCATGTTGACACTACCTTACAGTTTAAAATAAGATAAATCAATTTAATTTGATTAACAGAAATCTACCATTCCATAAACTATCTACTAAGCAGTAGCAAGGCAAAGTCACATATGAAACTAAACACAGGCCATGCTACTACTTGTTTGAGAAACCCACTTTTCTTATCCCTAACTCTCTTGGGGTGATTCCTGGAGCACACAGGGACAATAAATTAACATATCCACTGCATTTTAGAAGGCAAACTAAAAGAAAATGAAAAGAAAAATTCCCAGCACATATACAAATACCACACCCTTGAGGTCTTACAAAATAAATACTGAAATATTTGGACACAAAGATACTCTCTTCAACATTAGCATATCTCATGACAATCAGAGCCAGGCAACTCAATAATTCTCCTTCCGTACAATTTTCATAAACCAACAGTGAAAGTTGCCTAAGAAGTAACTAAGGTCCTCACAAAACATTTGAAAATGAATTTGCAACCACTAACATTTCAATTCTTAACATATGTAATATGTATTCAATTCAGCACTTACTTAAACAGGTAAATCCTGGATCAGATATATATAATGAAACATGTCACTTTGCAAACATGTTTAAGAGAAATGGAACATCCTACACCTCAATCTACAAAACCTGGGAAAGCCCTATGATACCAGCATTATTCTAACCATTTAAGATAAATCCAAAACCATTAACTCCCTCAGACTTTCTTTTAAGAACAAATTGGGGCTTTCAAAGTTTAACTCTTCTGATGACTAAATTCTGACCGGTACTCATGAGTTGAACCTATTCAAGGAGAACCAAGAAAGTTCTTAAAACTATCAAAAGAAACAAAGGTAAAATCACTGGTTTGTATATTTTATAGCACAAGCCTATGCATATTTTCTTGTTCATAAGTCGACTGTGTTTAACGTGGCTTACTCTTGGAATGTACATAAAGGCCTGCAACCTAATTCTACCAAAATGAGGAGAAATATGGGCATCCCACTTAATTTCATCATTGGAATCTAGGATAATGCTGTACACTATAAATAAAGTCATACTAAAGAATGGAGCTAATTGCCATTTCAACTTGTAGAAATGAAGGCCTACCACATATTCCCTGAACGCAAAGATTAGATGGCTGTAGTATCTGCCTGAAGCACTTCTTAATCCTTAATACATGAAATCTTCCATTACTTTTTTCGGCTGTGATACGAAGTTATCCCTCCCCTTTTGAATGGACAAATACATTTTTCCTGCATCTGATGCTATGACCTGATCACCCACACCCATGCACATTTGCAAGCATCAATCCCTGATTTGGGGGCTCTTGCTACTAAGTGGCAAGCATCAAACACCACCCTCACCTGATGCTTGGCAGTCTCCATACCCTCCAGAACTGTCGTCTTGAAGTCCTCCTGCTTGCCCTGTGGAAGGAAAGAGGAGATCTCAGGGACCTTGCTCCACATGTTCAAATCATTTGGGGGACATGAAAGACTGACAGTTGGTGAATCCAGTTTAGTAGTTCGCCAACTGGGATGGGGGTTGGGGAACCAACATTTTTGATAATGCCATGTGTCTGCAATCTGGTTCAAAGATGCCACGCTCTGCGATCTTCTAATGCTTCATCCTTGTTGTTGGAACCCTTTGTCAGACTCTTATGGGGGGGGAAGGGAAATACACAGTATTTGCAGAGAACCTAGCTGGCAAATAGTCATGAAGCAGTTTATTAACAGAGTAGAACAAAATGAATACACTTCCTGTGAAGACCACACTGCTGGGAAGTCTAACCAAGGGTTTGAAACACCAAGGATTTCATAAATGTTAGGTTAAGTCGGCCTGGGAAATGTATTACCTGACCTAATTACCTTAGCAATTACCTTAGTAATTCTAATTACCTTAGTAATTTCTGCTACAGTCTTACTTGATTTCCACAACCCAAGAGAGTAATTCACTGACTCAACAGCCATCCAAATAGCATGTGACTTTTATGTTGATGATGCCAGTAGTAACCCAGATGTTCCTCACTAGTATGGGAGTATCGACATAAATGCTGCTGAACTATCCAACATCATGTCAAGCATACAGCTATATTCAGAGACAGAAGCATGATGTACACACTCAGAAATAGCCTTAAATTATCTTGTCCCTATTGAAATACAGACTGGTAGATATACTGTACAAAACCATCTACAGCAGCTTTATAAAAAAGGATATGCTCTGTGGATAGAGCTTCCATCAAGAGATCCAGAAGGTGGCAATTTCACCTCCCCACCAGTCTCTTGTACACTGATCAAACTTGCTCCAGGTGACTGGAAAACCTCCTGGAGTTTGTTTTCAGGTAGAAGTGAGGGCCACGGGAGAAGAATTTCTGTCGTACAGGTAGCCAAAGTAATTTGGTATAGGCATAATGTTAAGCAACACCTTGACAATATGGAAACAACTCTCCTCAGATGCTCTTCCCTCTATGTGTAAGGAAAGGGCTGGAAGCATCGGCTTTCCAGTTTAGACATCATTTTGATGTTTCATCTTCATTAAGACCTGCAAGTAGTGTAAACCATGGTTTAGTGAAACAAGCCAAGATCAAGTGGGTCTAAGTTTCAACGAACAATAGTTTACTACAGGAAACTCAGATAGACATAATGATGAACTGCAATTAATTTTAGCTGGAAAACATTTTTTTCTAATTTCATCTAGTACATGCTGTAAAAGTTGCTTGGGCCGGGGTGGATTTATCTCAGCTAAACTAAACTACGGCTTCAAAACTGTATCTGAATCTGGTGAGAGCTTCACTATGTAACGTCCAACTCCACATTCCATCAATGCATCTCAGCTCCTCAACAGTGGTCAAACACAAACTCGATAAGCTACAAAGCAGTATTACTTGGGGATATCAAAATGCTAAACAAGTTACACTATACCACTTTCCTGTATGCACAGCAAGTTTTCAGGAGTCAAGTGGACCTAATGGGGAAGCATACCTAACCCACACAGTAGCATATCAGGGCAACAGCACACCACAGAAGGTGCTGCTATATCATATTCAGGAAAGTGAGGGGCTGACCTATCAAGTGAAATTTTCAAAAGATGCCAGCAGCACCTGTTGCTGCCGCCAGCAGCCCCTGAAAAAATTCCATTAGAAGAAGTTAGAACTACCCTTCCCTCCCCTTAGTGGCAGAAGAGAAGCTGCATCAGTATGTCACCACCTGTCAGCTCCCAGTAAAATATGGCAAGAAATCACTCCTCTTCTGAGCTCTTTTTGGAGGAAAGTAATTGTTCCTTTAACAACAACACACACACCCCCCCCGCGCTTCCACCAATATTTCACAAGTAGCAGAATCAGCAAGCCACTGCTGGCATTTTGGCTTGTTAGATAAAAACCACATCTTATTTTTCTCTCTTTTCTCAGAAAACAGAAAACATACTGATCCACTGCCACAACTAATTGGCCTTTTTATACTTCAACGTTTGTTTGTGCAGGACCGTGGGGTAAACAACTAATGGGACTTCCACTTTTTCTTGCTATGGATGATAGGTTCAAAAGAAGAAGTCTCTTTTATCTTCCTATCAGATTTTCAGAGGAAGAAGCAACAGGAAAAACTCACAGCAAAACCATTTTTCCTCTGCACTGGGGATTTGAAGGAGTCAAAGAATGATTGTTCTTCACATAGGCCTACTAGAGAATGTTTTAGTACAGCAGCAGCTTTCTAGACTCCTATAAACTTGAAAAGTTAGTGAAAGACTCTTCATCTTATTTTTTACAAAGGTCAATAATGGTTTTCTTCTGTTCTTGTTGAGTTTTTACATACAACAATAAATGTGCTGCTTGTTCCTTTTTAAAATGTTTCGGAAACAGTAACATATATGAACTAATCCTTTCCTATATTCACCAGGTGTTGCTTGCCAGATGTCCAGCAAAAAGGCAAATGATGTATTGATTTCTGATTCTGAACTACTGGAAAATTCAACCTTTAAATTGGGCATGGAGACCATGTCGTTTTCCAGATGTTGACTGGAACTCCGTCATCAGCATTGGTTGTGCTGGGAAAGGCAGATGGGAGTTGCAGTTCCACACCAGGAGGTTCACAGGGCCTGATTTAGATGGCCAGCAAACAGCAGCCTATAGTTTCACCCACCTCACTTATGACCAGTTGTTCTTCCCTTTTGAGAAGTGGCCAAGAGAAAACAAGTAGGCTATAAAGTCACAGTTTCTTCTTTTATATTTAAATTCTGGGAAGAGATATGGCATAATTATTTCCCTTGCAGTAGCCCCGCTATATCCGCTGATTCGGTTATCCGCAGTTGGCGACCAACAGGGAGCAAAAGCTGTGCTGTGTGTCAGCCCTTTCGCCTCTGTGCAGTATGGCAGACCGGGTGTCACAAAGGCATGCTGCTGCACTGCCCAGTTGGCCACCTGGGAAGTTCAAAAGGCGGCAGACCAGGCAGCGCACAGCACGCCATCGTGACGCCTGGTCCGTAGCTCTGTCCAGCAGCATGGGGTGATGGGTGCCCAAGACAAAAGCTTCCGCCCTGGCATCCTACCACTGATGTTGCCACTGTCACCCTTGGATAAGAGCATTTGCTCTTATCCGCAGATTTCGGTATCCACTGGGTGGCCCGGAACCAATCCCCTGTGGATATGGGGGTTCTACTATACTTTGCTCTTCTCAGTTTTTGAAACAATAAGGGAGGCAGAATGTTTTGTTTACACTCTATGAAGTACCCTGGTAGTAGGCAGTGCAAATAAAAGAAGCTTGTAAAAAGGTGTGAAGAGAGATGTAAAGGAGAAGCACAAAAGATGGAAGACCAGAGGGAACTCAGCCAAAATGCCTCTCATTACTGATACAACACAGAAATGGAGAGTGGGGAACAGTCCAAAGAAGAGATGTGTATATCAGGTTTTTCTCTGACATGTAAAAAATAAAAAGGAGTATCTAGGTAGATCAGCAGATGCCACAATTTGAATATATCTTAAATATTCTGGGCTGTATATTGTCCCTGATTACTGTAAACCAGCTTGGGTCCTTTTCCAAGGAGAAAGGTGGGGTAAAAATAATCTAAATAAATAAATAAATAAATAAATAAATAAATAAATAAATAAATAAAAAAATAAATGTCCAGATCCTCCACTTGCTACAACCAAAATCATTAGTATAGAGCAATTCTCCTCCCACCCTCATTTATATATAGTATTAAAATGTGTATGTTCTGAAAAGGGGCAAGGGAAAAGGGAACAAACTAGACAATAGAATATGTTCAAGCCTCTAATTTTTGGCCCAACTATGCGAGACTCTGCCCCCTGTGCATGCACACCTTCCCCTCCGGCACAGGTTCCTTCACAACCGGAACAATTAACATTTGTGCCGGGTGTACAGGGAAGCAAAAGTCCTGGGCATGGGGGAGGGGGCAGAGATGTACACACATGGGTGCCTTAGAGAGAACCTTGGTTCAGGCCTATCAAGCTTTTTGAATTATAAAAAAGCTAAAATTAGTTACTTCTCACATCAAATCATACCGGGGGGTGGATTTCCATCAACTGTTTAAATACAGAGATGAGTTTTGAACAAGAGATTAAATGGCTGGATGGATAGGCGGTTGGCTTTGGAGCCAGAGATTGGGAATATGACTCCCTGTTGTGCCTCCATGACCAAAGGTAGATTCATTCTACAGGGTCCCTTCTAGCTGATGAACATTATTGACTCACTACACTGGTACATGCAATGGTAATATTGAGTGTAGATTATTTGTTAATAGGCATGAGGCAATATCAACAATGTACCACCCCATAGGGCTGAAAGGGCAGGCCACACATTGCCCCCCAGGAGCTGTAGATGAGGCTGATGTGAAAGATTAAGGAGGTCCAGAATACAGTGGCCAGATTGTTAATAGGCATGAGGCAATATCAACATATATCCTCCACCTTGGCCACCCCACATTGGCTACAAAGCAAAGCGTTTTCTGCTTATATACTGTACCACCCCATAGGGCTGAAAGCGAGTCCCCCTTGTGGTCTTCTTCCAATTCTCCAGTATCTCTGAGAGAGAGAGAGAGAGAGAGAGAGGGAAAAGAGAGAGAACACCTGAGAGTCTGACAGCAGATGCAAGAGAGAGAGAGAGAGAGAGAGAGAGAGAGAGAGAGAGAGAGAGATTTTTTACCTCTCACCTTTTCAACCCACTATTTAGCATTATGAGCCTTTGTTCTCAATGGACCACTCATGTTCTTTTGAAACCTTTTCTCATATGCTTCCTTCATCTGAGAAGAAGGCTACAAAAAGGCAGTTTGGCAAATTTCCCACATTCATTATAGATCTAGCCCTTAATATCTGTACCTCATTCTTTGCAAAACAGGAATCGTCCCAGAACTTTTTTCTCCAGCTTCACTCTGAGTATTTTTAAACTGAAATATGCACCACTCTAAACGACTTCCCTTGTAGATCTGCACACCTCTATACTCTGAACTAAATGAAAGAAATGTAAGCAGAGAACAGCCACAAATAGTAGAGGAAGCAAAGGGCCACTCACTGGCTGAAAATATTTTGCATAAACCTTGGTGCTGAATTTCGCTCTCTAACCTGCCCAGACTGTAACTATCTATGACATCAAGCTACTTTTTAAATGAAGAAATTCAAAATATATAAACAGATGTCTTTTGCACTTTAAATTAAAAACTATTGTGCTAAAGCACTATTGTTATTTTATGAGATATGAAACCGCATCTTCATATTTCAATTGTGTTCATTTGCAAGAACAACATTAAAACACCTGCTGTCAATGCAACAATACCTTACAAATTTTGCTAGCATGAACAGATAAAATAAAAAAACCTAGCTAAATCTGTGTTCCCATGTAGGATTTTGCACAAAATATTTGTAGATCAAAAATATATGTCATATATTTTAATTCCTTTAAACTAGTAGATTGAACACTGAAGATTTCAGAATGTATAAAATGTTTTATTCAGCTTTTCTCAGTGTGTTAAAAAAGGATTTATGTCCCATAGTACAATGAAATAACTCAAGATTCACTGAAACTAGCTATCAGCAATACATGAAATACCCAACACTACCACTATCTTATTGACCCATCAACATTTGTTCTTGACAATGCAGACAAAACTCAATATGAAAAACAATGAAGATGAAGATTCCATCAAGTTTAGCTCCAAAAGGTTAACCAACTAACAGTTATAAAAGAGTAAACTTCGTGATTTGGCCCACAACTCCCAGAATTCCAAGCCTGTATTGCCAATGACAAAGGACTGTGGGAGTTGTGGTCCAAAACATATAGAGTGCCGAAGGGTCATCACCACTGTATCTAAACTGATAAAGCAAAGATTGTGGAAAATCACTTTTAATCACTTTTAATGATACAACATGTAAAAATACCTGTAGCTAAGTGGTGGCAAGACAATGCTCTAGGACTTATGCTCCTGTGTGCATTTCTTCTAAAAGTACCTTTCCATAATATGTTATCATACATTTCATAAGTTTACTGCATTTTCCAGTGTTTGTCTAGGTACAGAGGTAAACTGAAATCTGATGATTACAAAGTATACTGGAAAGCAACTCAGCATGAAAGAAGGATGGTTAATTTGAGACACACAGTTGAAGTACAGCCATGCCTATAAAATAGCCTGGTACCCCTGTGTGTAATATTTCACCATCTCCTGAATATTCACATGCATGACACAAAAATCAGTTGATACACTGCCTATTAAAACAGTATAACATGCCTCATTTCCAACCTCTCTACTAATACTGTTTCTGACAACTTGCTTCTTTTCCCTCAAAGCGAGAAATACACATGTGTCTGCCTCCTTCTATTACAGAAAACAACTTTCAAAGTGAAACTAAGGTCTCAACAGAATGAAGTATAAACAATTAATGGTATGAAAAATTACAGGCAAAGTATCAACTGGTAGAAGTCAAAACACATATAGCTTGAGAAACGTATATCTTCCTTCAATACAGAACGATGACAACCTTTGACAAAATAACATGAAAATTAGAAATATCTTATTCATGATATGCTTCATAAATAAACAGAACTAGTTTTATTCTCAAAGGTTTTCATGGCTGGGATCTGATAGGTGTTGCAAGTTTATGGGCTGTTTGGCCGTGTTCTGGAAGTTTTTCTTCCTGACATTTCACCAGTCTCTGTGGCCAGCATCTTCAGAGGGCAAGGACCTCAGGGAACTCGGAGTTCTCTCTGTGCTCTGGGGCATACCATAGAGCAGTGGTTCTCAACCTGTGGGTCCCCAGATATTCCTGGACTGCAACTCCCAGAAGCCTCCACCACTCACTGTACTGGAAAGGATTTCTGGGAGTTGCAGTCCAGGAACATCTGGGGATCCACAGGTTGAGACCCACTGCCACAGAGTATACCCCAGAGCACAGAGAGATGTCGGCCACAGAGACTGGCAAAACGTCCAGAAGAAAAACTTCCAGAACACGTCCAAAGAGCCCAAAAAACTCACAACAGCTATCAGAACTAATTCAGCACAAACCATGAGATCTTTAATCTGCATGAAGTCTACATACATAGGTATGAATAGAAATGTGGCATAAACCAAACTATGCTCAGTGAATTGATATGTCTTCCTTAGCCCCCAAAATAGGCCTATAAGTTTAAAAACAGGTGGACAGCTATGGTTCAATTTAAGCCGCTTATAAAACTATGCCTGAGCTGGGAGGACAGTGTGCCCTGCAAAATGTTTGCCAAAAGAACTAAAAGAACTATCAGTGCTGTTTTAATTAGCATTTTGTAGTAAAATTAAACTTGCGGTAATATTATGTTACCACAACATGCTGTAGTTTAGGCTTGGCAAAGCATGTTTCGTTTACAATCTCCAGAAAGTCACATTTTTGGGATCTGCTACAAAGTAAACTATAGTAATTGCTTTCCTTCTGAAACCAAATGTTTTGAATTTAATAGAGAGAAAGCAGAAGACATGAGTTCACAATAAAATGAAAGCAATTTTAATGGAGCTCACAAAAATCCTATTTCTAGTTCAGTTGGAAAATAACTTAAAAACAGTTGGTTTTTTTTTATTCTGCCGCTAGATAGTTTATATGATAGTCTCTAATTTGCCAAGAACAAACAAAAACTGACGGGAATGGCTACATTTAGGAAAGAAAAAGCAGAAAACATCATCAACTGAATACTGGGATTCTTTTTCAACAAAACGCACATACAATGAAGATGAAGATGCTTTTGAGCAGTGAACACTGCAGACCAACTAAAACAGTAATGGGGCCTTAACAGTGAAACTTTTAACAATATTTGACTGAACTTGGCAGACTTCTTGAACAAAAAATATCTTATATCAATAACTTTCATACATAGCCCATTGCTTATCCTCTCTTCATGACATACCAGCCTTTATTACACAGCAAATCTAATCTACTTTCAAGGAATGATACTATCTCTAAATGAGTATGCATATTTCAGACACAGGAGAACCACTGTCTTGTTGAATTGGGAGGGACACCTACTCACCAGATGGTTCTTCTGGCTCACTTTCATTCTCTTCCTCAGGAGGAGGTGGTGGAGGGGGAGGGGGTAGCTTTTTCTCCTTCTCTGCTTTAGCATTTCTTTCTTCTTCAGAATAATACTCATCTTCAGAAAGGTTAGCCAGACTCTCATCCATTTCTCTATATTCCACCTATGAAGAGAGTCGGCCAAAGATAATCAAAACTGAACAGGCAGATTGGCACAGAAGGACCATTTAAAGTATAAAAGCAAAAGAAAACTGCTTTATATATAAATCAAAGGTGGTTCCCGACCTTCGATCACCAGAGGTTTTTGGCCTACAACTACCAGAAATCCTGACCACAATCATTGGTGGAAAAAGCTTCTGGGACTTTTAGTCCAAGAGTACCTGGGGACCGAAGGTAGGGAACCACTGGCTTAGGGAATCAGTAGATGTCACATAAGGTAAGTGTAACTTGCTGTGATATGTTGAAGTTGCATGACTAATCACAAACCCAACCTCACAACCAACATCTGCCCCAGCAGCCCATCAATTAACCAATGCATGTTATGCAAACCTCACATGAATAACAAGATTGGAGCCTAAACATCTACACAATAATATGCACTAAAACTCCTTTAAGAATTGTGTTCTGTGTGTGCACATGAGTGCATATGATGCCGTATCTGCATTTCTATGTTAATTATTGAAGAAATAAAGTCTATTTTTATCCAAGTTATAGAAATAGCCTAAAAGCAATGCTTGAATGTGTGTACCTCACCTGTATACATTACCAGTCTCTCTTGGTCTACAATATGCATTTCTTTCTCAGTTATAATTTATAAAAAGTGCACAATTAACAGTCATTACATTTGTTAAGGAGTGGTGTAAATATGTTCAACATATTACTAATATATAGACTTACTTCATGCTTTACATGTTACAAATTATAAATAGTTTCGGGATGTCAGTGCAACTTTAAAACACTTAATTAGTATACATATGCTAAAAACATAGAAGCAGTCATGTCCATCAGCCAATTTCTCAACACTTCAACATGGTGGGACTACCTTCCCCCATGGGAGAAACAGGTTGTATGGTTTCCTTTTTTATTTTTAATAGTGGCCTATGAAGGTATCGCCTGTAACCTATTTTTGCAATTGTGTTTTGTGACGGCCACACGGGTCAACTCCTTATATAACTAGCTGAGTTCAGTATGGCCTAATAGTAAATCTTCTCAAAATCCACAACTCCTGAACACAACATATCTTACGCAGAGTTGCAATGCATCTCCCTGACTCTCAATACCTGCTTCAGTCAGTGATGTGGGGCAAAAGGGTTCCTGGTATTTAATTTTTTTCTGTTATTTTATAACATTACTTAGTGGCAGTGAATAGATACCAGCAAAATGCTATGCAAGTTTTCAGCTACCTATTATTGGATTGGTAGTTTATAGATTATCTGTATAAGACCATATCTACATTTCACTGATTTTTGAAAGAGAGGATTTATATAACCAAAGTAAAACTGTTAATTATGTCTGCTTTCCTTTCAATCAAATATAGTGGTACCTCAGCTTATGTTTTTAATGCATTACAAAAGCATATCTGAAGTCAAATAATTCGTAAGTCGAACAGCGGTTTCGCATAGGAATGCATTGAAAACAAATCAATCCGTTCCAGAGGGAACAGATGAATAGGTTTTCAATGGAGTCCTATGGGAAGGCTGTCCCAACCCCAACCCCCATCAAGGGCAGCTTTCCCATCAGACAGCTGACTCTGACAGGTCCAACCTGTCAAAATGAGCTGGGAGGAGGGGTTGCAGAGAGCAGCCTTTGGCTGCCCTTTGAGGGAGAATCCCTGAGTGGTTTGGAAGGGAAGCGCTTACCTCTGAGTAAGTGCTTACTCAGAGGTAAGCGCTTCCTTTCCAAGGCTCTGGTACACACACGTGTGTGTGGCAGGAAAGCAGAAAGCAGCCAAAGGCTGCCCCAGAGCCTTACAAGGCAAGCACTTACCTCCAGGTAAGCGTTTCTCTTCCAAAACGCCCGGGTTGCCTGAAGTTGTACCGTTCCCTGGGAATGAGGCAACTTTGGGCAGCCCGGACGGTTTGGAAGGGAGGCATGATGGCTACCTCCTCCTCCTTCTTTGTTGCTTTGATCTCTTTAAGCAACCATGGAGGAGGAGGTGGTGGTAACGGGCAGCGAACGGTCTGTCCTGTCGCTGTCATGCGGAGGACAGAGCAGGGGTCGTAAGTCAAATAATTCAGTTGTTGAAACAACCACAAGTAGAGGCACCACTGTACTAAGAAGCTTCTCATTTATTTTTTTGAAAAGTTTTCGTGCTGCCTGTGAGTCTCTCATTCTTCCTCACATTGAGTCTCTAGTTAAACTTCTGCTTGGCCCACTATACCAAGCAGTTAATTTTAACAGGAATGAGAAAAGTAGAAAAAGAGAGAGAACAAGAAAGTGAAAAAGCGTGAGAGAAAGAGGAGGAAGAGAGGGTGCTGGTCAAAGGTCAGAAAGTGAACCCCAGGACTGAGCAGGATTATCAGCACTCTCTTCAGTTTTAATCTAACACTAGATCCCCCTATTATCTGATAGTTCCCTTCAAATACTAACCTTGAATAGTACTGGGACATTTAAAAGTTAAGTAAACATACATGAAATAGGTAGAAAATTTAAGTAAAATAATTGTATTAAATCAATTCACACAGCTCAGATTGCTGGAAAATTTCTTATTTATTTATTTATTTATTATTCACACTTGTATACCGCCCTATTCCCACAAAGGGGACTCAGGGCATCACTTGCTTAAGCAAACTTACTTTCACCCAGGAATCCAATCTAAGGTAGAAATACAAGCTATACATTCAAAAGTATCAGTTTTCCCCATCCTGACAATAAGATTCAAATTGTTATTTTGTGAAAAGCAAAGACACCAACACAGATGTATAGCAGTCTGTGAAATGACTACAGCATTAGAAGGGATTAAATACTAACCAACCCATCATGGCACAATGTAGACTATGCAATAATTGACATAGTTAAAGAGAATATTTAGCATTAAAATTCACAAAGTTCACAAAGAAAGCCTATTCTAAGGCATCAGACCAGTTTTTAACATGGAACACATCTTCAAAAAAAAGCAGACCTCTCACCATAAAAAAATCTCTCTCTCTTCTGAGATTACTCAATTCCAATAATACACAACAGACCTGCTAGTCACCTTGGTCAATATTAGTGAGAGATGGTGGCTGTACTTCAAAAACATTTGGAAGGTGATTTTCCCACCATCCTGAACTGTATAATAGCAGCAAAGCTATTATCAGGCAACTTTTAAAACAGTTTCTATATATTTTAAGTGCCTTCCCCCCTTGAGGTCTTTTCCTATATGAATCTATATGATCTCTTGTGTGATGGCACTGACACAATGTTTTCAATGTTAGTTTCTATCACTCATAGCTATTACATGGAATTTTACTCTTTTTTTAACTGCTCTTGTAGCTTTAATGCAATGTTGTTTTTCAATGCTATATATTAATGTCCCTCAATTCCCTGTTCTCAATACAATACTTGAACATGTCTTAATTGCACTGGACTGTATATTGTCTCTCATTACTGTAAGCTGCCTTGGCTCCTTTTCCAAGGAGAAAGGCGGGGTAAAAATATTCCAGCCCCTGATTAGGAGCCACAGTGGGAAATCAAACTCCCCAACTCTGGCTGCACAGCCAGATACCTAAACCACTGATCTATCCAGCAAGATCGCTAGCTGGCAATGAGTCCTCTAATTTTTGTCCCCCCCCCCTTCAAGTGGGACTCTTTCTTAGGTGCACAAGTAGTGTCTATCCCTGACCCCCCCAAAAGGACCCACTGGAACCAGAACAAAAATAATTGCAGTGCATGTGGGAGGTGGAGGAGGAGAATCCCTGTGCAGAGGGGGAGCAGAGATGTGTGCTTCCACACCGACACAAGTGTTAGATGGAACCTTGCTAGCTAGTCATCAATTTAACAAATCTAACAAGTAACACCAAGCAGCATAACCAAACTGACTTCCCACTCAGCCATAGAAGCTTCCTGGGAGCATGAACTGGTAAAATCAATATTTCACTTACCTTGAAAGCCTTAAAAGCGTCACTTTAAGATTATTCAAATTTAGAATTTTTATAAGGTTTGGCTGACCGATTCAAAAACTGATTCAGTAGATTTAGGGCCTTTTCACACGACCCCTAAGATCCGCTGGCCACTTAAATTCGGACCAGAGATCTTAGGGGTTTGTCGCTGTTCCTGCGTTCCCACCCCCTCCGCACCCCTGGCTGCTGGCTGCGTGAGGGGAGGGAGAAAAAAAGGAAGAAAAGAATGCCGCTCACCTCGTTCTGCCATTTCGCTTTGCTCCCGGCACTGCATTCAGATCTCTTAAAGGGGTGGGGGGCAAAAAAAGAACAAACAGAAGCAAGGAGAGCCGGGCAGTGACTACGTTATATCCGCATCAGGAATTTTCACCTCCAGAGAGCAGGTACTTGAAAAGTGTGCTGGGACGCGCTTAGGTGGGCGTGGTCGCACTTAATTATCTGTAAACTCCGGAGCTGGTGGGGAAACAATTTTAAGCTCCGGAGCTGGGAGCCATTTGCGGCGGAGTTTAGGGGTCGTGTACAAAGGGCCTTAATATAGCAGTAGGGCTATCAGCTGAATATAGAACCATGTTCTGAGATCTGCTACCTTGCTGTCCTTTTGCTGCCCCCAAACACACCCCCAGTTCCTGGAAGTCTCTCCAATAGAAGGCTGAACAGGTCCACCTCTGCAGTGGAAGCTGTGGCGGTCCTTGACAAGTGCCTGGATGCCGTACTGACCTGGACCGTGGCGAACAGGCTTAAGCTCAACCCCGAGAAGACGGAGGTTATGTTCTTTGGGAGCTCGCCGTCTGGATACGGTGGCCCCCTCCCCTGTCTGGGGGGAGTTTCCCTCCAACTCGCGGAGGGGGTGCGGAATCTGGGTGTGTTCCTAAACCCGGCGCTCACCATGGAGTCCCAGGTGGCGTCGGTGACCAGGTCCGCCTATTACCATCTCCGTCGGATCGCCCAGATCCCTGCCCGTACCTGGACGCGGACTCTCTGAGAAGACGGAACAGTGGTCCAAGCTCTGGTGATCTCGAGGCTGGACTACTGTAACGCTCTCTACATGGGGTTGCCCTTGACTCTTCTCCGGCGACTGCAGTGGGGCTGGACAGAATGTGGCGGCCAGGCGACTGCAGCAGGTACAGGCGGCGACCAGGCTGGTGGCTGGTGTGCGTTGTCATGATCACATCACCCCAGTCCTGGCCCGCCTGCACTGGCTGCCCATTGCAGCCCGGATTAGATTCAAGGTCTTGGTTTTAGTTTATAAAACCCTCCATGGCTTGGGACCAGACTACCTGGCAGAGCGAATCGCTCAGCGATCTACCTCGGCCCGTCCCGTTCAGCAGGTGCGAGCGCACTTGCTTCGGGTCGCCACCCCTCGTGAAGCCCGGAAGATGAGAACTCGGACCCAGGCTTTCTCAGTGGCAGCTCCCAGCCTCTGGAATTCCATTCCCAGTGAAGTGCGCTCTGCAGGGTCCCTGCTGGCCTTCCGGAAGGCACTAAAAACCTATCTCTTCTGGGAGGCCTTTGGCGATTCTTTAACCTAGGCTTTTTTTTTTCGCCATCATCATGTGCCTGTATTTTTAGAGCTCACTTATTGAGGTGCCATAAGGTTTTAACGCTTATTGTTTATTGTTATATTGCTATGTCTGTCTAATTATTGTATTTTGTGTGGCTATTATAGCCTTTGTAAGCCGCTTAGAGTTCGCGAAGAAGATAAGCGGGGTATAAATGCAAATAAATAAATAAATAAATAAATAAATAAATAAATAAATAAATAAATAAATATTGTTAACCGCCCGTCTTCCAGGAAGACGGGTGGTATATAAATAAATAAATAAATAAATAAATAAATAAATAAATAAATAAATAAATTTGCATTAAATAAGAGCCACATTTGTTGTAGCTTTTCCACATACAGTATACAGCACTTCCTTAAACTCCAAGTATAAATACGGTAATAGTACAACTATGGGCCAATTCCATCTAACTCATGGGCCTATAGACTGTGATCAGCAGGTTCGTCAAGTGGAGGATGAAACATATACAAATGTATTGACAATAATATGCAATTTCAACATGCACAGCAAAAACAAAAATAATCTAAAAGAATTGTGGCACTTTTAAAACTGTTTCATTTCAATGTCACAGATTCAATCCACCTCTTTGTCCTTTTTGTCATCAATTTTACTAGCTTTCGTTGTCTAATAATCATATTAAGACTGCCTTCAGTCAGCTACCCCAACAGACATAACTGAGTGAAAATGTTTATCTGCAACAAAAGGGAGCACTCTAGAGCTACGCATAAGCCTACACACCAGGGGGTCTAAAACAGGAACCAGCAACTCACAAACTCAATAACTTGGTATTTCCCAGGTCTACCAACTGGTGGTTAAGGAATTCAAAAGAAGATAGCAAAGGAAGCAAATACAACCCAAAAAGAGAACCTCTGTTACTCCCTTCAGGGTTTGTGAAGTGATAATAAATCTGTGGGCTTAAGTTTCATGAATCAGATCCTAGTTGCATCTGCTGAAAAGGAGATTAATATCTGCCCATATTAATTTAAGTTACAAATCAATTCAACTTTCAAGAAAAGTTGCCTTAAAAAGACAAATAACATCTTACAGGATTCATCTCATCCTGGATATAGCCTGCTTGTACTGCTGCCTTCAGTCAAGAGATACACAGTAAGAAAAGCAAGAAAAAACAGATTAAGAAACAGTTTCTATCCAAGAGCCATAACCATCTTAAATGCTGTGACCTTGGGAAGTTGTGATAGTTGTGTATGAACACTTTTAATTCTCTTTACCTTTTAAATATTTTTTCTTTTTAATTGCACCAGGGATAGTATTATTCAATTTTGTTGTACTATGTACAATGACAATAAAGTATCTATCTAAATGCCACATGACACAGTTCTTCGCTGTAAACTGTAATGAACCGTCCTCCAAGCTGTTTCATCCCAAAGGAGAAATATACAAATATGGGGTTTGGGGGTGGGGACAGAGAGAGAGAGAGAGAGAGAGAGAGAGAGAGAGAGAGAGAGAGAGAGAGAGAGAGAGAGAGAGCACTATATCAATGCCATTTGCAGGGAATCATAAGCAGGTGAAGACATCTGCTTGAGAATACCATGAAACAAATGGTGAGCCACAGTGTGAGACAGAATGCTGGACTGGATCTCTCTCACTCTGTGTGTGTGTGTGTGTTTAGGAGAACGTGTGTGTGTGTGTGTGTGTGTGTGTTTAGTGTGTGTGTGTGTGTGTGTGTGTGTGTGTGTGTGTGTGTGTGTGTGTAAGAAAGAGAGAGAGAGAGAGAGCAGTATATCAATGCCATTTGCGGGGAATCTTAAGCAGGTGAAGACATCCGCTCCGAATACCCTGAAGCTGGTGGTGTGGAATACCTCTCTCAATTTGCAAATGGGTGAAGCCAATACCCTGTGGTGAGCCACTGTGTGAAACAGAATGCTGGACTGGACTGGATTGTGTGTGTGTGTGTGTGTGTGTGTGTGTGTGTGTGTGTGTGTGTGTGAGAGAGAGAGAGAGAGAGAGAGAGAGACCCACCCGGGCGGACCTGAGAGGACAAGCCACTGTAGCAGGATCCCGCTCTCTCAGTGCCATTTGCAGGGAATCTGTGTGTGCAGTGTGAAGTGCATCTGTGTTGGGAATACCCTGAAGCAAGAGAGGTGAGCCACTGTGTGCAGGGAAACAGCAGGTGAATGGCTGGACTGGGACTGGAGCAAATGTGTGAGCCACTGTGTGAAACAGAATGCTGGACTGGACTGGATTGTGTGTGTGTGTGTGTGAGAGAGAGAGAGAGAGAGAGAGAGAGAGAGAGAGGCGCCTCCGTGACAAACCGTGACCCACCCGGGCGGACCCTGACGTGGGACAAGCCACTGTGGCGGGAGGCCCGCTCCCTCTCCCATCTCGCCGTGTGTGTGAGCGGGAGGGTGTGTGTGTGTGTGTGTGTGTGTGGGGGGGGGCGGGGGGGCGGCGTTGTGCCCCGCGGGGCCCCTTCAGCCCGTGAGGGTCGTCCCCCCCCCCCTCGGAGGAAGGGAGGCGCGGGAGGGAGGCTCGGGCAGAGTCGGAGCGGCGGCGCTGGACGGGGGGGGGGGAGCCCGGCACCCACCTTGGCCCGCTTCCGGCGGCTGGTGCGGCGCCCTTCCGGGGTTTCGGCGATGCCCGTCGTCTCCGAGGCCACCGCAGGCCCCGTCCCGGCGGGGGGAGGCTCCGACAAGCCCCCGGGCGGCGAGGCGCGCGGCGGCTCTTTCTTGCGGGGCGTCCGCTCCGAGGCCCCCGAAGGAGGAGGAGGAGGAGGAGGAGGTGGAGCAGCAGCAGCAGCCCCTCCGCCGCCGCCGCCGCCTCCTCCTCCCCCTCCACGGGACCCAGGGCGCCGGAGAGAGTCGGCGGCAGCGGCGGCGGAGGGGGAGGCGGCGCCTGCTGCGGCTGCGGCGGAGGGGCCGCGGGGGCGTCGGAAAGGCCATCGTCCCCGCCGCCTCCTCCTCCGCCTCCTCCTCCTCCTCCTCCGCCTACCGGGGCCTCGGCCGCCGCGGCCACTTTCTTGCCGGAGGAGAGCATCGCCGGCTCGCGCTCCCTTGGACAAAGGCCGCTCCGCGCACGCGCGAGAGAGCGAACGAGCGAGGGGGGGAGGGAAGCTCGGTCCCTGACACGCCTCCTGCGTCACCACGCCAGCCCCGCCCCCTTCCCCAGAAGCCCTCGCGGCGGCCCCAGGAGGAGGCCCCGCCGGTGAGGAGGCCCGAAGGGCTCCTCCTTCCAAGGCCGGTGCGCCGTCGCCGTTGCGTGGCAACGGGAACGTCTTCCTCCTCTGGGTCCCTTGCCCAAATGAAGGCCCGCATGGGTGGGAGCTATTTCCATCTACCCACATCCCGCCCGGGGATGAAACCACAAATGCCCGAGTCTTACAGCTGGCTTGGCTTGTTTGTTTTAGACCAGGCCTGCCCAAACTTCGGCCCTCCAGATGTTTTGGACCGCAACTCCCACAGTCCTTTGTCATTGGCAATCTAAGCTTAGAATTCTGGGAGTTGTGGTCCAAAACATCAGGAGGGCCGAAGTTTGGGCATGCCTGTTTTAGACTAAAAGAGTATTTTTCCCCCACCTTTCTCCTTGGAAAAGGACCCAAGGCGGCTTACGGTAATAAGGGATTATAGACAGTCCAGTACAATTAAGACATGTTCAAGTATTTGAGATCAAGGAATCGGGGGACGTCTTACAGCATTAATAGACTACATTAAAGCTACAAGGTGGGAGGGAAAGGGTGACATAGGTCAAAATAGACTGATCCAAGGTTTCTCTGGGATAGTGTCAAATTAAATCCCTTTTAAGCTGTTTACAGTAGGATCCCCCGATCAGCTAGGGATTGGTTCCAGGCCTTCCTGTGGATAATAAAAACCGTGAATAAGAGAAAACCCCAAAACGCTGTTTTAGGACAGTAGGTTGCTTTACAGCTGCTGTTCGTGCCAGTAGCTTGCTTTGCAGCTGCTGAATTTTTTACTTAGGTTTTTTCCCTCTGCCAACTGTAGATAACTGAATCAGTGGTTAATGAATCAGTGGATACAGGGGTCCTACTGTAATTTTTTTTAAAAAATATAGAGCTGTTTAAGTCCATTCTGTTAATTCTTCTGTGTTTATTCATATTTTCACAAAAAGGCTGAATTGACTGAATTTCACTTCAGTCACAGAAAATTAGTGCTTCATCCAAGCAGTCCAATTTTACTTGCAAAAAATCAAAACAAAATAAGACAAAAGAATGGCAACAAAGACTATTATAGTTTAATGTAAGCTTTCGTGGACACGTCCACGTTCACTCGTGAAAGCTTATATTAAAATATAATTTGCAAGGTGCCACATGTTTTTATATTTTGTTTTGTTTTGATTTTTCTCACAAAACTACAATTTTACTTGATTATTCTTTGATCTTCCTCCTTTCAGAATCATAGAAGAGTGAAGTTGGTTGGACAAGATCATCAAGCCCAATCCCCCATTTGATGCAGGAATACAAATCGAAGGAAATCTGCCAGGTGGTTGTCCAAATGTCACTTGAATGCCTCCAGCGCTGGAGCCCTAATCACCTCTTGAAGTAATTGGTTCCATTTGTTACTGGTTTTTACAGAATATTTTTGAGTCCATGCTTGGCTCAGAACCAGTGTCCAATAATTAAAATGAAATAAACTAGGGAAGTGCAAACTCTGTATTGTTTAAGTCTGATCTGTTGAAGCCAAGGCAATAGATAAAAGTCAGTGGTCTCACCCTGGTGTGTGTGAATGAGCAATAATCATTTGATACATCATCAGTTTTTATACATACAAATCAGTTCAAGGTTTCCCTCAATCTGCATTGGTGGGTGACTGTTCATTTTGTTCTGATGGTCCAATTTCCTGAGCCATTAAGCTCTTGATGGTCCAAATCATTGAGTAAATGTTCCTTAGGTTGGTATCCTATTATTCAGTTAGGCCCAGTCTGGCAGAGACGGGGGGGGGGGGGGGGAGAGATGTGGAATTCCAGAAAATGGGAGGGAACTCTAATCTGTCCCTCAGGCAGTTTACCCTGGTAAGCTGGGTATCCTCTCTCCCAGGTGCTCTGGGAGCCCTTCTATACTTCCAGTTAATTTACATTCTTACTGTATTTAAGTTCCTATAACTTATCTAGCAGGAATAAATGTTTGGGAGTCTGATTTCTCGTGGTATCACACTGCCATACCGATCAAACAGTTTTTTGTGATATTCAGCTGAAAGCCGGGTTCTCATAACTTGAGCCCACTGTTGCGTATCCTGCTCTCTGGCATGAATGAGAACAGATTCTGCCTCTCCTCTGTTTGACAGACCTGCTCATATTTGAAAAGTGCTATCATATTGCACTTCAGTCTTCTTTTCCCTAGGCTAAACATGCCCAGTTCTTTCAGGCTTTCCTCATATGGCCTGGTTTCCAGCCCCTTGTTGTCCTCCTCTGAACTTTTTGTACGCATCCTTCTTGAAGTGCCGTGTTCAGAACTGGACACAATTATCAAGGTGAGGCCTAACCAGTGGAGAAGCACTTCACAGAATTTGGAAATTCTGCTTCTGTTAATGCAGCCTAAAACAGCATTTACTTTTCTTTTCTTTTTGGTAGCCATATCACGCTGTTGGCTCATATTCAGCTCATGATCTGCAAGAATTTCAAAATCCTTCTCACTTGCAGTGTTGTTGAGCCAGGTGTCCCTCATCTTGTACCTGTGCATTTGGCTTCTTCCTAGTTGTACTGGAACAGCTAGGTGCAGAATTTTGCACATATCCCTGTTAAATTTTATTCTGTTGACTTCAGCCCAGTGCTCTACTTTATCAAGACTGATTTTGTTTCTGTCTTCCAGGGAATGGCTAGAGATGTAAAATTTCTGGAGGCTTTCCCCCCCACCCCAATGGCCTCAGAATTTCCAGAAATTTTACATCTATAGTATTGGCTATTCTACCCAATTTTGTATTATCTGCAAATCTGATTAGTGTTCCCTGCGCTTCCTCATCCAAGTCATTAATAAAGATATTGAAGAGTATTAGGCCCAGGATGGAGCCTTGGGGTACTCCACTTGTTCCTTCCAGTTTGAGGAGTCATTGATAAGCACTCCGAGTACGATCTTGTAACCAACTATGTATCCATCTAAGAGTTGTTAGATCCAGCCTATTTCATGGGGAACTTTGTCAAAAGTTTTACTGAAATTAAGATATATATTATGTCTACAGCATTCCTTCTGTCTACCAGGGTGATTACCTGATTATGGCAGGATTTGTTCTTGACAAATCTGTATTGGCTTCTAGTTCTTATTGCATTGTTTTTCTAGGTCCTTGTATAGTGACTGCTTAATAATCTGTTCCAATATTTTTCCTGGGATTGATGTCAGGCTGACTGGCCTGTAGTTCCCAGGTTCCTCTTTTTTGCGTGTTTTGAAGTTAGGGACAACATTAGCCCTCCTCTAATCTTCTGGCACCTCACCTGTTTCCCATGATTTCAAGAAAATAATGGAGAGTGGTTCTGAGAGTTATTCAGTCGATTCAATCAGTACTCTCAGATGCAGTTCATCCAGCCTTGGAGATTTGAACACATTCAAAGTGGTAAGGTGTTTTGTGACTATTTGTTTATTAACCTCAAGCTGCAATCCTGTCCCCTCCATTTGCACTTTACCTATGCCTGGAGGGTCATAGTACAGTGGTACCTCTACTTACAAGTTTAATCCGTTCAGCAGCTGTATCATTAGGTAGGTGGACAACAGTCTCAATAGGCTCATTAGGTGGACAATGGCCTAAGGTGCCTGAAAGTCCCACCTTTAACCTTCCCAATACCCATAAAGTATGAGTCATTAGCCATGGCCTTCCGGTGGAGGTGTGAAGTATTTTTGATTTGTCTGGGGATTGTTGAAATCACCGCTGGATAAGTAGCAGATAGGCTGTGCCTGAGCCCCTGAACGCTGTTGAGAGAGGGGTTTTCAATACTCACATGAATACTCAAAGAATACAGTGAATACTCAAAGAAAACTGTAGCCATCCCTAATTTTTGGCAAAGCCCCCCCCCCTTAACAGAAAAAAATAAATATGGTTATAATTATCATTTCTCAAAACCTTCTTGTCTAGAAAACTGAGGCGGACAAGAAGAACAAGCAACTGCCAAACCACAATACACACAACATAGGCCACACACATAATAGTGCCATCTGCAATTTATTCTCCATTCCCTTCCAGGGAAAGTAGTGACTTTATTAGCTCTGTAAAAAGCATTTTTTTCATTGAACTGCAGGTATGAACCTAAGGGAGAAAGCTCTCACTTTCAATCCAGACAGTTTGGATCAACTTTCCCAAATGGTGTCCCCAAAACTCTCACCATTCTCCATTGTACCTGGAGGGCACCAGGTTGGGAAAAGCTGATTTAAATGCTTGAATACCTATGGTCAGAAGAGGGAGTGGCTATTTGCCCAGGTCCTTACCTGCCCACCTGACACAGATGAGGTAGGAAAGCTAGAAGATTACTGTATAACAACACCCAAACAAAATGCTTAAAAGGTACAAGTCACATTCAAAGCTTTCACAAATTCAAGCATGAACAATTCTGGCTGTAACAAATTACTTTCCCCCTCAAGCTGATTTTTGTGATTAAGATAAATGTTATACATTACATTCCTTCCTGACTCAGTCTCCACAAGGTATTTCTCTTTTGAATTCAATTTTCATCAGATGACACAATATTTCTGGGAGCTAGTTTGAAATCAGGTGAACTGCGCTTGTTACAGAGAATGGTGTGTGTTCAGGAATGGAATGAGTATATAATGTGTGTGGTTTAAAAAAAAACCTTAGAAACTTGATTTTGCTATGGGAACTCCTGAGTTCACAGTTCCTTCATTCAGTCTTGCTTCAGTTCCTTCAGAGCTTGAAGTCTTTCTAGCAGGGGAGGGTGAGAATAATGCCACATTGAAAACAGCCAGTCTGAAACAGGAAATCCTAGATTATCTTTGTTCAGCTTGATCAGTGCAGAATACAAGTCCTTTGCCTTTCCAAGATCCTTGGCAAATGCATCTGCTTGGAATTCAAATCGCCTGCTTAATACGGTTAAACAAAAGGAGAGCACCTGTAGAGGAAACAAGAAATAAGGAATTTATCTGAAATCCCAGAAGGGCCATTGGTCTTTAACCAATGTCCACTAGATGTTTTGGACTTCAAGTCCAAGAAGCCCTAAGCCAGCACGGCCAATTCTCAAAAAACCTGGGAAGCTAAAGTACAACATGACCACTGCTCCAAACCATTTAACCATTTGTCTTCCTGATATACATAAGCCTTCTAAATCTCCAGGAGTGGGAGCACTGTTGGACGGCAAATTCCATCTGACTTTACCAGCCCAGAAACATCTGAAGGGAATGTTCTTGTTGCCAATAATAGGAGGAGGAAATATAAATTAGCCAAATTAAGAGATTTCATTCTTTAAATTCCATTGTTCAAATGTGGAAGGAGGTTGGTAGAAAGTGACTTTCCCACATTGTCCACTTCCTTGATAAACCATCAAAGAACTTCTAGTAGTTGTCAAGTATGCAAAAAACTGGACAAAGACCAAAGGTTATGTCTGCCTGATTTCCTACCAACTCCGCTTCAAGTTCAGTAGAGTCTCTTGGTTCTAAGGGAATTTCTTTAGCGAGCTTTGTAGGCTAAGTGAAATAAGTGGAAAACCAACTTTTACCCTCCTCCTAGAAGAGTACACCCAACCCTACTTATAAAAGTTGTTCAGTAATGCAGAAACTAAACTTGCATTACCTAAACACATTGATCAATTTCATTGCAGGCTTTTAAGGTACAGGTCACAAAATAAACCACTGGCTTATAAGTCAAGGCAACTTAAATGTGCGACGTTTAAGCAGTACTTTACCTCATTGTAAGGTGAGAAAATAAACTGAAAGATGATCAAAAGGCCGATTAGGGTAGGCTGAGTATCATAAAACCCAAAGGCAGCAAAGAGCTCTTTCCGACCAATGAGCACAGCAAATAAGAAGAAACATAAAAAAGAGTTCATCTGGTGGAGAAAAAGGAACATGCATTGACTTACATATTTGTTAGAAACCTTCTAAATCAGTGGTTCCCAACCTTGGCTAAGCTACAAGCTGTGCAGGCCAGGTTTTCTGGGAACTAAAGTCCAAGAACACTTTGGTTACTCAGGGTTGGGAATCACTGTTACAGATCATAATAAAATGAGTAGAAATTATTATCTATAATATTGATCTTCAGAGATAAAAAAAGAAACACCTAAGTTTCTTTAGCATAAAGGGACTTAAAAACTGGCCAAAATTCTGTCGAGTACTGTAGTACTTTGCACTACAGTAGGCCTATTAGATAAATGAGTAAATCAACTCCTTCATAAGTTCCATTGATTTAAATTGACCTAGTCTAACTATGACTTACTATGATGAAAAAAAAGACCTGTTCTAATGTGTACCTGCTCTACTGTGATTTGCTATGCTAAGCAACAGGATTCAGGCCATTATTAGAATGCACCCTTTGGCCCTGCAAATGTTTTGGATTTTAGGTTCTATCAATTCAAACCAACAAAGCCAATGGTAAGAGATTTGGGGAATTACAGTATAATCCAAAACACCTGGAAGGCCAAAGATTACCCAAAAACAACCCTCTTAACTAAAGACTTTTGCTCTCGTAGATCTTTTGCTTGCATAAAAGATATACAAGTTGCAAATTATAAACAAAAGATAAGTGCTACCTACAGAACTATGCATGTGTCTATGCAGATGTGTGCAGTCCTAGTCTTCCCTAACACCTGGCTGGCAACAAATGTGGCATTAAAAGCTAAGAGGCCCAGAGGTCGCTGACATAACCCACAAAAGAAAAGAAAAAGAAAAACAGATGAAATCCTACCCACGACCTTGTAGAGCCAAATCAGCCTTCCTGGAGCAATATGAAGACATGCTGTTTTTCCAGGAAACACTTGACAAGACATTCTGTGTTCAGCTCTTTTCTCCCCCACACCTTACTTGCTCAGTTTACTTCTCTTATTCCTTTCATTGCCATTTTAAATACATATTCCAAATATCACGTTTTTGTAATGGAAGAGTTAGATAAAAATGATCCCCAAGATACCCCCAGCCCCATCCAAATATGTGTGTCTTTTTGCCTCTATCCAACTGAAGGAATAAAATGGAACCAGCTTATTTTCTCATCAAGCAAGAAACACATGCAGAAAGAATACAAGAATTTCCACTTACCTGGCTGATGACAATATTTTTAACAGTGTGGCCAAGTTTCCAGTGGCCTAGCTCATGGCCCAGCACAGCCAAGACTTCCTCATTTTTGCAACCTTGCTTCTTATTCTAGAGTCACGAAGAAGGAAAATCATTTAAGCAAAAAGATTACACTCACTGAAGTGTGAAGCTTGGCAAAGTTCATTTTTTTTTTAGCCTACACCTCCCAGAACCACTCAGTCGGCAGAGAGATTCATGGAGTCAGAATCCAAAACTAGCTTTTTTTCACAGACCAATGTTCTATCATCTTGCCCCCTGGTTGCACATGTTTCTTCATCTGGTTTTCACACAATATCTATCACAGGCAGTCCAATGACAGCCTATTTCTATCCAGCATCTTTTCATTCCCAGAAAAATATATATTTAAAATTTAACGTACTTTTTCTTTTCTTTTTATCTTGAGCAAAAGTGCACACTTGTATGCACTTTCACTGAAGACAATGATATAGGTAAAAGGTGTATAGAGAGAAATGGAGGAGATCCTGCACTGGTGCTTAGGGAATCCAGTAAAAATGAAGGGACAACTAAGAAGGGCAAGCAATCAAGAACTGTGGATGACAGTAAAACAGTTGACAGGTGACACACTGGAATGTTTGGAAGGGAGTTCAGGAGAGACAAAATGTTCATATCCGTCTATAATTGCACACTAAGAGGGACAGGTGCTATTAACGCCAATGCTGTCTGTAAGTGGATTTGCACAGTTGTACACTTCAATTAAAAAGAATTAGAAAAGGAAATTGAGGGGAGAAATTCAAGGGACTAAGCGTGAGGTATTATGCCATTATGCATAAGCACTAGAGATGGAGATAAAGCTGAAAAACAGGGGTTTGCGATGGTTAAAGCTATCAAGTGAGCTAGTAAGGGGTCTACCTGCTCTTCTGTTGCACTCCCACTGTTACTGCCCCACTGCCACCCTGCTGTCTTCGCGCTGTTGCCTTGTCATCATGAATACGGTGGGGCAGGGCTTCCTTTCCAGGAGACTAAGCACTGCCTACTGTATGGCCTGACTCCTAGCTGATCACCCTAATAAGCTGGGGGGTAGGTAGATGCACAAAGGGCAGCAGTAAGCTTCCCTACAAGGAGCCCAGGAGCTGCCTTTGCACACACACCTGAAACCCCACAATCACTCCTATTCCCAGGGTGCATGCGCAGAGGCAACAGGCACAGGTCCTGGAGCAGAAGCCAGCCCCCTGTCTCTGACAATGGCAGCAATGATGGAACCGGCAGCAGCAGAACCAGTTAGGGAGGCAACAGGGGCAGCAGGAAGGGGCAGGAAGGTATTCATTTAGATTTTGGCTCTACTGCGTTGTAAAATGAACCACAAACTAGCCCAATTTATTGCTTTTTATGGTTCATAGTTTGCTTTGTGCCCGTCTCAAGTAAACATGCATGTAAATCTGAAGCAATGTAAAACTGCCACATAACTATGTTGTGAAGAAAAACCACTGGCTGCATCCACAGTTTCTACAGTATATGAAAACTCCCTGAGTCTGCAAGAAATATAATACTGTATAACAAGGCTCTTAAATGTGACACTTGCATTTCCTAAAGACCCCTGGCTTAGAATGGCTCTGCATCACAGGTTCCATAATATAATCAGAAACCAATGCTTACTTTGGCTTTAGCCTTTGCCTCTGTGTCTTCCTCCTTTTCTCCATCCACCTGGGTCTCACATCCTGGCTCCTCCAAGTGCTCTTTGTTAAGGGCAGAATAATCTTCCAGGAGAGTGTCAAACAGCACAATACGCTTATTTTTGAAGAAGCCATAGAAATAAGCATTGCTATGGGAAGATCGTTTGGAACCTGAAAAAAGGGGGGGGGCATCAGCACAGAAATGCAAGTTCAGTCACATTATAAATCAAACACATCACAGTCTCAAGGATTGCTTTTAAACTATGTGAACATACTAGTTATCCCCTTTTGGTAACAATCTTCAAGACACAGAGACTTTGGATAGACTTCTTTCAGAGTTCCTTTCCCTTGATATATCATATTAGTTTTTTATATCTTTCAGCCTCCCTATTTAATGTCATTTTAATGGTATTTTACTGATGTTTTCTTACTGTATTTTACTGCACTGTTTTTACTTGATGCATTTTGTAATGGCCCCGTGTGCCACACAATAAAATTTATGACGATGATATCATTTTCTGAATCACCTATAGCAGGCATGTCCAAACTTCAGCCCTCCTGATGTTTTGAACCACAATTCCCACAATCCTCTGCCATTGGAAATACAGGCTTGGAATTCTGGGAGCCTTCCATCCTTTTGAGGTCGGTAATGAGTACCCAGCTTACTGGAGAGGCAATGTGTAGCCTGCATACTGTAATTAAAACTGTAAACTGCCCAGAGACTACTTGAAGTGGTATGGGACGGTACATAAACAGAACACTTTTGCTTTTTGCTTTGCTTTTTTACTTCTACTAGGAAATATGTGAACTGTTCTTGGTTCTCTCATTTAGAAATTTAGAAGGCTTCCATGGTCATCATGTATTCACTATATCCAAAACAGCATAAAACCAAGATCAGAGCTTGATTCCTAATAGAGTAAAGGAAGCCTAATAACTCTCACCTTCCACAACGTAAACTTTGGTCAAAGGGAAATCTATGTTCTTTGCCATGGCTTCAATCTGCTGCTTCAGTTCCCCTTCAGGGAGTGGAATGAATTTATCAAACAATGGGGCGATGTAGTCTGCATAGATTGTGACAAGAACCTATAGGAGAACACAAATGGAAACAGTTTAGCTTCATATTCCTTGGAGTATACAGTCATTTGATTTATATATTTCAGACTGTGAATTTCAGGCTATATTCTTTATAAAAGGAGGGTAACATGTCCCTTCTAGAGATGAGGTTGAACAAATTGAAATTAAACCCAGACAAGACAGAGATGCTGCTGGTCAGTCAAAAGGGAGAACAAGGGATAGGGATGCAACCTGTACTGGATGGGGTCACCCTCCAATTGAAAAATCAGGTCCGCAGCTTGGTGGTTCTCTTGGACTCATCCTTCAGACTAGGTGCCCAGGTCACAACGGTGGCCAGGAGCATATTTGCACAATTAAAGCTAGTACACCAGTTAAGGCCATTTTTTGAAAAATCTGCTCTGGCCATGGTGACACATGCCCTAGTGATGCCCCAGCTGGACCACTGTGATATGCTCTATGTGGCACTACCAATGAAAAGCCTCAATAAACTTCAACGAGTCCAAAATGCAGCAGCCAGATTGCTGACTGGGGTGGGTTACAGAGATCACATTACACCCCTACTAAAGCAGCTCCACTACCTGCCGGTCAGCTATCGAGCACAATTCAAAGTGCTCACTCTAACCTACCTGAGTCCTAGCTACCTCAAAGATCAAATCTCACAGTATGAACCGACTCGGGTGCTAAAGTCATCAGGAGAGGCCCTCTCTCCATCCTGCCACCCTCACAGGTGCATCTTGTGGGAACACATGAAAGGGTCTTCTCAGCTGCTGCGCCCAGACTCTGGAACTCCCTCTCACTAGAGGCCAGGACTGCCCCATCTCTGATGTCTTTCCAGAAACAGGCAAAGACCTTTCTCTTCAGGCAAGCTTTCCCTGAATGATGGACTACCATACATGGCTACACAGACGTGTGTTTATAACCACTTATAACTTTGTGCTTGTATCTCGCCTTGTGGGATTACATTGACACCATGTTATCAATTGTTCCCATCCCTCATAACATTTAGAATTGGTCTACTGGACATGATTACATGGAATGTATACTCTTTTTTTAACTGCTCGCGTTCTCTTTTAGCTTTAATGTTGTCTTCGAATGCTGTAAGATACCCCTCAATTCCCTGTTCTTAAACCTGAATATGTCTCAAATGTTCTGGGCTGTATATTGTCTATCATTATTGTAAGCCGCCTTGGGCCCTTTTCCAAGGAGAAAGGCGGGTAAAAATACTCCTAAATAAATAAAATTTGAAATATCGCTGCCCAGTGCTTTCTAATCCACTTCCCCCTCCCTCCCTCCAGCCATCCAGTCTACTTCCCAGCCCGCCCGCCCCCCGTGCCACCAAGCCCTTCTTCATCAGTGCCATGCCAATCAGTGCCAGAGCCTGGCCAGCTCTTCCCCACCTCCTCTGGCATCTGGCCACTCTGGTGAGGAGGAAGGAGGGAGAGTCTTCCCGCACAGCCAATGAGCAGCCGGCTTCCTGGAGAGGCTGGGAAGGGCTGCCTAGGCTCCCGCATCGATTGGTGGGCTGGCAACAAAGACAGACCCCAGTGGTGCACAAAGCCCGGTAAGTGGACTGAGTAGCCGAGGGGTGAGGATTAGAAACAGCTGAGCAGCAGCGCTTCAGCCTTCATATGAAGCGCCCATCTGTAATCCTTTCCCTCCTGCTGCCCATTAGTCACTATAAAAGCATCACTGTCACAATGAACAGTACTGCTACCACTAATAAAATCAAATCCCTGGAAGAGGCACAACCTGGCTGCTTTTTTTTAGCAATCAGTGACTACTGACTGTTCCCTTATTTTCTGAGGATGTAAATGTGTATTATAGCAAGCACCTTCTTTAAAAAGACTTTTCCTGCTTATGTTTTAGAAAGAATCCCTGTTGTAAGTTGGGGCCTTCCTATCTGGTGAGTTTTTCAAATGTACAGTGGAACCCCAACTTATGAGAGTAATCAGTTCCGAGCGAACGCTCGTAAGGCAGTTAGCTCATAAGTCGGGGAGCGGTATACCATAGGAATGCATTGAAAATAAATTAATCCATTCTGGAGGGACGGATGTCAATGCATTCCTATGGGAAATAACTTTAACAATGCCCACCTTTCCCCCCAACCCCAACCTGGCATTGGGGGGGGCGGGAGAAGGCACACGTTGTTTAAAATGTGTTCGTGCCACCGACCCAAACACTTGGGTCAGTGGCATGGATACATTTTAAACCAGGGGTACCCAAACTTTTTGTAAGGAGGGCCAGATTTGGTGGCTGAGAATGTGTCAGGGGCTGGCTGCTCCCCGACCCTGCCCCCCCACTGCAAGCCCCACCCACTGACCCATAAGCAGGAAGGAAGGCGGGGACAAAGGGAGGGAGGGAGGGAGGGAGGTAGAAACCAAAAGAGGAAGGAAGGGAGGAAGGGAACAAGGAAGGGAGGAAGGAAGGAAGGTGGGGACCAAAGGAAGCACAGGGAGCCTGTTTAAAAAAACATGGGGTGAAGGAGGGGAAGGGAGGGGCGGGCCAGCCAGCCGCGGGCCACTCAGAATGGCTTGACGGGCGGGATTTGCCCCCCCCCCCCGGGCAGGCTTTGGGCAGGCCTGTTTTAAACGGACAGCCGCTTCCCCCCAAATGAGCCCGATTTGGGGGGGGGGGGGAAGCAGACCATTTTCAAAAGTGCTGTCCAGGCAAGCAGAGGTGGAGGATCTGATCTGCCACTTCCCCGGGCTGCTCGCAAGCATGGACGAGCCTCTCTTGCACACACTCGCGCCGGGTGCTAGGGAGGCGTGTGCGTGATCAGCGTAGATCGTGCCTTCCAAGGGGCAGTCTGCGCGACCATGCACACTCTTTCTTAGCACCCAGCGTGAGCGTGTGCAAGGGAGGTTGGGAAGCAGGGCGCGGGGGTTTTAAAACCTCCATCACAAAGTGCCATAGGAGAACCAGTTTCCAAAAAAAAATGTGAGTTGGGAAAACCCTATCTTTTGCTCGTAAGCAGCTGGGGGGGGGGCGCAGAAGCACGCTCGTAATTTGGGATTCTCAGATGTTAGGCACATCGTAAGTCGGGGTACCACTGTATATATTAAATCATATATCATCTGATTAAACAGAGAGGTTTTTTTTTAGTTCATGAAATGTTCTTTTAACATAATATTCTAATTAATTAAATACCAATCACATAAAGCAATCTTGTACATAAAAGCACTCAGCCTACAAAAAGTAAATAGCTCCCCTCTTAGAAGGGGATGAGTTTTCCATACTGGGTGGGAAGAAGTAAGTTTCCCTCTCCCATATCCACCTGACGTCTGGTCCTGCAGGAGGAATGGAAAGAGAATACCCCTTCCCTCTTTGGTCAGCTTATCTAGTCACCTGCATGAAATACACAGTCATTTCTGGTGATCAGGTGAATGCATAAATGCAAGCTTGACATACAAGTGCTCAGCTATGGCCAAATTGGTACCTCTAATACAGGCATGTCCAAACTTTGGCCCTCCTGATGTTTTGGACCACAGCTCACAGAATTCCAAGCATGTATTTTCAACGGCAAAGGACTGTGGGAGTTGTGGTCCAAAGTTGAGGGCCGAAGTTTATCACTGCTAACAGTACAACTAAAATAATTATTTCATGGGGCAGGGGGCCTTGGCCCTTCAGAACTTTTGGACTCTGAGTGTCATAATCCTATATCAAACGTCATGCTGGACGAGGCTGCTGAGATTTGAAGTCCAAAATATCTGGAAACACCCAGGCTTCTCATTCACAATTGTATTAAATCACCCTGGTCACTTGAGCAAGCCAGTTTCAGCAAATAAACTCTGATCAGCTAAATCTATTCCCCATTTTATGCTCCGCATCATGCAGGATGTGACACTCATTATATACTCACCAAAGAAACGACTAAAGTGAAAAGCCATGCGTAAATGAAGAAATAGTCACCTCCAATTTTAATGATGTAAAGTAAAAGAGATGTTACTGGCAGAAGGATGCACTGAGTTACAATGAACTTCTTGACTGCATCTTTAAAAAAGAAGCCCAGTGTCTGTAAAAAAGAACAACATCAAATCAAGATGTTTGATAAGTCAGATAGAACTAATGGTGTGCACTGTTCTGTTCTTCCTGGAGGTAGAAGTGGCAACCTGCATCTATGATTTTTGCCCTCTTAGTAGCAACATGCTGCTTAGCTGTATTTGAGACACGTGTGTGGACTCCTACATGTAGCACTGCAACTCCAATACCCCCTCTCTCTCTCTCTCTCTCTCTCTCTCTCTCACACACACACACACACACACACACACACACACAGACAGAGAGGAGAAGACATGTAGAGAATGCAGTCTGACACACATTCTCCACTGTAATACAGGGCATTGGTGAACAAAATACCGCAGGGACAGCTGAACCCATGAAGTACGTTTAATCCCAGCTGCTGAACAGACCATGTACATGGGACGTGAGGATGAGCCAATGAGTTTGGGCATGTTTTCAACACTGGAGAAAAATGGCAAGGGGAACAACCCCTTTCTTTAAAGCAGAACGGACAGTAATAAGATGGTAGCAATGCGATAATTACATCACACCATAACACTGAAGCACTGTTTTTTTTTAAGGTAGGCTATTTACAGGAAAGAGACAGCAGCACAAAAGAGAAACAAATATTAATTTGAATGTGGGCAAGAACCATACAGTACCTGCTGATTAAAACCATGTTTCTCCTCAATAACAAATGTATTATAGAGGCTCCAAGGCAAACCTGTGACTGCACTGAACAGCGTAGCAAGCAGCAAGAAGATTAGGGATTGAACAATCTGTAGAATGAGGGGGGGGGGAAACATATAAAATTAGAAACTATTCTATTTATGCATAATGAGTTGGGGTTCAACCTTTACAAAAGCAATTTTTCCATATACTGTATGTATAGCAGAAGACTCACTGGTTTCACTTAGCATATACAGTAATACCCCCATATCCACTGATTCATTAACCACTGATTCAGTTATCCACAGTTGGCAGAGGAAAAAAATTAAATAATTCAACCGCCACAAAGCAAGCTACTGTTGTAAAACAGCAGCATAAAGCAAGCTACTGTAACAAGCAGCAGCTGTAAAGCAAGCTACTGTCACAAAACAGCAGTTTTAGGGTTTTGTTTGGCATTCTCTCTTATCCACGGTTTTTGTTATCCATGGGAAGGCCTGGAACCAATCCCCAGCAGATACCAGAGACCTACTGTACTCTACACTGGGGCAGGCAGACTATTGGCTTGCAGAACTGTGTGTGTGTGGGTGGGGGGGTTATGTATTTAACTAGAACCTTGAGTTCCACCAGTTGGTGCCTGTGGCAACTCAAGCCCTATTCAGGCATTCAATAAAATGACTAACCCTTGAGAACAGGGAGCAGGCTGGCCTTGCCCCCTTCCATCTGCACTCTTGCATACAGAGAGCTAACCAACAAGGAGCTGTCTTTACATATGGGACCTCCCTACGTGACTGTAAGCATGAAAAACCCAGTTTCCTGTTAATGTTGTGACACTCCACTTATAATGAACAACAGAAAAGATTATATACTTGGGTAAATGAAAGTAAACCAATGTACTTACCTCATATTCAGGTCCAAAACCAGCCCGATTAGAAATCTTTCCAGATACTGACCAAAGAAAAGGAATACCTCCACACAGAAGTATCACCTATTTAAAAAAAACATAGTTTTATGGAGAAGAATAGCACATAACTGAGAAATGTAGGGGGAAAAAAAGAACAGGCTGAAGCAAGGTGGATTTGATTTAAATCAAATTGATCTAAATTGTAATAAAAATTTAAAAAACTGATTTTTAAATTTAAATCATGATTTAACTTGATGTGGGTTTTTTTGTGGGGGGGGGAGATCATTGATTGAACATAACTAATTTCGCCAATAATGTCAATTAGCCTACCAACACAGTTTCACTACAGAGATCTTGGGCCTTCAAGAAACACAGCACACAAACCTTTCTTAGGCTCTGATTCTGATACACTGAAAGAGCAGGGGTTTCCTGCAGTCAATCCTACAGTCTGTCACAGGAGACCTAAAATTTTCTACCATTCAGCTTTAAAACTTCGAAATACTATTTTACATAGAGAATCTACAAAAAGAAAAGATACTTACTGTGCCCTCAATCTCTGAGTACAGCCCAGACCAAAAGCTGAAAGCACTTTTATCCAGCTGGTAAAGGCGAGCTTTTTCAAATGTTTCTGAATCCATGATTGGTCCTAATTCCAGTGGGACATGGGTGGTTGTCCTGTACACAGTCCTCTGTGATATTTTAAATAGAGTAATAAATACAATTTTCATTCTCCAAGGAGAGACATGTTTGTTTATTTATTTAAAATAATGGGGAGGACCCAAGGTGGCTTACAGCACTGAAAACCAATATACGAAGTTTGGGGCAACGGATATATAACCATTGACAAGGCTAAGAACAATGACTGTGAAAAAGACAGTATTAAAACTAAGAACAGTAAGCAAATAGTGTTCTCTTATGCCACTGGAAAATCCATCAGTTCTATATCAAAGGATACAGAGTATCCAAAGTGTGAGCTGATAGCCAAATCTATTTTTCACAGACTACTCTGATAAATATAGGATAAAGCCTAAAAAACTAAAAGTGACTTTCAAGTCTAACCAGAGCAGAACACTTGATGTCTCCTCGGTCACCTTGGTCTAACAGCAAAAAAGGCATGTAGAAGAAGAAAAGTTGGGATCAAAATGATTGCATGTAATTGATTAGGAAAAAAAGATGTCCTTTCCTGACATACTTTCAGGGAATGAGCCTGCAGATATCAACCAAGTTGCAGCTATTAAGTCCGTGTTCTCCTTCTGCTACTTTCTAACCATAATTTATAACAGTGTCCAAACTTGGGGACCGTGACCTCGGAGGGGGCAGCAAAGTGTTTTCTCAGGGGTCACAGATCGCTTTATATGTGTAGTTGAATAATATATTCCTTTTCTATTTATTTTATTTATTTATTTTTGGATTTATATACCACCAAGTTTAATTCAGAGACCAAATCCAGGCGGTGTACAAGTAAAGTTAAAACAATAAAATAAAAATATTTTTACATATATTAAGCAAACATAATTTGGTTTGGCTAAAGGCTGCACAGCGCTTCCATGGTTCAGTGTCCCACCCACTCAGAGTCAGCTCAATGCCTTCCCTGCCCTGCTTCCTCTGGGCATTATCCCTGAGTAGGTACTCACTGGAGGGAGGCTGGGAACAGTTGTGCACCCATCAGCCCAGTCAGATCACTTTATTCTCTGTATTTTGGGGCTATAGAACCCATCAGAGACTGCCTAGAGACCGTATGAGCAGCATATAAATTGAATGAATAAATATAAATAATTTGAGATTCCATTATTTCTTATGGGAAATTTTACTTTGATATACAAGTGCTTTGGATTATAAGCATGTTTCCAGAACCAATTTTGCTTGTAAACCAAGGTTTTACTGTATTGTGTTAGGAAAATAATGGGCCCCAGGCTAGTTGAGAGAGAAACATCAATATCTGGTCATTTAATATTATGGTTCTGATGTGGTCTGACATGCCGGAACCTTTTTATCTTTTTCCATTATCTGGCATCATCAAAATGGCCCCAGTTGCAACTATTGGAAAAAAATTACATCAGGTGCAGACAATCACCCACAATCCAGCAGGGGGAGAAAGAGAAAGAACCACCATTGGCTCACTTGTCATCATGGGACCTGCTCCAGTGCTTGTATTGCAAGGCACTGCTCACTGATCAAGGCAAATAAATGCAAATAAATAGGTCCCACTGTAAAAAGCAGGAAGGTAAAGCAGTGTTTCCTTGCAGCCATGCTGGCCACATAGCAACGGACTTACGCAACACTGGCTCTTCAGCTTGAATATGGAGATGAGCCCCGCCCCTGGAGTTGGACACCACTAGCACCTTTACCTTTTTTATGCAGTGCTCAAACAAAGAAATAGAGGAAAACAATAGAAAAGGAAACACCAGAGATCTATTCAAGAAATTTGGAGATATTAAAGGGGCATTTTGTGCAAAGATGGATATGATAAAGGACAAAAATGTAGGGACCTAACAGAAGAAGACATTAAGAAGAGATGGCAAGAATACATAGAGGAATTATATCAGAAAGATCTGGATGTCCCTGATAACCAAGATAGTGTAGTTGCTAACCTGGAGCCAGACATCCTAGAAAGTGAGGTCAAGTGGGCCTTAGAAAGCATTGCAAACTACAAGGCCAGTGGAGGTATGGAATTCCAATTGAACTATTTAAAATGTTAAAAGAGGATGCTGTAAAGGTGCTACACTCAATATGCCAGCAAATTAGGAAAACTCAGCAGTGGCCAGAGGACTGGAAAAGATCGGTCTACATCCCAATCCCAAAGAAAGGAAACGCCAAAGAATGCTCCAACAATTGCACTCATTTCACACACTAGCAAGGTTATACTCAGAATTCTACAAGGGAGGCTTCAGCAGTATGTGGACAGAGAACTACCAAAAGTGCAAGCTGGATTTCGAACGGGCAGAGGAACTAGAGATCAAATCGCCAACATCCACTGGATTATGGAGAAAGCTAGAGAGTTCCAGAAAAACATCTACTTGTGCTTCATTGACTATGCCAAAACCTTTCACTGGACCACAACAAACTATGGCAAGTCCTTAAAGGAATGGGAGTACCTGACCACCTTATCTGTCTCCTAAGAAATCTATATGTAGGACAAGCAGCAACAGTCAGAACTGGATATGGAATAACTGACTGGTTTGGAATTGGGAAAGGAATACGACAAGGCTGTATACTGTCACCTTGCCTATTTAACTTATAAGCAGAGTAAATCATGTGAAAGGCAGGCCTGGATGAACCACAAGCTGGAATTAAAATTGCCAGAAGAAATATCAACAACCTCAGATACGCAGATGATACTACTATGGTAGCAGAAAGTGAGGAGGAATTAAAGAACCTCTTAATGAGGGTGAAAGAGGAGAGTGAAAAAATGGGCTGAAGCTCAACAACAACAAAATCTAAAATCATGGCCACCGTTCCCATCATCAATGCTTTTGAGCTGTGGTGCTGGAGGAGAGTCTTGAGAGTCTCCAGGACTGCAAGGAGGTCAAACCCATCAATCCTGAAAGAAATCAACCCCGAATGTTCACTGGAAGGACAGATTTTGAAGCTCCAGTTCTTTGGCCACCTCACGAGGAGAAAGGACTCCTTGGAAAAGTCCCTGATGTTGGGAAGGATTGAAGGCAAAAGAAAAAGGAGACGGCAGAGAGTGAGATGGTTGGACAGTGTCATCAATGCAACAAATATGGATTTGACTAAACTCCGGGAGGCAGTGGAAGACAGGAGGGTCTGGAGAGTTCTGGTCCATGGGGTCATGAAGAGTCGGACACAACTGAACAAGAACAACAAACAAACAAGTACATCCTCTGAGATCACTTGTCCTTAGCAACCAAAGTAGCTGCAGTTACATTATTTATACATGGAAATATCTGGTCAGTACACAAACCACTTTTCTTACTGAGGCAGATACGCAATTTGATCAGCACCTTGTGACAAGATCCAAAGAAATGCGTCCAGCACGGGCTCCTTCGAGCACACGTGAGATGGAAGCAATAACGTTGTGTTATATTAGTATTATCGCCATACTATTCTTGGTTTCAGGACCAAAGCAGGGTCAGGCCTAGTCAGTTGTCCGGACGAAGGGCCACCCCAGGCCTCCCCAACAAGCGGCGTGACCAAGGAATCCTGCCTGAAGCCTGGGAAAAAAAGCTGCCGACGGGCAATTCGAGGCTTGCAGGGACCGAGAGGAGGTTCTCCGTCAGGCACGTTCACACGACTAGGGCACAAGACCGGCACCCGACCCGTGCAGGCTGGCCTGCTGTCGAGTTGCAGCGGCGGCAGCCCTGGGAAACTGCCCCCCTCCCGACACACACCCCTCCCGCCAGCCCGGAGAAAGGCGCCCGGCGGCCGCGGGTCGGGGCGCGCCTTGAAGGTCCGCCGGCCGGGGCTGCTTGCCGAGCGCGGGGCTCACCTGCCGCCAAGCGAGGAAGGCCTCCCACAGGTAGACGGCCCAGGAGAAGAGCAGCACCGAGCAGAAGATGCGGCTCTCCAAGGGCGACTCGGCCCAGAGATCGGCCAGCCGGGGCATCGCCATGGCGGCTCCCGGTCGCCAGCACGCCGCCGCCGCCGCCGCCACTGCCTCCTCTTCCTCCTCCTCCTCCCAGCCGGCTTCCGCCTAGGATGGGCACCCGGAGCACTTGGCCGGACCGGACTACTTCCGGTGGGAGCAGCTTCCGGTTTCCGGCTTCCGAAAGCTTGGTCACAGAGAGAGAGAGCGAGAGAGCGAGTGAGAGTGAGTTCCGGTTCCCAAGCGACAGTCAGCCGGACCCTCCACACGCCACCGCCTCCGCAAGCATGGGCAGCGTGGCCAACCTGAGAGAAGGAGGTCCTTTGCTGCTTTCCTTTGGAGCGAGTAGTGTGCCTTTCCACCTGAAAAGTTGCGCAAGCTTTCTTTGAATATCTCATGTCAAATTCAAAATTATTTATTTATTTATTTATTATTGCATTTATATCCCGCCCATCTTCCCAGAGGAACTCTCGGCGGCTTACACAGATGCAGTGGGACTAAATTTTCAAACAATTGTGAATAAAATTACTGTTTGTAAAATGGTATATCTGGAGTCTGGAAGGATTTCAAGTTTCTGAACATACACTGAGATAAATTATCTTTTCTATTTAAAGAATACTTTTTAAAAAAAACTTTTTGTTAATGTAATTGGAAGAAATGCATCTGTGGGAATTTTATGGTAAGGCAGACAATATATTGTAGAAGAATCCAGTTTTGTGAAATATGCACGTTACTTAACAGTCAGGTGACATTCCAAGGTACAGGTTTCAAACCCTAACTTTTGGAGAAGATAACCATGTTGGTCTATGCAATAATTCCAGGCAAAAATCAAGGGGAAAAAACAAACAAAAAAACACAAAAAAACATGTGGCACCTTAAAAACTTTCATATTTTAATGTAAAGTTTCGTGAACGTGTCCACTTCAGACATAGTCTTGGCTCGTCTGCACTGGTTGCCCGTTGCAGCCCGAATTAGATTCAAGGTCCTGGTTTTGGTTTACAAAACCCTCCATGGCCTAGGACCTGGCTACCTGACGGAGCGGATCGACCAGCGGTCAACTTCGGCCCGTCCGACTAGGTCGTCGCGGGCGCACATGCTGCGTGTGGCCACGCCTAGGGAGGCTCGGAGAACTTCCACCCGTACCCGAGCCTTCTCTGTGGCTGGCCCAACCCTATGGAATCACCTACCAGTAGAAGTGCGCCTTGCAGAGTCCCTGCCTGCCTTCCGGAAGGCGTTGAAAACCCTCCTCTTCCGGGAGGCGTTTGGGTGACACATTTTTTTTTTCTGTCCCGCCATCTGCTGTAGCCGTTTGTTTTATCGTTTATTTCAGTTGCTGTTTTTGACCTGTTGTCTATACATTTATTGTAAACCGCCCGGAGTTCCTTTCAGGAAGACGGGCGGTATATAAGCTGTATAAAATAAATAAATAAATAAATAGAGCAGCAGAATGAGGTGTGCAATAGAATATGTATGGAATATACGTTTTATACCAAATATAATTTGATTATATTGCTACTTTCCCACTCCCATAACCTCAAATGAACCTCCCCCCCCCCTCTTCCTCTTCCCCCTCCCCTCCCCACCCTCACCCAGATCTGGTTTCTCTCTTCAGGGATTTTAACAACAGAGCTTACATGCAAAAATGCCTACACACAACAGCGAATGAATATTTGGCTGTTGTGTGTAGGTATGATATGTATTTCATATAATGTATGGAATACATACATATAATGTATGGAATACATATTACATTGCACACCTCATTTGCTGCTATATGTCTGAAGAAGTGGATGTGTCCATGAAACTTTACATTAAAATATGAATGTTAGTCTTTAAGGTGCCACATGTTTTGTCTTTTGTTTTGTTTTGTTTTCCTTAATTTTTGCCTGAAACCTTAACTTTAAAACCAAGGGAAATAATAAATAATCGAAGAGGCTCACCTCTAGAAGCCAGAACTTAAACTGGCCACATTGCTTTACAAATTATTAACAGGTTCCTGCCATAAATTTAATCATATAAACTGAGTTGATAGCATGAATTTGGGTACACGTCACTTTGACAGACATGCTATATACCCTTCATTTCATACAAAACCATTGCAAGCTTTGCCCACATTTGTTGTGATATAATCCAAGGAAATCTGGATGTTCTGTATTATTTTAGCCATATATTTATTTTATATACAATGGTACCTCTACTTACAAGTGGCTCGACTTAAGAGCAATTCGACTTAAGAGCAAAACACCATTGGCATTTTAACTGCTGCCTTATAACGTTTAGATGGTGTCTGCTCTATTTATAATTTTTTTTTTTTTTTTAAAAAAATTTAGATAGAGCTGCTCTACTTAAGAGCTGACATGAGCATGCATTCAGAATGGATTAAACTCATAAGTAGAGGTACCACTTTATACTGTACATGCAAACATTTATACTTTTTCAAGGTTGAAAAACAGGAAATGAGTCACAACAAATTTCTTAATACCAAAGCTGCAGCAGGCAAATTTATACTTTTAATCGTGATGCAAATTCGTCTTTGTACATTTAGCATATTTTAATATGTATTTTGATAATTTTACTTTCAAAATCTTTTTGTCATCTTCAACAGACTTTTATTCAGCATCAGAAAACATATTTCTAATACTGTACTGCATTTTTACTTCTGTGGACAGTAACTATATATATAGTAGATAGATAGATATCAAATTTATAAATTGTTTGTGGAAACAGGATTATTTTTCAGGAGTTTTTTTAAACATTTTAGAATGTAAAAAAGTCCTCCATGGCTCAGCTACCATAAATTAGAGTATCAGACTATTACTCGCTTTCCAAGACTAGGATAACTGACCATAACTCTTTGCTATGGTCCCATCTCCATTCCCATTATCACTATTTAAATGGTTCTAGCAACAAATCAAATAAACTTATAAAGCAGCACCAAGTCCATGGAAAATGGTTGAGATGCTTTTCTGATTGGTTAGCATGTGGCTAGTACTCATCGTACTAGAAGTGCTGAGCTAGAAAGGGCTCGATGTTCAGCCCTTGTGTCGCAGTGCAGAACAGAACTCTCAAACTCTGGCCCTGCAACATTGAGCTATATAACAGTTAATGCTGGTTTTATTTTTGATAGCCTCGTTGGCCTTGTATGATTAGGGTCTTTGTCAACATGGATGTAAACTGCTTTCATTGTAAGCTCCTTTGTGGCCAACATTTGGGATTTTTAAATGATATACCAAGTATGGGGGGGAGAGGTGCATATGCATTGATAGATAAAACGAAAAAGCCATTTTCAGCATGTTCCAATGTTCATCCCACAATTCAGCCCTTGTGTAATATAGTAAGCAAAGCAAAAGCAAAGTGTTCTGCTTATATACCGCCCCATACCACTACAAGTAGTCTCTGGGCGGTTTACCCAGGCTACACATTGCCCCCCCAGCAAGCTGGGTACTCATTTTACCGACCTCGTGGAAGGCTGATGAACCTTGAGCCTGCTACCTGGGATTGAACCCCAGGTCGTAACAGTTTTATGCACAGGCATTTAACCACTGCGCCACGAGGCGAGGGTAACAATTACCATAGCCACACCATTTTATGAGGGGCCTCAAACATGGACGAAGGCAGAGAGAGGGAATGAATAGTCCTTCAAATTGTTCAGCTGCAACTCCCATCAGGCCTATCCAGGAAGGATGGCAGATGCATCTTCATGTATAAGTGAAGGATATGCCCACCAGATTAGAGAAAAAAACTTTAAATGCAGGATATATTTGTTGACTGATCTGAAGCACAGCATCCTTCTTTATGTGTCTCCTAGAAGATAAGCATGGTTAAGACGGCAGTATCATGAAGCTACAAAACTTGATAGTGATTACATTCAATGCTCCATATGTAAAGGCAGATTCCAGATGATCTAGTACAATGGTAGCCAAGCTTCAGCACTCCAAATTATTTGGACCACAACTCCCAAAATTCCAAGCCTGTATTTCCAGTGACAAAGGACTGTGGGGGCTGTGGTCCAAAATATCTGCAGTGCCAAAGGTTTGCCAACACTGACCTAGTGATTAATTTTGTGTTCCCTATATTTTTCAACTCATGTTCACATTTCTTCCCATGAATAAAATAATCATGATACAGTAATATCCTCCAAAACATCAAATTCACAGTCTTGTATACATATAGATGTATCTATACGTATCAGGGTATGGGGATGAAAACATTCAGGATAAAAAGTTCTTTTCCCATGAACAAGATTGTTTTTCCTGTGGAAGGAACTTTTGGGGGGGGGAACCCTCTGAAAATATATTTATTATGTGAATGCATGAAATGCTTTCCAAGTATTTTACTCAATATGGTGAAAACTATATACAGTAATAGGAAAATATGTATACTGTACAAAACCTACAGAATTTGAGTGATAGTTTCTGCATGTATTTGAGATCAAGTCAATCCCAAATGCACTTTTGTACCAAGTGGTTTACCATCTTTATAAAGGAGAGCAAGGCAGGGCGAGGTGTTAATTATTTGCAGCTTGTTGCTTGCCTTTTCCTGTTTTCTGGTATTTTTTCTTGCTAGCTTGGTGATCACAGTAACGCATGCTTATTTTATTAAAAAATCTGTAGTTTCTTTTTTTTTCTCCCTCACTTCCCAGATAGCAAAAACTAAGATGCATGTGCCTAGGCCTAGGTGGTATCGGGTGCAGCAGTTTAGAGATCTCTCATTAGTGCAGGTACAGTCTCAATTCTGCTTGTACAAAACCAAGACTTTTTATACTGAATAGGTTGTGTGGTACAATTTTATATACTAACCAAGTTATAAATGAAACATGCTATTAGAGTGCTTAAAGCAGTAAAATGTGTTTTGGTTTAATATTGAAATACGTATTGCATATATTTTAGTGTTCTACAATATTTCATTTCCCCCCACCCCCCGGAAAACAGCATTCCTTCTCTCTTCATATCTTCAAATGTTTACACCTCTATTTCTAAAGAAGATGCACCATATGAAAGTATATAGAACTATATTATCATTTTAGACACTGGATGTTTGTCCCAAGTGGATAACTGAAAAAGTGCATTAGTTTTGGCAAATTACATAATCAAAGCACAATTTTTTGGGGGGGGGATTTTTAAAAGAAACAAAAGAACTTAGATTATTATTTTTTTTAAAAAAGACAATTCAGCTGGACATCAAAGAATCACATAACTGTAAATATTTTGCGGCAGGAATTGAATAATTCTTCAATACTGTGTGAATGTCAAAACAGAACTTTTTTTACTGCTCAGATGTCCAAATTAGCTTGCTTTTTATTGTATCATTCATCTTCAGGACTTAAGCAGACTCTTTCTGAAGTCACATTTCTCAAATATGTATTTGCCTATTTAAAAATAATGAACTCTCTGCTCTAATTAATGTCTGTCTATACATCTCTACTATTTTGCTTAGAGAACCCCCTAAGGCAGTGGTTCTCAACCTTCCTAATGCTGCAACCCTTTAATACAGTTCCTTATGTTGTGGTGACCCCTTGCCCTGCTTGGAAGAGGCCACAAGCCCCCTTTGGCAAGGCCACTGCTACAAGTGCCATAGAGAATTTTCCTCTACACAGCCATCCTCAGCCTCTGGTGCCATTGACTGACATCCCCTCCAACCTATCAAGGTGTAACTCACTCTTCTCCACCTCTTCCTTCAGACCCAAGCCATTTTTCTTCACTGGCTCATGGCGACCCCTGTGAAATGGTCATTCGACCCCCAAAGGGGTCCTGACCCCCAGGTTGGGAACCACTGCCCTAAACAATATTGTATCCTATTAGCTACTGGATATCAGGTTGTCAAGGATTACTGTATTATTAAAATACTTGATTTATCAAGATTATCATCTCTGTATTTCCAGTTAAAGAAATAGTGAATCTTAAATTTAGATGGGAGAAAATGTGTTTATATAAATTGAAAAATGTAAAAGAATTTGAAAGGAATAGAAAACAGCATCTTTGTACTTTCTAAAATCAACACTCTTACTATGGAAAGAGTTGACGTGCTATAACCTGACAGTCGCTTTCTAAACTGATGGATTCCTAAAATCTACTTCCTTTTGCTGTAATTTTTAAAAATATTTACCTATAAAATATTTACCTTTTGCTGTAATTTTTAAAAATATTTACCTATAAACTATATACTTTCACTTTTATTTACCTTTCTACTTTTGTTTGCTCTTTATTTAGCAAACAGCAGAATTTACAAGAAATGCAAAACAGAATATTTAAAAAATATATTAAGGAATGTTTCAACATTTCAAAAACATTTAAACCCAACTCCAGAACCTATTAGAAAGCAAAGGCCATAAAGAATGTATATTTGGTGGACCTACATTTCATCAGAGTCAGAGCTAGTATATTTTTCCTTGCAAAAGAGTTTAACCACCAAAGTGCTGTTACAAAGCAAGCCGATTTCACTGAAAATCTCATTCCAGACAAGCAAGAGATATTTTAGATATCTTGGTCTCAAGTGGTTTAGTCAAAATCAGCTGCTTGAGTTGAAAAAAAATGTAAATCAGTACAAGACTAGTGATATGTGGTGTATAAAATACACACCAGCCAACAGCCTGACTACTGCATATTGCACCAGTTGTACTTTTTGAACAATAAAAAACCCAAATTAAATTTAATTACAGTAGCCAATTAGGAGTTTATAGGGCATGTGAGGCTAAATCTCTCTCCTAGGAAGACATTAAATTATATTAGTAAAAATAGACAAATTAACACTGGAAATTGTTAAGGCTTACAGTAGAAGGGGGGGATCAATCCAAGAACAGATGACTACTGGCTAGAGAAAGATTTTCTTGTAAATCTGAATATGAACCGTGGAACTTACTAAAGTCTCTGTGTGATTCTTCTGAATCAGATAAATCTTGAATATAGCACACTTTAATTATTTTCCTGATAGAAGTTCAGGTTTTGTGAACGTAGGTATGAAATAATTCTCTTCCAGCCTTATATAGATTAATTTATGTTCCTGCAAGTTTATGTTCAACACTGTACATTCAGTCTTCTGTCTTCTAAACAATGATTTAATGCAGAATAGTGACTATAATTAGAAGCTGAAAGGGCAAACATTGCCAGTACAGTACTAGGAAAAACTGTGATATTTTATTAAAAAATTAAAAAAACACATCCCAGGGGCTACATAATGTTGTTTAATACCGTTAAGGCTAGCAAGCCCTGACACACGGATGGAAACAGAAAATTCCTGAAAGCTCAATTTAAACTGCTTTTGATTATGTACATTTAACCAATATACAGAGCTGACATTAAACTGATGGGACATTCTAAGTGTTGTAATATGTGTGTGTGTGTGTTATTCATTCCCGGACCCTCTGTAACAGAGATAATACTGTATCGTTTGTAAAGGAACTGCTTCATGAATAATGCCGCTGACATAGTGAATGTGGAGTGTTAAAACTTTGATAAGGTTCCTTCCTTCCTCTTCAATATGCCGAAACCATTACAAAGGGAGTGGGAAAAATGAGCTTCTTTCTTATTAGCAACTGGTAATGCACAGTCATCTAAGATTAATTCCTTCTTGAGATTAAGGTGTATCACTGAGAGGGTGACAAGGAGGGGGCTGGCATCTCCACAAAATCTCTAAGGTGAACAGTCTTCAAATCTGAACAGTCAAGGGATGAAAATTACATCTTTGGTTTTCCAAGCCAATTTTTGTACATGTGTTATTTTGCGCTAAAACTGCTCTTGATTGACTAATTTCTATCACTAAAAAAATGACTCCAACCATATTTATATTCCCAAGGTTGACAGCTCTTGTAATAAAAGCTGGGTGGCTAATGCACTGCCCAATGTAATGAAAATAAGGAAACAAGTTAAAGCAATTAAAAAGTGCAAATAAATGTTAGTGAGAATTGGGAAAGTGATCTTGGTGAGTATCTCAATGCCCATTTATAAAAACATGGTGTTACCACAGTATTTTGAAGGAACAGAAGACATTTGGAAGGAGCATACAAACACTGAATTACTCTGTTCCTTGAAAAGGAAAGCATTAGAGGTATGTTAGCAAGAGTTTTTTTAAACAACAATCAATGCCAGCTTTACAAACAACCTGCAGCATTAGGTGTATAAAGATTGGTGGTATAAAGAAGCATATGAATGATTTTTGCATAGGATGCAGCTGCTCTGTAAAAAGTCTACCCAAAGGTGACCATTAATATTTTTTTTTAAAAAAAGTCCATAAAAGTTTGGTAGAATTAGAAATATGGTGACTATCACAAGAGTTTGCCAAGCATCTTGTAATTAGTTGCTTGAAACCTGGTGGTGGCGGTGGTGGAAGATTAAAATTAACGAAGAATCCATTTCTTTTCCCACAAGGGTACCTTTAAGGCTCCTTAAACAATAAAAAATTTTCTTTTTTTCTTTTTCTTATTTGCAAATATCATAGTTTCACATCCCAAGCTAACTCATTTAACATAAAGTACAAAAACTGTACATTTCTTTTTACTAGTTCCCTGATTCTTTCTTCAGTGGCCTACACTAAACCAAGAGTTTCCCCTCAGGTAACCACAGACATAAACATACTGTTAACGCTGAGGTAACCTCCATAATTTAAAACTGCTACAGGCATGGGTTCCGCTTGTCTTCAGCTACATACACTAGCTGTACAGTCAACCAAAATGGGTGAAAAAATTCCTTTTATTGAAACTCATAACTCAAAAAATATAAGATGCTGTAGTGTACAATATGTTACACAAAGCACCCTGAGGTGCACATTCAAGTCAAGTTAGATCTCCATCCTCCCACCCACCCCTCCCAACCTTGGTACCCTAAGTACTTGTTCCATATACAATCATGCACATTTACTTGCAAGAGGAAACTCTCCCACAATATTCTGTTAAGTAGCACCAAAATACCAGTTCTCTCTTTCTCCAATTTAACAGGGAAGCAATATTAGCCAATACTGTAGCCCACAGGGTGACAACTTACAACCTTCCAAGTTGGTGGACTTCCAACATCCAGCCCCTGCTGTTGACAATGCTGAGTATGGCTGGTTGGAGCTGGTTGTGACGTGGAAGGTCACAAGTTGTCAACCTCTGCTGTGGGCAGATGTCATACATTCATGGGACTGGAGAGCCTGACAGGTGCAAAGAACCAAATAAGAAAGTTTCCCCATGTAGCAGTAGTGGAGGCAGGTTTTTTTTTAATTTTTTTATCATTTTCTTTTAAATAAACACAACCATTTATGAACTTCCCACACAGAGGTGATCTGTTTTTTTTGTTGGAAAGAAATCTATGAGGGATGTGGAAAACTTTGATCTTTCAAGAACGACGACTGGTCGCAAATAGTGAAGTTGTTTTAAGGCATGGTCCCCACAGTTTGTTAATGCCTTGTCCAATATGGCCCTCAGGTTTTCCAGAGAAGGGATAGGAGAGTGTGTTGACAACAGAGGCTGTACCCCCCTCAGCTGCCCAGGAGTTTTGGACCCACTGTTCCTCTTGGACACAGCTGCCACTGAGACATTTTCACATCTGGCCCTCCCCTGTGACAAATCCCTTTTTGAGTCTTTATCTTTCCCCCCCATACCATCCATCTCATATTGTTTAGTCGGCACCCAATTGTCCTCAAAATCATCTTCACTGTCGTCGTCGTCATCATCATCTCGCTCCTCACTTTCTTGGATAAACTTCAAAAACGAGGACTCAAATCCCATTGGCTTGAAGGATTTTAAATCAAAGGGCTTCTGCACTTTTTCTTTCAGAACAGGAAGCTTTTTAGTGCTCAGGTGCATTGATGTACGTTGCTGGTCATTAGCATCCTTCTCTTTTGGTAACTGTACATCTGACTTTGTGGAGCAGGCGTTAGCCAATCTCCCATCACTTCTTGGAAAGTCTCCTGCTTCTGCTTTAAGCTGCTGAGTTGACTTCTCTTGATTACATTCTTCAAAACAACTGGTTTTGGAATTGTGGACGTGTTTTAAAGTGCCTGTACACAAAAAGACACCACCCTCCTGGGCTTTGCCACCCACAGAGCACCTGCCATTTTTACTGCCCCTCTCATCATGATCACAATCTGAGTTCAGAACAAGATGCTCTTCCCTTCCATGTTGATACGCAGAATGCACTGTCATCTCCTGTCTCAAGTTTCGGCTTGCTTCTTTATCTGAACCCTGATTTGCTTCTAAACAGGAGTCATTGATCACACTACCACATTCAACACAAAGTACGAGCTCCTCATATTGCTGTTCTATATAAACACTGGCCATCTGATGGGTACGCTTATAATGTCTCACAATACTGCTTTCCAGTTTTACTACCGAGGGACACCCCTGAATCATGCAAGGATACTGTGTCTGGTTGCAGTTGTCTCTGCACATCTTCAGTGCTTCTTCCTTTGTTCTGAAGTTGTACACCTGCTTTCCTTTATTCTTACTACTGTTCTTTTCGAATTTTTCACTGGTCTGCCTCTTTTTCTCGCTCACTTCATGTCTGAGACATCGATTTTTTAAGCAGCGTTGTTCCTGACCTCTGAGGTGGTTCCCTTTTTCTTTGGCACCTCCCAACATCCCATCATAATCACTGTGTCGAAAATACACATGCTGTGCATAGCGGCTGTAAGTTGTGAAAACCCGGTTGCAGCCATTACGGTCACAATGGATTTCAATATCTTTATTCATTTCTCCCCTCTCTGTGTGTTCTTCTGTTAGGTGATGTTTTAGCTTGTGGAGGGAACAAAATGCAGCAGGACAGTGAGGATGACGACAAGGGAATTTCACTGCTTCAGTTTCAGAAAGCACTTTTGGGTCCTCCTCATGGTCAAGGGCATGAAAGTCACTGCAGTGCTTAGCAAGTGATTTGGAGCATAAGAAACGCTTGCTGCACGCCTTATGCTTACAAACAAATAATTTTTTGCATTTGGCAAGTTCCCTCTTTGATCTGGCTTTGTCTTTTTCCAGGCAGAGCTGCTCCTTGTTATACTGATGGACAGTTCTGTAGTGACGAATCAAGCCTTTCTGGTTCGTAAAGGCAGAGTTACAATTTTTATGAATGCAATGGAAGGGCTTGTGGTATTTATGTAAAATGTAACACAAGTTCCCTTTGGCGACTGTTCTTTTACTTCCCCTCCCCTCTTGTGCTTCCAGACCTTTCCGGTGGCTTTCCAGAGCAGAGAGTTTAGTCTGTTTCTCAGATACACAGCTTTCTGCATCTTCACTAGACTCCAGATCTGTTTCAGAACTGAGGTCTTCCTTCTTCGGATGGCAGCGTTGCTCATCAGCACGTTTAGCTTGGTCGTCAAGCTCTTCCTCCGTGTTGGCATAGAAAGAAGACATGGAAGCTACACTGCTGTTCAACGTATCCTCAGCGCAATCACCCGTATCTTCAAAACTTTCGTTACCAAACAGTTTCTGAGTTGCTCTCACATTGCCAAGCTTATGCTTGTTCCTATAATGTACTCTAAGATGTGTTTTTCTTGTAAATGATCTTTGGCAAATATGACATTTGAAAGGTGAATAGCGATACCGGAACATGTTCAACTGAAGCACCATCTCCTTTGAATAATTGTGTTTTCTCACATAATGAGTCAACAGTGCTTCTCGCGTCACAAATTCACAAGTGCAACCTTGACGCTCACAGAAAAATGGCTTGGCTGCCAACTGAGTAAGGTATTGGTTTGGTAATTTGCGTTGCTGCTCTTCAGAGAAATTGTCTGAGGTAGATTCATCGTCAGAGTTGGGGCACTTTGATGGATATGACTGCAGTAACCTGGAAGACCTTCCAAGACGCGTGCTCGAATTCTTTAAACTTAAATGCTTTAAGCCCAAGAGAAGTTCCAACATTGAATCTTCCATGCTGGATGCTTTAGGATGCTCAAATAAGGAGGTTTCTGGGGAAGAAGGCCAGGGTTCTTCCTTTAAATAACTTCTATGTTTAGAACTCATATTATATTCAACAATGCCCAGAGAATCTGCATCTGTATGTTGATGATGCTGGAGCTCTGAATGCATCTCTCCAACAGTGTTGTTGTACAGACCTTCAGCTTTAGCTTTCAGACCTAGCTTCCGTCTAAGTTTGAAATGGTATGGATGAACCCTTCGAAGATGTTTCTGTATACCCTTTGAATTTTTATATGTTGATCCACAGCCTTCAAAGCCACAGGTAAACCTTTTCCCATCAAAGTAGACAGCCATATTTGAACATCGCTCCTTTGAATTGGATGGCAGGAAGACTTTCTCATGGGGCAATAGAACAGGAGAAACTGACTCACCACAATCTACCGTTTCAGTCAGTAGATGCTTCTCATTGGCTGGGGAAGCAACACTGCTTCCAAAACTGCCACTACTCTTGCCATCCAACTCGCCATCAGATAAAGGCTCTTGTTTAATGTCCAGGATTCCCTCTGAATGTGTAGATCCAGAAGGCAAACTAAGACTCTCATGGAGATGAGATGGACCTTTTTGTTTATACACCTCAGAATCTGAGAGGCAGACAAGACTGTCTCTAGAAACATCTTCCTCATGTTTAATCTGCACTTCCTTCATTTCACCATTGGAAATATGCATTGACAAGTGATTTGTAAACTCAGTTTTTGAGTAGTAGAACTTTTTACAGCCATGGAAATTACATGTGTATGATGCATCTCTAAAATGTTGGGCTTCGTGGTGGTACAGCTGCCCCAAGTCACTGAAAACAGTATTACACCCACTAAGCTCACATTTATAACGCAAGTTGTCATGTTGTTGCTTGTGATGTAACAACTCGTTCACAGAATTAAACCTAGCATAGCATCCCACAGAGACGCACATGTAAGGCTGAGGTCCATTGTGCACTTGTTCGTGTTCGTGTAGATGGAATGCCGACATGAAATGCCGCCTGCAGAACGAACACTTCTCACGCCTGTTTTTCATGCTCAAGTAGTGCATTGCATTTTCATCATTGTTTTGGTGCTCAGCTTTTAAATGAACACTTAAGTACTTGAACTGCTTGAATACTCGAGAGCAATCTGTGCCTGGGCATGGGTATAGGTCTCTGTCCTGTAGGTGGCAGTTTTCCAGCTTACTAAATGTGACATAGTCCTGTGTGTCAATTCTGGGTTTTTTGCAGGGCATGACAACCAAAGCCTGATTTTCTTCGAGCCGCGTGGAACCAATACCAGATGGATTGCTCTTTGTCAACCTTTCTTTCTTTATTAAGATCTTTTTCTTTGCACGGTATTTCTTGCGAGGAGGCATTTTCACATGCTCCATTACATGAGTCACAAAGACATCCTTCCTCTTGAACTTTTTAATGCACACTGGACATGTAAAAATCCCATCCTCCATATGCATCTTAGAATGGTGAAGTATTCTGGCCTCTATACACTCCCGTTTACAGATGAGACAGAAGAACTTGTACTGAAGCCACCTCTGGTACCTTTCCGAAGAGCCAATTGGCTTTTTGACCCTCACTCGCTCTTTAGGCTGATTCAGGCCTTCAAAATTATTTTCTTCCCTGGTTTCTTCACAGTCACTGAGAAGACTATCTAAGAGTTCAGTTTCATTGGACAGCATCTCATTGCAACTTAGGTCTTCCTCTGACTCGGAAACTTCTTTCCCCAACAATTTGAGACAATGTCGCCTCAAAGTTTTCCAGTCCCAAAATTCTGGGTCAAATGGCCAATAAGCCTTCAAAGCCAACAGGAGCTCACAACGGAGAGAGTTTGGAACTGGAGCATTCTCTTCATCAAATTTCTGATCTGGTTGCAGATAGAGTTCTTCCAGCAGGTTGTATACCTCCTCACTTGGTTCAAGCAAGTATTCAGTGAGTTGGCAGGCTCTCCGAACTTCAAGGTCTTCAGGCAGAAGGCATGCAATGGTTTTGCACACAGAGGTCTTCATGTCATCATTTTCATTTGATCTGAGCTGCAGGGCTCTCACACATAACAGAACCGACACAGCAAGCCCTGCTTCTTCAGCCTAATTTTTAAGAAGAGAGAGAGAGAGAGAGAGAGAGAGAGAGAGAGAGAGAGAGAGAAAACATAAATTACTTTCCCACAACATAAAATTTCATTAACACAATAGAATAAAAGCCTGTTCAGTAAACACAGTAATCTTAAGCCATGTTGCCTTCATTCTATGATTCAGTACATTTCCCCCATATAATGTTACTGCTGTTTACTTCAATTTTTTTAAGACCAACAACTAATTTTAATTTTGTTTTTAAAAAAATCTCATTAAGAAGGGCCAATCCAGGATGAAATATTTGGTACTTTCACACCTCCAACTCAGGTTATTTGTAGAATAACATTTTAAAGTGGAATACACCAATATATATTTATTGTTATCCCTTTCCTGATAAAGTATCATAATCAATGTCACTCTTAATGATATTCTCTTATGACAAGCCTCCATAATGCTACACCAGCCTTTCAAAGAGAAAACACATAAATAGGCCAGGACTCGGGGCAATGGTTTCAAACTACAGGAAAAGAGATTCCATTTGAACATTAGGAAGAACTTCATGACAGTTAGAGCTGTTCGGCAGTGGAATATGCTGCCACAGAGGGTGGTGGAGTCTCCTTCTTTGGAGGTTTTTAAGCAGAGGCTGGATGGCCATCTGTCGGAAGTACTGTGATGGGGGTTCCTGCATGGCAGGGGATTGGACTAGATGGCCCTTGAGGTCTCTTCCAACTCTATGATTCTATGATTCTAAATTAGAAACCATGCAGTAGGGTAACTGCAAAAAAAGCCTCCCCCTTTCTTGGAGGACTCCTGGACCACCAAAACTGTTTCCCCAGCAAAAGTTCCTACCATCAACTTTGCCCACCTGATTTCTACAAATAAGCACCACTAAAAAAATACTTCTAATAATAGGGTGTAGGGCTGAGAAAGCTCCGAGAAAGGTAAAAGATAATGTCTGCAATCCAGAAATCCTGTGCTTGGTGACTACAGCCAATTTACCCAAGTGTTACCATATTTCTGATGTGTACAAAAATAAGCTAATTTTGTAATACATTTTTCTACCAAAACATAGAGGCAATAGCTACCAACAGACCATACAAAAAAACCCTCACGTACCTCAGCTTGTATGACTCTGATCAAGAAGAACAGATGTTGTAGCGTTCTAGCAATAATGCCAAACTGCCGACATCGCTCCAGAAAAGAATCTAAAGATGGATCAATTCTTCTTTGTAGCTTACTCCAAAATAAAGTAAGTTCCCTAGAACAAGAAAGAGAATATATGATCAGTTCACATGTACAAAATGTTACAGATAAACAATAATGTCTGACACTATAGCATACATCAGGCATACACTTCAAAGCCTGCACAGCACCAGATAACCGGGGAGGGGGTCCATTAACAAACAGTATTGCCAAAGATATTAGGCCTGAACTACTGGAAAAGGCTGAAAGACTTTGGTAATTGAATTTGGTAATGACAACAAAGTGGCTTCTGATGGCAGAATTTGGTGATAAGAAAAGGCTCAAGTAGTAATATTTAAAATGCATTAAGAATGCAATTTCCAGCTGATTGCTCAGCTGCGTGCTTTCCTGGACTCCAGAGCTCTCATTATGTTGGTACATGCAATTGTCTCGAGATTATAGACTACTGTAGCACGTTCTACGTGGGGCTGCCTTGGAAGTTAATGCGGAGGCTCCAGCTAGTCCAGAATTCTGTGGCTAGACTAGTCCCTATGCTGGCCACACTGCACTGGCTGCTGATCCGCTATCACATTAACTTCAAGGTTCTAATACTGACATTAGAGGTGGTCACAAAACAGAAAAACGATGGTTCGGTTCATTCTGTTTCGGGCCTATCTTTGGTTTGGTTCGGTTCGTACACATTTTTAAAACAAAAATTCGTATGAACCCAAACAGAGCCAAACTGGTTTGGCTTACCAGGATGGCGGTGGTGGCGGCAGCCCAGAAGGCCCTGGCAACAGCCACGGCAGACGGTGGGAGGCCTCACCACCGCCTCTGGAGCCCTGTCTGCGGCTGCGCTGGGCGACGGTAGACTGTCCTGCCTCCGCCTCCGCAGGCCCAGCAGTGGCCGCGCTGGGCAGCAAGAGGCCTCATGGCCGCCTCTAAAGGCCCAGCGCTTTTAAAATTTAATGTAATATTATTTTTATTTTTTCAGCACCAACTACGTGGCCCCAGGGGTCGGGTCGGCACTTTTTAAATTTGTTTTTTATTTTAAAAAGTCCCCGATGCCGGGGGGAGGGCTCCCCCGCCCCCAAACAGCTGAGAGGCACTGGCTTCCCCGCATCTGGGTTTTTATTTTTATTTTTCCTCCTGGCCTGCTGGCTCGTGGGCCGGAGGGACTTTTTTTTTTTAAGTTCCTGATGTGGGGCTTTTTTTCCTTCTCCTGGCTCGCAGCAGCTGCTGGAGTGCCAGGCGATGAGGCGGCGACAAGGTAGGAGATGGGGGGGGGGGGACAAAAAAAGAGAAACGAAATGGAAATTTCCTTTTCGTTTTCCTTTAAACGAATTAATTTTTTTTCATTTCCATCCTTAAATATTGAAAATTATAATAAAGCTTCATATGTAATTATTCTTTGGTTGAACAGGGTATCTAACCATTTAATTATTTCCTGCCAATATGCTTCCACTCTGGGACAAGAGATACACATGGGTTCTAATGTGTCCTTGCTTCCACAATTCCTCCAACAGCTATCTGATTTCTTGACTGATTTTATGGAATTTTGTGGGGTACCAATACCATCTGTGGACCACTTTTAATACCATTTCGTTTCATTTCATTTCATTTCATTTATTTTTTACAATTTATATGTCGCCCACTACCCAAAGGTCTCTGGGTGGCTTACAATCAAAAGAACTAAAACAGTTAATACATATAATATCAATAAATAATTAAAACAACAATTTAAAAAATTACACTAAAATTGCCATCAGACGACCCACAATCTATATTGTGTCAATTAAAAAACTTCTGGAACAGGAAGGTTTTTACCTGGTGCCAAAATGTCATTAATTGATAATAATTTATAAGGGTATGTAGTCCATTTTTTCATCAATTCTTTCTCTGATATATTGATACTTAAGTTTGTTTCCCATGCTATTTTGGATCCCATACCCCTAGCGAATGCTTCCTCAACCAATTTTTTATATATTACTGAAGCTCTTCCTTTGCTTTTATTTCAATCCTTTTCTATGCTATATTGTTCTAGTTCTGTGAGTGTTCTCATAGGTCCATATCTTTGGCATAATTGATTTGCCAAATTTATTACCTGTATTAATTGTAGCCACTTAGTTTTTATTTCCTTTGTTTTGTTCTCTAATTGTCTAATTGTTTTCCTGCCTCAATTAGATCTCTTATTCTATAAATTCTAATTCTTTTCCAATTTTTAAATTATATGTATTTTTCTCTTGATTTAAATTTGGGATAATCCAACATAGTGCATACATGTGATATAGGTGGAGCAAGTAGTCTCATATATTGTCTCTTGGGACAATTAATTTATTGTCAATACACAACTGAACTGGTAATGCTTGTTTTTTATGGTTTGCTTTTGAACTTAAATTGCAAATGATGAAAATATTTTATAGAAGAAGAAGTCTTTATTTACGGTCTTAGACCAAATGACTACATATGCAATCTAAAATTGGGGTAATACAAATAATACATATGAGCAGCAAGGTCCAATCAAAATGAGTAATCATTTAAACCAGACAAGAATAAAATTTATAGATATACTAATAAACTAAATATGTTAAATATTTAAAATGATGAATAAAACAGGAATACAAAGAATAATATTCTTATACATAACAATTAAAATATTAAATATATATAACAAAATAACAACTATTATGAGCTACAAAGGCTCTGGGAATCTAGGGTTCAAATATGGACAGCATCTTACAGCAAGCCATAGCTGCCGCACAAAATTTGGCCACTGCCATCGTAATGTACGTACGTAACCCTGTTGGCAAGTAAATATTGAGTATAAAATTCCATAGATCTCCCCGGGAACATTTGGAGAATTGGGTACAAAACATCTTTACGTCCCTATAAAATCCACAATAGAGAAGCCCATGCTCCACAGTTTCCACGTCACCCCTATTGCAGGGGCATAGACGATGGCAATAAGGTACCCCTTGGGATCTACCATCTAGCAATTTCGAAGGTAGCACGTTTAGTCTTGCCAAGGTAAATGCTTTCCTAAATTTGGGGGAAAATGATGTTCAAGTAAGAAAGGAGTGAAAAAACGTTTCTGACTGAAAATCTTTTTTTACAACCAGTTTCCTTTTTTCTTTAATGGCACTTAAAAGTTTTGCTGCCAGATTTTAGCAGCATGATTTGCTAAGCAACTTTTATAAATAGAGTGGGGAAATTGCACTGTGTTTCTGGACCCTGTTTATAAATTGTAAACCTCACTTTCATCAGCAACATATAGAATCTGTCATCCTAATACAGTACTGTATCTCCTTTTAGTTCCCAGGAAATGGGAGAGAAGTACTCATTGATTTAATAGTACTGTATTTGAAACAGAGCAGTCAAGCAATTCTCTCAAAAATTTTAGAGGATTTTCCTGAAATGACAACACTGCTGGAAAAGGTAAAAGGCAGTAGGAAAAGACGAAGACCTGGAGTACTGTGTCCAGTTCTGTGCACCTCAATTTAAAAAGGATGTTGACAACCTCGAGTGGGTGCAGAGGAGGGTAATCCAGGATGGTTGAGAGTCTGGAGGAAATGTCTTATGAGGAACAGCTTAGGGAGCTGGGAATGTTTAGCCTTTCAAAAAGAAGACTAAGAGGGAATATGATAGCTATGTTTAAATGTTTGAAAGGATGTCATATTGAAGAGGGAACAGGTTTGTTTTCCATGGCTTCAGAGACTAGGACTCAGGGCAATGGTTTCAAACTACAGGAAAAGACATTCCACTTGAAACTTAGGAAGAACTTCATGACAGTTAGAGCTGTTCGGCAGTGGAATACGCTGCCACAAAGGGTGGTGGAACCTCGTTTGGAGGTTTTTAAGCAAAGGCTGGATGGGCATCTGTTGGAAATATTGTGACGGGGGTTCCTGCGTGGCAGGGGGTTAGACTAGATGGCCCTTGAGGTCTCTTCCAACTCTATGATTCTATGAAATATCAGACAGATTGACTCCCCCAAGGAAGCCACAGGGTTAGGTTTACAAGAGATGAGTGGGTCTGTTGAAGCCAGGACATTTTGGGGGTCGCTGATTCACAGGTTGGAGGTGACTTGGCAGCACAGAGCAACAAAAACTAAGGGCATATTCATGCCAAAACAGAAACATTCAAATAATGAAATTCAATAAACATTTCAACAGATCAATTACTTACCAAGAGCAATACACACTTGCAGTCTGAAGCTGCTGAGTGAGGTATGTTGTGCAAAGGATAAACGCAGTACTCTCTTGGCCCTCGGCTTCTAGGTTACAGATCATATCCAGGGCCTCTTTGCAGTCGACCTTTGCAATCTTTTAAAAAAGAAAAACAATTTGGTAGTAAACTTTTTCCCTTTTGTACAAGCAAGGTGACTTATAGAAGCATGTTCCCATCCTTCTGCAATATGGTGTGCTAATTCAGAGGCTCTATGTCTATGCAACACAAAGGTATGATTCAGAATCACTGCTCCAACTACTCAATCTCAGATATATCACTGATGTATTAAAATCAGATTAGGAACTAACCCATTTCAGGTATTAACTAAATAATAAGTTAAAAGATATAGGTTCCCCCCCACCTGCATATGTGTGCTAGCCGTGTCCGACTCTAGGGGCGGTGCTCATCTCCATTTTCAAGCCAAAGAGTCAGTGTTGTGAAAGTCCGTGGCCATGTGGCCAGCATGGCTCAACACAATTCTGTGCACAGAACACTGTTTTACTTTCACACTTTTTATGGCGGTACCTATTTATCTACTTGCATTTACATGCTTTCAGACTGCTAGGTTGGCAGGAGCTGGAGTTAACAGTGGGAGCTCACTCAGCTGTGTGGCACCTGGGATTCGAACCACCAAGCTGCCGATTTTGCAGCCGGCAGTTTTCAGCGCTCTAGCCCAATGAGCCACCACACCCCTGAATAAGTACTGATCTATTAATTCACTATGATCATACAGAATTGCATGGTTTCTTTGGAAGCATTTTTAAAAAGCACAGAAGCGCAGATTCTATAGTAACTGGCATAAAGACAAATAGTAACCTTATTTTTCACAGATTTCTTATATTTCCTCCATTTATGTCTTTTTCTCCTACTCACATATTGTGTGATCTGAGAGATCCACAAGTACCACAACCTGCAATGTATCCTTCTCTGCAGTCAGTTAAATTAAGGCTCCACAACTTGTTTGGTGCTTTTTTTTGACTGATAAGACACCAACTTCCTAATGTTAAATGATCTACCAGTGAATTGAAAAGTTGTACAGAAAACGAACAAAAGGGGGAAATGCAAATATTGTGGCTGATACCCATCCTTCCAAAACAGATCAAGATTTGGTCCCCATACTAAGAGAGCTATTCACCCTCACCCTTGTTCCTATTAAGAAGGTCAAAGGAGAATACCCATCCTGCAGTAGACGAAGCAAGAAAGAACTTGGGATACCTTCATTAACCCATCCCAAGATAGTGAAAGAAGATCTCCACTTCCATCCTAGCTGCAGAGAAGCAGAATTTAGCCCATCATGTTTTAAGAGTTGACTGTAGGTTCCCCCCCTGTATTTATCCTGATCAAAGAAAATAATGTCCTTCCTTTTGACAGAACCAGCTTCAGTGACTGCTCACTCACCTCTCTGATGGACTCTTCATTTGGATGCATGGAGCACAAACATGTGATGTAGGCTTGAAGGAAAGATGATACGTCTGAAATTTCGGTGGACTCTTTACACAGTTTGGACAAGGAAGCAGCTTGAGGAAGGCAGTTTGTCTTCATCAAATGTTTTATGCGCATTTGCAAGAAGGCTGGCCCTTCTCGTTTAATCAGCACATTGACTAGAAGAAAAAGTATCAATGGATCAGCACATAATAGTTTCTCAAAAGAACTTAACTCATGCATTAGGAGTTAAGTTAGTGGTTGCCATGTACAGCCAGGATCATCCTACTATCCCAGCATCTCTAAGTTCATTTCACAGTTCAAATTAGTTCTGTGAATGAAAAGGCAAAGATTCCCAGTAGGATAGAGGAATATCATCCCAGTTCAGTTAACCCTAAGCCGCTGCAGTTCAAAATAACAGAGAGTAACGCACAATGCCTGCAATCACAAATAACAACAAACTTTTGGTATGATAAGAGATAGTTCATTCTTTGGAGGTGTACCATGAGCACCCAGGCTTCCCTCCCAGGCCTCCCCAAGCAAACACCCACTAAGAGGAGTACATGGGCCTGGGAAGCCAAGGGCAGCCCTTCTGAGCCTGCCAGAGTAGGGAACAAAGCAAAGAGAGGAAAGAGCAAGGATAGAAAGGTGAGGGAAAGAATGAAGGCCAGATGGGTGGTTATACATGGGACAGAGAGGGCCGGGCCCCTGGGACCTGGGAGCCTCAGGAGCCCAGAAAGGGAGAGTCAGTGAATACTGTATGTGCTTATAAGAAATAAGGGTAAAGTTCCAGGGCAACAATCAATTCAGTTCTGGAAGGGAGGATATTAAGGGACAATATTGCTTAAGAGGTCCCGTTGGTGGAGGGGAGCACTGTTGTTTAGTTTGTTGTTTAGTTTTATTTCAATCTTTTTAATACGTGTTTTGTATTTTGTACTGTGTAATATATATATATATATATTTTAAAAACCATATGCTATAAAAAAGAGAAAAAGAAAGAAACAAAGAAAGGGAGAATCAAGAACAGAGCCCCTGGGTGAAACTGTAAGGTATGTATGCTTGGCCTAGAACAGTGATGGCAAACCTTTTAGAGACCAAGTGCCCAAACTGTGATTCAAAACCCACATACTTTTTGCAAAATGCCAATAGGGCAATTTAACCTGAATACAGTGATACCCCGGGTTACAAACGCTTCGGGGTGCTACCATTCAGGAAAGCGAGAATCAAAGAGCAGGCTTTTGAATTTCCCAGCCACAGCACCTTCGCTGTGGCCACGGGAAGTTCAAAAACCTGCTCTTTGATCCTTGCTTTCCGGAAGGGTAGCACCCCTGCTCTTCTTTCCTCGCTTTTCTGAAGGATAGCACCCGGGGAAAGAGAGGCAGAACTTGAGAAAGTGAGCACAAAAGATGGAAACCAACGGAACAGAGGGATGTTGGGACTTTAGGATTCTGACTATGAAGATCTAACTGCTCACTGTGAGAAGCCCAACTCTTGAGCTGTGATCTTTTTGAATTATACTTTTAGCATTTGACAAGCACCATCTACTGCCAGTTAGCAGTTTCAGGAGTTATGATAAGATGATCCTGGAACAAGTGTCCTTCCAAAGGTAAGAAGATTACACACCTATACACCAGTGATGGAAGACGTGCTAGCGACAACTAAAAGCATTCCATATTTAATATACCTGTCTACTAGTGATGAAGGACACACATGAAATGCAACTAAGAGCATTTCCATGGTTGATGGGGATAATCAATCCAGGAAAGGACTAAGAAATACTCAGTGTACATGCAAGCTGCTCCGGAAGGATACAAAAAGAGAACCCGGGCAGTTGGAACTTTGTACACTGAGACAAAAAGCTTTGGAATCATAGAATCAGAGAGTTGGAAGAGACCTCAAGGTCCATCCAGTCCAACCCCTTGCCATACAGGAACCCCCATCAATGTACTCTGACAGATGGCCATCCAGCCTCGGCTTAAAAAACCCCAAAGAAGGAGATTCCACCACCATCTGTGGCATCATATTTCACTAACTGTCAGGAAGTTCTTCCTAATGTTCAAATGAAATCACTTTTTCTGTAGTTTGAAACCATTGCTCCGAGTCCTTGTCTCTGAATCCATGGAAAACAAGCCAGCCCCCTCTTTGATATGACATCCTTTCATAGAAGCCTATCTTCTTTGGAACCTGGACAATGAGGATCAATGCTTCTCTCTTGTGGTGAGTATGAATGGAATGTATGGATTTGTATTAATGAAACCCTAATTATTAGCTCTGTAACTAATGGATAATAAAGTATATTCAATTGTACCTAGTATTGTATCTAATGAGGTCGCTTGCTGTTTATCTGTAGTATTGTTCCCTCCAGGATACAAAAGACCTAGTAATCATCCATATGGTGACAGAAGAACAATGTTCCTGTTGCCAGTATCACCAGAGTTGACGCTAACAGACTGGAAACCTCTGGATGTTTATGGATTCTGGATGGTAACACAGAGAACCTGTTTATGCTTCAAGAACATAGCCCATTCCTTGTTCTGGTGGGTGAGGAAGAACTGTCAAATCTCAAAGTGGATGTAAACAGTGTTTCAGAACTTCCCAAAATAAATGTTGAGTGTTCAAACACTGAAAGAAAGCCCACGTTGAGTGATGCAGAGTGAAGGCAAGGGAGGTTGGGCAGGCGAGGAAAAGGAATTCCCATACTGCAGAACAACTGTGCATCCAAAGAACAAACCTACAAACCCCTAAAGTGGCAAATCATGTCAATCTCTAGTTATAACCCAAGAACCAACTGGTCTCACTAGACCTGGTAGTTTGGACACTGATAACATTCCAGCATCATAAAATTAAATAAAATAAAAAGGGTAGTTCAGGATTAACAATAAGAGGATTAGTATTAGACGTGGGCACTTCATGCTTTGTACTTATTTGTATGAAGCATGTCTGTGGCACCACTCCCAGTCCGGCCAGTCCACGATGCAAGAATCCTTCTTAAGGACTAGTGCTCCAATCTTTGCAGGAACCTGGCCAGCCCTTCCCCACCTCCTTGGACAACCACTCTAGTGAAGATGCAGGACATGGAGTTTCTTCGTGCAATCAATAGCTGGTCAGCTGTGCGGAGAGGTAGGGAAGGGCCAGGTGGACTTCCATGCAGATTGAAGTGCCAGCCCTAAAGGACCTTGGCACTTCGCATAGCCCAGTAAGTGGACTAGCTGGGTTGAGGAATGTGCTTCATACAAACTGCCCCGCTGATTAGCACACTACATCAAAGATGAATGTATGAATACCTATCACTGTTAAGTTTTTCACCAGCAAAAAGTCCCACTAAAAGTTAAGTTTATACTTTAATGAACTAGCAGGTCCCAACAGAGCTCTTCAATATCTTACCTTCTTCTGTGTCTACTGGTTGCTGTGATATGATCTTTAAAAGAACTGGATTCTTCCACACACCTTCTTTTGTGATTTCAGCTAGTATTTCAAGACTGCTATCTCCAAATTCAAGTAAAGCATTATGGGAATCCTATGTGATATAAAAAGGGGAAAAAAAAAACAATATTTAAAACATTGCTACACTACAGGTACGGTCATTGCTCTTAAGTGTTTTCAGTTGGCAGAAACTTTGTTGTAAGAGATTTGCTCCCATAAAATCTGTAAGAATTTGAAGGAGCAGTTACTGTATCCGTATCTTTTGTGGGAAGAGAGAAAACTCGCGCTGTAATTTTTCTATGCACATAAAAAACCCCCAGTTTTCACTCCTGTTGCAAAGCATCTAGACCAGGCCTGCCCAAAATCCGGCCCGGGGGGGGGGGGGCGCCAATCCGGCCCGTCAGGCCATTCTGAGTGGCCCTCCCTTGGTCCCCACCTTGCTTCCTTCTTTCCTCCCTCCCTTGGTCCCCACCTCCTTCCCTTCCTTTTTCCCCACTTTCCTTCCTTCCTCTCTTGTTTTCCACCTCCCTCCCTTGGTCCCCGCCTTCCTTCCTGTGGGTGGGGCTTATGGGTCAGTAGGTACGGCTTGCCGTTGGGTGGCAGGGTCGGGGAGCAACCGGCCCCTGACACATTCTCAGCTACCAAATCTGGCCCTCCTTACAAAAAGTTTGGGCACCCCTGATCTAGACTATCTTCTTTGAGAGAGGATGTAGCAACAATGCATGGTTCCAGTACTTCACTACAATATTGTTGCATCTCCGGGGGACTTGTCCCCCTAATCAGTCTCCACAGACTGCTCAGTGTTCCTGATTGCCTAATACCATTAAGTTACCATATCTTTCACTGTAATCCTTTATCATTTTTCATCTCTTTGATTTTATAGTTGTTTCAACTTATATACTGCCCTATAGTGCTCAAGCATTATCTGGACAGTTTCTAACAGAATTCTGCACAGAAAACTCCCCCCCTGCTGCCCCCAAATGAACTGGGTATTCATTTTACTGACCTCAGAATGACTTCAGTCCACTTTGAGCCAGCTACATGAATTAGTGGGGATTGAACTCAGGGTGTAAGCCGAGACTGCAGTACTGCAGTTTAAGCAGTGCACCACATAAGTAAAATTGCCTTTAGTACTTCAAACTCTGCTTCTAAAACACATCTTATGCTCCATAATCCTCTGTCCCAATTATGTGACCCAGAAAATCATGTGCAACTGGAGCTGAATTTCAATTATGAATCTTCACAAAAGATGTCCACTTGTTATATCACCTAATTAGCAGCTGAATTTGTGCAAATCTATTCAAAACTTCTCAGCATTTTAAAGATTCTGTTAAGAACTGAGATTCTAAATCAGAGTAGATGTTGTACTCTCAGATATTTGAGACTATTGCTGGCTGAAGTTTACAGAAGCTATCCTCCAAGCACATGCAGGGATGCAGATTACTGAGTTTTGTTTTAAATGTTCACAAATTCATCTAGTCAAAACTATTCTTTGCATCATGACAACTAGAGATAGGCATGAAACGCCAAAATGGTGTTTTGTTTTGTTTCGTTGATCTTCATTTTGTTTTGTTTCATTTGAAACAATTTTTTTAAAAATTCATTTCTTTTTTCGTTTTTTATGTGCTTTATGTGTGTGTTTTATGTAACTACTGTGTGTGGGTTTTATGTGTTTTTTATTTTTTAAACTTTGTTTTATGTGTTTCGGGGGAGGAGCATGGGTTTTAAAAACTTTTTATTAGTCCCCAAAGTAAGCACCGATCAGCTGGCATGCAGGGCTGGCTTCGGGAGCTAAAAGAATAGTTGTATAAGCATTTGCTTTCCCCCATTGAGGTGGGGTGGGGGGAAGCAAAGACTTTTAAAACTTTTTTTAGTCCTCTAAGCAAGCCCCACGCGGGGGGGGGGGGGAGGGAATGGTGTGGGCTTTTCAATTATTATTATTTTTTGCTGCCGAAGCAAGCGCTGATCAGCTGGCACGTGGGGCTTCGGCGGCAACAAAAAACGTTTTGAAACCCCGCGCCATTCCCCCACCTGATCAGGCACATTGGGAGGGAATGGCACGAGTTTTTAAAGCAGTTTCCCCTAGGAATGCATTACTTCAGTGGATTCCTATGGGGAAAACAAAAAATGGAACGGAACAAAGCAAAATTTTTCATTTTGTTTCATTTTTCCTTTGGAGGGGTAGTTTGTTTTTCATTTCAGTAGGGAACAAAATGAAAAATGAAAAACAAAATAAAAAATAATTTTGTGTCCATCTCTTATGACAACATATCTCCTACTTCAAATCACTAGCATTCACTAGCCCTATTTCAGTTGAAATACATTAATACCTTGGTTTACGAGTGTTTTGCAATATGAGCAACCATTTCTGATGAATTCTGCCTTGATCAACAAGCAATGCCATGCAACACAAGCACTGGAGCAAGTCACATGATCACAATTGAGCCTGATACAGGCCTGAGTACTGACAAGTAACAAGACAATGTTGGTTCTCTCTCTCCCTGATGGATTGTGGAGGACTGCCTGGAACATTCCATCTCAGGCAAACCTCAAAAGCAAGGAACAGAGCAGCCATGAAGGTTTTCAAAGGGGAGAGCAGGCTACGGTTTGGTTTTATTTTTCTTTATATTTATGTTTTAATTTAATTTGTTTTCAACATCCTTTCTTATTTTTCAATCCATTTCTAGTCATGGGGCAGCTGGTTAAGTTTGCATAGAGGTACAAATTGCATTTTTAATTGTTACATTAAAATACAGAGTAAAATCCAACTGTTAGTCCCAAACAGAGCAGATTCCGCAGCCAGGTACCTAAACCATGGTGTGGATGTGGAGTAATTTTGGCATTTTGTGTGCAAAGTATGTGGTCTATAGGCCCCCAGAATGATTCATCTGACTTTCCATTATTTCTTATGGGGAAATTTACCTCGATATACGAGCGCTTTGGTTTACAAGCATGCTTCTGGAACGGATTAACCTCATAAACCAAGGTACTACTGTAGAAGTGCTGGTTTCTAAATGACATGAGGTTCTCAATAGGACAAACATGAAATGTACTTACTTGTATGGACTGAAACAGTTTTAATAATGGTTCACACTCCTCTTCACTTTCAGGCACAGAAAGCAGTAGTTCAAAACAGCTCCTGTCATAAACAAATAAGCAAATAAGTGGTAAACGTATTAGAAAATACCACGATTAGGAAATGGCAGTTTCTGTTGTTGGACTGTTGGATCTATTAATACTCCACCAAAACGGATGCACAAACAGAAGATACCTTCAGAAGCCATTCCCTAATTCCTTGCTATTGAAAGGAAGGGGATGGGTTACATATTTCAATCCAGTCATTACCTGTTCTGTAATAGTTTACCTGAAAATTCAGTGAAGAAGTCCTAACAGAATGGAATTTGGAAAGCATATGGTATTACTGGCACAAAAGGTATGTATCCCCCAGTCCACTTCCTTTCTCATCCTTCAGAACTCAGGGAAAGGGAAAACAAGAAGCTTATGAACCAAAATCTGTACGCTGCTTTTCAGTTGTCAGAATTTTTGCTCCATCAGTTAGGAATAGTGGACTCAATGTCACCTCCAATATTGGGTGTGTTTGTTTGTTTTTTTAAAAGCTTTCAGCATTATGTCACCCTCTCTAGCATGTTGTTATTGTTTCATTATAGTCATGACCGATTCTTCGTGACCCCACGTCCATGGTGTTTTCTTGGCAAGGAATACTGGAGTGGCTTGCCAGTTCCTATTCCAGGGCGCCTACAGCACCTGGTATTCCCTGGTGGTCTCCCATCCAAGTACAACCAGGGCCAACCCTGCTTAGCTTCCAAAAACAGGCGAGATTGGATGTGCTCAGGGCATCTCTTGCACTCAAATACATCCTACAAGTGCACAGATAGGCAGACACAGGAATTTAAAAATTCACCAATATGTTATAAAGCGAACTTTTAACTCAATTAAAAGTGAACATCTCAAACAATACTTACAGGACTAGCCTGCCAAGTACCAGAAGAACGTCCTCACATTCTGTAGTTAAGTAAGGTCGAGCACTGGCAAAGCTTTGTATGGCCACTCTATATACTTCCAAAAAAGGCAAAATGTGCTCTGAAGAATCCCGATTACCAGCGTATTGTAGTAATGTCTGAAAGAGATAACATGAGGAAATATTCATAATCAATCCTAAAATACAAAAATAACAACCTGAAAATATAATTAAATTCAGCATGAAGCAAATTTGCACCTTGTTTCAGAAGCAAAAATTTGGACCTGATAGCCTGAAAGGTCCCAGTCCAACATAATTCTACTATTTGCATAGAATGAACTCTTTCAGATATGACTATATAAATCCATCAAGATAAAGCACATAATGCCTACTCCTGTTTTAAAGGTCAGAATGCCCAAAAGAATACATGCCCTGCGTAATTTTATAATCTGTGGTCTAATCTAGACAGATCTACTGCCAAACAAGCTGGCCTATGGCAGGATTTACGTATGCTTGAATCTCTGGATGAAAACATGATGGATAAAAATTAATAATTAAAAAAATCAGACTCCTTATCTTTTATCTTAATTTTAAAAATCTGTGAAAAGAAGATGGTTGGGAATGGAACAGCTCTGTACAAGAAATGTGAGAAGCAGGGGCAAGCAGTAAAAAAATTAAACTTTTTCAGAAGAATACTCCACAATTCCTTAGAATCAATCTTTTTTTTGGGGGGGGGGAGAATCATATTATTCCTTCCCTGGAGGAGGAACCCTATGGTTGAAGCAGGCTGTAAAAGAGACCCAGCTTGGGAATATTTAATTAAGTTCCTCTATCTATGGCTAAGTAGGAGATGTGTGCAAAATTCAAACACAACAACAAAGAAATGCAAGGCCTGGTGGCCCAAATGAAAGCAACATCATGAGAAATACTGTGGTGCGGGGGGAAAAAGAAATGTGTTTGAACAGGCAGAATCTTCAGGTTGGCAAAAAAAAAAAATTCATCAAATTTCTTAAAGACTGCCCTGAGGAACTTATATGTCTGAGCAAAATTACATTTGTTATTACAGTTGTTATGATGAAATAAAGAGTTGAAAGAAGCAGCTATACTTTTTAAGGTAGCACTGAACAGACAAGATTTGCTTTAAATAAAAAATGATTTTTAAATTTTAAAACACAATTTACATCTTAATTTAAATTAAGTTAGTTTTAAATAAATCATCATTTTAATTCACCCTGGTACTGAGTGGCAGTGAATACAGTGAGTAATACTAAATAAGAAGAAATGGTATAAATAATAAAACAACAGCAAGCATTGACTTATTTGTTTTGGGGAATCCATTATCAATATAAAGGATTGCCAATGACAAAGGACTGAGGGAGTTGTGGTCCAAAACATATGTAGAGCCAAAATTTGGACATGCCCGGTTTAAGCTATCTGTCCAAGAAAGGTTTTCAGTCATATCATAAACAGCACTTTAAAGAAAGAAAAATGCTGACCATCCAGGAACCACCACAATTACATTTGATAAAAATTAGCAGATTACAAAAAAAGCTAATTGATTTTAAAATGTTATTTGTTTATACAACAAACACTTCTTTCTGTCTGATTGAAAACCCACACTTCATTATTATGGTTCTGTAATTGATACGAGGATATAGGCCACCCAGTAAAGCAGAAGTTGCAGGAAATTTGTTGGATCAAGTGTAAAGTCTGAGAAATGGAGCAATATCCAACAGCACTAGAGAGTCATATTGCTAACGTAATTACTAATGGGTTGAATATTTGTCCACAAAGATCCTGTTATATCTACCTGTATAACAACAGAAGAAGGGGATGTCTTCCTTATAAAAGCAATTAATAGATCAGGAAAGGTACCTAGAGAATACTTACAAGTCAGTAAAACTTACAATGTATGAACAAAAATTCAAATGCTAGTACAGTTCAATAACAGATAATGCTGCAAATGTATCCAGGATGAAAAGTAATTTAAAAGAGCAGGAAGGGAATACAAAGCTAGTAACATATAGTTGCAGTGCTTCAGTGTCCCAGAAAAAAAAGACTAAGGTAACTGAAATTAGTAATTAGTTCTGTAATAATCCTTTTGCTGCAGTATCTCTGAAAATCATGAGTGCAACCAAGCTACCACTTCCACAAGATGTTACATGGAACTCTTAAGTGGGCCGTTTTGAGCAGTACTGTATAATCCATTCTGGAAGCATGCTCATAAACCAAAATACTCATGTATCAAAGCAAATTTCCCCACAGGAAATAAAACTTACTGGTTCCATTCTAGGCTCCGTTTCCATGATTTCTTATGGGGAAATTTGCTTTGGGTGGGAGCCACAGATGCCTCTGGATCTTGCCCTGGGCCCAGCGCTGCCCGGGCATCCTGCAGAGGCTGCAGCTGGGCAGCGCTGGGCCCAGGGCGAGCTCCAGAGGCCACAACCAGGTGGCGTCAGGCCCAAGGCTAGCTCCAAAGGCCCAGCGCAGGCTCACCATGTGGCCCAGAAGTCACTTCTGGTCAGCTCCGAGCCCCCCAGGGCCCGTGCTGAGGCAAGCCTTACTTGCAAACTGGAGCAAGGCTCGCAAATCAAGGCAAAATTTTACTAGAAATATTACTTGGCTTTCAAAATGTTCAGTATTCAAGGCACAGTAGTACCTTGTATAAAGGAATGAATTCGTTCCAAATGAAATTATGTTCAACAAATTTTCCTTTATACAAATTTCCCATAGGAATGCATTGAAAACGGGGTAATCCCATTTTTACGATGTACAGATTTGCCCCATAGTTGATTCTGTTAAGCAAATTTCCCCTATCTCTGGAATTTTTATGTTGTACAGATGTTATGTTATACAAACCCTCTGTTATACAAGGGTCTACTGTACTTGTAAACTGCAGTACCACAGTACCAAGAACTGGCCTAGTGATGACAGTGTGTGAACAAAATAGAAAATAGATGGCACTGGTATAGCCCAAATCTTCAACACTGGGCTTAAGAGAAATTTGGAACATTTGCTGAGCATCTTGAAAACCATTTCCACAGTATAAGGAACAAGTAGTGTCTCCAACTAATTGTCTCACAAATATTGTTAATATCAAGTACAGGAGTCAAACTTTAAGTGTCGAGGAAGAGGTGTCAACTATAACATGGGCATCCTGCAATTATCGATCTGTAATGCCAACTGTACTAAACTTCAGGGCTATCGGAGAACCATTTTAGAAGTATTTGTGAACTGGTGGACATTATTTAAGTACTTGGATTTAAAGACTATTGAAGTAAAGATTTCAATGTTAACAGTAGTAGCTGATTTTGCCAGTGTTTTAAAAAAGGATCCCCCCCTTTGGACTCATTCATTGTAAACTAAGTAATTTGGAACCAAGAAAAGCAGGAAAGCTTATTTTTCCCCAGATTATGACTAAATAAGAAGATGAAGATGAATGAGCTACAGAGGACAGTATTTTAAGTATTTCACGTGTGGATCATGCTGAAAGCAGGATGTATAAAATCAATGGTTTTTAAAAATCAAATTGATTTAAATATATTGTGAAATTTTAATCATAAAAATCCTCTTTAAATATTGGTTTAAATATTTTTGATTTAAACCATTCTCTCTCTCTCTCTCTCTCTCTCTCTCTCTCTCTCTCTCTCTGTGTGTGTGTGTGTGTGTACAGTATGTATGCATGTGTGTGTGTGTATATATCAAACATATATTTTGTTACAAGATTTTTTAGTTACTGTTTTAGTTAACTAGAACTATTTAATTCTTATTATTAAGGTTATGTTTATTTTTCTTTGTCCAATATCATAGAGGAGAAAAGCTGCCCAAATAACCTATTAAACTGGAGATAGATAATTATGAAATTATTACAAGGTGATGTGTTTCTAATAGTACAGTAGGACCACCATATCCAAGGAATCAGTACTTGCAGTTTCAGTTATCTGGTGCCTGAAAATATTAAATAATCGACAAACCCCAGAAATATGCATTTTCAAGGTGTATTACCAAAACTGGCTACTAGAAGGAGAATATACTATCTATTTATCAAGGAGGTGTTGCATATCCACAGTTCTTGGCATCCGGAACTGATCCCTTGGATCAGTAATTTTTTTATATAACTTTAAAACTAATCCTTAAAAATTGCTATTATAAAAATGTAATCTTCATCTGGTTGTAAATATTAAGATTATAACAACAGAATGAGTCTGTATGTAGAAAATCATTTAAATTTAATCATTTAAATTTATTATTAATGACTAGTATTTAAATCTATACTATAAAATATGTTACTGTTTCTGATCAAAGGTCTTTACAATACATATATATAAAAACAGTGAAATATTATTTTCCAATTTAAAAATAGGTACAGTGGTACCTTGGTTAATTTGTTCCAGAAACATGCTCGTAAACCAAAATACTCGTATATCATATATACTTTATTATGTTGACCGCATTGGTCCTCAACTTCCAGCAACTTAAAAGCATAAGTACAAATAGTAATATATACACGTTCATGGTACCAAGTTAATGACACAATTGTAAAAGAAAAGGGGGAAAAATTAAAAGTGCAATACAATAACCAAATTCACTACAATACAATTAAAACACACACATAATTTTAATACTTAAAAGGCATTTCAATTAATTGTGTGGGCCTTCAGCTACTCCCTCCGTTAATTCTGGCAGCTGATAGAATCTTGTTGCTGTAGTGCTGCGCATCTTTATTATAGTCAGAGGTCTTTAAACCAAGTACATATGCGTACATGTTAAAACAATCAATAAAATAGTGTATCAAAGCAATTTTCCGCATAGGAAATAATGGAAATGTACCTGATTCATTCTGGGGATCCAGTTTCCATTATTTCCTATGGAGAAATTTGCTTTGGCTGGGAGGGGGAGGAGGAGAGCCAGGCTGTAACAGGTAAGACACCGCTCGCAAAGCAAAGCAAAAGTTTTGCTCATTTTGCTAAACACTCGTAAACCAAGGTACTTGTAAACCAAGGTACCACTGTAAATGTAATAGCTCGTTAGGATGCTTTTATAATCAGCATGATCATACCATTCTTCAAAATAAGCATCCATACTCACTATTCATACTTGTGACACTTATATAGCATGAAGATCCTTGAGAAAACAAGAACACAGCTTCTTAGTTTCCAGTGCAAATTATACTACAATATATGCAATCAACAACAGATTATCAATGAGCAAACCTAATATAGTGCTTCCTTAGGAGCAGTTGACAAATGAGTGGATGATAAATGACAAAACTCTTTCTCTAGGAGCTAAATGAAAGGGTCAGAACAATAAATAATGAGTTATGTCTTCGACATAATCACATCTATAGATGCATATTTGTTCTGAAGCCCTTCAACCTATGCAGAGGGCATCCATTGGTATCTAAATTCTGCAAAAGCTCTATGGCACTGAGGGCCTCAAAACAGTATGGCCTTGGATGAGTAACTTGAAGTTGAGGACCCCAAACAGAATCAAAGATCCAATTCCTAAGAGCTTGAGGAATGAGACAGAGATCCCTTTCCACAGAAAGACTGTAAAGCTTTAAATTATCTTAACACCACTGTGCCATTGCTCCAGCCAGCAAGCACTTGTTCAGGAAGTGGTCCTCCAAACCATAACCAATGCGAGTGTCTAAAAATAGGCCAAATCAATTCTGGCCACAATCAAGATGAAATCCAGCAAAACCCTAATACAAGATGGAGTCCCTGGAGGAAGCCCCAGAGGTCTGCACAAACTCTAAATTGGACTTGACTTCCTCTCCTCCTATTTCTAACCCATAAAGCATTTATGCCAGTATTTCAGCAACAAGAACCTAGAGCAGTGATGGTGTACCTTTTAGAGACCGAGTGCCCAAACTGTGATTCAGAACCCACTAATTTTTAGCAAAGTGCCAATACAGCAATTGAACCTGAATACAGGTGGCTGTGAAGGGGCGATGTTGGGTGCCCACAGAGAGGGCTCCAAGTACCACTTTTGGTACCCGTGCCAAAGGTTCGCCAACATTGCTCTAGGGAATTAGCAACCCCTCCCAATTTGGTATCATCTGCAAATCTGACCAGCCTACTGTCTATTCCTTACTCCAAGTCATTAATAAAGATATTGAATAGCACCGGACTCAGAACAGAACTCTGGGGCACCCCACTGGTTACGTCTCTCCAAGATGAAGAGAAGCCATTAATGATCACCCTTTGGGTGCGATCAGTCAACCAATTACAAATCAATCTAACACTGACACTATCTAACCCACTTTCTACTAACTTCTTTGCAAGTATACTTTTGGAACCTTATTGAAGGCCTTACCGAAATCTAGATAAGCAATAGCCACAACATTCCCCACATCCACCAGGCCTGTAATTCTATCAAAGAAAGATACCAAATTGATCTGACATGACTCTCCCTGAGAACTCAGTTTAAAGCTCTCCTTATCAAATTGTCAAGCCCCTTGGCAAAAAGATTCCCTCCAGAAGTGGTGAGGTGAACCCTATCCTGGCCCAATGGCCCATCTGAATATCAAACCATGGTCCAAGAATCCAAATTGTTCCTGCCAGCACATTTGAAGAAGTTCAATCACTAGAAGGCTGTTTGGAATGGAATATGTCAGCAGGAGCACAGTTTGAGGAGGGAGAAGCAGTAAAATGAAAGTGAAACCTTTTGAACACAGTATTCCACATCTTGAAATCTTTATGTGTATACAGACCTGAGGGTTATCATATTATTCTGAACTCTCTCAATTGCGCAGAAAAACCAGTAATGGCAGCAGGCTATAAAAGAGACCCAGTTTAGGAATATTTTAATGACGTTTCTCTACCTATGGTTAACGCAGGCATGCGTACAAAATGCAAACACTGCAACAAAGAAATGCAAGACCTTGTGGCCCGAATGAAACAACATCAGTGATGAGAAGTGCAGAGATGAAGATGAATACATAATGCTATATAATGTTATTGTTTTTGTTAAATAAAACTATTTAAATTGTTATTATTAAGGTAATGATTATTTTTCTCCTGCCAATAAAGTACAACATAACATTTGTCCAATATGAATGATTAACCTATTAATCTTCTCTTTCCTACCTTGTGGTAGCGTGATACACACTCTCTGGGCAGTTAACAGCCAATACACAATAAACTACAAATTGTACTATAGCAATTACAAACATCAACAAACAATAAAGATAGAATAAAACCACAGGACTCATCAACAAACAAATCTAAGCCACAGTTGTACATCTAATGACATGCATTAGTAAAAGACAACTTTTACTAATAATTTTACATGGAACTTTATTCTCCTTTTAACTTGTTGTGTTCTCTTGTAGCGTTAAGATAATGGTGTCTATTAATGCTTTAAGATGTCCCTCCATTCCGTGTTCTCAATACTAGAACATGTCTTAATTGTACTGGACTTTATATTTATCCCTCATTACTGTAAGCTGCCTTGGGTCCTTTTCCAAGGACTAAATAAATAAATAAATAAATAAATAAATAAATAAATAAATAAATAAATAAATAAATAAATAAATAAATAAATAAAAGTAGTTCACCATGCAATAATTTCATAATTATCTATGTATTTCTAATGGTATATAATCACCAAATCGGTAATTTTCTGATATAACTGTAAAACTAATCTGAAAAATTATTCTAAAAATGAAACCTTCATCTGGTTGTAAATGAGTATTTATGTATATTAGAAAATTATGATTTAAATCAAGCCTTACTGACTAGTGATTTAAAATCAAATCCACCCTGGAGCAGAATAATCATTTTTCCTTTAGGTTCCTTTCTTTAGAAAATCTCAGGAAAACTGGCTCAGAGTTTTGCAGTGTACTGTACTTATGATAGCTCTGTGGTTTAGGAATTGGCTGCAGTTGAGAGCTGGAGGTTGGGAATTCAATTCTTCCCTGTGCCTCCTGTGAACATAGCCAGCCTGTGTGGTGAAGACCAAGCTAACACTGTCCCAGAATGCCCCCATGGTAAACCATTCCTGAGGGTATAAGTCAAAACTGACATGAGAAGTAATTATTTTTTTTTGAGGTAAAAGAGGCCATTCATGAAATATATTTTATCTAATGGAAAAGGGGAGACAATTTTCTGGAACACAAAGAGAAACAATATAAGGAACCGCTGTGTGCCCATGAATTTGTTAAAGCAGACAGTAGCAAATGCACTCACAGGATTGATTCCAGTTGTGCCCTTGAAAGTACTTCTCAATCAGATCATGATTCTGCTGATGGAATAGGTAAGGACACAATTTTCTTTCTCCTCTATCTCCCATACTGTTATAGTAAGGCCCTCCAATCCTCCACAGCAATTTTGGAGGAACAATTGGGGAGACAGGTATAAATGAAAACCACTTCCTCTTTCTAAAGCTCTGTCATTTTAGCAACTCACAGCTGACTTTCTCAAGTCATATGAATTCTGAATGTGTCAGCTTGTTCTAAGGGGTCCATTTATCAGAACATCCATTCCACCACTACATGAATGCTTTCTCAAATAATCTTGTTCATATTCTTCTCTATGCATTTTTCTGTTGGTCAGATCCAATCCACATAGCAGAGGAACTCCAAGTTTCCCCCAGCTTTGAAGAGGAAATGGATGCCAAATGCATTTTACTAGTGATGGCATAGACACTTCACTGATTTCACTTTCCAAGAAAATGCTAGAATAACCTAATCCCACAAAATAATTAGTTGACATATTTAGCTAGTAATTAGTTAATAATCAGTTACATATTTTAGTTCTCCAAGAAATGGACTTGTGCCTATCTGGACAATGGTAGAGGCACACAGTGGTTCACTCTCCCTCATCTGGTTCTGCCTCATTTATATAAACATTTCCATGTTCTTTATCCCAGACCTGTTCAAATACTTGCCACTTCCCATTTTCCCCCCAAGAAAACCCATAAAACCTTCAGTATTAACTTCACATAACCATTAGCCCACTTAGTATTGCTGCTTTTCTTAAATTACTGCATTTTTAACTACATGGTTGATCTTTTTAGTGGCTAGCCACTCAATGAAGGTGAGATTTTGAGATAAAGACTGAGCTCTTGGCTGTGTTATGAGTCATACTTAGAGATGGGCAAGAACTTCAGTTTGGAGGAATATGCTGGCTCATGTGCAGAGCACCACAGCTGGCATGCATTCTCTTCCCCTACCTCACTGGCCAATGACCCACTAACTCAGGCATGTCCAAACTCTGACCCTCCTGATGTTTTGGACCACAACTCCCAGAATTCCAAGCCTGAATTTCCAATGGCAAAGGACTGTGGGAGTTGTGGTCCAAAACATCTGGAGGGCCAAAGTTTGGACATACCTGCACTAACTAATAGGTGCATGCACCTCTCCTCCTCTTCGGCTGTTCAACCAGTCTTGGCCTGTTAGTCCCATCTCCTTGACTGAGTGGGCAATCAGCCAAGAAGGCAGTACAGGGAAGCCCATGCTCCTGCCAGGGACTGGCCAAACAGCTGAAGGGGGGGGAGCATGTACCAACTGGTGAGAGGTGGATCCAGCTGGGGAGGGCAGGGGAAGGAAACATGCAGCACCTGTTTACCACATGTACAAACTACTAGTACATACCTCCAAATTGAGGTTTGAGCCAATCTCTATTCATATACAGTGGTACTTCAACTTATGAATTTAATCTATTCCAAACGCATACCCTTAAGGCGGCAGTTAAAACGCCAACAGTTTGCCGCTATTAAGTCGAATTGATCTTAGGTTGAGCTGCTCTTAAGTCAGGATATAACAGGAACTGAGGATTCAACAACCCCTACATAGTTGCCAGAATCACATACATAATCAGTACAGTAACCCCTCGCCTATTGCAGGGGTTAGGGACCTGACTCGACATGCGATAATTGAAAATCCGTGATATGCAGATGCTGGGTTGGGTCAGGACTGGGGGGCCTCTCTGCCCCCCCTACACTTACCTCAGGCCTGGTGCTGCCCCACAGGCTTCCAATGGCATTCCCAGGCCTGATGGAGGCCCCAGAAGTACTTTCCAGCGATCTGGAAGCGACTTCCGGTTTTCCGGAAGTCACTTCCAGTTCACCTGAAGGCACTTCCAGGGCCTCCGACAGGCCCCGGAAGGCCACTGGAGGTCTCAGAAGTGGTTTTCAGCAATCCGAAAGTAACTTCCGGGTTGCCAGAAAGGCCTCTGGCCAGCCCAGGCAGGCCATAGGAGGCCTCAGAAGTGATTTTCAGCAATTCAGAAGTCACTTCTGGTTAACCAGAAGGCACTTTTTGGGGCCTCCGACTGGTCAAGGAAGGCCATCGGAGGCCCGCTCGGGGCAGCACCAGGCCTGGGGTAAGTACAGAAGGCCTGAAACGGGCCCATCCAGCTTACCCCAGGGGACCTTGCCTTTCGTATATGGCGGTCCCGCAATATATGAACCGCGAAAGAATGGGGGAACAGTGTGTGCACTAAATGAAATCATGTTATGATGGAATAACTTCACTTACACACATACAAATCATCAATAGGATTCTGGCCAGTATTACAAATCTAAAATTACATGGTACAGTATAAGGAAGCACATACAAAAAATTAAAGTAGAAAGGTGATATATTTAGGCTACTAGAAAAATAACAAAAAAGTTGCTAATATTTCAAGGGCAAAATCTCTCTTCTTCAGAGCAGTACCAACAGGTTAAACATGGCAAAAGATGACATTGCCAGGAGTTATTTCTTAGATGTAAAGTTCTTGGCAAATGGAAAATATGCCAGGTAGTTTCTTAGTTGAGGCTTAGATGTTCTGAGGTTGCATCTGCAGTAAAGGGAGGTGTTTTGATTGTCCCAGTCCTTCAAAAAACATATCAGGGCTCATGTACACACTTTATTTATTTATTTATTTATTTATTTATTTATTTATTTATTTATTTATTTATTTATTTATTTATTAGCAACTTTTTGTTATTTTTCTAGTAGCCATAAGGCATCACCTACTTTTTTTTTTTGTTTTTTTGTAATGGCTATACAGCTCCTCAACTTCTTTATTGAGACACATAAAAAACTCAATATCAATCTAACATCAACATGATATGATCACACTTTAGGTTATTAAACCAACTCAGATAAACTTCCTGGGGACTGGAACTGATTTTGGAAGCTATTTTGGGGGCTTCCGAAAAAGTAATTTACAGGAAAAATGAGGAAACCAAGAACAAATTTCTAATGATCCCATCAGAAAAAAATATTTAGAAATCACTTGTATAAAGGGCCTGCCAATATGTAGCATCAAAAGTAGTCCCAAAGACTCTTCCAAGCCCCACAAAATGTCAGCATTGAAAGAGTATGAAATAATTAACATATTTTTTCCTTTATCAGATTCCCACCTTATAAACATATCCAAATCACAAATCATGGTTTAAAATTTAAGATGGTTTAAGACCTTCCCTCAATCTAGAAGGCATCATTTTGAGAACTAGAGTAATCAATGGCTAAACAGGCCAACAATACCAAAATTGTTTTGCTGATGATATTACTCAAACAATTTTTGGTTTGACTGTAACCAAAAGCTTACTGAAGTGAATCTAAATGTTTTTCCCTTCTCTCAGCTACACAGAATAAGAAAGAATGTACTTTGCGTAATATTCTTTTGGCTTGTGCACTCTGATTACAGTCATAGTTTCAATGGATGTTTCATGATCACAGAGCTATGCATATAATACATACTAAAGCCTATGGGACACCCCACAAATTGTAATAAACTCCTTGTGGTGCAGTGGTTAAATACCTGTACTCCAGCTAAAACTGTGCTCACAACGGGGGGGTTCAATCCCAGATAGCAGGCTCGTAGTTGACTCATCCTTCTATCCTTTCAAGGTCAGTAAAATGAGTACCCAGCTTCTTGGGAGTGTGCAATGCGTAGCCTGCATACTGTAATTAAACTGTAAACCGCCCAGAGACTACTTGAAGTGGTATGGGGCGGTATATAAGCAGAACACTTTGCTTTTTAACTATGTCTATTGTCTAAGTATAAGCAGCTGAAAGGATTGCAATACTCCCTTCAGTTTTACCTACATCAAATGGTTGCTGTCAACATGAAGTGGTGATGCCACCTTGAGTCCATCAAAGGAAGAAGAATATAAACAGACCAAATATGAAGTGTGCAAAGAAGTAGCCATGTTATTCTGTACAAGCATATCTAGATAACACCAAAACCAAAGAAACAATAAAGATATGGTGGCACCTTAAAGACTACCTGTTATATTCGATGAACTATTGTCGAAAAATCTATTTTATCAAACATATCAGAAGGGAATGAAACCACAGTTACTATTTAAGGTGCTGCTATCGTGTTTTTTATTTATTTATTTTGCTTTGGTTTTGTCTATAAATGTATAGGTATGTAAATGTTCTTCCCCTTTTTACCCTGCCTGCATTTCACCACTATATACTTTTTTAAATTGCAAGACCTTTGCACAGAAACCCTGTGTCTCATTCCTTCTGAAGCACCAATTTAGACTGTGGTAAGCATATTATCTACATAACCAAAAGCACAAAATGTTGCTACAACAACTTTTGTTTTCAAGCTTACTTCAAAATATTGGTTATTATCTATACCAGGCCCATACAACCCATCAACCATTGGCGACTGGTAGCCCGCAGGACCGTATGAAGTAGCCCGCCAGGTTTCTGCCAGTCTCCTGATCCGCCGCAAGCAGTGGCGTGGTCGGGGAAAATTATTGCCCGCCCACCCACTCTGGATTTGCTCCCTTACCTGCCACCGCAACGCCCCACCCCCTTGCTTGGCTCCTCTGTAGGGCTCTCCGCCCTCCTAATTTGGAACACCGGTGAAGTGCACGCAAGTGCTTCTGAAAGTTGACCACAGAGACGTCCAGAAGCTCGAAGAGTCAACTGCGGGGACATTCGGAACCTTCAGGTAGACCGCAGGCTGTTCAAAGTTGAACAGCTCTGATCTATACAACCTTACAAACATTGAGGACCAGTTATCTGAAAGACTGAATGAATATATGCAGCCAGTCTTGATATGTCCAGGGATAGGTCCTTCTCTCTACCATGCCACTACTGGAGGCACTTTTGGAAACAACAGGAAAGCAAACTGCTCCAAGATTTTTGTAGAAACAGGAGACATTTCTCCTCAGACAGGTTTGTGTGGAAGTGGGCTTTAATCTAGACAATTCTTTCATTTTCTCTCTTACTTTATTTTTAATTAAAATGTTTAAATATTGTTATGAATATTTTGCTGATTTCATTGGTCAACACCACTTTTGATGGAGAAGTAGGATAAATATTCAAATCACCATGTGTATAAACAAGTACATATGAAAATATTTTATATGGGTTTGGCTACCAGTGCTATGTTATTACAGTAACAGTCACATATAATGTTTTTCTCCACTTCAAAGTGAATATACTGTACAGTGGTGCCTCTACTTACGAATGGCTCTACTTATGAGCAATTCAACTTAAGAGTATAAGACAATTGGCATTTTAACTGCTGCCTTAGAAATTTTAGATGCAGTCTGCTCAACTTACAATTTATTTATTTATTTATTTGTTTGTTTGTATATATGGCTGCTCTACTTACAAGTTGTTTGACTTATGAGCATGCATTCGGAATGGATTAAACTCATAAGTAGATGTACAACTGTACTGTATAACAAATTTGGACTCTCTCATTCTCATCTTATAGCACTATATAAACAACAAAAGGCATGAATGTTATTTGTCTAGAATTTGTACTTTGCCTTTAAATGCAACCACTGTTAAAATGGCTTGTAACAGTCAACCTATCCAAGTGAGGCAAACGAAACAGCTGGGACAACATATATCAAAAAAATCAAAATCATTAAAATGCTCTTAAAAGAATAAAGAGTAGGATGAGTTTTGCTTGACATCCAAAGTTCAGATAGAGTGCCACATACAGATGTCTAAAGAACAGTTTCATTTACTGGGTGCCAGCACAGAAGGTCCCTCCTATAAAGGCACTTGTCTTCCTGACTTCACTTGATTAAGCATTTAGTGACCCAGGAAATAGCAACACACCATTTTTCCTACTCTGAATATTTCCAAATTCAATCATCTTAACCCCACAGAATAAAGATTACCTCTGACCTTTTAAAGAAACTGCACACAGCTCACATCTGAAGTACCATGGAATCACTCTCATTTTAATCCCTGCAATTCCAATACTTTATTGAAGCACAGTACTACTCCCTCTCCCACATATTTGTAATAATATGCTTAGATATTAATACAGAAAAACCCTAATTACTGCCATTGTCAAATAAAATCACACTAGTAATAATTCCAACTAGAAAAGAATCAGATTATAAACACTCATCTTTTTGCACTGCAAAGGTAAATGGATGTTTTAATGGTACTTACAAATGACTACATAAAGTATTAAAATATATATTAAAAGTACACCTGCGCCTTCAAAATAGTAAGACTTGCCTAAAGCAAATCATTTACTGTACACAATTAATACTAGCTAGAAACTTAATTTTTGTTCAACATTTAGCCAATTCTAACAATTGCGTTTGCCTAAAAGGAATTCCAGAATAAAGCAATCTTCACATAAACACTATCCGACTAATTCATGCAGGCTCCTGAAGCGGGACCTCAACATATCTGGTAGTTTTGTAAAGAAAACTACAATATAACCAAAAAGCAAAAAAAAAATACCCCCACAACTCAATATAGAAAAGAAAACAAATCAGAGGCACTTATTCCTTGTGAGGTCAGATAAGTTTTATCTGGATCTTTTATCCAGAAAAAAAAAAAGATGGAAATGCAGTTATGGTTGCAAAGAAAGGCCAGAAAACTGAACTCGACAGTGAACCCTGTCAGACCTGAAAAGCCATTAACCCACCCACCTTCCCTGAAGTCACCCGGACTCCTGGATGGAGCTCAAATCAGGAAGGCACCAGGCAGGCCTACCTCACAGGGCTATCGTGAAGAGAGACAAGGGGCGGAAAGCGGGAGGGAAATCTATTCAGCAAAAACTGCCTTCCTACGCAAAGCCTGGGTGCGCCGAACTGCATTACAACTGTATTTTGCAGCGGCCCCTTCACCTACGTGACCGCAAAAGCTATGTATGGGGGAAAGGAAGGAGGTGGGGAGGAGGAAAACGACTTGTCTAAAATATAGCAGAAGATGAAAGTCAGGCATTTGGGGGGGGGGGGTTGTGGCTTTCATTCCCCACGCAGTAAATTTTACCCCCCCCCCAAACTTCCAGGGCGGCCAGGAAAATAAGGCGGGAGGAGATTCGGCCGAGAGCAGTATCCGGAGAGACACCCACCCACACCCACCCCCCCACACACGCACATGCAATTTAACCGTCGAATGGATGACGCGGGGGGGGGGAGAGATGGGATTCCAACAAGAGAGACCTTCCTCGGGGATCCCAGGGATCGACCCAGCACTCCGTTCTCCCCCCCCACCCCGCCGCCGCGAACCCGAAGAAGAAGGAACAAGAGGAAGGTGGAGGCGCCGCGGCTGCCCAGCCTCGTCTTCCCCGCGGGGGCGGCCCCTCCGTCCCGCCTCCAGCAGCAGCGCCAGGCAACGGATTCCCCCCGCCGCCCTCCGACCCTCTGCGGCGCCAGGCCGGCCCGGCCGCTCTCTTTCCGTCCGCGGATCCCCGTTGCGCCCTCCTTCCTTCCTTCCTTCCTTCCTTCCCTCCCTCCGGCTGGAGAAGCCTCTCGACCCTCCCCAGAGGCCCCTTCCTTCCTTCCTTCCTTCCTTCCTTCCTCGCTCGCCCGCCTCACCTGGCAGAAGCCGCGGCAGTAGGCGCTCGACGAAGCCTCGGCCACCCCTTGCTCGCTCAGCTCCGCCTGCAACTGCCAGAGCCGGGCGCGGAGGCCAGCGGCCAGGCGCTGCATCTCCGGCGACGGCGGCGGCGGCAGGGCCGCGTCAGCCTCGGCGTCCGCCATCTGCACCCGGCCCCACCGCGCGTAGGCAGCGGATCACGTGACGCGCGCGCCGCCGCCGCCGCCGCTGCGCCCCCCCCCCCCGCTCCAGCAGCCGCTGACCACATCGGCAGGGGACGGCGGCACGTGACTCCGACAAAGCCCCGCCCCGTCCCCCCCCTTGTCCCCTCCCCTCCCTTCCCGCGCATGCTGCCGCCCGGGGAAGGGAGGACGTGAAACCAGGAGGTCCTATAGGCTGCTTGGTTTCCGAGGTGGATGACGCAAATACATCGCGCTGTCGGACCCGCGCCTGGCTTCGGCCAATAGGACGGCGGGGCGGGGTTACGCGCTTCGAGAAGGTGGTTGGTAGAGCTTTGCTTGTGACGCTGCAACAAGAAGTTCGAAGGCGATCCTCGGATTTTTCTGTGATTCCAGAAAAGCATTTGTTTTTGTTAGCATTGTTGCTTTGCTTCTTTGAAAAGAAAAATATTTAACCTGTATTTATTTATTTTCAAAATAAAATGTAATATAGTTTGCTTTTTAATCAAGCATATTATTTAAAACGAAAAAAAAAAACAGACAAGCCAAAACTTCTGATGTTTTGGACCACAACTCCCAGAATTCCAAGCCTGTATTGCCAATGACAAAGGACTGTGGGAGTTGTGGTCCAAAACATGGGAGGGCCAAATTTTGGACATGCCTGGTCTAAACAGAAGAACTTGTTGCAGGAATACTGGTGTCCACGGGGACCACCTTTGTGCTAGAATACTTCTGAGAGGTATAATGCTTCTGGCACTAAGTGTTCTCCTACAAAAGATACGTTGGAACATATCATGCAGAACAGACAGACTGTGAAAGGAAATTATATCATTATGTTCTCCTTCACAAGGAAATAGTTACTGCTTTCAGTGTCTCCTTTTTGCTACAACAAAACAGCATTTTTTGAAACTGGATTGTGTGATTGGAATCATGCATCACATCATCTTACACAACATGAACACAGTGCAAAACATCAACAAAGTGTAAAAGACTAAATAAAAAGGTGTCATATGGAAGGATGTATTGACAACAATTTAGAAGAAAACATAAGGATTTGTGAGATACTGTGTGCTGGACAGAGTTTTTTTTAAAATAGATTGTATCTGTCTTTAGATTTATTTCTGAACATGGTCTTGCATTCTGCAAAACAATAGAGAGAACTCATCAAATAATGGAGACTATGTGGAATTGGTTGAATTAATTGCAAAATGAGACCCCCTTTTTAATCTACACATATTAATAGGTATGGTAAGAAAAGGTAACGGTCATCCTTCTTACTTGTCATAGCATGTCTATGAAGAATTTATTAATTTGATGGCCATGAAAGTTCAAAATGCAGTTGTGAAAGATATTAAATTGGCTGAGTATTATTCAATACGTGTGGATTTCACTCCTAATGTGAGTCATTTGGACCAGTTAACATTTACATTGCATTATGTGGTAGCAAATTTCCCCTATCTCTGGAATTTTTTATGTTGTACATATTTTATGTTATACAAACCCTTTGTTATACAAGGGTCCACTGTACTAAGATGTTTACTGCAATATTGGCAAATAGAATGAATGGGTTTATTACAAAATACAGTATATTAAGGAAGATCAAAACAGGGTTTTAAAGGGAAGACAAATGTTTAACTAGGATTGAAAACTGGGGTTTGGAATGAAAATTAGAGGGGTGATAGATCAACTATATTCTGAAAATACATCTGAGATAATAATTAATGATGGGATTACAGATCGGATTTTTCTAGGCCGAGGTACTAGACAAGGTTGACCCCTCTCCCCAGTTTTATATTCTTTAATGATTGAAATGTTTGCGAATAAAATGAGGAATGATGAGTTAATTAGTGGATTAGGTATTGATAATACAGTAAAGATTAATTTATTTGCAGATGATTCATTATTGACAATTAAAAACCCAATAGAGAGTATGGATAGAATTAAATATCATTTGGAGAAATTTGGATTAATATCTGGTTTGTGTGTTAATTGGCAAAAATCACAGATATTGTTCTTTAATCATAACAAGAAATACAAAGAAGTGACTGCTCACAATTATGGGTGTAAGAGAAATAATTTGATTAGGTATTTAGGTGTAGATTTAGTAAAGGACACACAGAAATTAAAGGAATTTAATTATAATAGACTAAAGAAAGAAATTAAGAATAAATGCTAGAATAAATACTCAAGTTTAAAGCTTTCTTGGTTTGGAAACATTGCATTCATGAAAACAAAAATTTTACCAAAGTTAAAAATTTTGTTTATGATGCTTCCAGTACAGCAAAATATAGATGATTTTAAATTTTGGCAAGATTTGATTAACAACTACTGTAACAGTGGTAAAAAGCTAGAATAAATAAAAAATATTGGTGTGAAGCTCAAAATAAAGGTTGTACAGGTTTAACAAATGTAAAAAAAATATTATTTAGCAAATAAGATAAGGTTTATTGGAGTTACTGTATATAATCCAGAAAGATTAATATAGTGGAAAATAGAATAATTGGAAATAAAAGATAATATTGAAAAATATTTATTTAGCTCTATTAAGAAATCGAAATTAAATGAAATTAATAACCCCTTCCTTAGAACTATGTTCAATGCATGGTATATACATTAAAATTATGTCCCTTGGATTCATCATTGAGATCTGTAACTGAAATAGATAACTTCCTTATATATTTGAAAGTTTTTAAAAATGTATTTAGGGAAAAACAAGTGATTAGATTGTGATTTTCATATACTGTGGCCCCGCGATATAGCGGGTCTGCAGTATATGAACCACAAAAGGACAGGGGACCACTGTAGCATGTTGACATTTCCTCCACTAAAGTCTCTTGCTGTGGCATACATGACTTTCTTTTTCACCTGCTTGAACTTCACAACATTTTTGCCTCTAGAAATATAGTAGTTCAGGCTTTATTTGATCTAGGAACTACTGTTTGTCTTTTTGGCCCTCCAGGGTATCAAAAAAAAAATTGTTCCAAAATCTCATTTTGAATTAATTTTTTCCCATCAGCTTTCTTCATTGTCCAGCTTTCACAATCATACATAGTGATCAGAAACACCCAAGTGTGGATGATCTTGACACATCCTTATACTTGATTATCTTTTCTAATTCCTTCATTGCTTCCCTTCTTAATTTCAGTCATCTTCTCATTTCTTTGTTGTAGCCTCCATTTCGATTGATGATTTAACCAATTCCAATTTCTTATGTGGCCATTATTTTTGTCTTCTTAACATTCAACTGCACTCCTGCTTTGGCACCTTTTCCCACTAAAATCCCTTGAAGTCCTTGCTGCTGTCTGCCAGTACGATGGAGTCATCTGCATATCTTAAACTATTGTTTCTTCAACCAGTTTTAACCCCTTCTACATCTAGTCTGGTTTTCCTTCTATGATCTGCATAAAGATTGAGCAGATAAGGGTATAAAATACACCCTTCTCTGATACCTTTGTTGCTAACAGAACCTTCTTCATTGTTTTTATTGCTTACCTCCTTACCATATACTATTTCTAATGCCTGTCTGTGGCTGAAGAGAAGATGCTGCTGGACCAAAGTGAATAAAGAATTTTGCAGATCCTGGGAATTTGATGCTGGATCTCCAAGTCCCATGCCAGAACTTGAACTACAAAGCCACATTGGCAGTTTGTGCAACTTAAAAACTGCATGTTACAGATGCATTCCAGAATGTGCTTAGATTAACTGGCTTAATCAGAACAGCCCAAGCCTCTTTCCACCTCAACTGTTTGCTTTGAACTCGAGACCTTCCCACTCATCTCACCAAAGTTCCCACTACATTCTTCAAAACATGAATCGTGATGGGTGCATGGGTGGAATGTTTTATGCAAATTAAGAAAGAAAGGTGAAGCAGCAGAGAGGTGTATTCATTTCTCTGCAAACTGTTTACTTCAAGTTATTCTGTGAAGTATAACACTATACATTGCATGTCCTCTTGGCCTCAGCCTCATGGAGCAACTTCTGAATATGGTGCTACTCCTGGCTTCTCCAGGTAAGACACCTGGTGTTTACACAGTTGCACTTATGTGTGTATGTGTGTAGGGAGCTAGACATTCATGTTGGCCTCTCTTGTATGGGTGAAGCGTAAGGTATCTTGTTTTAGGCCATATGGTCTGTTGTAAAGATACATTTATTCAAACCAGCCAGACATTAAGAACTTTTTTTTAAAAAAAAGCTTTCATTAGAACACTACCCAGCAGGTAGAATGTAGATAATTAAATGTGAAAATGTCTTGCCTATCCTAATTAGTTAATCTGAAACTTTTAGGAGAGTGCAAATATATTTTTTCTCATATTGTCCAGTTGAGCACTGGAGGTACTTGTTGACATAGCCTGTATATTCTGTATATTTATCAATGTCTCCGGAATCCACTGAAGACATGGGTTGGAGACACACCAAATTCTAGAAGGTTTCAGTCATATAAATGACCATTCTCCATTTCTCCGTGTCTACCCTGCTTTTCTCCTGTCCTTTCTGACAGTTTTTGTTCCAAAATAGGCAATTAAGAAAACAAACTAGAGAATGTCTTCAGATTTAACCGCAAACATTACTTGCCATTATTTAGTCGATTCAGCGTTATGGTGACTACTTGCTTGAAATATAGCAATATAGCTTAAAAGGAAGAAAGAATCGGGTTGATGGGTAATAAGCAGAGAATGTCTGGGTTCTAATTTTAGTTTTAGAGTTGATTAGTGCAAAAACCTTCAACATATTGGCATAGAGAACTCATGTGGATTGTGCTGTCCCCTGTGGCAAAGAACAACATGTAACTTTCAGGTTTGTGGGCTTTGCACACTTCCCTGTTCTCATAAGACAGGACCTTAAACATTTCCAAATAATCATTTACATGTTCGCTTAAAGTGAAACAATTAACCCTCGATAGACTGTTTTGGGGAGAAAATGCACATCCTTCCACATAAAAATGATTGCTTTGGCATCATTTTTCTACAAATGTTTGGAAGTTGGTTTATAATGGTGGCTTCAGTCAGCGCTAAATGTTGTGCTATATTTCTGGCAATGCTAAAGTGTATTCTGTAGCAGATATTCAGAAGTCAACAGTTTCAGTTAAGATATTTACATTGTGGGTCTACTTGCAGTTAGTTCCTGTTCCTCATTATCACAGAATCATGAAGTTAACATAAGAACATAAGAAGAGCCTTGCTGGATCTAGTCCAGTTTCCTGTATCTCACAGTGGCTCCATCAAATGTGTCTGGGAGTGCACAAGACTAGATATCTATCTCCTGATACCACTCCCCTGCATCTGGCCCTTGAAGTACCCTGGTTTTAAGCCTGGAGATGACACCTCTCCATCATGGTTTGTAACCTGTGATGGAACTTTTCCTCCAGAATCTGTCCAATCCCCTTTTGAAGGCATCCAGGCCAGATGCCATCAGTGAAGAGGGACCTATAAAGCCATTGAGTCCAACTCGCTGCTCAAGGCAGGAAATACACATCATAGGATATCTGCCAGATGGTTGTCTAAAATTTTCTTGAATGCCTCGTGTTGGAGCACTCGCCACTTCCCTAACCCTAACAGTTAGGATGTTTTTCCTAATATTCAACCGGGATCTGGCTTCCTGTAACTTGAACCCATTGTTGCATGTCCTGCACCCTGGACTGATTGAAAACGGATTCTGACCCTCCTTTGTGCAGCAGCCTTTCAAGTACTGTACTGTGTTTGAAAACTGCTATCATATTTCTCCTCAGTCCCCTTTTCCCAAGGCTTGACAATGCCTAGTTCTTTTAGTCTTTCCTTGGGCCTTTTTACACGACCCCTAAGATCCGCTGGCCACTTAAATTCGGACCAGAGATCTTAGGGGTTCCTCGCTCTTCCTCTGTCTTCCTCTGTCCCCACCCCCCTCGGCACTTCCTGGTTGCTGGCTGCCTGAGGGAGGGAGAAAAAAGAAAGAAAAGAATGCCGGTTTACCTCCGTTTTGTTCCCGGCAGCATTCAGATCTCTTAAAGGGCTGGGGCGCAAAAAAAGAACAAACAGAAGCCAGGAGAGCCCCGCACTCACTATCCTTACACCGGATCAAATATTTGTCACCATCAAAGACCAGGTACAAGAAAACTGCTGTTTGGTCGCGCTAAAGTGGGCGGGGTCGCACTTAATTGTCTGCAAAGTCCGGAGCTGGTGGGTAAACATTTTTAAGGTCCCGACCTTGCAGCCATTTGCGGCGGAGCTTAGGGGTCGTGTATAAACGCCCCTTGTAAAACTTGGTTTTCAGTCCCCTAATTCTGCCTTCTTGTGAACGTGTTCCAATTTGTCAGCAGCAAGCATTCTTCTTAAAGCTTGGTGTCCATTAGCTTTTAGATACTGGATTTAGGTATCACATGCCAACACCTCAATGGGATATCTGCACCTTTTACAAAAAAATGTCCACAATAGCTCATGGTTTAAAGCTTTTCCAGCTAAACTGCACCTAATAGGGCTATTTATTTATTTTCTTTATGCCTATGAGCCCAAGACAGCTAAATTTATCCTGGAAAAGCGGATTAGAGATATTGACTTTCAGCACTCTATCTCAACTGCCCAGAAAACTTGCTCCATTCTGCATTTTGAGCTACATTTTCGCAAAGTGCTCGATATCTGGAAAATCTGACTATCTCCAAATATCAGCATGTTTTCTCAAGAGCTCAATATAACTGCCTTCAATCTGCATTTTTAGATGGGCGTTACTCTGGCATCCCTTACGAAAACCAATTGTGCCCTTGTAATAACAAAGAAATTGAAACATTGGATCATGTCCCCTTTGCATGTAATTTTTATAGAAATGAGCGTATTAAATTACTCAAGCCCATAATGAGTGTCTTCCCAGGTAGGACGTTGAACTGGTATTTAAAATATTTATTAAGTGACACAAACAAGGGGACCACTGAATCAGTGGCCAAGTTTCTTTTCTCTGTCCAAAGAATATGGTAGACAACCTTGGCCTCTGTTAGCTCTTAATATAATCATGAATTGCACGATGTTTGTGTAATTCATTTTTACTACCTAAACCAAGGGTGTCCAAACTTTTTGCAAGAAGGGACAGATTTGGTGATGTGAAAATGTTTGGGGGTCCAACCATTCAGCCGCATTTGGCCCCCAGGCTGAACTTTGGACAAGCTTCTAGGTCAAGGATATGTAAGGAGACAGGGAAGATGCTACAGCAATGGAGCTGGGGGTGGGTAGGCTGGGCAGGGTTGGCTGGATGGAGGCAGGGAGGGCAGGCAAACCATAAAATTGTAAGCTGGCATCTCCATCCAGTATGGGGAGGAGCCAGCTGGTGGAGATGCATGACAGGCTGAGCTGCCGAGGATAAGAGGCTGTGGGCCGCTCAAAATTTGAAAAAAGGGCCACATTTGCCCCCCACCCCGCCTGACTTTGAACATGCCTGACCTAAACTGTTTTAACTATCTTGAAATTTTGTAATGGTTTTACTCTTTTATCCTTTTAAAATTACACATATGTATTTTTTTATTTTATTAGTTGGGTCTGTATTGTATTGGCACAGTACTCAAGATGAGGCCTAACCAGTGCCTTTTCTTGGTTGTCTGTGTTATCATTGTGCATCTCTACTCAGTAGCTGAGCCATTTTCCCTTGTCTTTTGCTATGCACATACTGTACTGTACTTGAAGAATGTGGTTCTCCACCCCCCTTCCTTTTTGCATTGAATATGCCTTGGCATATTCTCACCTTTTGTCTTCTAATGCCATCCATACAATACGAATATTGAAGGAAACTAGTTTGTACTCATTTGGTGCGGTTGATGTTTTACTACTTTCTCCCAGTTAAACAAAACTTGCTATATTGCAGCATTCCTAAGTCTCATCCATAGATTCTAGAATAAAAAGTGGCACTTAACTGAATCGACAGGGGAGTCACAATCAGATAAAGTAGAACCTGTAGTATATATTGCAGCATGCACTAAAATGTTTCAGTCAATGAGTTAATCCTTTCAGCTGCTCCTTTCCTTGTATTCCTCCTGTCCTTCCACCTGCCCACCCTGAACACATAATTGAAGGCAAGTCAGGGCGTTTATACACGACCCCTAAACTCCGGGGCAAATGGCTCCCAGCTCCGGAGCTTAAAAATGTTTCCCCACCAGCTCCGGAGTTTACAGGAAATTAAGTGCGGCCACGCCCACTTCAGTGCGTCCCAGCGCACCTTTCAAGTACCTGCTCTTCTGGGGTGAAAATTGCTTGATGCGGTGTAATGATAGTGAGTGCGGGGCTCTCCTCGCTTCTGTTTGTTGTTGTTTTGGCTCCCGCCCCTTTAAGAGCTACTTTACAGTAGCTCTTACAGAGACAGGAATGTTGCCGCGGCAAGAACGGAGGCAGAACGGAGGTGAGCCACAATCTTTTCTTCCTTTTTTTTCTCCCTCCCGTCACGCAGCCAGCAGCCAGGGTGGGGACACAGGAAGAGCGACAAGCCCCTAAGATCTCTGGTCCGAATTTAAGTGGCCAGCGGATCTTAGGGGTCGTGTAAAAAGGTCCTCAGTAGTGGTTTATGACTGCTAAACATGCTCTGTCATTGCTTTGCCCCCCCCCTACTATTTAACACATTTTCTGCCTTAAAATTTGTATCCATTTGCAATTGTATCCATTGTATCCAGTGGTACCTCTACTTAAGAGCGGCTCTACTTAAGAGCAATTCAACTCAAGAGCGGAAAACCATTGGCGTTTCGACTGCTGCCTTACAAATTTTAGATGCAATATGCTCTACTTACAATTTTTTTTCAATTTTTAAATATGGTACCTCTACTTAAAAGTTATTCAACTTAAGAGCATGCATTCAGAATGGATTAAATTTGTAAGTAGAGGTAGCACTGTATTGGGATTTATCTGCACCTGCTAAGCCACAGTGTGAATATAGTGTATTCATTAGGTGGATTGATGAAAACTTGTAAAAAAATCCATGCTTGGCCAATCACTCTCTCAGCCTGTTCTACCTCATGGAGTAGTTGTAATATTTTTGTTTTGCTTGGTTTTGGCAACCTCACATGTTGCCTTTAGTAGGCTTGGTTAGGAGGGAACCTATCTAGGCTTGGGTGATTATGAATCTATCCAGCACTCAACAATTGCTTCTTCCCCACCTATGAATTCAAAGACAGCCATGCTTCTCCGCTCTGATGGAGTTTATTGTTGTTGTTGTTCAGTCATTCAGTCATGCCCAACTCTTCATGACCCCATGGACCAGAACTCACCAGGCCCTCCTGTCTTCCACTGCCTCCTGGAATGTAGTCAAATTCATATTGGTTGCATTGATGACACCGTCCAACCATCTCATTCTCTGCCGTCCCCTTTTCCTTTTGCCTTCAATCTTTCCCAATATCAGGGACTTTGCCAAGGAGTCCTCTCTTCTCATGAGGTGGCCAAAGTACTGGAGCCTCAGCTTCAAACTCTGTCCTTCCAGTGAACATTCAGGGTTGATTTCTTTCAGGATGGATAGGTTTGATCTCCTTGCAGTCCAGGGGACTCTCAAAGAGTCTTCTCCAGCTCCACAGTTCAAAAGTGCCAATTCTGCGGCGATCGACCTTCTTTATGGTCCAGCTCTCACTTCTATACATCACTACTGGAAAAACCTTAGCTTTGACTATCCTGACCTTAGTTGGCAAAGTGATGTCTCTGCTCTTTAGGATGCTGTCTAGGTTTGCCATTGCTTTTCTCCCAAGAAGCAGGCATCTTTTAATTTCATTGCTGCAGTCGCCATCTGCAGTGATCAAGGAACCCAAGAAAATAAACTCTGTCATTGCCTCCATTTCTTCCCCTTCTATTAAACCTGGTATATTTCCCTATATAGTTTCTGTTTTTGGGCTACAAAGATACTGTTTTTAATGATCCAGGGAGTTTTTCCTAGTAAGGAATGCTATCCCTATTGTAAAATAAAATATCTTGCATTGGTTTGAGGTTGACTGGACAATCAAGACCCATCAGTTTTACAAAAGACCTGGTCATGGTGGTGATTCAAGGAGATAACTGTAAATGTATTGCTTATAAAGAATCCCATTTTAAAAATATACCATGAAGGAATAGGTATAACTGCCAAGTTTGCACTTCCCACAATACCACTGATAATGGTATATATGTGTTACAGTGTCAGCTCAGATTGGTCTGCGCATCATCGGAGGATCAGAATGTGAGGCACATTCTCAAGCCTGGAATATCTTCCTTTATAATTCTGGGAAAATTCGGTGTGGAGGAGCTTTAATCAACACGCATTGGGCGATTTCAGCTGGACACTGTAAAGGAAGGCAAGTTCGTGGGGTCCTTGTGGGGAGGGGGTAGTGAGCATGAAGGCTGTAGTATGGGCCTAAAACAGAAGCAGCCATTGTCCTGGACTTCAGACCCTCAACCCCAAACACAAATTTGGCCATCTCCAACTTTTTCTTCCTTGACATTTTGGGGTTGATGGATCCTGAGGGCGGAAAATTAGCTCCATGTCCTCAAAATGGGTCCTCCACTGCTTTAGACCAGTAGTGTAATGTGATATGGCCCTTCCTGGACTCTATTATATCAGACCAATAGGGGGAATGGGCCTTCTGTTTGAAGGTGCCCTCGTGTTAAAAACAGGTATCTAAATCAAGTCTGAAACCACCCTGGCAAAGTATTTTCCTGAGATGCAAAGGCTAGCCAAAGACATTTGGTGCCTGAGGTCACATATAAAACACAGATGCAGCATTCACCCAGTGACACTGATTCTCCTGTATCTCATTCATTTCCTCCACAACTTTTGATGAAAAACAGAACCTGCATCCAAATCAGGGACATCCATAACCTTTCTGACTGAGGGTAACCTGAGCCTGAAGCAATATTATGTCTTGTTTGCCCTTACGGACCAGGCTCCACTGGGAGAAGTCTTGCCTTTCCCTCCACTTTCCTCAGGACCTAGGAAAAGGGTGCAGCTCCTAAGAATTTTCAACAGCTCTGGGTCTTGGCTCTTTTCTACCTCACAGCAATCTCACAATCGTTATTGGCCAGCACAACCTACGCAAGGTTAAGAAGGGAAAAGATCTTTTCAAGGTGACCAAGGCCATTCCCCACCCTGAGTTTGAAGAAACGACTCTGAAGAATGATCTCCTGCTTCTGCGGATGGAGCAGCCTGCCCAGTTGGGGGCCACCGTTAAGGTCATTCCAATGGCTAAAGAATGTGCACCCACTGGGACCAGATGTGTGGTGTCTGGCTGGGGCACCACCACAACTTTTCCTCTTGGTAAGGATAAAGTCCAGGAGCTCCTCATTCACCTTTAGGGGCCTTTTCACACGACCCCTAAGATCCGCTGGCCACTTAAATTCGGACCAGAGATCTTGGGGGTTCGTTGCTCTTCCTACGTCCCCACCCCTCCGCACTTCCTTGCTCCTGTCTGTGTGAGGGGAGGGAGAAAAAAAGAGAGGAAAAATGCAGGCTCACCTCCGAACCCCGTCGTCGTCCTGATTCCTTCTCTTAAAGGGGCGGGAGGCAAAAAACAACAACAAACAGAAGCGAGGAGAGCTGGGCACTCTAGGTTATATCTGGATCTGGGGATTTTCACCCTCCGAGAGCAGGTACATGAAAAGTGCGCTGGGACGCGCTTAGCTGGGTGTGGTCACACTTAATTTTCTGCAAACTCCAGAGCTGGTGGGGAAACAATGGTAAGCTCCGGAGCTGGCAGCCATTTGCGGTGGAGTTTAGGGGTCGTGTACAAAGGCCCTTAGAGGCAGAAACTAGCAATGCGAGAGAGGCTGTGAAGCAGGTCCTATATAGGCATAATCCTGTAGCCACTCCTTGCAAAGCAACGTTTGGAAACATGACCTGTTTGGAGCGCTGCTCCAAGAATTCCTCCCTGCTTGACATAAGTTGTCCATGCATGACGTAAATGACAATATATACATGTAATGCAAGAGTAAAGCTACCAGGACATACTTATGCATTCTATTCTATTCTATTATTTGTTTGTCTGTTCAAAGTATTTTTACCTTGCCAAAGTGGTTTGCATCATTAAAACATATATTCTATTACATTAGCTGAAATCCTGTTACTCAGTGTAAGAAAATGCCAACTTTCAATCTGTTTGTAACCAGCAAACTAAAGGTCCCTAGGTGTGGTTCTTGGGTGGGCCACCCCTTGAGAACTGCAGCAGGGCCATTTTATATGTTGCCTAGGAAAAAGGACTAGAAGTTGCTTATACCTAATAACGTTATTTCAGACATTGTATTATATTGCATTATGCTGCAGCAGATCAATTAGATTAGACTATATTAGGTTAGTTGAATGTATGTCCCATGTTGTTGTTTTTTTTAATGGGCTCAAATGATATAATAAGTCTTTCTCCTCACAATAACGTCTGTGAGGTAAATTAAGCTGAGAAACTGATGACTGGTCCAACTTAATCTGTAAATTCCATGAGTCGGGGAGATTACAGCAAGGACTTCCCAAGGCTCATTCCTTCACTAACCATTACAGTATACCACTCTGACCCACAATTATATAAAATTACAGGATTTGGAATCCAGCACCGGTATCTTGAATACCACCAGTTCCTCATTTTGGAACATGACATATGGTAACGCCATCTGTTCGTGTTGTTTCCAGATATGAGAGAGGAGTAGTGTTTGTGAGGAAGCAGCCTGAAATTAAAGAGTTGTAGGTCCAAGCCTCAAAAGGCCAATGATTTAAACACTCATTCAAGTGCATTCATCTTGCAGTGAATTATGCCAATATCCTGCAATGTGCAGAGATCAGCATCGTGACGAAAGAGATCTGCAAATCTGCATATGGAAACTACTTTACAGAAAAACAGATTTGTGCAGGAGCACTGGAAGGAGGCATAGATTCATGCCGGGTGAGTGACAAAAACAAGATGGATATACAATAGGTTGCATTAACAGCTACCAACCCCCAGTAAAGGCGTAGAACAAAGCAATACTAATAGGACCACTGGCGGCTCATGTTCCCAACACCACCACTAGGGGGACCTTTTCCCTTCCCTTTCCTTCAACCTCAGAAAAAAATTAGTTAGTTCCACCCCTCTGTCTCATCTCCACTGGCTCTGGATTGGCACCAATGAATCAAGAATTTTGTTAGTTAACTAATTTAATTAATTCTTATAAATAACTTTCAAAGCACTGATTTTGAGCAAAATGCTGGCACGTAGAGAAATTAGAAAACTGGTTTACCAAACCAAGTTGTATCAGGATGCTGCTATGGAAATACTTTTCTCCGCAAGTATTGTATTCTAAGAAATCGACCCATTTAAAGGGGAAAAAGTATTATCTCCCTGAACATTTTGAAAAACACATTTCCTGTTCTTTCTAAATTGTAGACCCTCAGATCAATTCTTCTAATTTTTACATGGCAAAGCCCTAAATGAACACTGTAAGCTTTTAGGCACATTTAACTGGGAATAGGGTACATTTAACTATTTTAAGTGAAGATTACATCTCAGTAGACATCTAGTCATTGCAGGATAATGTCTGGTTCTTCATCTCCAAAGAGAGGGAGAAAAAAAGGAGACACTAAAAGATATTGCAAGCAAAAAAAAGTGCTCAAAAGAAACTTCTCATGGAGAGGCTGCTATCCACAAAATCCTGACAAATAAAACCTGTCCATAAACAAAATGCTACACACTGGCTGAAATCTTATGGAGTACCTATCCATGCATAACCTGATGTTACGGACAAAATACTTCCAAGGCAGCATTGTGTAATTGATCGATTGCATCAGGAACTTAACTGTGCAGCCCCTGATGGGGTGTAAAGTCCAGCATATTTATACAGCTGTAATGTTGCATTATAGCTAGACAAACAGGGTCCTGGACATTTCTTTGTTGGTTTTGCTATAACTAATCAGCGCTACTGAATGTTTTCCCATATGTAAATTTTTAAATTGTTTGCCTTACCGAAAAGTAGGTCTGTTTTATTCTTAAATCTCCTGAGTCTCTGCTTTCTTTGTAGAACCTGGCATTTAATTAGACTTCCCAATATAGACACTTCTAACTCTGCTTTGCCGACTCTACAGGGTGATTCTGGAAGCCCCCTGGTTTGCAATGGGCTCCTTCATGGTTTAGTGTCATGGGGACCTAAGACATGTGGAGCCAAGAACAGCCCTGGCATTTACACAGAGATCTGCAAATACAGAGACTGGATCGAAGAGACCATAGCTACACATTGACACAAAATACTCATGATTTCTAGGCAGATGACTCATAATAAATCTGTGCAGCCACTGTGTCATCCAATACTTGTTTCTGAGCCTTACTTGTTAACAAGGCAGAGAAAGCCTAGAGAGTGACTGAAGCCCTACTTCCAGGTGATTTCAATTGTCTAGAAAAGGCCTGCCCAACAGGTAGACCGCAGGCTACTGGTAGCCCACGAAGGGTTCAAAAGTAGCCTGCCAGCCATCAATTAAAAAAAGTGAGGGGATAAGTTCTCCACCCCTCCCTCCTCTATCCCAAGGACCACCACTGCCCCAGCAAAGTTCTGGGCCTTCCAGCCCACTGTCTCAGCTGAGCGGGACAGTTCAAGGGCCATGGCGCATTGAAATCTGTTTCCTCCATGATTGATTAATTGGTTTTCAATGCATTCCTAGAGGAAACCGCTGTTCTACTTACAAAAGTTTTTAACTTATGAGCATGTGCTTGGAACGGATAAAATTTGTAAGTAGAGGTTTTAGTGTTGGAGTCCTCAGGCACTTTGGGCCGGAAAACGTAGACCTCGGCCTGTTCAAAGTTGAACAACCCTGGTCTAAAAGAACCAAGGGAAACAAGACTGTGGGAACTATCGTATGTGTAATTATAGCTTTTCAACTTGCCCAGGAAGATTTCAACTAAATATTAGAAGAAATTTCATAACAGTAAGAACTATTTGGTGGTTGAACTACATCCCAATAGGAGGTGGTGGATTATCTTTTGCAGGTAGTATATAACATAAGGCTCAACAGTTATGTCAGGGATCCTGCAGCTGCTTCCTGCACTGCAGATTCAGCACTGAGCAGGTTTTGAGATTTCTTCTCAACTATTGGCCCTCCAGATGGGTTGGGACTTCAGATGCAAGAAGTGCGGTCCAAAACAGCTAGAGAACCACTGTTTTAATTTTGAAGATCTATGACTTCTCGGTGGTAAACAGGTATTTTTTCCATTTATAGTATCAGGAACTGTTGGAGTTAGAAGGGAAAATACACATTGGCATTGCAACTGCCTTGTTTTCTAAACCATCAGGACTGTAGCTTGGTTCAGAATTTCTTAAGAGCAGGAGTGGGCAACCTCTAACTCTCCATTTCTTGCTCTCCCATCAGTTTTAGCTAGGAAAGCCAACTGCTTTTAGATCCTAGGGATGTCCAAACGTTGGCCCTCCAGATGTTTTGGACCACAACTCCCACAGTCCTTTGTCATTGGCAATACAGGCCTGGAATTCTGGGAGTTGTGGTCCAAAACATCAGGAGGGCCGAAGTTTGGACATGCCTTGAAGGCCACAGGCTGTCCATGCCTCACTGAGCTGTTCTGGTTGTCCCCTCAGTCAGGATCCGCTGACCTCCAGAGATAAACCCTTTTTGGCCAGAGTTTCCTCATCAGTACGCAGGACATGTCCAAACCAACGCCGTTGGGCTTTGCCCATCTTGTCAGCGATAGGTGCAGTGCTGTGTTTCGCTCAGATATGATCATTGCGCACGGGATCCTTTCGTGTGAGGCCAGAAGTCCATCGCAGCATCTTTGTCTCCAGGACACCAATGCAACTTTCAATTTCTTTAGTTGCTGCCCAGCATTCTGCTCCATACAACACAACAGGTCGTACAACGGTGTGATAGATATTAGACTACTTCATCACTTTCAATGGTCGCTGATCAAAACATACTCCTGATTTCTTTTAAAGCCTTTAAAATCTGAGGGCAAGAAACATCTCAGGAATTAATGGGGGTGTCACAAACTGAGTACCAGGAGTTTGAAGTGCCCTGCAGATTCTTGGGGGCCTGCACTCGGATCTCTGGAGCTGCATGCAGCGACTGATTATCATGTTGGACTATAACTCCCACAATTTCACACTGCTAGCAATCCTAGCCAACCCTGATGGGAGTGACGGTCCAGCTTTATCTGGAAAGCCCAGCATTCCCCACCCTGATCCTGACAGATCATTACTAAAAGAATAAAACTTGTAACATCTGGCATGAATTGAGGCAACAGAAACACATCTCAGTAGAACGGTGAGCTAAGAAAATGGCCAGGATCAGAAGTCAATAGTCCTGAGGCACTGGCTTGCCTTCCCAGGATCTTCCTGTCCTTGCAGATTGTCCTCTGGTGTCTCTCCACTCAGCAAAGCCTTCTGCAGGTGGCTGGGTTTGCCAATGGCCAACCTGGGGAGACCACGATTGAGCCCTTCAAGCAGCACACATGCTTTACAGAGAGACTGGCTGGAGAGGTAGCCGCAACGCTGACATGTGCCCTGCGTGGGCTTCCGGACATCCTCACGCACTGCCAGTCGCTCCCCCGAGTGTACTAAGTCCGCCACTGTGCTGGACCGTATTGCTTCAAGGTCTTTGAGCAAGGTGCGGGCGTGGCCACGGTAGGCGTTAGGAGCGTAGACACACTCGGTGCTGAAGTAGTCTAAGCCTTGGAAATAAGCATACAGCACAATCTCCTTTTCATAGGCATGCTTGAGTGGCTTGCAGCGTGGCAATGCCCCCTCGCTACCGGTCAGGATCTCTGCACAGCGTCGGAGCCTCCCTACATCCCCACGCAGGAAATTCATCAGCACCGTCTCCGCAACATCATCTGCGTTGTGGCCTGGGAAGGGAATCAAAAAGCAATGAATCAAACAGAGAGTGCACTCGTTTTGTTTCCTCACAGTATGTGCACGCAGGAAATCCAAACCTTCCATGAGGGCAGAGTGTAATGACGTTAACAAGCTTCTGGAACCCCCCTGCCAACCCAGCCAATTTTCTAAGCCCTGTATCTGAGCAGAATTTATACAGTACTGGCATCTACTGCAGAGCCACAGAATTGCTCCTATATTTGGGTCTGCATTTTCCATCTCTAATAGGGAGGTGAGGGGTGGGCCTCCCATGCAATCCAAAGGCAAAGATAGATTATAGTTTTACCAGTAAAATCTAGCTTTCAACTGGGGTGGATAAAAATCAATTATTTTTTAAATTTTAATTGTAAAAAAGTTAAATTACAAAAAAGAGACTTAAATCATTTTGATTTAAATAAAATCCACTCAGATTTCAATTCCACAACAGTCTTCATCAGGCTGTGCATTGCAGACCTGGCTTGAACACCTGGTTATGGATTTTGGAACATTTCTACTATATACCACCCCCAGATCTGTAATGCCTAGCCTGATGAAGAACTCCTGTAGAGTTGAAAGCTGCTTCTCTTATGTGTTTTTTCCTATCACTGATTCCCAAAAAGCCTTTGTCACTCACCACTGCCTTCAAAATATACAGCTACCAATAGTAGTACTGTATACAATTATTACAACTACCTGGCTCTTTAAGAAGATCCAATAGCAGCTGTCATATGCTCCTTTGAATGGGCACAAGCACAGTAACATTCAATAAGACTTCCTCCTCAGAATACTGTACCTAAAAAGGTCTGCCATAGACTATAGTTTTCTCCCTAAATCAGATTTAGACTAGGAATGTGAAAGCTTCAGCAATTCAAATGTTTTGGAACTATAAATCACACAATCCCCTGCTGTCAGCCATGCTGGGGGTTGTACAGAAGAACTTGTAAAGGGATAAGATTCTTATTCCTTCAGCTCTGTCTCTATGGGAATTTACAACCGGGCTTGCATGCAAATACGCCTGCAAACAACCAATGAATATTTTATTTTTATTTTATTTTATTTTTACAACTTATATGCCGCCCACTACCCAAAGGTCTCTGGGCGGCTTACAATCAGGGAATTAAAACAGTTAAAAACATCAAACAACAATAAATAATTAAAACAACAATAAAAACCTTATACTAAAACATCACACTAAAATTGCCATCAGAAGACCCACAATCTAAATTGTATCAATTAAAAAACTTCTGGAACAGGAAGGTTTTTCCCTGGCGCCGAAATGTCATCAGTGTTGGCGCCAGGCGGATCTCACTTGGGAGGGCATTCCATAGCTTGGGGGCAGCTGCCGAGAAGGCCCTGTGTCTTTAGTATGAAACATATATTCCATTACATATTATATTGCACACCTCATTCTGCTGCTCTATGTCTGACGTGGACACGCCCATAGATTAAAATATGAAAGTTAGTCTTTAAGGTGCCACACGTTTTGTATCTTTTACGTGTTTTGCTTTTCTTTTCTTTGATTTTTGCCTGAGATTCCCCAGTAAGTAAAACCGAGTGTAATGAATTATAAATTATTAGCCTTTAGGGAGGGGAAGGGGGGGTTTAGCAGCTCACGGTTGCGTGTGGGTTTCTCTCCTGCCAAGTCCACGTGCCTTAGGACAGTGCTTCTCAACCTGTGGGTCCCCAGATGTTCCTGGACTGCAACTCCCAGAAATCCCTTCCAGTACAGCGAATGGTGGAGGCTTCTGGGAGTTGCAGTCCAGGAACATCTGGGGATCCACAGGTTGAGAACCACTGCCTTAGGAGGCCGCACGAAAAGCACGGCGCGTGCCTGCACTCTGCAGATGCTCAGAGGCCACCGTGTTGCTCCGCACGCTCCTCAGGAGCGCCCAGCGGCCTTTCCACACACACACACACACACACACACACACACACACACACACCCGTTCCTGGCAGAATCTCCATCGGAGCCCACCTGTGGCGATCTTGTCGGCTCCGAGCAAAGCGGCGCCTCGGTCGAGCGCCTGCCGCCGGAAGACCCCGCAGAAGGTGCAGTTGTTCCTGGGGCCGACGTGGCGGGCGATGCGGTCCATGCTCCACCCGTAGAGCTCCCGGTAGGAGACCACGTGGAGCGGCAGGCCCAGCCGGCCCCGGTGGCGGCGGACGGCGGCCAGCGAGTCGTCCCGGTAGCCGGCGATGCCCTCGTCCACCGAGAGCAAGAGGAGGCGCAAGCCGTAGCCGTGGCGCTCGTTGAGGAGCCGCAGCAGGTGCGCCAGCACCGTCGAGTCCTTGCCGCCCGAGGCGCCGATGGCCACCGTCTCCCCCGGCCGGAACAGCCGCGCCGACACGATCGTCTCGTGCACCTCCGCCTCGAAGGCCGCCACGAAGCACCCGCGGCACAAGCCTCGGCCCGTCTTGGGGCGGCGGAGGGCGGCCCGGCCGGAACCGCAACTCGAGCACACCGACGGCGCCGCCGCCATGGCCGCAGGAGGAGGACCCGGGGGGGTGGGGGGGGGAAGGGGAGAGAAGCCGAGCCCTCCGCAGGATGGCCTTCACCAGCTGAGGGACCGAAGACTACAGTTCCCAGAAGGCATCTCGTCCCGCGCGGGCACTTCCGGCGCCAAGGGTTTCCCCCCCCCCCCTCCGCCCGCAACCACCAGCGCGAAAGCCGTTCCGTGCGGAATCTTGGACACCTGGTTCGAGTGTTTCGGTTCCGTGGAAGAATTTGTTTGCATGCCTTGTTTCTGAAGAAGGAGATTCCGTTCCACGAAAGCTCAAAGCTCGGGCTGACATTAATGTGCAGGGGTACCTTGTAGAAAGGAATTATTTCGTTCCAAATGAAATTATGTGAAGCAAATTTCCCTTGATACAAATTTCCCATGGGAAATGCATCGAAAACAGAGTAATCCCTAATCGCCACCATTTTTATGTTGTAGGGGTTCGCCCCACAGGCGATTCTGTTAAGCAAATTTCCCCTATCTCCAGAATTTTTTACGTTGTACAGATTTTATATTATACAAACTGTTTGTTATATGAGGGTCCACTGTAGTTTTCGAGCAAGCCTCCGTGACTCTGTGCAAGGGTTTCAGCGGTAGCTGACTTTCTTAAGGCTACTGAGACCTTTGTCTCCCTAATGAGCCTATTCTGGCCATTGTTCACCTTATGAGCCTATTTCAGCCTTGGTGCAGGGGTGTCCAAACGTTGGCTTTCCAGCTGTTTTGGACCACAACTCCCAGAATTCCAAGCCTGCATTGCCAAAGACAAAGGACTTGTGGAAGTTGTGGTCCAAAGCATCTGGAGCGCCGAAGTTTAGACACCACTGGCCTAGGGTGACAAGAGGTCAAACTGAGCTAGAAAATGGAGGGCTCATAACTAGCTTTCCTCAGAGTGACGAAGCTGTTTGGATGAGCAGCGAAACATTTCAGTCTCCCAAGAAAAAGAAGTCCAGCTGCCATGACTCAACTTCCAGATAAAACTCATCTGGATGACTGAGAATCTTCACAAACAGACGAAACTGACAAAACCAGGAAGCAAAGACATTGTGGCATCTGAAAAGCTAGCAGCAGTATTAGAATGTGAGCTAGCTGTTGTGGAGCAAGCCCACTTACTCTAGCATGGGAGTGACAGTAGACGACTGACTTTCTTTCATAGCTCCAGGACCATGTCAGGATACAGACCATGGCCAAAATGGCAGTAGTTCATCAGGAGAGGAATAGGCTATCAGTTAACAGCCTTTAGATTAGGGCAACAATAGCATAGTTTTCACAAGTGACATGTATTATTTATTTATTTAGAGTATTTTTACCCCTCCCCTTTCTCCTTGGAAAAGGACCCAAGGTGGTTTACATTAATGAGGGATAATATACAGTCCAGTACAATTAAGACATAGTCAAGTTTGAGAACAGGGAATAGAAAGACATCCTACAGCATTAAAAGGCAACATTAAAGGTACAAGAGAATGTGAGCAGTTAAAGAGAAAGTAAAAATTCCATGTAATTATGCACAGTAGACCATCCAAAAAGGAGATATAAACACAATGTTATATGTGGTTATAAACACAAAGTCTATGTAATCATGTGTGGTAGATTCATATAGAGAAACATAATAGGTACTAGTCCATCATTCAAGGAAAGCTTGCCTGAAGAGAAAGGTCTTTGCCTGTTTCCGGAAAGACAGCAGGGATGGGGCAGTCCTCGCTTGTAGTGGGAGGGAGTTCCAGAGCCCGGGTGCAGCAACTGAGAAGGCCCTTTCATGTGTTCCCATGAGACATATAATAAATGTTAAAGACACCCATTGTGGTGTAGTGGGTAGAATCACTGATTAGGGCTCTAAAAGAATTGGTTCAAATCCCATCAGCCATAGGAGCTGATGAGGGCGCTTCACTGGTATTCATCCCTTGAATATTTCACTTACCTTGAAAGGGTTGCTATAGCAGGGGTTTGACTTGAGGGCACAATTGTTAAAATGCCACAGTCTTTTATCATCTCTTTGCCCTAGTTCTGCTAGAAAATCCTAGAATTCCAGGATTCAAATTAGGAACAAGGAGTCTTGTAGACCTTCAAGACTAAACTGTTTATTTTGACACCCCTTTTGGTGGACTGCAGCCTACATGATCACATGCATCAGAGGTTAGGTTGTAAGGCGCCAGGAGGTCCTTGGTGCTTTTGATGTTACAGAGACACAGTTGTCCTTCTAAGAGTGAAGAAAGGAAGAGTGACAGAGAGATGTGGGAACTCTTGGTTCTAGTGTATGGGTTTTAAAACATGCATACAGCATTTTCTATAGCGGTCACAGCCAATCACAATGGCTTCCTCATTAAAGCAAAGCAAATCAAAGTGTTCTGCTTATATACCACCCCATACCACTTCAGGTAGTCTCTGGGCAGTTTACAGTTTAATTACAATATGCAGGCTACACCACCATCCCATTAGAAGCAGTAGAATATGTGTGATATGTACATTAAAGGAAGTACCATCCACAAATCCTTATACTGTATCTGCCCAAAGCTGGTGTTGATGGACAACAATTCTGTCACTAGGGGGCCACATTACCACTGTACAGTAAAATTTCTGGACCTTGAGATTCTGAGTTTCCTGAGAAAATTATAAGAGATCTTATCTTCAAAGACACACCACTCCCTACATGGCACTAGATAAGCTCTTCAGTTGTATGGTAGCCTCCAGAACCTATCAGAAGATATTCGTTACCCATATGTGTTTTTGGCCATGTTGGCTTGATACAACACTGGAAGACAACAGGGTGTGGAGGATACACTGAAATTTGTAGTGACTTTTGTCAGACTGGAATGGAGGGTAGGGTTTCAATTAGCTGGACTCAGGTGGACTTTTGACTTGATCCAATTTATGATGTAAACTTTTCCAGCAGGTGGGGGAGGGAAGAGAGGGGGCAGCTTTCAAAACCTGTTTCCTGTTATTCATCTTTTGCCTAGGGTCAGAATTTAATTTCCTGCACTTTCTGTAGCTGCATCTGTAAATCTGTAAACTTATCTGTATAGGCATAGGGAAAGCAGAACTTGAAACATTATCATTTAGACTCTAAATTTTAGAGAACTTTGACTCAGCGGGTCTATTCTAGTTGCAACTTATTACTGGATTTTAGTCACTTTGTGTCTTATCCAGCCTGTTTTCTCAGTTCTACAGTATAATTGCAACATCTATTAGGGAGTAGGTTCCAAGGCTCACCACCCTAGGAATGCTGAAAAATATGAAAGTATCAAACGCTATATATTACATGATCTCTCCCTCCCTTCAGTAACCAGTTCTCATAAATCACCTTGTAAATACCCATAAATATGTACTCTATTTCTGAGTTTTTTTAATTTAGTATTTTCAGGCAGCAGACTAACTAACCAGTGGATCCTGATCCTGATTATTATAGCCACAGTCACCATAATAATAATTTATTTATTTTCCTCTTTCTTTAATTGACTACTGCACTGTTAATCATATTGGGGGGGGGGAAAGTAAATATTGGAAACATTTGTACATTAATGCCCAAAGTTTCTGCAATCTCCTTAAATAACATTGACTATTCTTTATTCCTTATTTCATAAGTCTACTACATATGTAAATAAGTAACTTTTTGTTTTCTACATTTCCAGCACAAGGATGGTACATTGTTATTTATCTTATTCAATTACTGAATATTATTTAATATTATTTAACATATTCAATTTCATCAGTGTTAAGTACCATCTCCATATAACTTTATGACAAATTTCTTTTATTCTTACAGACATATTTTCATTATTTTTATTCCCACTTTTATTCCCATCTTCGCCTTTGTTTTTCTCTATCAAATCTCCCTGCCACATTTCTTTTAAATCTGTTGTTTTATATTCTGCCTCTATTATCATTTTATATGCTATAGTTGCCTAGATGCCCTGAGCACATCTGATCTCGCCTGATTTCAGAAGCTAAGCAGGGTCGGCCCTGGTTAGTACTTGGATGGGCAACCACCAGGGAATACCAGGTGCTGTAGGCGCCTGGAGTAGGAACTGGCAAACCACTCCAGTACTCCTGCCAAGAAAAACTCCATGGACATGGGGTCATGAAGAGTCGGTCACGACTGTAACGACACAACACACACATGTTATACTTACTATCCCTTTTCTATTGTTGTTAATTTGCGCTTCCTCTCTTTGTTCAAGAATCCCTTCTAATTTTGTCAATGGTCTACCTTCTCCTTCCTTTATTTTCCACTGTTTTGTCCAGTTGTATTGATTCTTGTTCTTATTTCCAATACAGTACATATTAATCACTATCTGCTATTCTTTTAACTGCTTTTCAGTAGGTTTTACAGCTAACATCTAAAATAAAAAAATACTTTAGGGATAATTTTTATTTTACATAAGGCAATTATTCCAAACCAAGAAATACTTAGTTTTTGAAATTTCTTTTATTTGTTCTTTTCAAATATCTTCAAAAGTGTCTTAATCCTTTCTATTGAGACTACTGGTTTATGACTTACGGTATTAATAATGTATCATCTGTAACTAAATTTATTTTGCTTTTTTCTCTATGTTCTATTCCTGTGATGTCTTTATCCTCTCTAATTACATTGACTAACATTTCTATTATTGATACAAATTACACTGGAGATAAAGGACATCTTTGCTGTGTTCTTGTCCTAGAGATATTGCTTCTGTTATACCATCATTAACTAAAACTGCTGCTGTGTTTTCTGAATACAGTTTTTTTATTATATGTCTAAAACAAAGACCACACCCTAAATGATTAATAAGGGTTTTAAATGTATCCCATTCCACTGAATCGAATGCTTTGAAAATGACCATTGATAACATTTCTGCTTTAATTTTTGCTTCTCTAACCATATTAGTCTTTAAGGGCCAGAGGACCACTGAATCTTTGCATTTTCTCGCCTTAATTAATCCACCCAGCATGGCCAATGGCAAGGGATTTTGCAAAAGGTAGAAGGAATGCGTTCCAAGTATTTAGGAGAAGTGGGTAATCAAGGCATAGCAACATTTCTTTGGGAACAATGTAATGACAGTTACTTCTTTGTGTGATGAGTAATGTTTGAATAATGTTTCTTCCTTACCTCTTTCCTCCTAACCATCCTCCTCTTTGTAAGGGATGTGTCTGTTATTGAACAAAGACTCCTCTGGTATTAAGGCCAGATCCTGGCAGCTAGGATCTGTTGTTCCTGCCTGTTGTTATTTTAAGACTGGTAAAGAAATAGGCATTGTGTTTTTGTTATTTGTTTCTTATTCAAAACAGCCATTGACTTTTCCCCCCTCAGATCCAGGAGTTTCTCAGCCCAGACTGTTCTTAGATTTCTGGTTCCTTTTCTATAAACTAGGATATTTGTCCTTCACAAATTTAACTCCCAGAATACTTGCAGCTAGCATGGTGACTTCAACATCTCTGAGCTCTTTTCTGGCTGGCAGTGTATGGTTCATAAAGTCCTAGTTCCAATCTCTGGTTCTGTTTGTGTTTGAGCCAATGTTTGCTCTTTGACCATAAAAATACAAGTGCCAAAACATTGGATCTCACCAGCCCTAGGTCAGAGGCTGGAAGGGATAAATACGTCTGTGAAGATTCTCAGTCATCCAGGTGCATTTATCTGGGAGTTGAGTCATGGCTACTGGACTTCTTTTTTGAGAGATAGAAACGTTTCGCTGTTAGCCATGACTCAACTCCCAGATGGAAGGGATAAAATAAAAAGCAGACCAAGGAGAATAGGGTGGTTCCTGACATATGTTTCTAACTTCAGACAGATAACTTCATGACAGAGTTGTTTGGCAGTGGAATATGCTGCCACGGAGGGTGGTGGAGTCTCCTTCTTTGGAGGTTTTTAAGCAGAGGCTGGATGGCCATCTGTTGGAAATACTGTGATGGGGGTTTCTGCATTACAGGGGGGTTGGACTAGATGGCCCTCTTCCAACTCTGATTCTATGATTCTAACTTGATGACATTTTGAATCTTAACCTCATAAGCCATATATGTTGAAGACATTATCTGTGAATGAGTCAAAATGTAGTATATAATGATGCCATGTAGCATGATTAACCTAAAATACTTTGCTGCCTGATCTGAAAGGACAAGATTACATCTCTTCCCCCTTTTTATGCATAATTCAAAATTGGCAGTGGGACAGCGTCCTCCAAAACAAACAATGCTGCCACGTCAACAGCATTCCTATTTCCTGAGAACCCAGGGCAAAAGTCTGAGGCCAGAGTATGGACATGTGATGGGCACAGATTAGGGCAGGCAAGGTTGAGAGGGAAGGGAGCATGGCACACGTGCAAATGCCTTTGAACTGAGGGCTGCTGCTAACAAGAAGTGGGTGGTGATGGTCGTCCAAGCATCAGTGACATCTGGCATTCAAAAACCAAACCTCCTTCTTCTCCACTGCCACTTGCCCTGGGATTTTCCTCCTTATCTGGACCCCCCACCCCACCCCAAATAGTGGTTATTTGAGACTTTAGCCAGTGTCTTCATATCTTGCAACCTAAATACATCAGACACATCAGATTGATTTAGAGAGCCTTGGACATGTTGTGACAGAGGGGATCAGCTAAGCAATGCAGGAGCAAAAGCTAGGAGACTGCTCAGTATCCCCTCAGCATCTGGCACGTGAACTGAGCACCTCACTCTGACCAACTGTAGGTCCATTTGCAACATTCAAATAATTGCATTTATGCTTTGGATTAATCAACAGAGCTCAGCTTTGATAAGGAGTGATGTTAAAACAAATACGTAGATATAATCAAATTTGAGCTCAGTGAAGTAGCATGTGTTAGAGTCTGTTTCCTCCAAAATATTTATTTAAAGTGTGGAGAATTTTTAAAAAGACTGATGGATAAGGCTTCAATCTCTTATCTAGGAGTAGAAATCACACACACAATAAAATATACTTTGGCATAAGCATGCTCAGAACTTGGCTGCAAGCATGACAGGCTTAGTACATTAATGTGCTGTGTACCAATGTACTGTATATGACATGGTCTGAGGAATATGCCACAATTCTCTAGTAGAGCACATCTCAAGTTCCCAGTTAAACTCTTCTCTCTTCAAATTCAAAAGATTTGGAGCAGTAGGTCCTGAAAATATCTAATACATATATTGTTGAATATAGCCATTGCTGATATGAAGAAATAAGCAATACTGTACTGAGTTAACCTGAATAAGAAAAAGCTTCATAATGATGAGTCCTATATAAGTGGTAAGATACATAAAGTGCAAGTAGAGGAGGAAGGTGCTGATACTATTATCTGCTATGGTATTTTTTTTTACTTGCAGAGTTCAATACTCTAGATCACAGCTTGTGAATTACTAGAGGGAGATAGCTTCTCAGTAGACTGGTGGAAATGCAAAAAGCCTTAAAATCTATAGTTGTTGTGAGTTTTTTTGAGCTGTTTGGACGTGTTCTGGAAGGTTTTCTTCCTGATGTTTTGCCAGACTCTGTGGCTGGCATCTTCAGAGGGCAAGAAACTCAGGGAACTAGGAGTTATCTCTGTGCTCTGGGGTATTGAGTGAATGAGACGGGTTTTTACAGTTGTGGGAAAGAGAAAACTTGTCCTATGCAGGAGAATAGGTGTTAATCATTGTACTCTGATGAGGGGATTAAGAAGTTTCAATGCAGTTTCCTGGTCTTTACTCAAAACTCAGTTAGATTATCTACAGTGTGGACACAGAATGCTACAAGCAATTGAACAAATTTACTCCGCCCAAAACACTAGGATTGTAGTCAATGGCTACCTTACAGACAAAGTCAAGATACACAAAGGCACCAGGCAAGGATACCCTCTCTCCCCTCTGCTGTTTATATTAACTTTAGAGGTGCTACTCCATGTTATAAGAAACACCCCAGGTATCCAAGGCCTACAAAGCAAAGGAGAAGTTTATAAGGTGCAAGCCTTTGTGGACGATCTGTTGGTTATTATGGAGGACCCTCAGATCTCCACTCCAGAACTACTAAACACTTTGGAGGCCTACTCCAAAATTTCAGGACTAAAGGTAAACAGAGAAAAAACACTGTTGCTTACTAAAAATATGACTCCACCTATGACCGAAAAATTGGTAAACCAATCGGGTTTCCAACATGCTAGTAAGGTAAAATATTTGGGTATTACCGTATCTAACCGTTGTAACACTTTACTTAAAGATAATGATCTTAATGGTATAAAAGCAATCAAAGCTGATTTGGAAACCTGGTCAAGACTTCAATTATCCTTAATGGGCAGAATTGCTGCAGTTAAAATGAATGTCTTACCTAAACTGCTCTTTTTATTTCGATCCCTACCTATATTACCTAACTTTAAGATCATTTCAGACCTGGAAAAAAGTATACGTGTATTTATATGGCAAAAGAAAAAAGCAAGGATTAGAAATGTTTATCTACAGGACAGAACTAAAACTGGTGGCTTTGCTCTGCCCAATTTGGTGTTATACTACAAGGCCGCTACCATGACTTGGATTAAAGACTGGATTTTGATGACAAATAATAGAATACTGCAGCTTGAGAGCCACGGCTTGGATAAGGATTGGCATCATTATATATGGTATAAGGGTAATATACCTACCCTTTTTAAAAAGCACTGGATAAGGAATGCCTTAGTTAAAATATGATTACCGATCAAAAAACAATTTTACCCCAAAGCACCATTGTGGTTATCTCCGTTGGGAGCGGTTATTAGCCCTCACATAAGTGTAACCCCAAAATTTTTAACTTACAGACACCTTCTGAACGCTGACCTCTCTTTGAAATTATTAGAAAAATTAGTATCAGAAGGTTATAAGTTAGACTGGTGGAAGTACCAACAAATATACTCACACTTCAAAGATCTTACTAAAGAGGGGGGATTTATGACTAATGATACTCCACTTGACAAAATACTATCCTCTGGTGACTCAAAGCTCCTTAGTAAATTTTATAGTATGTTGTTAAATGAAAAACTGATTGATACACTGGTTAAAGACACTATGATAAGATAGGCAGAAAATTTTGGTTATTCTATTCACCTAAACAAATGGGACTCCTTGTGGAACACAGTCAAAATCTTCAAATCTATAGCCTTTAAGGAAAATTGTTATAAGATGTTCTATAGATGGCATTTCTCACCACACCATTTATCTAAGATGTATAACTGCTCACCTAAATGTTGGAAATGTAAACATGACTGTGGTACTTTTTACCATATGTGGTGGACATGTAAAGAGGCAAGGGCATACTGGATAATGGTGAAATTATTTTTGGAAAGATATTTGAAGATTAAGTTAGAGCTTAGACCAGAATTTTTTTTATTAAATATAGTAGATATTAATATTCCCTATGACCAGGGATATGTACTTCACCATGTAATTGTTGCTGCAAGGATATTGTATGCGAAATCCTGGAAACAACCAGATGTGCCAACAGAGAGAAATTTTCACGAAAAGATAAGAGAATGCATTGAAATCAACAGACTCTCTGGCTTTCTAAAGGGAGACTACGATGAGATTTCTCAGAAAAGATGGCAAGAATTAACAAACCTACTAGCATTGTGATATTATTTGGTGATTTGTTAATAGGTTAAATCGTTATTTTTGGCTTGATATATTCAATGTAATTTTTAAACTGCATTCCTTTCCCCCCATACCCCTCCCCCCTTGTCCCCCCCTAAAAAAACCAATAAAATTACTTAATTAAAAAAAAAGAAGTTTCAATGCAATCAGGGGTAGCAATGATCCTTCTGTGTAGCTGATGGGTGTTGTTACCTGTTCTATTGTGTGAACTGATCACTGTTGCTTGTGACTGGGTGGGAATCACTGAGCGTTGACCTTTTGCATTCTTTAGCTTTTAGTACTAGAAGCCAGGCTTTGTGGAATTTTAAACTTTCTTCTTTTTTGTTGAAACTGTGCTTATGTTTGTGGATTTCAATGGCTTCCCTGTGTAGTCTTACATAATTAGTAGTGTGGTCCAGTAACTCTGTGTCCTGGAAGAAGATTTAATGTTCAATTAGTTTCAGGGTGTGTTAAGCTGCTGCTGATTTTTCAGGTTGTTTTAGTCTGCAGTGTCTTTCATATTATTTGATTCTGGTCTGAATGCTGCACTTTGTGGTCCCAATATATACCTGGCCACAACTACAGGGTACCCGGTATACTCCTGCAGCAGTGAGTGGGTTCCTTTTGTCCTTTGCTGACCGTAGCATCTCTTGTATTTTTGTGGTGGGTCTAAATACTGTTTGTAGGTTGTGTTTTTTCGACAGTTTGTCCAAGCAGTCCATGAGTCCTTTTTATGTATGGTAGAAATACTTTGTTTGTTGGAGGTTGTTTTTCTTCTTCAGTTTGGTGTTGTTTTTTCAGTTTGATGGCTCTTTTGATTTTGTTCTTAGAATAGCCATTTGCCTGTAGGGCTCAATTCAGGTGGCTGAGTTCAGTGTTGAGGAATTCAGCTTTACAGTTTCAGTTTACACGGTCTTCAAGAGTTTTGATTATGCCTCTTTTTTGTCATGGGTGGTGGTTGGAATTTTTATGTAGGTACTGATCTTTGTGGGTGGGTTTTCTGTAGACCTTGTGTCGTAATTGGAGATCCGGTTTGCCATGACATCTAAGAATGGATGTTTCCCCTCTATTTCTTTTTCCATCGTAAATTGTATATTTGGGTGGATATTGTTGAGGTAGTTTAGAAATTCTTCCAGTTTATTTTCACTGTGGCTCCAAATTACGAATGTGTCATCTGCTTATTGAAACCAGACTGTGGGTGCAAACGGTGCTGCATCCAGAGCTTGTTTTTGAAAATGTTCCATGTGAAAGTTTGCTATTACTGGGCTGAGGGGGCTCCCCATGGCAACTCCATCTGTCTTTGAGAATACCTTAAAATTTATTTTCTGGGAAAATAATTCAGGAACAGTGCATGGGTGAAAGGATCACTACACTTAGAGAAGCCCTTAGTCTCAGCTTCTATGCAGGCTGCCGTTCTAAACTAGATGAACTGGCAGCCATTTTAACTAGATGAAGAGCAAGCCAAGAATGAGCTCAGAATGAATAAGTTTAGGAATACCCTCTGCATGTTAATCTGTGTGTGAAAATAAGTAAATTTCCCCTTCTTGCATGTTTGAAAGATATAGAATTACGAGTTGTAAGTTTTCAGCAAAAAGTAAAGTGAAAAACCTAGGAAAAGTTGACTCCTTACTGTTTTCTCAGGCAAGATACTTGGGCAAGAATAAAGTTAAGAAGGTCAGGAGGTCCACTCATTGTCTTATAGGCCAGGAAACTGTATCTGGAAGGTATTGTTGAGACCATGAATTAACGAAGATTAATAGATTCAAGTGAACCAAAGTGATGCCTTGTTGATTCCTCTCTTTGCCTTGTATCTGTACCTTATTGTGCTTTGTAAGCTGCCTGAAGCTTTCAACTTTACTGGAATGTGTGCCTCAGCAAGAGTGAAAGAAGAACAGCCTGTGTTAAATGTTCAAGGACATAATTGGGAAGTGATGTGCAAGGAGGATGGAATAGGAACGGTTCTAACAAAGAGTTGCAGCTTGCCCAAATAGTGCTGTTGGTTGGTGAGGGGCATCTCATGCTTTCTGCACTTTTTATTTATTTATTTATTTATTTATTTATTTATTTATTTATTTATTTATTTATTTATTTCTTACACTTATTAACCGCCCGATTTTCCCCATAGGGAACTCAGGGCGGTGTACAGACGTCACCCAAAGGTGACTCCCCAAATAAAAAATAAAAAATAAAAATAAAATAAAAAATGCAGCTATCAATTCAGAATTAAAATTTTCATGTACTGTCATTTTCTAAAAGTACATTCTATGATCGTGTACAATGTTGGTGTTTCATACCATAAAGAAGCAAGAGAGGTACCATTTATTTGTGGATGGCATACCAAAATTGAGGTGCCATCATAAAGAAAGTCCTCTGCTTTGTAAATGCATAAGGGATTTCTTTCTTATTTAACTCAGACAGATTTCCTTTTAGCATCTTAAATGTATGGAGAGAATAATATCTGAGGGTTGCTTCTTCAGCTGTTGGATTCTCAAGACATATAGAGCTCTTCGGGTTATAACAAGAACTATGAAGTAGATTTGGTAGCAAACTTGGTATTTGTTTTCTTAGCCATTTTGAGTTCTCCTGCTGGGTATGAGAAAGACAGTGAGGAAAACAGTTATAATAAAAACTAAATAGGTGAAACAGGAACAAAAACTAGATAAATATATGTGCCTTTATATATAATCTTTGCTCCTCTTTTTTCTGCTATTTATTTTTTTATTGTTTGCACTGGTTTGGAAATCTACTTACAATAAAACACATTTTAAGACTATTTCCATACACGTCATGTAACCGGCTTTGTGGGAACTGTAAGCATAGAAAGAAACCATACTCTTACTTCCTGTATCACAAATCTGTTGTTTTACAAGTAGCTTTTCTTACTGAGGTTACAAACTGAATTGGTCAGAGAAGGTATGCCACTCAGCACATAACAATTTCCCTATCCTTACAAGAGTTGGGTGGCTTTTACCTTCCATGCCTCTCTCCCAGTAACAAGGTAGGGAAGCTAGGCCATAAACGTTCTTCATGTGTCCACATAGTGGTATCCCCTCAACTGTAGGACGGAGGTCTGGTCATCTGTGTGGCACATAATCCTAAAGGTAGCACCACATCTAGCTGACTTGGGTGGTGTGGTCCCCAATGTGTGAGGACATCTGTGTGTTTCCCTTTGCTGCATTGTATCATGCTGCACCCTATCAACCATTCATTCAGTACATAAAGTCTGGCTTTCTGCCTGCATCAGAAGTCAAAAGATATTGCAACATGTAGTGGTTTTGTATGCTACAAAACTGCCAGTTAACACTTTGTTCCTGGTTTAGTCTGTAAAGATTCTCAGTCATCCATGTGAGTTCATCTGGAAGTTGAGTCGTGGCAGTTGGACTTCTTTTCTAGAGAGATTGAAACGTTTCGATGCTCATCCAAAGAGCTCTTAGTCTGAGGAAAGCTAGTTGTGAGTCCTCCATTTTATAGTTCACTTTGACCTCATGTCACCCTGGTCTGAAACAGGCGCATTAGGTGGACAATGGCCTATGCTAAGGTTTGGTGAAAGTCACACCTTTACAACCTTCCCAACACCCATCAAGTATGAGTCATTAGCCTTGGCCTTGTTGATGGAGGTGTGAAGTAATCTTGATTTGTCTGGGGATTGTTGAAATGGCAGCTTGATAAGTAGCAGACAGATGGTGCCTGAGTCTCTCTTGGTTTAGTGTTTTATTATTTCACTTCTCTTGACTACTTTGTTTTATTTTAACATATTGTCAACCTCAATGAGTGGACACATTGTGCAGAAAGGTATACATTACAACACACTATCAAAGATTACAAACCCTTGCCAGTTCTGATTGATATGTGATGATGACAGCCGTGAGAACACTGTAGGCATAGGGCTACCTACACTTTAAGGCTGCAATTGTAGATTTTTGTCTGGCCATTTTATTTATTTATTTATTTATTTATTTATTTATTTATTTATTTATAATACTGGTTAAAATCACTTTACTAAAAAAACCCCATTATTTAGCCAGCTGGCCTAGAGTGCCAAGCACACAGCAGGCATTCCCTCTTTGGACAGCAATTGAGAGCTGTTGCCTCAGGAACATAGGTGCTTGGCCATCTTGAGACGTAATGGCTATCCTGTGACCTATTTCCTGGACTAGGCTCAGGGCTGATTCTCCCCAGACTCCAGATGTTTCGATGGCTACAGGGACAAAGTCAAATCCTGTTGCCATATCTTCGTATTTTTGTCTTTTTAATTGTTCGGCCATTGCTGCTACGGATCCGGCTTCGATGCTGGTGTTTTGTAAGTGGGACGTGGCAAATGTATTTGGACATGTGGCGTCCCATGTTAAGCATCAGCCTTTGCTCCAGGGGATCAAGGTAGTCCCATCTGGTCTTTTGTTACTTCCAGCACATAAATGTAAAGGCTCTCGGGTAGCTGGAAAAACCGGCTCTGTTTATTTGTTTTGAATATTTTTACCCCACCTTTCTCCTTGGAAAAGGACCCAAGGTGTCTTACAATTGAGGGACAATATACAGTCCAGAACATTTAAGACATATTCAAGTTAAGAACAGGGAATTTGAAGAGGCATCTTAGAACATTTTTTAAAAAGGTAACATTAGAGCTATAAACAGTATGCAAAAAGAAAAGAAAAATCCATTATGAGGGGTGAAAAGCAACATGGAGAACACTAGTGTTCTTATGAAATCAGTTAATGCAATCATGTATGGTAATCCATATAGAGTCACATAGTAGGTAGTCCCTCATTCAGAGAAAGCTTGCCTGAAGAGGGAGGTCTTTGCCTGCTTCCAAAAAGAAAGCAGAAATGGGGCAGTCCTGGCCTCCAGCAGGAGGGAGTTCCAAAGTCTGGGAGCAGCAACAGAGAAGGCCCTTTCATGTGCTCTTCTGAGACGCACCTGTAAAGGTGGTGGGATGAAGAGAAAGGCCTTTCCTGATGACCTTGGCAGGAATGTGTACTATTCTGACCTTCTCTTTCTGTGGAACTTATAACTGCACCCATGAATATTATATACTTTCATATAAACAGGCTATAAAGGCAAACCAGCTTGACATGAACATAAAGCTCTTAAAGACCTCATTAAGGGAAGGTAAGGTTCAGGGCCATCAAGAACATCTACTTGAGATAAAGGTCCCCTATTTTCAGTGAGTCATAGTTCTTAGTAAGTTGATATATTAGAATTGTAGACATAATTGTGCAACTTTAATTAGCCAGTTTTACCTGTTTGTCCACTGACTTATATTACAACACAGAAGAATGACACATTCATGCATCATTTCCGTTCCATTCTCTTGCCAGTGCTGAAATATTTTTATTGATCATGGGTGAGGCTTCGGGATTGTCCAAACATTTTTTTATAAAGGCCCATGATTTATTAGTGAGAAGGAAATACTGTATAGTACATAGACTATGTCTGTGGAGATTCTCAGTCATCCTGATGAGTTTATCTGGAAGTTGAGTCGTGGCAACTAGGCTTCTTTTCCTTGAGAGATTGAAACGTTTGCTGCTCATCCAATCAGCTTGTATTGTTGAAATCACAGCCTGATAAGTGGCAGATAGACTGTGCCTGAGCCCCTCCCCACCTCTGTTGAGAGAGGGGTTTTCAATGCTCACATGAATGGCTTCCCTGACCCCTCACCGAAAGGACCTGACACCAAAACACAAAAGGAGCAATATAGTATATGCAGTACAATGCAGTGAGGAGTGTGCAGACCTCTACATTGCAGAAACTAAACAGCTGTTGAACAGGAAGATGGCCCAACATAGGAGGAGCAACAGCTCAGGACCAGAATCAGCAGTACACCTTCATTTGAAGGACAAAGGACACTCATTCAAAGATGATGTACACATATTAGACAGAAAAGATAGGTGGTTTGAGAGAGGGGTCAGGGAAGCCATTAATGTGAGCATTGAAAACCCCTCTCTCAACAGAGGTGGGGGTTTAGGCACAGTCTATCTGCCACTTACCAGGCAGTGATTTCAACAATACCCAGACAAATCAAAACTACTTCATGCCTCCTCCACCAAGGCCATAGCTAATCCATATTTAGGGATTTCAGCACTTTAGGCCATTGTTCACCTTAGGATATTGAGACTGTTGTCTACTTAACAAACCTATTCAGGCCATTGTTCATCTTATAAGCTTATTTCAGACCAGGGTGACAAGAGGTCAAAGTGAGCTACAAAATGGAGGACTTGCAACTAGCTTTTTTCAGACCGATGAAGCTGTTTGGATGAGCAGCAAAACGTTTGTCTCTCAAGGAAAAGAAGTCCAGTTGCCATGACTCACAGACAGTACATAGACAATTGCTATACTGTATTTTGACCCAAGGACGTTGTTTTGAGACCCACCCTGTGTGTTACTCTTATGCATAAATCTATTCCTCCCTTTCCCAAGCTTTCTTAATTTGAACTGTTTTGTTTAGGATTGGAGGAGTAAGCTGTATGTTATTTTTTTTAAATAATCAATCAGAATTCTTGGCCAAACCACTCAGATATCTAATGGTAGAACAGGTTCTATATGTGGGACCCCCCCCCCAACTCCAAATGAAGTAAAAGGTAGTGAAGTGCAAAATTTCCCTTCATATTAAATTTGCTTTCCTCCTGTTATTTCTTAAATCAAAACTTTATTCCCTTTTTACCTGCAATATTGTCCTGGTGCTTATTTATTTTAAACAATGTTTCACCAAGCATTTGTATTCATTTTTCATTTCAAGTTGCAACTTGAAGAAGACCTGAAATCTTTTTTTGGGTAATCAAACTGCATGATACTGAAAGGTTTGGGAATCTGTGATCTAGATCCAACTTTCAGAGCTTGGAGAAGTTAACAGCTTTTTGAACAAGCTCTCCTGAAAACCAGGCACTTCGGGCTGTTGTTCAAAAAGAGTAATTTTTGCTTATGCTTTAACCTGCTTTGCCTCACGGGACTGCTGTGAAGGCAAAGGGAAGCGAAAGAAGGGAGCCAAGTCCTCCGCCGTCAGCTCTGTGCAGAAAAGTTGGGCTGTAAGGCCAACAAACAAATAAGCCCTCCACCTTAAATATCCCATAACACCGTGTTCGTTTGTTTTAATAGGGGCAGACCAGCTCGACTCGATTCTTTTCCCTTCCCTCAATCTCCCCCCTCCCCCTCCCCCTCCCCCTCATTCCACGTTCCTTACTTTGATCCCCCCCCCTATTTTACAAGAGCCCTGCCCCCTTTTTCCCTCCTTCTTTTTGTTCCCCGCTCACCAATCAGCGACGGCGCCTCGCCGGTGACGTTGCGAGCGCTCTTTCTCTGCTTGGCGGGCCTGGCCCGAAGCTGCTGCCAATCCGTGGTGTCCCCGCCCACCCCGCCTTACCTCCCAGGGCCGGCGCGGGATTGGCTCGGATTTCAACTCGGGGGGACTCGTCGGGCGCCCTGGAGGGAGGCTGGCGTGACGTGGGCGGCCGCTTGGCTACCCTCGCCCTCCCTCTCTCCCCCCCCCCAATCTCTCTCTCTCTCTCTCTCTGGGCGCGCGTGGGGCCGGCGGGGCTCGGCGAAGGCGGCCCTTCTTTGGGCGGCTGCCCCTGAAGAGCGGACTGGCCGGGAGCGCGGAAACCCCCGGGCCGTGGCGGCGAGCTCGCTCTCGAGCTCACCTCACTGGGGAGGTAGAGTACAACCGGGGTGGGGTGTGTGTGTGTGGAGGGGGGGGTGTTAAGGGAAGGAGGGAAAGGCGGCGGAGTGCCTTGAGGCTGAGGAGGTTTACTCTGAAGTAACATACCACAAACCCCCGTCCCCGTCCCCGTGGTAAGGCTTTGCAATCCCCTCAGCAGCTCCGCTTCGGCTGAGGCGGGTTGTGTGGCCCCGGAGTTTCGTGCCCTTCCCTTTACTTCGTGGGGCGCCCTCCGTCTCCCTTTCCTTGAGGGTTGAGAGAAGGAACGAATAGGGGAAGGAGACCTCGCCTCCCATCACGATTCTAACGCCCCACACCTTTATTATTATTATTATTATTATTATTATTATTATTATTATTATTATTATTATTATTATTATTATTATTATTATTATTATTATTAAAGCACACAGCTATCTACGCTGGATTTTATATTACCAATCACTAGTCGAACGCTTCCCAAGCGTTTAGGACTCAGTGATGTATCGGCGAATTATGCCAGCAGATCCCAGTCAGGTGGCTTTCTGCATCTGACTGATGGTGACTTTGTCCACTCCAATTTCTTTTAAATACTTGCTTAGGTCTTTGGGCACCGCACCCAGTGTGCCAATTACCACTGGGACCACCTGTACCGGTTTATGCCAGAGTCTCTGAAGTTCAATATTCAGATCATGATATCGGGTAATTTTTTCAAATTGTTTCTCAGTGACTCTACCATCTCCTGGTATAGCAACATCAATGATCCACACTTTTTTCTTCTCCATTATTATTATTATTATTATTATTATTATTATTATTATTATTATTATTATTATTATTATTATTATTATTATTATTATTATTATTAATCCTCCTCATCATCATAATAATCTCAACTGAAATCTGTCTTGTAATTTGAGCCCATTGTTACTTGGGTTCATCCTGCTTCTCCTCTGTGTGAAATCCTTACCTACGGGAAGATTTCAGACCCTTGACCCAGGGAGAACTCTCCTGGAGGGGGGGGGGGCTGGAGTAGAAAAGGCTGCCCACTAGGAAAGAGAAGGTTTTCTTTTTTTAACATGGGAGAAAATTGAGACTTGCACGATGCCTGTGAAGATTCTCAGTCATCGAGGTGAGTTCACCTGGAAGTTGAGTCATGGCAGCTGGACTTCTTTTTCTTGAGAGATTGAAACGTTTTGCTGCTGCTCATCCAAACAGCTTCGTCAGGCTGCCGAAGGGAGACTGATGAAGCTATTTGGATGAGCAGTGAAATGTTTCAATCTCTCAAGGAAAAGAAGTCCAGTTGCCATGACTCAACTTCCAGTTGAGGCTTGGTTCCACTGCTGGGGAATGCACTGGTGGGATTTTCCTGGCATCAGGGGTACATGCTTGCATAAAGGAGCCCTTCTCTCATTCTCTCTCTCTCTCCCCTACCCTCTTTTAAAGCAAATACCTGTAAACTTGTGCTGGTATGCAGCCTAGTGCAGTGATGGCGAACCTATGGCACGGGTGCCAAAGGTGGCACTCGGAGCCCTTTCTGTGGGCATTCAACATCGCTCCTTGATAGCTACCTTTATACAGGTTCAATTACTGTATTGGCACTTTGCAAAAAAATTACTGGGCTTTGAATTGCAGTTTGGGCACTCGGTCTCTAAAAGGTTCGCCATCACTGGTCTAGTGACTTTGGAACCAGGAAGAACTTGGCTGCTTTTCATGGCCCTTTGTCATGTATTTGTAACATGATCAAGTGTTTGCTGTATGCTGGAGACAATAGTGAGGCATCAAATATTTGTTTTCCCAGTAATGTAGGAGAGGCTGAGAAAATGTTGAGGTGCCTGTGAGGAGTTGCATTATGGCATCCTTATTTCGTATGTTGTATTTAGAAAAGATTGTGAATCAAGTAAGGAAAAATAATGCTTCAGTATAAAGTTATTAATTCATTTTTTTCTATCTGAATTATTTACTACAGTAGTTTTAGTTTTTAGTACAGCATTGTGTTTTTCATGAGGTTGCCTTTTTAGGAGAAAAGCTGGATACAAACATTTGAAATTTATGTTAAAATACTTTGCTTCAAGGCTCAGGAACCTGGGCTTGTGATTCACTGAACCCCACAGGCTCCCTGTCTTATTTCTCAGTCATAGAATAATGAAGTTGGAAGGGGACTATAAAACCATCAATTCCAGAACCCCTCTCAACACAGGAATATAAGTCAAAGGATATGTGCCAGGTGGTGGTCTAAATTTATCTTGAATGCCTCCCAGTGTTGGAACATTTACAAATTCTTATGGTAATTGGTTCCACTGATGTACAGTACTACTCTATCAGGAGGTTTTTCCTGATACTCAACCGAAACCTTGTAATTTGAGCCCATTGTTATAGGGCTCAGTTTCTAGCCCTCTGGTTATCCTTGTTGCCCTCCTCTGAACTTGTTCCAGTCTGTCAGCATCCTTCTTGAAGTGTGGTGTCCAGAACTTAACATGGTATCCAAGATGAAAACTAACCAGAGCCGACTAGAAGGGCACTAATACCTTATGGGATTTGGAGACTACACTTCTGTTAATGCAGCCTGAAATAGCATTTGCTTTTTTGTAGCCGTATCACACTGTTGGTTCATGTTCAGCTTTTGATTGCAGACCCAGGTACCCCCCATCATGTAATTATGTGTTTGTCTTCTTTTGCCTAAGTGCAGTACTTTTGCATTTTTCCCTGTTGAATTTCATTATTTTCAGCCCAGTGCTCAAGTCTATTCTAGATTATTTTGAATTTTGTTTCTCTGGGTATTAGCTATTCCACTCAATCTGTGTTAACTGTAAATCTGATTGGTATTCCCTACACCCACTGATCCAGGTCATTGCTAAAAATATTGAAAAGCATTGGGCCCAGGACTGAGCCCTGAGGTACCCCACTTGTTACCTCTTTCCAGTTTTAGAAGGAGCCATTAATCACCATCCTCAGGGTGCAATTTTGTATACACCTGTGTTGTTCTATCCAGCTCATACCTAGTTAGTTTCTTATCAGAACATCATGGAACACTTTGTTAAAAGCTTTGCAGGAGTCAACATATTCAATTGTCTACAGCATACCTGCTATCAAGTAGGGAGTTTACCTGATGAAAAATGAGATCCAAGTTAATCTCACAGGATTTGTTCTTGTGAAATTTTCCCTGGAATTGATGTCAAAACTGAATGGTCTGTAGTTCCCAGTATCTTTCTTTTTGCCATTTTTAAAGATAGGGGCAACGTTAGCCATCTTCCATTAATCTGGTACCTCACCCATTTCGGAGATTTCAAGAAAAACAATGGAGAGTGGTTCTGAGAGTTCTTCAACCAGTTCCTTCAATATTCTTGGATGCAGTAATCTCGACCTTGAGATTTGAACTTGTTCAAGGTAATAAGGTATTCCTTGACTATTTGATTATCAATCTACAATCCCGTCCCCTCCACTATCACTTCATATTTCCCTGGACAGTCTGTCCTTTGGAAAAAGACTGAACTAAAATAGGAATTGAGCACTCCTGCATTTTCTCTGTCATCTGTTATTATTTCTCCTCTTTTTGAGTAGTTGAACCATTGTTTCTTTTCCTTGTTTTTTGCTAATGCACATAACTGAAGAATGCTTTTTTTATTGCTTTTACCATCTCTAACATATCTTAGCTCTTTCCCCGTTTTTGCTGTCCTAATGCCATCTCAACGCCTTAATACCTGTTTGTACTTTTCCTTTGAGGTATGGCATCCCCCACCTATTGCGTGGGTTAGGGACCCGACCTGAATCGTGATAATGCCCATAAACTTAAAGGCAGCCCCCCTCTCCACACAGTGCCTGCCAATGTAAAGAGGCTGAATGTCCTGCCTTCCCTTGTTGATCTTCCACCTCCCCTGACTGCCACTGCTACTCAAGAGTTCTGCCAATGTATATTCCAACTTCCTTTACAGCCTTAAGTGTGGCTACTCACTGCTCTTCTTCTCCCCCTTTTCTTCTAACAGTGCCAACAGTTTGCATTTGGTGCAAGGGTATACCATGTTATATTCAAGCAAACCTTTCAGGTCACCAAAGCTGAAGAGTCAGTACCCTCCGCAATCCCTAGTAGCTTTTTCCTTTATCTATCTGTCTGTGAATGCCCTTTCCTTTATTACCTTGAACATAGCTCTCTGCCTTTGTCTCTCACTTTCTTTTGTGCATTCCTCAGTTAGACCTTCACTTCCTATCTCTCCCCCCCCCCCATGAAACTCCTGTGGGTTTCCCTGGGTCTGCCTTGACTTTATTCCCCAGCTGGGTTCTGTCAGCAATCAAAAGACCCTCCTAGAAGTCCCAGCTGCTACTTATAGCTCTTGGCACTAATCCCTTCCTTTTAAGCTGAGGATATGAGGCTTCTTTTTAAATTGAGTGTACTGTGCTTCTGAATGGGGAAATCCTGGGGGTTACCCCAAGTCTGTTCCTGATGTTAATGGAAAAGCACCTCTGCCTTTGTCTCCCTGGTTTCCCCTTTTCTTTGACCCTTCCTCACTCTATAGAGCCAGTCCGTTATTCAGACAGATTTGCAGTCTATAAGTGTGAATTTGGCACAGACCTTTTTGATTTCATGCCTTGTCCACCAAAGTTTCTGAATCATAGTAAATTTCTTTTTAACAGCAGAGCCTTTCAGGTTGTCCAGATCCTTCAAGATGCTCACTACTGCTTCAAATTCTTGTCTCCTTCCTCTCTCACTACAAATTTGGCAACACGGTAACTATTGTGGTTTTCTATTTGGCAGCTATGAATATTGTATATTTCCTCCAAGCTAGCCTCTCAAGATTTTTCAGCCAGTGTGTGAAATCCAGTTCATTCTGGTATCATGTAAAGTTATGCCAGTGGAAACTTACCAGATGTTACGACCAGGCAACCAGCTTTACATAATTGGATTGTGAAATCCTTGCATTGCTCCCATTAGATCCATTGTGCACTGGGCAGGCAGATCTGCTTCTTGAGCAGCACTTCTGCCATGGTAGGATTTTTGCTATATCTTGTTTCTTATAAAGGGGAACAACACTGCATATGAGCAAAATAAAGGTTGTTTGTCATTGCTGTTTGCTGTCAGGGCTATAATACTTTCAGAAATGAGTTTCAAGAATTAAAAGTACTGTATGTTGCCTGCTTTATTTTCAAAAGAAGTTCTTGAAGTTTTGAGGTACCCACTCACTGATCTTGGCCCATTGCTAGGGTCCTCCTTCATAGGCAGGGCCTCAGTTCAGGAAGGAGATCAGGCTGCCCTTTCCTGCCTCTCCAGGCAACTGGAAAATGCAACAAGGAGGCAGAACGTTGATTCTCCCCACACACCTGACAAGTGCTGACCCAATCCCCTATGATTAAAGTCTGTCTGGTGGTGTCGGGCTGTCTGACTTTGGATGCACCACCTTCTTTGACACCCCTCCTCTGGGATACACTGTTGGCTCAGGACCTTCCAGTTGTACAGTGGACCCTTGTATAACAAACAGCTTGTATAACATAAAATTTGTACAACATAAAAATTCTGGAGATAGGGGACATTTGCTTAACATAATCGCCTATGGGGAGAATCCGTACAACATAAAAATAGGATTACTCTGTTTTCAATGCATTCCTATGGGAATTTGTATAAAGGAAAATTTGCTTAACATAATTTCATTTGGAACAAATTAATTCCTTTATACAAGGTACCACTGTATATCTTTCTCCCTCTGATGTTCTGTCTTTTCCCTTTTCTCCCACTAAGAAGAAGGTTTCTCAAAGCCCTTTTAAGCCAGAGGTCCCCAACCTTTTTTTTTTTTTTTGGTTTCTCACTGTGCAGGTTTTTTTTCTTATGTGTGCATGTCAGTGCGATTCCCCTCCCTGTGCTGGTTCTGTTGCAACCAAGAAAAACCTGTAGTGACAGGTGCGAGGGGGAGGAAAAGCCCACGTGGAGCAGGGAGAAGTGTGGGCACCCACTCAGGCATGTGTCTTAGAGGGAACCTTGCCTTGTTGCCTTATCAGTGCTGTGCTGTGTGGCCCCATTCCTCACAGTCCTCCAACTGTCATCATCATTTCCCACCCACTTGGGATGGCTTACAACAATCACAAGAACAATAAATGGCAACATAAGCAAATAAAAATTAAAAAGTCACATGAAATAAAATTATAAAACATAATATCAAATAAGAATGACAAAACCATAAATATAAAAGTGATGCATCTTCCAGAACAGCAGCAACAATAATTACAAAAAGTTTAAGACAGTGGGGTGGAGGTAGTTTAAGCTGATTGGTAGCTTATGATGTAAGTGGTTCTGGAAAGGCCTGCTGGAAAACACACATTTGAATGATCTTTTAAAGAATTCCATGCAGAGGGCAAGATGGATCTTGGGCAGCAAATCATTCCGTAGAGATGAAGTAATTACCAAGAAGGCACAGGATCACGTCTTCTCCTTTCCCACTTCCCTTGGGGAAGTCCCAGACTGTTTAGGGTTTTACATGTGAGAATCATAACCTTGAAACTAGTGCAGAAGTGTGCAGCCAACCAATGAAGAATGGCCAGAGCGGGGAGATACGGTTGCTTTGTCTCAACCCTGTCAACAATCTGCCCACCACATTCTGAACCTGCTGAAGCTTCAGCACCAGCCTTAAGGTAGCCCCATGTAGAGGCTGTTACATTACTTGAGTCTTGAGACTGCCAGCGCATGAACCAAGGTGGTGAGGCCCCTAATTTCCAGGAAGGGATGCAGCTGGGCATTTTGTCTGAGATGAAAATAGGTGCACCAGACCACAGACACAACCAGAGATTCTGTGGAAAGTGCTGGGTCCAGGGCAACGTCCAAGCTGCGAACCTGATCCACAGTGGAAAAAGTCAGCCAAGAGGAGAGGGATGTTCCCAATCTGCAGACACCCAGAGCCCCACACGGAGGAGCTCTGTCTTGCCTGGGTTCAGCCTCTGCCTATTCTCCCTCATCCGTTCCAGCACTGCCCCAAGGCAGCATTCAGGGCATGGGAGGGCATCATCTGTAGAAGGAGAGATAGATAGATAGATAGATAGAGAGAGAGATGCTTGTCATCAGCTTATTGATGAGACAAAGCTCCAAATCCCCAAATGACCCCGCCAAGCAGTCTCATGTATAAGTTAAATAGCATTGGGGAGATTATTAACCCTTAAGGAACTCCATAATTAAGAGCCCAAGGGGTGGAGGTCATCTTGACAAGATGAACACTCTGGGGACAATGCTCCAAAAAGGAGGGGAACTGAGCCAGAACCAAGCCACCAACCACCAACCCAGCGAGCCTTTCCAAGCGGACACTGTGGTTGAGGGTACAGAAGGCTGCTTGAGATATTGAAAAGGATTACTAGGAACATATTGCCCCTATTGGCCACCCTTAGCAGGCCATTATGCAGAGTGAGAAATGTTGTGTTCATGTCGTGACACAGTCTGAAAGCAAACTACATTGGATCGAAGGACTGGAATGGATTGAGGGCAAGAGTAAGATAACTAACTATCCCCATCCTGTCAGATTATCTTACTTTTTTTGCTCTTTTCTTAGTCTTCTGATTTGCATCCTCGCATCTAATCCCTCCTTTTCATCCTCTTCTCTCCCCACTCCCCTCTCCCTCTCCTGTCACTAGATTGGGTCCACTCCCCCTACCATTTCTCTGCTCTTTCCTCCTTTAAATCTCCCACTCTTGCCTTCATCTTTGCCATCACTGGCAATAAGGTGTCTACAATGCCAAACCCTTGACGAATGGGATGGCTCACAAGTCTGAGGGCTGATCGTCACAGGGACTGACGTAGAACCAGTGGGTGAAAATTTTAGCAAAGCAGTTTATACCTGAATGTTTGGAGAACTAGCATAATGAGATGAGTTAGACTACTCTAGGAGATGGCAAGCTTTTGTTTCCTCAAGTTGGTTAAACAGACTGGCCAGCCACTTGAAAGGGATGTTGTAATTATTCTTCATGTGCCATGTCTTCGTAGAATGTTGGCGATCAGTAGCCTGAACTGGTTTCTGTCTCTAAAGCTATTCTAAACATCACCTATGTTCACTGTGGACCATCGGCTTTAAGTTCTTAAGCCAGAATGTTCTTCTATGCCCCGGGCCATGCTTCCCATCTATTTTTCCTTGAAGGATAACCTGCAGCAGATGATATTTCTTAGTGTGCATTATGTGTCCAAAATATTGCAATTTTCTGCAGCAGATGATATTTCTTATTGTGCATTATGTGTCCGAAATATTGCAATTTTCATCTCTTTACAGTATTGAGGATTTCTAGCTTTTTATTCATGTGCTGTGATACAGCCACATTAGTGACTTTAGCTGTCCAAGGTATCTTCAGAATTTGTCTGATGTTGAAATTGCATCCTTTATTAAAGAGCTTTCTTTGGGAGTGGTTATTTTGGTTGATCTCAAGATAAATTTGAAGTCTTAAGTTGAGTCTGAAGGAGAGGTTTGTAATGTCAAATGAATTACTGTACCCACATTTATCTTACAAATGAAACGTAACATATCAGGAGCCTAATTATCTCTCTACCATTTTCACTCATTTGCTAATAACGGGGCATTCCTCATGTCATCCCCAAATATAAGATTAATTACAACCAACATGCCCTTTAATTTTCATCCCTGCTGAGTAGGGCCTCTTCTGTGCGCATTCTAGCAACCCCCCCCCCCCGTTCCATTGCAATCAGAAGAAAAATTGTCACAATGTGTGCATTGAGGCTGGACTTGCTTTCCTTAATGAGTCCTTATTCCAAAACATGTTGCCCTTTAAAGAAAAAATAGGCACTGGCATTTCACCTTGGAAACCTGTGGGATTGTTGAAGCAATAGAATGCTAAATCTGTCTTTGACTAGGAAACTGGGGGGCTGAACCTAAGTGAATCTACCACTGCCTAAGCCACAGTAAGACGCCTGCATTTCTCCATGGGGGCTAGTGATTAAACAAAGCCATGAAGAATTGACTTGCTGTTTGGATAAGAAGGTTAGAAGGCCTGAGGAATGTGGGAGTTTTCAGAGATACAGTACATTGCTGTTTTGAAAGCAGTTTGTATACTGTGAATGGAATTGGTTATTATGTAGCCATTTCGTCTCTATGTCCCTGTGTAGACTACAAGGCACTAATAATCTTTAAAGGACAAATCTAGAAGGATTCGAAAATTGCATGGGTTGATACAGAGAACTGCTGAAGTACTGACTGCTGGTAGTGATTAACTCCTATCATAGTTCTGTGTACGTTGCACATTCCTGATCCCATTTCCCCTCCCCCTGGTTTCCTCATCCCGCTTTGAACTAGAAGCTTTCTACTTCCTGTATAAATTTACGGCACACTTTTGGCTTGAATTGACTTTTTGCTTTGCTTGTTACAATTGCAAGTTTTGTGTCCATTCCTTATGTCTTGGCTGTTCTCTCTGTACCTACAGGTCATGGATCTCTTTCCATCTTCTCTGATTTATTGCAGAAACCCAATGGAAATGCTGGGCCTCGAGGACTAAGAAAGTCCCAAATCCTGTTGAACAAACAAGTGCGCCTAGTTTAAGGTGGGTATCCATAAATTCTTGTTTATGTATTTGAGGATTTTTCTAAGATCTCACTGTTTGGATAGCTGAACAGTTAGCAAGCTTTCTTTTGAGGATGGGACTTTTGCATGATTTCATTCCTCTGTGATACTTTATGCCCCTGGTCTTTACTGTGAAGCATGTGAGGCATTTCCTTTTTCTGAATAACTGGGAGGAATATTTGCCTATGCCCTTGAAATCTGCATCTGAGAGTAATTGTGCTCTAAGTGAAGGGTAGTAGTTCTTTTGATGCGGCATATAGGGTCGTATTTCATTCCAATTGTTCCAATATGATCTGTACATGTTAAATTAAATCTTAACTGCATTACCAATAAGTCTTTTTCCACATCGCAAAAAGCAGGTATAGTATGTCAGAAATTGGCGTCCTCGCATATTCAGTTCTGAAATGTACAAGAAGGCTTGACTAACGTGCTATGGTGCAAGATGGGGTATGCAACATAGTTAACATGCAGCTTATCGGGGTGCCAAATGATGACCTCTGTTGGGGTGGGGGGGGGGTGCTGCGGCTTCTCCAGAGGCTGGAATCCCCAGCCTTAATTTATTTTTAGGCCCACAGAGGCCAGGGTTGCCAGGCTCCTGCCTCAATGGTCTTGGGGGGGGGAGCCAGGCAAAGGCCAGAATCCCCAGGCTTGATTTATTTTTTGGGCCTGCAGAGGCCCAGGTCCCCAGCCCCGGTCCCTCACACATTCTCAGCCACCAAATATGGCCCTCGTTAAAAAATGTTTGGACACCCTTGAACTAGACTCATAGCTCCTTAAGGGTCAGTGGTATGGGAAGAACAGGACAGATAAGCTGGAGCAGATGAGGTTGAAGGAGGACATAGATGAACTTGTCTCAACATTATTTCTTTTTCTTTTATTTGTAAAATGCCCCCTTTCCATTTTAAGGGCTTCTAGTTACAGTAATATGTATGAAAAATTATCACAGAAAATTTCTTGAATTGCAGCTGGACTTTGTTCTTCCAAGCTCATTGTTAGTGCTATTTGCACATACCTTAAGAACATACAGTGTGTATTTATATTTGCAGGTGGATGCTTAGATATAAATGAGCAAGAAAAGTTATTTAGTAGATAACAGCTTCTGTTTGTGTGGGTATCTGCAATATCAGGGTTTACTTTCCAGTAAGTACACCCTGGGTATTGTCCCCAAGCAGAGCTGCTGCTGAGGAGATCCTAAGAAAAGGAGCAAGTTAGCACTGGTAAGTTTCTGGGGTGTTTGCAGTTGGAGTAGAGGTGCTTTACAGGCCCACGTGCTGATAGATTTTGAATAAACAACAAAGGAAAATAGTCTTACTAGATAGAAAGGTAGTAAAAGTGTACATTTTTGAAACCCAGAATATTGCACTCATTAAAATGGATTCGGAGGGAGCAGATGTAGTTACCTGCAACACTTGTGCCCTGTTTGTCATCTTTCCAAAGCACGTGGAGAGCTACACTTGCAGCAGGTGCAAGCTGGTCGCTCTACTAAAAGAGAAGGTCCAGCAGCTAGAGGCCCGCATATCTAACCAGAAACAAATCAAGGAGCTTGAGCTGTTCTTGGACAGAGCGGAGCAGACTATCCTGGACAAAGAAGAGACAGGGCACACTTCTGAGGAAGGAGTCACTTCACTAACTCAGGAGGTAGATGTGTGGAAGAATGTGACTCAAAGAAGTAGAAGGCCAAGCGATCGCTCTGAGAGTCTCAAATTACATGATCAATATGAGGCTTTTCCCCTCATCACACCACATGAGGAATGCACATAGGAACAACTGGTTCCACATGAGGATCTCTGTCTCATCACACTTGATGAGATTCAGGAAGACAAACAACAGGAACAAAATGAAGACCTCCCCTTAATATTGTCAATCGGGTGCATGTAAATGAGCAGGCTGCAGGAGAGAGGCTCCTTGCACTAGGTGATTCAATTATTAGAAATACAGAGGGATGGATTTGTGATGCACATGATGACAGTATGGTGACTTGCCTGCCAGGTGCAGAGTTTGCAGACATCATGAGAAATCTAGATAGTTTGTTAGAGAGAACTGGGAAGGGGCCAGTGGTCATGGTACACGTTGGTATCAATGATGTCGGGAAGGCCAAGCGGTCAGTCCTGGAAGCCATATTCAGGTTGTTAGGAAGAAGATTGAAGTCCCGTACTGCCAAGGTAGCATTTTCAGAAGTGCTGCCTGTTCCTCGTGCAGGGACCCACCAGGCAGGCAGAGCTCAGAAGCCTCAATGCGTGGATGAGGTGATGGTGTCAAGAGGAGAGCTTCAGATTTGTCAGGAACTGGAGAAAATTTTGGGACAAGCCAAACCTGTACAGGAGGGACGGGTTGCACTTGAACCATGATGGCACCAGATCGCTGGCACTCAACATCCAAAAGGCTGCAGAGCAGCTTTTAAACTGATAACTGGGGAAAGTCGGTTTGGAACACCTCATCCCCGTGGAACGAGGTTGGAGAGGGTAGAGAACCACAAAGTGATGACATAGTATGTATTTGCACTGGGAGAATAATGGGATGTAGTAGTTTGTCTACTGGAATTAAAAACTGTTGGGGGGAGAGAACAAAGCAGCAGCCGTTGTGGGGGACCCTCTGTACAGGTGCTTCTATGCAAATGCTCAAAGCCACCGAGCAAAGATGGGAGAACTTGAACATTTGGCAGCTAGGGATAACATTGATATAATAGCCATAACAGAAACCTGGTGGAATGTGGAGAACCAGTGGGATACAGCAATCCCAGGCTATAAACTCTATAGAAGGGATAGAGGGGGGCGGGTTGGAGGGGGAATGGCCATCTATGTCAAAGAAGGGGTAAAATCCAGCAGAATGGAGATTGACGGTGGGTCTGACTCCACCGTAGAATCCAGGTCCAAGGAGCGGTGTGATAGTGGGGGTGTGCTATCGTCCACCAGATCAAAAACTTGAGGGGGACCTTGAAATGAGACAAATCATGGAGGTGTCTAAGAGGGACAGGATAGTAATCATGGGGGACTTCAATTATCCCCACATTGACTGGGCCTATGCGAGCTCGGGGCAAAAAAGAGAAACCTGGTTTTTCGACATGCTGAATGACTGTGTCTTAGAGCTACTTATCATGGAGCCCACCCGAGAACAGGCAACTCTGGGTCTAATACTGTGTGATACTCAGGACCTGGTCATGGATGTGAATGTCACTGAGCCTCTGGGGAACAGTGTCCATGCTGCAATCTCCTTTGCCATGCATGTCGGGGGAAGAGTGTCAAGCAAATCAGACACAAAAACCCTTGATTTCTGAAGGGCGGACTTTCCTCAGATGAGGAAACTATTTAGAAAGAAATTGAAAGAGAAGGTAAAAAGAATCCAATCTCTCCAGAGTGCATGGAGCCTGTTTAAAACAACGGTAGTAGAGGCCCAGTGGAAGTGCATGCCACAAAGAAAGAAGAGTTCATCTAAGTCCAAGAGGGCGCCGGCATGGTTAACGAGTGGAGTTAGAGAGGTTCTAAAGTGCAAGAAGAGAGAGGTCTTTCCGTAAATGGAAATCCTCTCCCAATGAGGAAAATAAAAAGGAACACAAGCTCTTGCAAAAGAAACGTAAGAAGATGATAAGAGAGGTAAAGAAAGACTTTGAGGAACGTATGGCTCGCAACGTAAAGGGAAATAATAAAAGCTTCTTTAAATATGTTAGAAGTAGAAAATCTGCCAGAGAACCAGTTGGGACTCTGGATGGTGAGGTTGGAAAAGGGGAGGTAAAGGAGGACTTGGAAATTGCAGAGAAATTAAATGAGTTCTTTGCATCTGTCTTCACGACAGAAGACCTTGGGCAGATTCCGCTGCCCGAATGACCCCTCTTGACTAAAGAATTAAATCAAATACAGGTTAAAAGAGAGGATGTTTTAGGTTTAATTGATAAATTGAAGATCAACAAGTCACTGAGCCCGGATGGCATCCACCCAAGGGTTATTAAGGAACTGAGAAATTATATTGCAGATCTCTTAAGTATAATATGCAACTTGTCTCTTAAAATGGCCACAATGCTGGAGGACTGGAGGATAGCAAATGTTATTCCAATTTTTTAAAAATGTGAATTTGGGTGAACCCGTGTATATTGTCTATCTTGATTTTCAGAAGGCTTTTGACATGGTCCCTCACCAAAGCTGAGAGAATTGCACAGTCAGGGGATAAGAGGGCAGGTCCTCCTATGGATTGAGAACTGGTTATGATTCTGGAAACAAAGAGTAGGTGTCAATGGGCAATTTTTACAATGGAGAGAGGTGAAAAGTGGTGTGCCCCATTATCTGTCCTGGGACCAGTGCTTTTCAATCTGTTGATAAATGACATGGAGACAGGGATAAGCAGTGAGGTGGGCAAGTTTGTGGATGACACGAAACTTTTCTGTGCTGTAAAAACCAGAGGAGATTGTGAAGAGCTCCAGAAGGATCTCTCCAAACTGGTGGAATGGACTGCGAAATGGTAAATGTGTTTCAATGTAGAAAAATGTAAAGTAATGCATATTGGGTCAAATAATCAAAACTTTATACAGTGGTACCTTGTATAAAGGAATTAATTCGTTCCAAATGAAATTATGTTAAGCAAATGATTGAAAATGGAGTAATCCCATTTTTATGTTGTACGGATTCTCCCTATAGGCAATTATGTTAAGCAAATTTTCCTTTATACAAATTCCCATAGGAATGCATTGAAAATGGAGTAATCCCATTTTTATGTTGTACGGATTCTCCCTATAGGCAATTATGTTAAGCAAATTTCCCCTATCTCTGGAATTTTTATGTTGTACAGATTTTATGTTATACAAGCTGTTTGTTATACGAGGGTCCACTGTATTTCAACTCATGGGCTCTGAGCTATCTGTGATGGAACAGGAAAGAGATCTTGGTGTGTTGGGTAGATGTTGGTGTGTTGGTGGACAGCTCAATGAAGGTGTCTACCCAATGTGTGGCAGCAGTGAAGAAGGCCAATTCCATGCTAGGGATTATCAAAAAGGGGATTGAAAATAAAACAGCCAACATTATAATGCCGTTGTACAAAATGATAGTAAGGCCGCACCTGGAGTATTATGTACAATTATGGTCACCACATCTCAAAAAAAGATATAGTGGAACTGGAAAAGGTGCAGAAGAGAGTGACTAAAATGATTACTGGGCTGGGGGACCTCCCTTATGAGGAAAGGCTAAAATATTTGGGGCTCTTTAGTCTGGAAAAAAGGCACTTGAGGGGGATATGATTGAGACGTACAAAATAATGTAGGTCATGAGTAAATTGGATAGAGGTACACTGTTCTTCCTCTCACAGAATACCAGAATTAGGGGACATAAATTAAAACTGAGGGCTGGGATAGTGAGAACAGGCAAAATAATTTTTTTCTTAACCTAGCATGTTGTTAGTCTGTGGAACTCCCTGCCACGGGATGTGGTGATGGCATCTGGCCTGGATGCCTTCAAAAGGGGATTGGACAGATTCCTGGAGGAAAAGTCCATCACAGGTTACAAACCATGATGGAGATGTGTAATCTCCAGGCTTAAAAGTGGGGTACTTCAAGGGCCAGATGCAGGGAAGTGGTATCAGGAGATAGATATCTAGTCTCATGCGCTCCCAGACACATGTGGTGGGGCCACTGTGAGATACAGGAAGCTGGACTAGATGGGCCTTTGGCCTGACCCAGCGTGGCTCTTCTTATGTTCTTAGGTTATCATTATTTACAATAATGTCATGTTTGGCAGGGTGAGAGTAACTATTCATTTGGGTATAATTGCTTCCTGGTTGTTATTTGATTATACTGTGTTATTCTTGCTTTAAACTCAGACAATTCTACACTGCTGTCTGAAAAAAAGTTCCCTGCTTCAGTTTGCATTGTGGCACCATGCTTTCCATCTAATGAATCACAAGTTCATTGTAAGGAAGAAACCTCATAAAGCCCATAAGAATACTTATCAGAACATTCTAAGTATATGGTGCTTTATAATATGAAAATAGGACACATCATCTGGTTAGTATAGTTTAGAGGTGACCAAGATAACAGCAGAAGAAACTGGAAATATGCAACAAAACTGAATAAAGAGTTGTTTATATAGTGGGAGGTTAGAGATAAAGAAGTGTTTTGCATCATTAGTCAAAGGGGAGAGAAAAGGCTTAAACAATAGCCTGTTTCATCTCAGAAATTCAGAGACAGTAATAATGAACTCAGATGTAAGACTGGGAAGTTTATACTTGTGTAATGGGGAGGTGGAGAATATGTCTTTAGATTTCAGGCATTTATTTTATTTGCTTTATAGAAGATGGCAAATTTTTGTGAATGAGTATCATTCTGTACTATGGAGAAAGAAAGGGGAATGATGTTAGGATGCTTCTGTTTTTATAAATGTTTATATTAAAAACACAGTGACTAATTATGGAACCTCTTTGGATGGATTAAAATGCATCATTTTCTTTAAACAATTAATGTGAGCAGCTAGGCATGACAACTGTACATTTATCTTCTTCTGCTCCCAACAGGTCACCCACCGTTCCCTCTTTTCCCTCGTTGCCACCTTTCCAAGGCAGCGTCACCATGGACAGATGATCGTGGCCTTGCCCCCGCCATGCTGCAGGTGCGTGGCCGCTACCTGCTGCTCTTCCTGGGAGTGCAGCTGGTGGTGATGGCACTGCTGTACCGCGAGGGCTATCGAAAGCGTGTCGCCTATTTCCTAGGCATTTTCTACAAGGGAAACACGTTGACAATGCTGGGTATTCTACACAATGCCTCCCTGGCAGGGGATGTCTATGCCAACCTCAGCCTGATCGCCCGGCCGCCGTTGCCCCTGGAGGACCTTCCATACTGTCCTGACATCTCTCCTTTCCTTGGTAAGAGAGCCATGGCTCGGGTATTTTCAGTCCTGCTGGTGTTTGTTTCAAGACTTCAGTGGTGTTGGCTGATGCAGTTCTTCAGAAGTCGAGACACAACATCTGTCAAGTATCCTTCTCTTTAACCAGTCAGTGGTGTAGAAGGTGACCCAAGGTTTTCATCAGTTAAATTCGTGGGAGGAGGTAATCATGAAAAGGTGGCATAAACTCTGAGAAAGCTTTTGGAGTTCTTCTGTTTCTTGATTTGCTATTCTTTGATCGGGGTTTGATATAACTGGAGAGCTCGCACCAGCTTTACATTTCTAGCTAGCCTGATGAAAGAGCATTCTGTTTCTGCAGTTGTATCACAGGAGTTCTGATTGGTCGGTAGAAATGTAGATGATAATGGGAAAACATTTGGGATTTGGATGTACCCCTGCAACTGAGTTTGATTAAAATGCTAAGTAGACTGTGAATTAACACAACTAGTTCTCTGTGCCTCACCTCCATTTTTCCTATCATAGTTACTGAATATGTTTTAACATATTCACTTGACATGATGATCAGAAATAAGAGAGAAAGCAAATAAAGAATACTGGGGGGAAATGAGGAAATTAATCATGACTTGTTTTAGCTTACAGTGAAAATGTTTTTTGAGTTCTCTCTGTATGGCACACTACCAGTTGTCCTGATACGGTAAAAAAAAGTTTGATGGATGGACCTATTTTCATTCATCTACAGGAGGCCCCATACGAGTGACCTTCCCCCAAGGGCTGTCCATGGAAGATATTATCCGGAAGAATCCCTACGTGAGCAAAGGGGGGCATTACCGTCCCCCCGATTGTGATGCCCTCCACAAAACCGCTGTCATTATTCCCCACCGCAACAGGGAGCAGCACCTCAAGTACCTGCTGTACTACCTTCATCCCTTCCTGCAGCGGCAGCAGCTCAGCTATGGCATATATATCATCCACCAGGTACATTTCCCTAACACTTTATGAGACAGGAGACTTGAGCAACTGGGAACAACTCCTGTACTGCTGCACAGTTCTAGGAAGGAGCCACATATTGTCATTACACTGTGAGTTTTTTTGTTTTTGTTTTTGTTTTTGTTTTTAAGGGACAAGAGGAAGAGAGTGCAGATGGCCCAGCCCTAGTTTTCTATGATATTTCTCAGTCTCTGTATTTACGTGTGGTTTTAATTCTGCTAGGAGAATAAGGTGCAGAGGCAATAGTCCCAGCTCCCAACTTTATTTATTGACAGTTCTTGTGTCCCATCAAGTCTCTTCTAATTTATAAAAATCCTGTGACTTTCTGACCTCTGAAGAATCCTGTTGTTAAAAGGTCTGCTTCGATCTTGCAGATGAAATGTGGCCAAGCAAGGTGCTTATTTTTTGTATTCAGTAAAAGAGGGCAATCGGTAGTTCTTCAATTTTTGCAATAGCAGACACAGAGCAGTTGTTCCGTCCAAGTATTTCAGTGAGTCCTATCTTTATGGTGCCATCAGCTCTTGGGAGGTGGCAAGGAGCTGACCACAATGCAAGGCATCCCAGAGACTGTGTTACAGAAGGGCAGATAGATTTGGGTATCGTAAGTGAGAGAGTGGCCAGCATCCATTGGCTCAAAATTCCTAATTTGGAGGAGATGAACTGGGGAATCTTAGTTGTGGAAGAAGAACATCTTACTCCTGGAATTTGCCACACTGGAAAGTCCACCATGAGCAGATTGGAAACATGAGGAAGAAAGGAGATGCAAAAGAGGAGGGGTGCTATTTTGCTTTGTGTGATCTACCCCAGACATGAATATCTGTCATGCTGGTGATCACCATAGTTGGAAAATGCAGTTGGATTTTAGATTTGACTGTTAGGTCTTAGATTTAGGTATTGCACTCGCAACTGAGTTCAGGCAGAATGACCCCTGTATAAGGAAAATGTTGTCAAAGATGTAGCTGTGTTAGTCTCTTACAGAGAAAGCAACAAAGAATCCTAAGACACCTTTAGTACTAACAGGTTTCATTTGGTTTCATTTCATTTGAGCTTTCATGGACCATAGCCCACTTTATCAGAGTCAAAGCATGCAGCTTTTAACAGATGGGTAATTTATAGAGAGATGGGAAGGGTAGGAAAATGAAATGTAATAAAATGGAAGACTGCCAGCATGGTATAGTCTAGTGGTGGCAAACCTTCAGCACTCCAGATGTTTTGGACCACAACTCCCACAGTCCTTTGTCATTGGCAATACAGGCTTGGAATTCTGGGAGTTGTGGTCCAAAACATTTGCCACCACTGGTATAGTCATTGATTGACTATCATCATGTTGGACATCTGGGATTTCCATTATATTTTATAGAATCATAGAGTTGGAAGAGACCTCAAGGGCCATCTATTCCAACCCCCTGCCATGCAGGAACCCCCACCACAGGACTTCCAACATATGGCTGTCCAGCCTCTGGTTAAAACTCTCCAAAGAAGCAGACTCCACCACCCTCCGTGGCAGCATATTTCACTGCTGAACAGCAATGTCATTCAGTTCTGCCTAATGTTAAGATTTGTTAAAAATGAATCCCTTTTCCTTTTGTTTGAAACCATTGCCCTGAGTCCTAGTCTCTGAAGCCATGGAAAACAAGCCAGTCCCCTCTTCAATGTGACATCCTTTCAAATATTTAAACATAGCTATCATATCCCCTCTCAGCCTTGTTTTTGTAAGGCTAAACATTCCCAGCTCCCTAAGCCGCCCCTCGTAAGACATTTCTTCCAGACCCTCAACCATCTTGGTCACCCTCCTCTGGACCTGTTCAAGATTGCCAACATCCTTTTTAAATTGAGGCGCACAGAACTGGACACAGTACTCCAGATGGGGTCTGACCAGAGCAGAATAGAGTTGTACTATCACTTCCCTTGATCTAGACACTATGCTTCTGTTGATGCAAGCAAGAATCGCATTGGCTTTCTTGGCCGCCGCATTGCACTGCTGACTCATGTTCAATTTGTGGTCCACCAAGACTCCCAGATCCCTTTCACAGGTACTATTTTCCAGCCAGGTATCTCCTATCCTATATCTGGGCAATTCATTATTTCTACCTAGATGCAGCACCCTTCATTTCTCTCTGTTGAAACCCATTCCGTTAGCTTTGGCCCAGCACTCTAATCTGTCAAGGTCATTGTGGATTTTCATCCTCTCTAGGGAATTAGCAACCCCTTCCAATTTTGTATTATCTGCAAATTTGATCAGCCTACTCTCTATTCCTTCCTCCAAGTGATTAATAAAGATATTGAATAGCACCTTTCCTGCAAGAGAATTTGGCACTCCCAGATGCTGCACCTAGGGGGGTAGATGTTCCCCTTTGTCCCCCTAGCTACGCCACTGGGAGTGGAACGTGAAACCCAATCCTCCACTTCAGATACCACTTTACAACAGCACTCCGGCTTCCTGCGTTAGCCAAGACAGATATGCCTGGTGAAAATCATGGTGCCAAGAACTTTACATCTAAGATTAACTAACCTCCTGGCAAACTACATCTTGCCATGTTTGGACTTTTGCTGCGTGTTTTTGTAGAAGTGGATATTATCCACAAAATCTTGCAATGGTTTTTTTATTTTTTATTGGTGGCCTATAAAGGTATCACCTCTAGCCTAGTCTTGCATTTGTATTTTATATTGGCCACGCAGGTCTCTTTTTATTTCAATTGGGTTTTTAAGGTATTTAAGGAGTGGTTTCATCAGAGCCAGCCCCGTGGACATTTTCATGGCTGAGCAGAGATTTGAGCTTAGCTCTCCTAAGTCCTAGTTTATCACTCTGTGTACAGTGGGTTTCACCGGAGACTGTAGTTACACACTGTGCATCTGAAGAAGCAAGCCACCATGTATGAAGGCTGTGACAACCACCACCACCCCAGCCCAAATCGCGACCTTCTTAATGGTGCCACAGGAGAGAGCAGCTCTGTAGGGAAACATAATGTCGGATGTATATACCTGTGTATGCATTTATCTGATGTAAGCTTTGCCCATCTTTCTCAGGCTGAGAACTACACTTTTAACCGAGCCAAACTCTTGAATGTGGGCTTCAAGGAAGCTATGAAAGACGAGGACTGGGACTGTATATTCTTCCATGATGTGGACCTCATCCCTGAGGACGACCGCAACTTGTACACCTGTGACCGATTTCCTAAGCATGTGGCAGTGGCCATGGACAAGTTTAGTTACAAGTAAGCTTATTAACTGTGATGGGGAATGGGTTCCATCAAAGGGTTCCCTGGGATTTGCATGAAGGCACAAGTTTGGTCAAAGGTAGCCTCCGAAGGAACTCATTCCCCCATACACCTTCATGAGTCACAGGGAATCCTTGAGATTCCTATGGTGCAGCAAGGTACTTTTTCAGTCATTTTAAGATGTGGCATGGGAATGACATGGAGGCAAGAGGGCCACTCTACCTTTGGCCACTCTGAGGGGTCCTGAGGATTTTCCCACCAAATTATGGGACAGAGTTCCTTAATTCTGAAGATCCCAGAATCACCAAGATCAACCACCCAAAGTGACCTCGCTGCCAGATGGGTAGTATAAGAATCCAATAAATAAAATAATAATAATAATAATAAATAATTTAATTCTTTCCCTTAACTTCCTTCTTCGCTAGCGCATTCCATTTAGTTGTGTACAAATTAATACCTGAATCTACTTTTCCTCTTTCTCCTAATACCCTTTCCCTCTGTATGGGGCATTTTTGATTCGCGTATGCCTTGCAGCTGGGATTCGACACTTCTTGAAAATCCTATAAGCACGGTGTTACTTAGAAGGCTTCCCAGTATATAACTGTTGTTACATATTTTGGCAGGCTTCCCTATAAGACCTACTTTGGAGGGGTTTCGGCACTCAGTCCAGAGCAATATATGAAGATGAATGGCTTCCCTAACAACTACTGGGGCTGGGGTGGTGAAGATGATGACATTGCAGTTCGGTAAGGATCTTCCAGGTAAACGTGGACCCGGGTTCTAGAAGAGCGGGCAGATCTATTTTTAGCCATAAAATACTGTCATTCAGATGGAGGCCATTGAAGTTTCAGTGCAAATAATGTAAGATGAGAATACAAATGGGACCCCATGAGTTCTGGCTTCTGGTATCTGTTTCTCGAAAGCAGGCATGTCCAAAGTCAGGCTCGGGGGCCAAATGCGGCCGTTTTTCAAATTCTCAGCAGCCCGCAGCTTCTTCTCCCCACCAGCTCAGCCTGTCACACATCCCCGCCAGCTGGCCCCTCCCCATACCGGATGGAGGCGTTAGCTTGCAGTTTTATGGTTTGCCTGCCCACCCTGCCTCTGTCCACCCACCCCAGCAGCCACCTGTCCAGCCTACCCACCCCCAGCTTCGTTCCTGCATTATCCTCCCCATCTCCTTGCATGTTATAGAGACTTGTCCAAAGTCCGGCCCGGGGGTCAATTGCGGCTGAATGTTCGGCCCCCACACATTTTCACCTCACCAAATCTAGCCCTCCTTTGCAAAAAGTTTGGACACCCCTGCTCTAAAGCTTGTCTCCAAGCATGGGAAATATTGAGAGGGAGGTTAGATTAGGGAAGAAGCCAGGGTGTTTGTCTTCTGTTCTTGGTGCTGGGCAAAAAATGTCATTGTTTGGTGGTGCTAAAACAACGCCTTCTATTGGTCGAAGGCCCTTCTGCATGCTTGCTGGACTCGACCGCTGTTGTAATGTCTGCCCTATTTCTTATAGGGTAGCACTGAGTGGAATGGTTATCTCTCGCCCATCTATTCAGTACGGCCGCTATCGTATGATCAAACATGGACATGACAAAGGAAATGAGCAGAACCCGAAGAGGTGAGTATTAGTGAGGACTATTTGGGGAAGAAAACTGGCTTAGCTAATCAGGTAAGCACACTTCTGTTTAAGACTAGGTGGTCAAATGCAGTTTTCTCTGTAGAGCACCACCCCTAATAATTTTATCCCTTGCATCTGCATTAACAGAACCCTCTGGGTCCTGGTGCGTAACAATGGAAGATGACACTGCAAACAAGTAGCACATAAGGAACTGTGTAACCTTTGCTTGTGGTGGTGAATAAAACCTCTAACACTGACTGAGCTGATGTGGCAGCAATGAATGTTAGGTTGCTAAACCATATGCGTTCACCTTCTTGGAAGGAAGGGACAATTCCCAATTTATAAATGTTGGGATATGATAAGGAACTAGGAAGAAGCCCCGAGATGTAGAGAATTGAAAGGTTATGGAGTCCAAAGTAATTAGAGCTAGACAGGCCCTTGGCTTTTCTACTGTGAGCCTTCCTTGATCCTTGTATATTGTTCGTGTGGCAGATCTTGCTGATGCACTGGTGTTGTGCAAAATTACCTGAAATCAATGTACAGACAGCTTGGCTGGCAAGTTCAAACCAATACATGAAATATGAGCCTACAGTAGCACCCAGTGTGGCTTGATCCTGATCAGCTCATTGAACTGTAATCCAAAACAATCCACATTGTAGAAATCTCGGGCCAAGTTTTTCTTTACATCACTGGCACCTTGCTCCAGAATGTCCAGGCTGTCTTCCTTCTATCTGGGGAGAAAACTGGTAGTCTTGCCCTAGTCCTCTTAGCTAATCTTTTGTCCTTAGCTCAACTTTGTCCTTGTATTTATTAACCTCTAATCCATGTTCTTTAAGCCATGACCAATGGCACTTTTCTTTGTGTCATAAGAACATAAGAACATAAGAAGAGCCATGCTGGATCAGGCCAAAGGCCCATCTAGTCCAGCTTCCTGTATCTCACAGCGGCCCCACCAGATGCGTTTGGGAGCGCATGAGACTAGATATCTGTCTCCTGATACCACTCCCCTGCATCTGGCCCTTGAAGTACCCTGGTTTAAAGCCTAGAGATTACACATCTCCATCATGGTTTGTAACCCGTGATGGACTTTTCCTCTAGGAATCTGTCCAATCCCCTTTTGAAGGCATCCAGGCCAGATGCCATCACCACATCCTGTGGCAGGGAGTTCCATAGACTTACAACACGCTGGGTGAAAAAATATTTTCTTTTGTCAGTTCTTACTCTCCCAGCACTCAATTTGAGTGTATGTCCCCTAGTTCTGGTATTTTGAGAGAGGGAGAAGAGCTTCCCTCTATCCACTTTACTCATACCCTGCATTATTTTGTATGTCTCAATCATATCCCCCCTCAAGCGCCTTTTTTCCAGACTAAAGAGGCCCAATTGTTTTAGCCTTTCTTCATAAGGGAGGTGCCCCAGCCCAGTAATCATTTTAGTCGCTCTCTTCTGCACCTTTTCCAGTTCCACTATGTCTTTCTTGAGATGCGGTGACCAGAATTGTACACAATACTCCAGGTGGGGCCTTACTATTGTTTTATATAACGGCATTATAATGTTGGCTGTTTTATTTTTCAATCCCCTTTTTGATAATCCCTAGCATGGAATTGGCCTTCTTCACTGCTGCTACACATTGGGGAGACACCTTCATGGAGCTGTCCACCAACACACCAAGGTCTCTTTCCTGATCCGTCACGGATAACTCAGAGCCCATGAGTTGATAGATGAAGTTTGGATTTTTTGCCCCAATATGCATTACTTTACATTTGGTTACATTAAAACGCATTTGCCATTTCTCAGCCCACTCCCCCAGTTTGGAGAGATCCTTCTGGAGCTCTTCACAATCTTCTCTGGTTTTTACCACATGGAAAAGTTTTGTGTCATCTGCAAACTTGGCCACCTCACTGTTTATCCCTGTCTCCAGGTCATTTATGAACAGATTGAAAAGCACCGGTCCCAGGACCGAGCCCTGGGGCACACCGCTTTTCACTTCTCTCCATTGTGAAAATTTCCCATTGACACCTACTCTTTGTTTCCGGGATCTCAACCAGTTCTCAATCCATAAGAGGACCTGCCCTCTTATCCCCTGACTATGCAATTTTCTCAGCAGCCTTTGGTGAGGGACTGTGTCAAAAGCCTTTTGAAAATCCAGATAGACTATATCCACCGGTTCACCCAAATCCACGTGCCTGTTGACCTTTTCAAAAAATTCTAAAAGGTTTGTAAGACAAGATTTACCCTTACAGAAGCCATGCTGATTTTCTCTCAGCAAGGTTTGTTCTTTTATGTGTTTTAAGATGTTCTCTTGGATGAGGCCTTCCACCATCTTCCCTGGGACAGATGTAAGGCTAACCGGCCTGTAGTTTCCTGGGTCCCCCCTCCTTCCTTTTTTAAAAATTGGTGTGACATCTGCTATCCTCCAGTCCTCCGGCACTGTGGCCGTTTTAAGAGACAAGTTGCATATAACCGTTAAGAGATCTGCAATTTCATTTCTCAGTTCCCTAATAACCCTTGGGTGGATGCCATCTGGGCCCGGTGACTTGTTAATCCTCAATTTATCAATTAGTCCTAAAACCTCCTCTCTTTTAACCTGTATTTGATTTAATTCTTTAGTCAAGAGGGGCGGCTCAGGCAGCGGAATCCGCTCAAGGTCCTCTGTCGTGAAGACAGACGCAAAGAACTCGTTCAATTTCTCTGCAATGTCCAAGTCCTCCTTAACCTCCCCTTTTCCTCCCTCACCATCCAGAGGCCCAATTGGTTCTCTGGCAGGTTTTCTACTTCTAACATATTTAAAGAAACTTTTATTATTACCCTTTATATTGCTAGCCATGCGTTCCTCAAAGTCTTTCTTTGCCTCCCTTATCATCTTTTTACATTTCTTTTGCCAGAGTTTGTGTTCCTTTTTATTTTCCTCATTTGGGGAGGATTTCCATTTACAGAAGGACCTCTCCTTGTGCTTTAGAGCCTCTCTAACTCCACTCGTTAACCATGCCGGTGTCCTCTTGGACTTAAATGAGCTCTTCTTTCTTTGTGGTATGCACTTGTGCTGGGCCTCTATTATTGTTGTTTTAAACAGGCTCCATGCACACTGAAGAGATTGGATTCTTCTAACCCTCCCCTTCAGTTTCTCTCTAACTAGTTTCCTCATCTGAGGGAAGTTTGCCCTTCGAAAATCAAGGGTTTTTATGTCTGATTTGGTTGACACTCTTCCTCCGACATGCATGGCAAAGGTAATTGCAGCATGGTCACTGTTCCCCAGAGGCTCAGTGACATTCACATCCCTGACGAGGTCCTGAGTATCACACAATATTAGATCTAGAGTTGCCTGTTCTCGGGTGGGCTCCATGACAAGTTGCTCTAAGGCACAGTCATTCAGCAAGTCGAGAAACCCAGTTTCTCTTTCTTGCCCAGAGCTCGCATTGGCCCAGTCAATGTGGGGATAATTAAAGTCCCCCATGATTACTATCCTATCCCTCTTAGCCACCTCCATGAATTCTCTCCTCATTTCAAGGTCCCCCTCAAGTTTTTGATCTGGTGGACGATAGAATACTCCAACTATCACATCACTCTTTGGACCTGGTAGTTTAACCCACAGTGATTCTATGGCGGAGTCAGACCCTCTGTCAATCTCCATTCTGCTGGATTTTATGCCTTCTTTGACATAGATGGCCACTCCTCCTCCAACCCGCCCCTCTCTATCCCTTCTATAGAGTTTATAGCCTGGGATTGCTGTGTCCCACTGGTTCTCCACATTCCACCAGGTTTCTGTTATGGCTATTATATCAATGTTATCCCTAGCTGCCAGATGTTCAAGTTCTCCCATCTTTGCTCGGAGGCTTCGAGCATTGGCGTAGAAGCACTTGTACAGTGGGTCCCGCAACAGCTGCTGCCTTGTTCTTCTCCCCCCACAGCTTTTATTTTCAGTAGACAAACTGTCACATTCCGCTATTCTGCCAGTGTTAATATTTGCTATGTCATCTCTATGTGATTCTCTACCCTCTCCAACCTCATTCCCCGAGGATGAGGTGTTCCGAACCGGATGCCACACAGCTCCTGTCGGCTTTCCCCCAGTTATCAGTTTAAAAGCTGCTCTGCTGCCTTTTTGAGGTTGAGTGCCAGCAATCTGGTCCCATCATGATTCAAGTGCAACCCATCCCTCCTGAACAGGTTTGGCTTGTCCCAAAATGTTCTCCAGTTCCTGACAAATCTAAAGCCCTCCTCTCGACACCATCGCCTCATCCACGCATTGAGGCTTCTGAGTTCTGCCTGCCTGGCGGGACCTGCACGAGGAACAGGTAGCACTTCTGAAAATGCTACCTTGGAAGCCCGGGACTTCAATCTTCTACCTAGCAACCTGAATTTGGCTTCCAAGACTGACCGCTTGGCCTTCCCGACATCGTTGGTACCGACATGTACCATGATCACTGGCTCCTTCCCAGTTCTCTCTAACAAGCTATCTATATTTCTGGTGATGTCTGCAACCTTTGCACCCGGCAGGCAAGTGACCATCCGGTTATCATGCTCCTCACAAATCCATCCCTCCGTATTTCTAATGATAGAATCCCCTAGCACAATGAGCTTCTCTCCTGCAGCCTGGTCATCAACGTGTCCCCTCCCACCGTGCCCCTCTTCCTGGTATTAAGGTATGAATTAATTCAAGAATATTAGTAGTTTTTAGATTATTTGCAGATAGTAAAGATGTAGATTTGTAAAACCCTTTTACTAATAATATGACTGTCTTCTTTTACTTAGCGTTGTGTTGCATCCCCCCAAAAGCCCCACAGTTTTGTTAGAAATTTAATATAAAAAGTATGTCTCCTAAGTTACAAATACTGGAAGCGACGCTATTCTTGATAATAGAAAAACCTGAGTTCTTGAATAAAATCTTCCCTGTGACTTTCTCCTGCAGATTTAACTTGCTGGCTAAGACGAGGAGAACATGGAAGCAGGACGGTATGAATACGCTGGAGTACCAACTGCTTTCCAAAGAGTTACATCCCCTCTATACAAACATTACTGTCTTCATTGGCACTGAGAAGGGAATGCGTCGTCCCACGTGATGTACTCTTACAGAGCGCCCTGGGGACAGGAATCTTACCTTGCCACTGCTCTGGGACTGAGGAAACCAAAGAATTCGGAGGATATGCAGCCCTGAGCAGTAGGACTGTCAGGTGCAGACTGCAGGGTCCAGCAAGGTGTTAAAGGTGTGTTGCAGAGAGAGAATGGGAACTCTTTGCAAGATTCCCTCCCTCCCACCCACCCACTCACTTTTTTTTAAATCTTCGGGGTGTGGGTGAATCTGACCCCCTCAGCTGTGGGGGTGCCTTTTATATCTTGGTTGAAGAGGTGGCATAGTAGCTTGACCAGAGGAGTAGGACTGTTTTTTTTTTTTTTTGCAATCTAGATCTCCACAGCTGCTGTGCCATGGCTTGTCTTTCTTATTAAAGTGCAATTTATTTTAAAAAAAATCATGGCCATGTTGTCATTTTCTCTTGCATCAGAGCATAGGTAGCAATAGCAACTCTTGGGCGCCAGTTCTTCGGCTCAAGCTACATTTTTTGCTCACACAGGAGCTGAGACCTACTTAGTTGAAGAGCAAGAGAGGCTGAGTGACAGCCAGCGTTTTCTACCACTGATTGGTAAACAGTAGCACCAGAAGAGTTTCGTATCACCAAAGAAATCAGTTATCATTGAGGAATTTGTAGGCTGGTTAGGAGTGCCATGGAAGACATGGTGAAATGTAAGATTGCCCTCTGCTTCTGCTGTAGTGCATGGGCATTTGCTCTGAAAAGCTCTTTTCCATTCTGTTGTTGAAATCTTGCTGCAAAAGGGATTCTTGTGGATTTCTGCCCTTTGATTAGTAAGTTTTATTGTGCTTATTGAGATGTAGGAGCTCAGCTGATTCTCTGGGTGGGCAAATGGAAAGTGATCCCTTCCACAATAATGCATGTTTCTCAAGGAGCAGTGACCTCTCTGTTGTTCTAATCAGACTTCTATGAAGCTTGAGTTTTGTAATGCTGCAGGATTTGCAAAAAGCACAAATGGTAAGCACGAGTTACAGATATTTCAAATTGAAATTGTCTGAAGGAACTTGTAAAACCAAGTATAAATATTTAGCTCTCATGATTTCTCAGTTTGGAAATGCGTCCTTTCTCCTTGGAAGCCAAAGGGGGTCAACCACAGATCAGAAGATTTGTGAAGATAACTGTCATAGAGTTCCCCATCTGTTGCTGTTCATTGGCTACCCTGTCAGTCTTCAGTTGAACTTCCTAATTCCCCCAACAACAAAAATGATCTGTAGTGCAACACAGTCTGTGGCAGCTGTACATTTTGTAAATATTTGTAAGGTGTAGGGCAAATTAGTGGCACCTGTGGCAAGATAAAAGTGCCATTAACTGACTCATCATGTTAATTTGCCCACAACTTGAACTGTGAAGTAGTTGTACTAGAGTGCAGATGCAGACATAGTAAGAGTTTTTGTTTTAAAAATATTTTTAATGAAGAGACTAGTTTGAAGGAAGCTGAAGGGATTGTTGGGAACATCAAACCGAAGCCTTTGGGACAGAGATTTAGAAAAATCACAATAGAAATTTGTCTAGGATATACACTGCATATTATTACGTGGAAGGGGATACCAATGAGGCTAATGACCATAATCAAGGAAGCTAAGAAGCCTTTCTGCTAAGTGATAAATGAAAAGGTAGTAGGCTGTTGAAACATGACTAGCAAGTGCTACCTTCTTCCAAGGCATAACCCAAGAAACAGTAGGGATGTTACATTACAACTGAGAAGTGCATTAGCGAAGATGGGAAAATTGGAAAGAGCTGAATGAAGGGAGGCCGTTCAACATAACTGCTGTTTATGAATAGAACTTCCAGGGAAACATCTTGGAAAGTGAGACCAATATGGAAGATGAGGTGACATTGCAATGCACATTAATTTTTAAGACATTTCTAGGTCCAGATGAAAACCACACCAGAACTGAAACAAAGGATATGTTCTTCAAGTATTTTTTTTTTTTTTTTTTTAAAGTGTGGCTTAAAGAAGAATCAGCATGACTTCCTTGGAGAAAGGTCTTAGCTTGCCACCCTTTTGCAAATTCTTCTTGTGGATGGCATGGCAGCCAGTTATTCCACACTGCCTCCGCTGATTGCCAAATCCTTTTGAAAGATTCCTGATTGTTGATGGTGCCTTCCATGAGTTGGTGACGACTTTGAGCATCAGGAATGAGAACCAAGTGTCTACATTTCATAGAGCAGTGGATCCTAATCTTGGGCAATCCAGATGTTCTTGGACTGTAATTCCCAAAAGCCTCCACCACCAGATCTGCTGTTTCTGGGAATTGCAGTCCAGGAAAACCAGGGTTACCCAAGGTTGGGAACCACTATTACTAAAGAGTGGCATGAAGTGGATTCCCCCAGGATTTCTCCTAGCATGGATGGTTTTTAATCTCTTTATAACCGAAATGGATGGGGATGGTAAGTGAGATGACAACAAATTATTCAAGATAATCAAACACTAAGCAGAATGTAGAGCTTTAAACAATTATTTCTGGAATGACAAATGACGTTCAACTACAGAAAGTATGGATCCATTCTCTGTCAAGAAAACAATGATTTCATACAGTATAACGACTGCTGTTTAACTGGAAATCTTGGGCTTCTTATGGCTATACAAAGAAAGTATGAACCTTGAGCACCGATGATAAACAACTTCTAGGTAGGGACGAGGAAAGGGATTGAAAAATAAGACTGCCTGTGGTGAAATATCTTCACATATATCGACATTGTAGACATACTGGGGATCCTGGAGGACCATTGCCAGTTAGAATTAAATGGATTACTCTCAAATCAATACCAAGTAGCTTCTGGCTTTTTTTTTTAAAGGCAACTGGAGTGGTCTGTAGAAGTAGCTCAAGTTGATAAAATTAAGATAGGATTTTGAAGAACTGACCAGAATAGGGTCTTTTTTTCTCATAAGTGTGCGTGTGCGCACGGACACACACAGTCAATGTGGGAAGTATCATGCAAAGGGGATTTTCTACTTACATCTAGCAGCCCTCCCTTATTGTAAGGTGTTATACTTTGGTTGTCTTGGACACAACAGAGATTTGTAAAAGAAGTTTGATGACACTAATAGCCATTCTGTTTTTAAATCCCTTTTTTCCTACTAGAATTTAAGTGTCCGAGAGAGAATTTATAACATCTCATTAGTTCAAACAATTTCTTACCATTTAAGACATGCGCTGCCTCAGCATTTTGCTGGGGAGTAAGAGGAACAAAATTTGCAAAGCACAGCAACCTTGACTTTGTGCCTTCCTATTTGCACTGTTTCCATGGTAGAACATTGTAATCATGTTTCCTGAAATCCTAGCTGTTGCCTGCCTACTAGTTGGTTTCTGGTTTGTGAAATTCTCTACAGCTGCTGCAAGGGTGCTTAGGATGGTTTCAAAAGGATAGCATATGCAATGGGAAATGGGTTGCAGCATGCCTTTGGACTAATGACTAGAGTCCTACTGGAACCTTAATGCACCTGCTTAATTTATATGCATGCTGGAGACATTCTTACCTTTCCCATTGTCATTGTTTTCTCTGTGTAATAACTGGAGTTGGAAAATGAGAGGCTGCTGCCCACTCCAGTGCACCAGGTGTGAGGAAGAATCCTGGGAAATCGATATGTTTGCTTATACGTGAAGTCTACATTTGAGCAGGAACCTGTCCTTTTCAGACTCGTATGTAATTACATACAGAAAATCATGCCAAGGGATGAAGAATGTAGATGAAAAGTAGACCAAAGCTTCAGTGGCAGCTGGAACCAATGAGGCATGGCAGCATATGCAGCTAGTGTTCTCAAACGCCTGCTTCCAAGAGGCTGTTTCCTTCCGCACTTTTTCATAGACCTTTGGTGCTGCTGAGACTTGTCCTTGGCTGCAGTGTTTCTTTGTTCAGTTTTATTCTGCATCAACACGTGTTAGATCTATGTGAAGAAGAAGAGTGAGCCTCAAACTTGCATATAGACATAGCATGAGCTAGATACATGAAAATATTGCAAGACCCCTGGTGGCTTATCAAAGTTGGCTCCCCAGGGACCGACCATTCCAGTGCTTCCTGATAAGCTCAAAAGGCAGGCAGAAACGCAGCTTGACATGTATATGATCTATGTAATGGGGAATAGGCATCATTAGGTAGGAAGGCTGCCACTTGTACGATAGACTTGCAGAGCCAAAAAGAGATCTTAGTTCGGATAATGTCTAGCTGGGTGAAAGACAACAAAACCCGGTAAAGGGTTGGGGATGAACATGGTGTTATATATATAGGTAAGTTTTAGATTATGTTTTCCTGAAGAACTTGAGTGAATTGAACTGAGAGGTCATTTTCCCCTTCCAGCATGACATATAAACTTAAAAAAAACTTACAGTCAGCATCTAATAGAAGCAGCCTGATATACAGTATTCTGTATTTCCACTGTACATGATCAGACGAGTCCAGCAGGCCCCAAAGGAAACAGCAGGAAGGTGGATCTCACACACACAGCCTGAAGTACCTGAGATTTAGTCCGCTAGTCAAAATAGTGAATAAAAAGTAAAGGAACTAACAAGTTAGACATTAAGTAGTAAATTTCAGCAACACAAATAATAGTCTTTAGAAGTTGTCTGGAACCTATACATGCTATGTAAATTTTACATCCTTTCTCTCCACTTTTTTCCTGTGTTTTTTTAAGTAGAAGCTACAGGATATCTACCCACTTTAGGTGGACTTGGTAGCCAGTGACAGGAGTTGTTAAAGCAAAGCTTTTTGTTCCTTGCTCCATAGAAGTGATATTTGGTAGATGGCTTTTCGGTACCCATTGTTGAGACAGAAAATGTCTGTTAGTACCAGCTTTCTCTTCAACCCACTGCAGCTTTACCCAGTCCAAGGTGCATTTCAAATGATGCACTCCCTACTTGCTCCTCCTCCAAAATGCACTTAAAATTTCTGATTGCTCTTGCTGACCATATTTCGGCAATGTACTGTATTTACATCCCTTCCCTTGAACAATAGATCTTACACAATCGATAACCTACCCATTTGTGAGCTCCTCCAATTAGAGAGCAGGGATAGACTTGAACCTTCAACCAGCTAAAATAACGTTGTAAGCAAGCATCAGTGCTGGTGGGACAAAACTATCGGAGCTGCCTGTAGTTTCATGGCTCCCAGTTAGACTGAAAAAAATGTGTGTGTTCAGGCGGACGTCAGTCAGGACTATCTGTGCTCAAAAGGAGTAAAAACTTCATTTTTGGAAAGAACAACTGGTTCTAAGGATAATGACGGAACATGGTACCAGAGTTTTTTCTTCTCTTGTGTGCTTGCAGAACTCCTTATATAGTACCTTCTAGTCTTGACTTCAGGAATTACTGCTTGTCTGTATCAAGTAATTTCAGACTGCAGTTCAGATATGACTATTTTATAATAATCACAGCTACTACTTGAAATATATTTAAGCTGCTAACAAAGCTCAGCCATTCTTACTACTTCAGGCAATTATTTAACATGTTGGAGACAAGCTGGAGGTAATAAAGCAGTCTGCTTTCCTTTCACTATACCAACTGTCTCTGAAGGATACGGATGAACGACATGTTGTGGGGAAATGTGAGTCCCATGTGCCACTGGTGGTGGTGGGGAAGGTAAGTTGGGAAGCAAGGACACAGAACCTTCTGATGATTGCTTCTAAACATTTATCATTTAAATGGGGATAGAAAACTAATGGAATACATTCCCAAGTTAAGTAGCTGGTTGTCAATGCTTGTTTGGATAAACTATAACAGACCCGTTTAATTTAAAATAGCAGTAATAATCTACAGAGCTTGCGATTTTTGTGCTGTAAGTGGCCATCTCTTAGTCACAAATTAAAGCACAGATTTCCCTGTTCCACCCTGTTGCCTTAAGTAGGTGATCAGCCAATGGGGCTGGGCAGAGAAGCCTGAGCTGTTGCCAGGATGAAAGATCAGTTGAAGAGGTGCAGGAAAGCAGCATGCTGGGCCTGGTGAGTGGCTGATTGAGCCTTAGGAAGTGGGACACGGGAGCAGTACCACTTGTGTTGTCACCTTTACAAACGGGGACAAACCACTTCATCCCTATCTCTGCTGAGGATTTTCTATTCCAGCAGGAAGTTTGTACTAGCAAGTCCCAATGAATTTCAATTTCATTTTCTATCCACTAGCAAGTTTGCTCTTAAGTACAGTCCCAGGGCCCCTTTTTGATTAACCCCTGCAGAACCACAATCATCTGTACAGTCCATGATCCCTAGCTACACACCAATGTACCAACCCAAAGAGTTATCACTGTGGTCTATCCACCCCTTTTTAGTCGCACTGTCATATATAACACAGTGTGTATTCTGTTCTGAAGAACAAAAGCCTACATTGAGAGAACTCTTTTGTAACTTGCAGTAAATTATTGTAAGTTACAAAGAGTTTAACTTATTTAAACTTTTTAAGTTACAGTGAAGTTGCTTCAAATATGTTTTCACACAACCGCCGACAGAGAAGAGGGAGAGAATGGGACAAGGGGCATCACTAAGAGGTGCAAACTCCTTACTCGGACTCATGAAATTACTTGCACTTTTTAAAACTGGTCTTTATAGCCAAGAGAATACATTTTTTTTAACCCAGCAGATTCTTAGGGTAATAAATCCCAGTAGTAACTGCCATGCTATTTTACAGTAGGCATAGGCTTGTGTAGTTGCATGTATACAAGATGGCTAAACACACAGCATAGAGTGGAACACAATTCTGGACGTTGAAAAAAGGCTTTAGCACCAGCGTTTCCTCTAATGTTTGTCTCTGCTGCACAACAGCGTCACTGTGTACGTGTGAAGGATTCCGGCTGAAGCTGGAAACCAATGAGCCCCAACTCCAGCTGCCAGTGCGCAGCCCTGATGGATCGCTGTGTGTGCAGCTTAGAGGGAACATTGCTTAGCACCACCAAAGCATGCCACGTCCAACCACTTAACATTTCCATAGGGATGCTGCACTTTGCGTGGCAGCGGCTGGGCCTGGGACCTGGGTCTCCTGCCGCTACAAAATAATTAACAGAGCTTCCTTGTCGCAGCATTTGTTGGCCAGATCATTTCAGAGGAACATGCCTCAGTCTGTCCCAAATGTTGTGCCCATCTCAAGCTCAAACACTCAGTGCCTCTATAAGCAGCCAGCACTTTTCTTTTACAGAGAGTAGTGCTCCTTTTGTAAGGCCTAAGACAACTTGCACCCTGCCGAAAGAACAGTATGCTGCCAGAACTGCTCAACAGGAAAAATGACACAATTAGACTACGAACTAACACATAAACTTGGCTAACCCTGGTTAGAAACTCAAGTCCCCTAACTGGCTGTATGGCAGGCACCATAAAGCACCTATGAAGTAACAAGCAGCAAGTGGAACGGGGGACTTGGATTTGGCTGTGGAGCTGTGGGTGTTTTGCCTATTCAACAGCTTTGTAAATAGTTATATGAAATTGACACTGATGCATGTTTATGTGTTAACAGCCATTTCCAACTGACAAAGAACAGTGATACAGGCCACAACCCTTACTCTCTGCACAGTTTCCACACTTCTAATGAAGAAAGGAGAATCTGAAGGAAACAGCCTAAGCTCAGATGACTGAATCCTGTGCAAAGATGCATGAGAGATCACATAAGGCAGAGTTTTAAAAGTTCACAGCTATGGTCCAGCTCCGGTTCTACTCTGCCACACTCTCACAATATTGTGACATGTGTGATTATATTCCTGCTGATTCCAGAACACAGACCTAGGCACTGTCTCCCCTCATGTACACAATATAACAAGAGGCCGGTCCAAGACGGCTGCATATGAGTCAGCATAAACATTCGCTGGTTGGGGCAACCCTTTATTTCCAAGCAGGGGGAAGTTTTAGCAGCAATTCCCATGGGACCACATAGGCCACCAAGCCCGTCAGTCCACGTAGTGCACAGGAGTCTGTCTGTCCATCCAAGAACAAAATGTTGAAATCTCTCGCACCAGGGAAGGGAATGGCTGGCAGGCCACATGCCACCGAGTGATTCATGAGCGGTCATGGCCAGGTAGGACCACACAAGTCAGAGAAAGCACTGACCCATAGGGGGAAGACTGCATCCAGGCTGCAAGGGCGGTAGGATGCTGGCTCCACATGCTTCCCCCCCGTCCTGTTCCCCCTCCCCTCCCCTCCCCACCCCACCCCAACAACGTTTACCACTTGCAGCAGGATCCCAGATAACAACAGGACCTGGTCTCTAAACTGGTCACACAGCCATGCCACCTGACCCCATCCCACTGCAAGTCCTGGCCCATTCAGATTCTCACCTATGGAGAAGTGCTCTGTGGGCACTGGTTCCCTGCCCTACAGTCAGTCCTGGCCCGTCCAGGCTCTGGTGCAACAAGGGAGTGCTCTTGCTGGGCACTGGTTCCTAGCCTGCCGGGCCAGTCCATCATCAGGAGCTGGCAGCTGTGCCCTGGGGCACACACACACCCATCAGTGCAGTCTCATCAGTGTCTCGGTGTCCACGCCCACGGAGAGGATAATTGAGGCCAAGTCCTTCAGGGCGCGAGCCACCTGCAGTCCTAGTCCGGAAAGCTGAGGCTCCCAAGTGCAAGTTTGACGAGCCCAGCACAGTAGGGTTGCAGTCCAGATGGCGAGGGCCCAGAGACACCTCCATGGCCTCTGGGAGCGGGGGAGACAACGGGAGCGGAGGGCGCTGGTATGGAGGGTGCCCACTTGGGGGGAAACATGGCATGGCCTGGCTTGGTGTGGGCTTGTGAGGTAAGATGTGAGGAACACTCTCGTTGTCACCGCTGGCCCAGAGACGCATCTGCTGCTGAGGGGGTGCCTGCAAGGACAGTAAGGGGACAGCATGACACATGCGGCAGATAAGTGGTAGGACAGACACACCAAGAAGGAACAATGGGTGGAGAATGTTAGCGGGGGGAGCGCTGGGTTTACAGAAATGACATGGAAACCATATTGGTTAGAGCCTAAAAGCCAACGTACTTGGGGACTTTGCATCTCGCAGTCTGCATGCACAGTGCCCATGCTGCCGTAGTAACGATTACTGTAACGGTAACCACGGTTGTCATTGGAAGAACCACTGGAACCGCCTGTCAGGAGAGAATATTGAACAGTCACTGAAACATACTAGAACCAAAAGAACATTTCCTGCGTGGCCTGGTTTCAAAGGTCCAAGCTGTATATGGAGGGGAGATGAGGAACAGCTAGGTGCTCTTCCCTCTGGCTGCAAGCAAGAGGAGCATCCAATAGGTAACAGTGATGGCTAAGGATGGCTCTGAGAGTGGATGACAAAGACATACCAGAACTGGACACAGAACTGGTGGTGCTGGTGGAGTGGCTGTGTTCTGTGCCCAGGCTGGGTGAGGTGCTGGCGCTTGTGTTGGTGCCCTCATCTGCAGTTTTCTTGAAGAAGTTGTGCTGCAGGGCATAGAAGGGGGTGATGCGGCTACGGGGTTCGTAGTCCAACATGCGCAACACCAAGTCCTTGAACTTCAGGTAGTCAGAAGGTGAATGGCCCTGTTCTCCCGCACGGCGCCCGCCTGGGCCCCCACTTTCAACCCCCAGCACTTCATGCAGCCGTCGTGTCCCTGGAACCTTGTAGTCCTAAAAGACACCAAGCAGGAGTCAAATGAGTTGGATTTTGCTTACCGCGCGGTGGAGAATAAAGTGTTCTGCTTCTGCTTATATACCGCCCCATACCACTACAAGTCGTCTCTGGGCGGTTTACAATTTTAATTACAGTGTGCAGGCTACACATTGCCTCCCCCAGCAAGCTGGGTACTCATTTTACCGACCTCGGAAGGATGGAAGGCTGAGTGAACCTTGAGCCTGCTACCAGGGATTGAACCCAGGTTGTGAGCACAGTTTTACCTGCAGTACAGACATTTAACCACTGCGCCACGAGAATAATAACAACTTTATTTTTATGCCGCCTTTCTCCCCAAAGGGACCCAAGGAGAAAGCAAGAGGGCATGGTTGCACTTATCCTGAAATCTTCAATAGCAACGTTATATGTTTGGTTTTACCAAGGACAACCCCCACCAATACATTTTCAGATGTTACAGAATCCTGCTTCTTCAACAAGCTTAGAGGGGAACACTGAGCCTCAACCCTTTCCTCTCTTCATGTAATCAACTGTGAGTGTTGCAAAAGTGAAATTCAAGCTCTCCAAATTCAGGCTCTATCCATGAGCACAGTCCTCTATTCAGACTTCTTGTTGAACACATGAAGAAAGTGAAGACGGAAAAGACAGGGCTACAGTGCCCCCGTTCATGATAAAGAAAACCAGATTCTGTAGTATGCATAAAAGGCCACAGCAATATATTCACCCATGCCCATTGTGGTGTGGCAAACAGATTGACACTCTAGGATTCAGGCAGTCTGGGTCGAAATCTCCCCTCCGCCATGGAAAACTCACTGGGGAAGTGGAACTGGTAAAACTCCTTAAATATCTCACTTATCACAAAAGCCCTATTAGGCTTGCTATAAGTCAGGTCTGATATGGCACATCTTCACTGTGTTCATAATTATAAAACAACTGCAGAATACTATTCTGTGATCTAAAAAAAAATCCATTAGAAACTATATATTCGAAACAAGTGGCCAAATGTGAGCCTGAAAGCAAAGTCACAAAACTGGAACTCCCCAGCAAAATGGCTTTTCAGAAATTGATTCCTCTAATCCTCTTGCAGAGGTGGAAATGACGAAAGAGAGGAACTATTTGATGAAAGATCAGAATATATGAAGAATTAGTGTTCGTCCGTGTGCAGAGGAACAGAAATAAGGAATTTCCCCCTCCAACTCTCTCTTCCCACATGGGAAAAGGGAACAGGTAGATGGTGTTCTGAAGGAAAGGCAGTGGAATACAGTTCTATCCCGCTTCTTTGGTACTCCTAATTTGGGTACAGAGGTTTGTCGTGTTACATTGTCACAGGAAAACCAGCTCAAGGATCTTGTTTGAAGAGCTGGGTGAAAATCCCAGCCAAATGCTGCTGAGCTGAATGAAGCCTCCTAAAGGCTATTTGCAGCCAGCATTTGGACTTGCCTCCAAGAGCTGCACAACCCTCTGCCATGGATTTTTGGGACTCTCATTTATACTTGTTCTGCACTATCCCAAAAGTATTGGTCCACAGACACAGAAAGATGTCTTGACTGGCATAGGCTTGTTTTTTTGTTCAGTTTTTTTAGTGGTCTAATAAAGTTATCAGCTGTGCGGATACCGTAGGGGGAACCTCAGTGGATAAAGGTATCACCTCCTCTTTTGTAGGGAATCTTGTGACAGAATCTTGTACAAGTTGAAGAGACTAACAAACTAATAAAACATATTAGTCTTTCAAGTGCTACACAACTCTCTCTCAAGTATTCATAATATCATAGCATAAGATCACCTTGGGCAGCCTTGCAAACACCATTATTCTGGTAAATTCAAAGAGCACTGGCAAGGCTAAATAGCTTCTAGATCAATGTTGGCGAACGCACGGCACGGGTGCCAAAGGTGGCACTCGGAGCCCTTTCTGTGGGCACCCGACATCACCCCTACACAGCCATCTGTATTCAGGTTAAATTGCTGTATTGTATTGGCACTTTGGAAAAAATTAGTGGGTTCTGAATTGCAGTTTGGGCACTCTCTCTCTAAAAGGTTCACCATCACTGTTCTGTGTGTTGTGTCATTACAGTCGTGACCGACCCTCCATGACCCCATGTCCATGGAAGTTTTCTTGGCAGGAATACTGGAGTGGCTTGCCAGTTCCTACTCCAGGTGCCTACAGCACCTGGTATTCCCTGGTGGTCGCCCATCCAAGTACTAACCAGGGCCGACCCTGCTTAGCTTCTGAAATCAGGCGAGATTGGATGTTCTTAGGGGATCTAGGCAGCTATATCACTGTTCTAGATCATTGCTTTTCAGCCTTCTGAAAAAAAGACAAGACTGAGCATGTGGTAGGATGGAGAAACAGAGGTAAGTAAACGGGGCTCAGAGTTACCTTCCTGCCGTCTTTGCCCCGCCGGAGGACCCAGCCCCCCTCAGGCAACTTTTCAAAGTACTTGCGAGCCTTGGGAGCCTGCTCCAACATGTGAGGGGGTGGCAGACCCAGCACTTCCACGATCCGGCTCATCTGGTCTGCCTGCCGAGGAAGGGCACAGAAAGAAGAGCACCAAGGTTAGTTCGCAGAACTTCCTGTGCCTGAGCGCTTCATTTCCTTCCCTGAGGTTTCTGGCATCCATATCCCCTGCTTGATCGCCAGTCTGCTCAGGCAACTCAAGAAACATATATAGCTCAATGTAGGAATACAAATTCAAGGATATCTGTCAGGTGGTTGTCTGAAAGTGCTGTTACCACCTCTTGCGGTAACTGATTCCACTACCACACTGTTGGCAGGAAGCATATCCTGATGGTCAACCGAAATCTGGCTTTCCTTTAATGTCAGCCCATTGTTTTGTCAAAGGCTTTGCAGAAGTTAAAATATACTGTATGTCTAGAACACTCCCTCTCTCCATTGGATTTGGCAGGATTTCTTCTTGACAAATCAGTGTTGTTTTCTAGGTATAGTGACTGCTTTATAATCTGCCCCAGAATTTCCCCTGGATTGATGTCAAGATGACTGGTTTGTAGGTTCCACCTTTTTGCCCCCTTTTGAAGACAGGGACACCATGAGCCCTCTTCCAGTCACCTGGTATATAGTTCTGGGAGATTTGAACTCCTTCAAGGTAATAAGGTACTCCTTGACTAGTAGTTTATCAATCTCCAATCTGCAATCCTGTGCCCTCCACTTTCACTTCACATTTCTCTGGAGGGCCACAGTGTGTCTTTTGAGAAAAGATTGAGCCAAATAGGAATTGAGCACTCCTGTCTTTTCTTTGTCATCTGTTATCATTCCCCCGCCCCATCTCCCTCCCTATCGGTGTCCTTTTCTTCAGGTCCTATCAGAGCTTTTGCTGAAGCCAAACTGGCCTTTTGTGCTGTCTCCCACCTTTTTTCCTTGTCGGGACAGTTTGTAGTTGTGCTTTTAGATTTTCTTCTTTTAGAAACTCCCTTCTTGGACTCCTTCTCTTGTTAGGATCTCCTACCGTGGGACCTTACTTGTCCTTGTTCTCAGTCTATTAAAATTGGCTTTTTAACAATCTAGCATATATGTGTGGCTACACTCTGGTTTGGCTTCCTTCAAAATCAAGAATTTTAGTAGAACTGGGACTCTCTTGTCCACAGTTCCCCTTACTGCCACTTCTTCCACCCAGTCATCTTTATTGGTTAGAATCAAGTCAATGGTAGCTAGACCTCCCGTTTCATTCTCCATTTTTTGTCTAAACTAACAGATTCAACCAGCACGATCCAGGGCGTGGGCCAAGACTCTCCAAAGCCATCCCAGATTAGAGAAAATAGGACCTTCGCACGTGCTGCTTGGCCCCTTGATATTGTTATCTTGATAGTGATTTGAGAAAAAAAATGAAAATATCCCTGTACAGTACTATCTCAAATGGGAAGGAAAATGGGGAAAAAAATCTTCTCAGCCCACCGGTTTCCCTCCCGAGCCTTATTCACATCAAACAGCTGTTCTAATTAAATGCAAGTTTTTACAACTAAAACTTTGGAGCCTATTAACCCGAGGCCGATCTCTTCTCTTCACTTACCTCATTGGCACCACTGAAGAGAGGCTCTCCTGTGTGCATCTCCACCAGGATGCAGCCTAGAGACCACATGTCAATTGCCAGATCATAAGGCATGCCTAGTAGCACTTCAGGTGAGCGGTAAAATCGGCTCTGGATATACTGGTAGATCTGTGGAGACAAAAGGCAAGATACCTTCAAGTGCCGCCCAAGAGACTTGAAACCACAAACCTATTTCAGGCAGCTTGTGTCAAATATTGTCTGGGGCAAGTGGCTTGTCCGATACAATTCAAGCTCTACACAAGCCAAGGCAAAACGGAAGATTTCCTGAAAATGAGGAACGTGGCTCAAATGAATGTACAGTGGTACCTCGGATAACAACTTCCCTAGATAATGACTAATTTGGCTAACAACTGCAAATTTCCGGGTATAGGGCTGCCTCTGATAACGAATTTCCCCTATGGGCTGCCTCGGATAACGAATCGCAATTCCTAGGTATAGGTCTGCCTTGGAGAACGAATTTTCTCTATGGGCTGCCTTGGATAACGAATCTTCCTATGGGCTGCCTCAGATAACAAATTTTCCCTATGGACTGCCTCAGATAATGAATTTCCAGCATGCATCAGTAAAAAAGTTATCCCAGGTGAAATTGCATCTGTACCTTTAAAGTTCACTTTATAAAGAGTTTTGAGCAAATAACCAGGTGTCTGTGCCTTTTTCCTAGGCTCCAGAACGGATTAAACGGTTTCCCATTCATTCCTATGGGAAACTACGTTTCGGATAACGACGTGTTTCGGATAACAACTAACCTCGGAGAACAAATTGCCGTCGTTATCCGAGGCACCACTGTAATGTCCTCTTGGCCACCAAGAGGGTATCCGTTCTGGCCCTGGGAGATCATTGACAGCTGCCGAGGTTGGGTCTAGGGACAACTCACCCGTTGGCCCAGCTGGCAGGAACTGCCAAAGTCCACAATCTTGATGGCACTGCGCTTGGGGTTGCAGAGCAGGATATTCTCTGGCTTAAGGTCACAGTGGATGATACTGAGCTCAGGGGTTGCCAGGAAGAGCAGTGCCGTGCACAGCTGCTGGGCAAACTTGCGTGTGAGGTTGAGAGAAACACCACGGAAGTTGGTGTTACGGAGCAGGTCATAGAGGTTGTAGGACAGCAACTCAAACACCAGGCACAGGTGGCTCCGGAACATGAAATGCCGCTTCAAGTGCACTGAGGGTGTGGTGAAAAGAGAGAAGAGAAAACATATGTTGACAGAGCTAGCGCGTTTCAAATCCATCTTAATACTTTGACCGCACCCCTCATGAGTCTCTTTAATGTGCAGTTAAGACCACAGGGCATCCAATATAACAATTTCCCCATAGGCTTTCGGCCATAAATCATTAGGTGCACACATATCAAGTCACTGATAAATATTCATCCTAGGTTTCTCGAGTGAAAACCTCAACTCTGTCTCTACTCTGTGCTCCAAACAGTCTCTTGTATCCTTTAGCCCAGGGCTGTCCAACTTTGAACAGGCCGAGGTCTACTTTTTCCGGTCCAAAGTGCCTGAGGGCTACTACACTAAAACCTCTACTTACGGATTTTACCCGTTCTGAGCACATGCTCATAAGTTAAAAAAACCTGTAAGTAGAGCAGCGGTTTTCCATAGGAATGCATTGGAAACCAATTAATCCGTTCTGAATGGAACAGATTTCAATGCGCTATGGCCCTTGGACTGCCCCGCTCAGCTGAGACAGTGGGGCTGGCAGACCCAGAACTTTGCTGGGGCAGTGGTGGCCCTTGGTATGGGGGAGGGAGGGAGGGGTGGAGAACTTCTCCCCTCACTTTTTAAATTGATGACCGGCGGGCTACTTTTGAACCCTTCGTGGGCTATTGGTAGCCCACAGTCTACCTGTTGGGCAGGCCTGCTTTAGCCGAACCTTTGATCAGTCTCTCTCTATTACAAAGAGCCAAGTGCTCATCGATCTGGAGCTTTAGGACTTCCACTCCGTCGGCATTTCAACAGTGCTGTCTCTTATGCACAAGCTCCCAGGTTAATCCTCCCCCCCCAAATATTGTATCTTCCCCATATCAAATATACCCTTCCTACCAAACTCTCACCTATATAGTATTTCATCTCAGTGTCGTGCTGGTTCATGAGCTCCAGCAACCGCAATTCAATCTGAGCCTGGCTCAGAAATGCCTTCTTGTTCTTGATTATCTTAATGGCCACCCACTCCTGGGCCTGTTGGTCATAGGCCTTCACCACCTGGCAAGAACAAACAAAAAACAAAACACCGCCAGATCAGAGTCATCTTATTATTACCATGTATTATGCTGGCAAGCTCATATTGGGGAGGACCATCAAGTCAAAAACATTGTGAAGTAGAGGAAAGTCAAGTGAGCCCATGCATGCTAAGTCATTTGAAAGAGACCTGGGTTAGGATGGCACTGATATTCAAATCTTCTTCACACAACTTCCCAAAGTAGTAAGAAACACAGGAGGCTGTTTTTCTCTGAGACAGACTACTGGTTCTCATCGCTCAGTATTAGCCATGATGATTGGGAGAAATTCACACTGGGATCTTTCACACCCACCTTTTAGCTACAGGTGATACAGACTAAATCTGGCACCGTGCATAGTAAAAACTGTGACATCTACCGGAGAGTTATGGCCTCTCTGCCTTGTGCCATTTCAATGCCAGATACAGTATGTCATAATGATTTCCAGGGATACACTTGAACCTGCCCCAGATCATGTCTGCTCAAGACAGACAGCAAGCAAACAAACATGACATACAACAATCAGCCAACCAAAGACAAGGGTGCAACTTGCTGTGTGATTACAAAAACAGATATAGAATAATTCCACCCCCCCCCCTGCCTCCAGATCTGCTCTCTGACCTGTCCAAAGGATCCCTTGCCAATGAGTGAGTCTATTTCATAGCGTTCCAGCCACCGCTCGCCATTGCGGACAATGTAATCGTAGTTGTCATCATCATAGCCCTCATTGTGCACCTTCCTCTCCTTCTTGGTGCTCGTGTCTTCAGGTGCCACCTGCAGAGCCCGGCGTTTCTTCTTAGCATAATAGACCTGACAGAGAAAGGCAGGATGTCAGCACACCATAAAATAAACATCTTATTTTTAAAAAATGAGGATTTAGCACTCCCCACGGTAGCAAGTACCTCCTGATGGGACAAGCCCCCCCCCCAAAAAAAACCCCCAGAATGGTGCTAACAAAATGCAACATGAAGGAAAGAAACAAAGTGGTTACATTCAAAACATTAGAATTCTGATGGCTTTTATCAACTGGTTGCAGCTGCCACCAGGAAACGAGTCCTCTTACCTCATTGATATGTTTGTATGTTTTGATGAGGTCCACAGACAGCTTGCGTAGCGGGGCCGTGGCAGAATCCCGGAATGTAAGCGGGATCCTTCTCTGCAGAATGGCCAGGTCTGGCATGATCTGCTGGACAAAAAGCAGAATACATAAGCAATGGTCCTGAAAATGATTGGATTTTAACGTGGTCTCTCTCTAAAGGTGGTACAAGAATACAGAGCAACAGCTGATGGGCAGAAGACATGCATGAAACCTATACGTGGATCCCCGTATAACAAGTGGTTTGTTTAACAGAAAATCCGCTTAAAGGGAAAAATTTCCGAAGATAGGGGAAAACTGCTTAACAGAATCACCTATGGGGTGAATCCGTACAATAGAAAAATGGTCGTGATTACGGATTAATCCATTTTCAATGCATTCCTATGGGAAACTTGTACAAAGAAAAATTTTCTTAACAGAGTTTCATTTGGAACGAATTAATTCCTTTATACAAGGTACCACTGTATGATGGTCAACTGCAATCTATTTCTTATCTCACTTTCTTTGCAGGGAACAGAAACTCTGCAGAAGAGAGACAGCTGGGGTGATGTGTAAACAATGCATCTTTAAACTCAGTATATACAGTCTCCTTCCCAAATTTTGTCTCCTCCTGGTGTACCGAAGCAGCTTCTGTCTGCTTTGGCCTGATGCAAAATAGTTATCACCATATGTCATGGCTATTACTAGTGAAAATTATACTAGATGTTTACTTTCTCCCTAAAGTTTCTCTCAATTTGCCTTGGCTGCAAACTGAATTTGGGGCTTTGGCTTTAGCAGAAATACTTTCTAGTATGAATGAAAAAAATGAGTTTCAGTGCTGAACCAGCCTCCCGTATATTATGCTTGGAACAGCCACAGGTTAAGAACTTGAACAGAACAAACCAGAGGGACAGTACGCGCATTTACATGCAAGCACCAAAAAGAAGAGTGCTGGACCGCCAGGGAGGGGACACTGCAAGGCAATTACCTGCTGATGTTCAGCCATGGGCTGGATGCTGGAGAAGGGAGCATGGCTGTGCTGGCTCGACATGATTGTCTCAATAGGAAGAGAGCGGCCAAGAGAGGCAACCTGGCTGCAAGGCGGCAGCTGGCATTGTGGGGTGCTGCTGCCACCTAGAGGACACACAAATTTTTTTGGGTAAACATAGACCAAATAGTTGTGGCACTTGAAAGACCAAGGGCTATATTTTCATGTGAGCTTCCATGGATCTGTTCCACTTCCTCAGATATAAGAGTGAAGATATTTTATCATGACATAATTGCACTTCCCCAAAATAACTTTCTGATTTGACCATCAAATGCATTTTATTTCGAGGGAGTAAGGAATCTCAAATACGGACGGGATGAGATGTCACCAAGATTCCTAGCTTTTCAAGGGTGGGGGAGGGAATAGAAAATAACAGCAGATCCAATTTCCTGAAACAAGCCAGGATAGAGAACTTCATCTAGTCAACTGGAACAAAACAAAACAAAACAAAACAAAAACCAATGATATAAATCAAAACAATCAGAAGGTGTTTTAAACAGAATTATTAAAATTATTAAACAGACTCATATTTACATCACAAGCCAAAAAACAAAATTCAAGCGACACAGCTCCTATTAGCACTTCTCAGCTCTTTATTCTACTTCAAAGTTGTTTTAATTCCTCCACTATGCTAAATAATGGCCCACTAAATTTCATTCTATAATCAAAAGATTCCACAGCTAGGAAATAAGTGTCATGGTTATTCTAATCTTTCCTGAACGTAACATTTATAAGAGAACCTACAATTGTCATGGAATGAAACCTCAAAATAGGATAAGCACGTGTTGGGAATTTGTTGTTAGCAATAGACCGAAAAAACAGTATGGTGGCTCTCTCCATTCCATAAGTCCCTGATCATTAATATCAAAAATGTGGCTCCCAGCTTTCATAGACTGTGGCACTGCAGAAGAGAGTGTTTAGTTGTGGACTAGATAGGCCACCCATGGATTCAAGTGCATTCCAATTCTTGCTTGACCCTGATGGTCACAGAGTGACCTAAGGCTGACACCTATATCTCAACTTCTACTTCACAGAACTGCTGAAAGGATAACATGATGGAAAGAGGGCCCACATACTCAACCCTGAGTTCCAAAGAATAATAAAATATACAATCATAGATATACTTAAAGGATCTTAAAATACACAATCATAGATACTTAAGGATAATCACTGTACTTTGTTTGACCAAGAATGCCTTCAGAAGTCTGATCCAGCCATGGTGTCTTGGCACCCAGTATCTCAGCTGCATGGCACCCTCTAAGGCAGGGGTGTCCAAACTTTTTGCAAGAAGGGCCAGATTTGGTGAGGTGAAAATGTGTGTGTGTGTGGGGGGGGGCGACCATTCCGCCGCATTTGGCCCCCACAAATTTTCACCTCACCAAATCTGGTTCTTCTTGCACAAGCCTCTAGGACATGCAAGGAGGCAGGGAGGATGCTTCAGCAATGAAGCCAAGGGCGGGTAGGCTGGGCAGGTGGCTGTGCGGATGGACGGAGGCAGGGAAGGCAGGCAAACTGTAAAACTGTAAGTTGACATCTCCATCCGGTATGGGGAGACGCCCGCTGGTGGAGGTGTATGACAGGCTGAGCTGGCAAGAAGAAAAGGCTACGGGCTACTCAAAATTTGAAAACGGGCCACATTTGGCCCTCGGGCCTGACTTTGGACACACCTGCTCTAAGCTGCAGATGCATGCTCACCTCCACCTCCCTCTGAGCAGGGGTTGGATGTATGTATGCACACTAGAAAGAGCCCCATGCAGCCAGGAGGAAAATTAGAGGGCACACTGCACAGCTGAATTCCTGTGTAGCACACTCTACATGGGACTAACTTGAGAAAGTGTTTGGAAACTTCGGCAAGTCCAAAATGCTGCAGCCAGATTGTTTACTAGGACTGGTTACAGGGATAAACCCTGCCCCCCAATCTCTTCAGGAAGGCTTTCCCTGGCTGTCTAAGTGTGGTTTTATAAGCAGGATGACTATTTTTGTTGTTTTAATGTTTTAATAAAACTTTCATTAAACATTTTTAATATAATGCATCTTTAATTCTTTTAAAATACTTGAATGTTTTATTGTTTTCATCTATCTCTTTTAATGATGTGAGCCACGTTGGATGATTTTACTGAGAAAGGTGGGATAAAAAATTTAAAACAAATAAATAGATGCCTACCTGCCTACTTATCCCATGAATGGTATTTTTGAAGACAAAAACTAAAAGGGAAAGGAACGGCAGCAAGAGGAGAGACGAGAGTTGAGAGTAACTTGAAGATGGGAACACAGCAAGTGAAACAACTACCGGTAATAGGAAACAGGCAGCACTAGAAGGGACTAGATTCGAGAATGTTCAAAACTGAAGGAAAAGCTACACAAGGCATAGCTAGGAAGCAGGAATCTCATTTAGGAAGACATACCTGAAGGTTAGACTACATTTTTAACACAGCCCGTCTAAAGAGCTATGAGATGCCTGAAATAGGCTTTCCTAGCTCCTGGGAAACAGATGTGTACTGCTGATACTAACTTCAAGCACATCAAGTCCAATGCTCCAAGAAATCACTACTCATACTGCAGAATTATCAAGTGGCCAATTCCAATTGGAATGGTTGATGAGATTATTAAGGTTTCACATGGAAGACCAAGTAACAGCGTATCGAAGAAAGACCAGGAGCATCAGGGAGACTATACAGATATGTGGTCGGAGGAGCAACGCAGAGGTGCAGATTAATCTGACAGTCCACAACTGTTGACTCTCTCTCTTTTCTGTGCCATTCCTAATTCTAGCCTCTACTATACAGCTCTGGTGAACTGCAGTGGGTGCCAGAGGTATACTCTCAACAGGACACCGAAGTGTTCCTTTCCCATATATAAAACATGTGCCTGATTAAAAGCTGCTACTGTATATTCTGGTTGGGTAAGCAAGCCTCCCTCATTATACAGAGCAAAAACATCTCAAGTATTGTGAGATATAATCTCATTTTATGTGGACCCCTCCTCACAGGTGATATTTCTGCACTTAATCCTCCTGAGTTCTCAGTCCAGGATAGTTAAGAGTTTATGCTCCTTTTTTAGAGCCCCAAGCCCACAAATTACAGCAGACTGGCATTCCAGAATTATGGGCAGTATTTCGGACCCCACCACCAAGTGGAACAAATGCTAAAGAAGATTCATTTCAAATTATTTCCTGGAAGAACTGGATTGGGCGAGTGTTACTTCTTGCTTTGTGTCTGTATGGCCTTTAGAGCCGACACATTTTTAAGCAACAGAGAGGAAGCCAATTCTTGGAAACTGAAACAAGCATTAGGCCTTACTGACTCCACACAACAGATTTCAGTAATCCAAATTGGCCAGTGCAGGACATAAACAAGAACAGAGACAAGTGTTTCTGTCTGTGCCAGCCTCACCCATGGTCACTGCAAACTGTTCTGTGTAGACAGCCCAAATGTACTGATGCAGCCCTGGTTGTTTGTAGATTCATACCGTAAACTGGATATATAAACACCAGTGCAAATTCCTTCTATAACACAGGGCTTACTAAAAGGAACCAGCCCAACAGTATTCACACACAAAGAAGTCTGGTAATGTGAAGGTATAAATGCATGTCAATTATCTTTAAAACTCTTTTAAGCTACTAGCTTCCTATGCATATTTTTAACTGTGTGGAATCTTTCACCTATACCAGGCATGCCCAAACTTCGCTCCTCCAGATGTTTTAGACCACAACTCCCACAGTCCTTTTCCATTGGAAATACAGGCATAGGATTCTGGGAGTTGTGGTCCAAAACATCAGGAGGGCGGAGTTTGGGTATGCCTGACCTATACTATATATCCATTTATCTACCATGATACACTGTTATATTAAAAACAAAGCCCATGGTATTATTGTGTACACCTCATGCCCACTTTTACCTCCTATTACAGATACTGTGTCAGTTGCTATCTATGTGTATTAGTGCCTACAGAATTTCCAATCCCAGAAGGATAATTTTTTTGTAAGAATGGGATTTTATAACAAATCATTTTAATCTGTGGCCTACTATACCTATTCTCTTTCGGAAATGCCCCCCATAGAAAAGTTGCTAACTCAAGTTCTAGTATTACCACTCATGAATCAGATGGTATGTACAGTTTGTTTATAATAAATAATTCAATATTCTGCAATATAGTAATCCAACTATGTACTAATAAAAACTGAATTTTGTGATTTTGACAACTCCATACATCTTTATATAATTTCTTCTGCTCCTACTAGGTATGGGAAGAGACGGCATGAGATACAGAAGCTGAAATTTGCGGATGTTAACAATCCAACACTGGCTTTGGAGATACAGTAGAACCCTTTCAATCTATTTCTTCATAAGGATAACAAACTTACTTCAAAGCACAGAACTTTCTGTAGGCACCAAAAAGTTGATGTTCTCAGACAATATGCATATAGCATATTTGGTAAAAATCAATTCTTTTGTAAGGCACAGTCCATCTCTAACAGCTAAAAGGCTATTCATGGAGCCACACACTAATATGGCACTAAGAATCTTTTCAATATGCACAGTCTCCTCCCCATATGCACACAATGATGTCCTTCATGTCTGGTGGTTACCTAGCAGGGATGATAAATTCTGGGTTGAAATTGATTCTCAAAAGTCTCAGTTTGTTCCACAGGAAAAAGAAAACAGGCTGCGATACAGAACACAGTTCAGAAGGACAGAAGTTGCCCCAGACACTGTATGCATCTTACTTTCCCATATGCAGAATTGTACATATAAAGCTGAAGCAGGTTGTTAACCTTCTGTTGTCTACTCTAACGGGCAACTGCTCTCCCAGGCCACAGTTAGAGAGCTTTTCAAACCTCACTGCCCAACAACCTGTTTGGAAAAGCCAGGTACTGAACATGAGTGTGTGCTATGTACAGCAATTTAACCATCACTGAGCAATGACTCCTGGCGATTCTATGAAGGAAAAGAATAACTTTACATTTCTCCATCCCAATAATACAGCAATAAATAAGAATCCCATTAGGAGTTGTGATGTATACAAATGGCCAGTGTATGCCTTAGATGCCCCATATACGGTACAGGCTCTGATCTCCACAACATGTTACCTTCCCCAACAGACATTTCACTCAAAATGTTTTCAAATCAAAAGTCTTTAAAAATGTGCACTGCTAGCTCTACTCCTATAAAGGGCTTCCAAATGGTCTGCTACTGAAGGAACTCATCGGGTCTGTACCTGCTTAGCTTTACTATCAGACGAATACTGTACCCAAACCACATGCCGCTCCACTACTCTTTCCCATAATAGGATCTTAAATATACACATACAACTTTAAAATGCAGCCGAACATTTCTTTTTGTAATCACATGGGCATGGAGAATAAGCCAATCCCTGTCACACTGGTCAGCAGTCAAAACAATGAATGGGTATGTGGGCATGTAGAGATGCTATACAGTATATAGTGTACTAGATCAATGAACTATGCTGACATTTAATTCCACATTTACTATTCAAGTGCATACAGCTTTTCACCCCATGTACAGAAGAGAGCTGTACTTTATGAAGTGCTGATGGACTTGATGAACAGCCTCAAGGCAGCTTGGAATCTCCATTTCTACTAGTTCATTTAGGACTACTTTTGAAGGTTCTTAACTTCCAGAGTCTCTTTGTCCATAGACATGCAGATAAAACTGGGGTTTCCTGCCCATCCACACTGTTTCAAGCCACCCCCAGCACTATTGGGAACTGCTACCATTGCTTCCATTTTAGGTAGTTAGCTGTAGTTTATTCCAAATATACTACAAACAGAACAAAGAGGTGAAGAAGAATTTAGCCCTGTCAAGCAGGTGACCCATCCAGTTATTTAGGCTGGAAGACAGCACTGAACTATCCAAGTTATATGATTATTTAACTTATAACCTAATACATCACCTAGTGCTGAAAACCTAGCATATTTTTATCCTCACACCAAATTCTATGAAGTATGTCAAACTAAACAGACTGACTTGCTAGAGAACAACACCCCCCATGTAAGCTCCAGGGTTGAAGAGACCACTCAATTTAAGCACCAAACCACACAGGTCTTTCACATCTTTCATATCATACAACATCTGGTGAGACTGCAAACTCCAAAATTTGTTTCATCTTAAGCAATATTTAAAGAATATTCAGAATCTTTTGAACCTCCAAAAATGGCACTCCTGGCTATATCTTTACTTCTTTCCTCTTAGTTGTGTTTCTGATTGTTCTTCACCATTGGGAATTTTGCCTTTTTAAAAACATAGATATTGGTGTCCTAAACTGTGCTCATTTTGGACATAAAAGGTGGTTATATTATTCCTGTTAGTGTCTCAGCAATCATCTGAACTACTAAATGCTATTCTTAGTTGTGGAAAGGACGTGTTAAGTGTGGCTGGAATGGGATACAACAGCAGACAGGCTGAAAGAGCTCCCTGTTGCTATTCCTAGTGCCGCTGCACTGAGAGACAAAACCCAGCCCCAACTTGGCAGGAAGAACACCTGCTGGAACTCCTACTCCTCACCCAATTCCTGACGAGATAGCACCTCTCCAACAGCAGCTTGATGGCACCTGTGTACTTGTAAGCAGCAGCAGCAAATTAATGAAAGGATTCTGAAGCTAGATACTGTTTTGTACAAATATGTTTGTTTATTTTAGGATTAAAGAGAATATTTCTCTTTTTTCCAACTAGAAATGTGTACCAATAAATACTGTATATTGTAGGATAAGAGCCAGCCTAGGAGGTCTTGAGCACACTATACAGTCCAGGGTGTTTCAAAAGAAGGGAACAGTAAAGCAGTAGCCCATACAGTAAAAAGCCCTGCAAAAGGGTCACTGTCAAGGTGACCCCTAATTTTCATACATACTGTGCGGGGCTCTCTTCCATGCAGAGGGGGTTCTGTTGTGACCAGGACAAAATTGGTTTTGACAGGTGCACACAGTGTGTGTGGGGGGGGGAGAGGGAGAGAGAGAGAGAGAGAGAGAGAGAGAGAGAGAGAGAGACAGAGGCCCCACAGGGCCCACATGGAGGGGTGGTGGTGGAGGCATGCATGCATGCACACACTTTAGATAGAACCTCGGTCACTGTAAGTCCAAAACAGCCTTATGGCAAATAATTACTAGTACAGAAGAACAACAATGCTTCAAACTATAAAGGTAGTATCAATTAATTACTCTAACAAGGAGAAAACAGTGCTCTGCCTTCAACAATTCATTTGCCAAATGACAACTTGGCCCTGGGGTCAACAATTTGCACAATAGCCAAAGCCCATCTTAACTGCCAAAATGGAAATCCAAAGTGCATCTATCAACAAAGTAACCCTTCCCATGCCATATATTGTATCTTCTCATGTTTTCCAAAGCCACTGGTCCCTCCCATTTCCGAGACTTGTCAATTATCAAACTTTATCATCAACAACAAATAGCAAACAAGCACACAAAACCACAAACAAACAAAAAAAACTATTTTTGAAAGCCCTGCAAACAGCATCATACAAACATTGTTCATTTGATTCTGAACAAATGTGAAAAGGCAGGTTCATATTGCTGATTTTTTTTTTTTGCTTACATAAGGAAAACTGTGTAAGACTTGCAGCCAAATTGGCCGTCATTAGTAAGTTGCTGATTACAATCCTGTAGGGTTGTGTGACTGAGCACATGTTCTGGAACACAACTGCAACATACACTTTTTCCTTTACTCCAGTATAAACTGACAATAGGATTCTGGCCAAATTGTTGTATCAAGGGCTATACCTAAAGTTAAAAATATATACAATCAGACTAGGATACACTATACTTGAATGCCCAGTTTGAGAAGTCTTCCATCGTAAAAAACCCAGCCCTTTTCTTTTGAAATTTCATACCAAGTGATTAGCTGAAATCCTGTTGCTTAGAACAGTCATGGTAGAGTAGGCCAGCTGAATTAACTGGATTTGATGAGTCAAGTCCTCCATAAGGTCCACTGATTCAAATGGGCCTACTGCAGCTGAAACTTTCTTTAGTTAAGTCAGGACTACTCATTTGTGGTGAGCCACATTGGAAGTGTTTCACCAAAATGCTGAGTCACATAGGAAGTGATTCACCAAAATGCCACTGATCAACTGGACCTATGAAACTTGCTATGTTAAGCAACAGGATTTCAGGCACAATTCTGTTTTTCCCTAGTATATCCTTTTAAGAAAAAGATTAGTCCATCACAGTCTCAGTCTCATCCTACTTTATTTCAGCAAAAACAATGTAGCTTAATTTAGAAAGATGGATACTATGCATTTAAACATAACTCCCTCCACCCGTCGTCAGCATCTCCAAAGGTCTGTCTGATTCATACAACAGTTTATTTTTGATACCAATGTGAGTTAATAAGCATTTCGGACATCGTAATCAGACAAATCCTGGAAAGACGTTTTTTACCAGCTAACAGGTAAATGCCAAAAATCATCTAGTACTGTGCAACTTCCTAATTCTCAAAGATTATTGCTGGGTCCATACAATATAACATAACTTTTTCAATTGTAAGAAAAGAGGTTCAAAATTTCCTCAGAAGTATATATGGGGGGGGGACTTCCAAACACAATCCCCATGTTGATAGTTAAAGCACAGTTCTTCTGATGTACCAGTGACAGCTTGGTATTATATGTACCGTTAGAAATGAATTCTAAACCAGTAATTTTATCCTTAACTCAGGCTAATAGTTCAAGTAACTCTAGCTTTCCTGATCCAGTTCTTACCTACCTATAACCAAAGCCAAAGTATCCTTTGGATTTCTCGTCTTCCTAAAGCAAAATCACATCCTAAGTAAAACCCTGACTCCTTGGCTTTCTTACTACAGTTCACAGCTCATCTTATTCACTAAGCGGTACTCTCCCATTGATCACGAGAGCCCCTACCTGTGACCATTCTCCTGTTGTAGCAGGTTGAGGGCAAAAAGGAAGAAGGCTCCTCTCGGGCCCAATGGGTCTGTAATGTCAACAGCATTGCGTAAGACAAGTCGCAGTCCTATAATTCACCATAGGAAAATACCACTCCGGTCTAGCCACACACAATCCACTCAAGTCCAGAGGCAGACTTCTTGGACGATATGCACCCAGACTGTGCTCCTGAGAAGAGGGAGTCTTGAAGTCACAGAGAGCTAACCAAAAAGCAGTGCTCCACAGCTGTCACTGCCGAGGCTATGGAAGGTCAGCAGGCGTGGAATGCTCTCTTGGCTGGATCATAGCAAAGGGCTGCTTACACGCCATGGCCAAATGGAACGTGATCAGAGGAACAGCTGACAAAAGTTTCTAAAAATGCTGGCCAAAGAAACACTAAGAAAAAGGCTGAAACGTGCCAATTCCCAACTGTTTTTCTAATGCTACCTCTAGACCAGACATTCAACACTCTAATGCTGGCCTCCCAAAATATGAATGGTCGCCGAATGAACTGTTATTGATAAACGATTAAGAGACAAGAGGAGTTTGGAAAAGGCCTTGAAATGTTTACAGCAGTAATCACTACCTTTTCTTTGCCAAAAATAAAGAATATACTTTCAGTATATTTATGAATATTTATGAATAGACACCCAATTTATTTGGATTGCACACTTTGCAGGGGAGCATGAAATTCTATGTTTTCTTTTCCTAATAACAAGGACTCTTCAGTCATTGATGGAATAATAGCAGTTACTTTTAATTTGGTGGGGAAACAAATGACTATACAGTGGCACCCCGACTTAAGAGCAGCTCGACTTAAGAGCAATTTGCCTGAAGAGCAGAAAACTCTTGCCGTTTTAACTGCTGCCTTACAAATTTTAGATATGGTCTGCTCAACTTACTCCCCCCCCCATATTTTTCAATTTTTTAGATAGGTGACCCGACTTAAGAGTAGTTCGACTTAAGAGCATACATTTGGAATGGATTAAATGCGTAAATTCAGGTACCACTGTATCACTAATAACCTCACAGATGACAAATCAAGCATACTGCCCTGTATGCAGAAATAGCATTTTGCAATATGTATTTCCAATATGTATAAATGAAGTAATATTCAATTTTGGGGCAAAATTCTTCTCAAGCCAATACAAGTTAGTATCCTTTGCACTGGGAGGGATTATCCAATCCCAATTTGTTTAGTCCCTGATAGGTCAGGTTAATCTGGACAGGCATAGTCCCCTTGCAGGACCCTGGGGAAGGAAACAAAGAAGACTCATTTAAACAGCTCAACAGAAATAAAAAGGGAGAGGAGCCATGTGGCTATTACAAAATAAAAATCCAAGGAGAGGCTATAGGCAATACATATATAGGCTACTGACTTCTGCCCCTTTGCTTGGTGAATTTCATCTTGGCAAGAACTTTACATCTAAGAAATACTTCCTGGCAAACCCTATCTTGCCATGTTTGGAATGTTGGTGCTTGCCTTTAAGAAGTGGATATTGTCTACAAAAGCTTGCAATGATTTTTTTTATTTTTTAATTAGTGACCCATAACCGTAGATGCCTATGGCGTATTCTTGCATTTAAATAGCCATGGCTGATGTTTCATTTGAACACATGGGGGAGCTGCTTATTCTATGCATTAGCACTGACAGCATTTGCACACCATGACAAGCCAATATGTGGTTTGTTGTGTTGTGCACATGCCAGTTTCTTTTAACAAACTACAGTTTGCTGACCAGGCAACAAAATGCAATATTTGAGAGTACTGCCTCCTCCTGTAAATCAAAGAGCAAAGTTAGGATTGCTGGAAGGGATTTCTTGATGTTTCCTTCCCATCATATGGATTCATCTTCATTCATAGTTCTTTAGAAGTATTGTTAAGACTCCTAAAATTACACTCTTTCTTTGGTATAGTTATAGGAGTCTCAATACAGTTGTAGCCCGACATAAGAGCAGCTCAACGTAAAAGCAAATCGACTTAAGAGCAGAAAACTGTTGGCATTTAAACTGCCACCTTACAAATTTTAGATATGGTCTGCTCGACTTACAAATATTTTTTCCATTTTTTTTATTTCTGTAACTTATTTTTTCAATTTTTAGATAGGTACCCCGACTTAAGAGTAGTTCGACTTAAGAGCATGCATTCGGAACGGATTAAATTCGTAAATCGAGGTACCACTGTACTTTGGGAGAACTATGAATGAAGACTGATCCAAGCTATAACATGGAAAAATCAAGAAAACCTTTGCAGCAATCCTAATTTTGCTCTATTGCCTTTTCTTCATTCCTTCCCTCCTTCCTCTTAAATATTATTATTTAATATTATATTATTGCAGCAGCCTGTGTAATTTCTGGAGCAAGGCAGTTCAACTATGTTTGGCCACTTCTCTGACGACTGCATTGGTTGCCCATTCGTTTCCGGGCCCAATTCAAAGTGCTGGTTATGACCTTTAAAGCCCTATAAACCACAGGACCAGGATATCTGAGAAACTGTCTACTTCTGTTTAATCCGATCCGTCCCCTTAGATCTTTGGAGAAGGGCCTTCTATGAGTTCTACCTTCCAGGGAGGTCCATGGGGCGGCGGCAAGAAATAGGGCCTTCTCAGTAGTGGCACTGATACTATGGCACTCCCTCTCTTTTGAGCTAAGATCTGCCTCCTCCCTGGAAACATTTAAGACAGGCCTTAAGACATTTTTATTCAGGCAAGCCTTCTGAGCCTCCAGCCTTTTACAATTTTTTAAATCTATAACATATTAATATTCAGTTTCATTGGCTGGGGCCCCTTTAAATTCTGCTGCTGCTGTTTTAGTATTGTATTGATAGTGGTTTTTATTATTGTTTTTAAATGTTGTTTTTACTATTTCATATTGTATTGAATTGTACTGTTGTAAGCTGCCTTGGGTCCCTTTGGGGAGAAAGGCAGCATAGAAATAAAGTAACATTTATTATTATTATTATTATTATTATTATTATTATTATTATTATTATTATTATTATTATTATTATTATTATTATTATTATTATAAAGAGTTGTGAGACAAAGGAACCTCTATATTCAACACTCTCTCCATTTCTGAACATGCTGGAAGATGTTCCCACACAGCATTTCTTCTACAGCTGCTGTGCTTTACAGATTTTCCTAATATATGAGAAATTGTGACTTACTCCTCAGACCACCATGCCTGTCAAGTATCCTGCACCCATATTTATTCCACAATGAGGGAGCCAGTAGTATGTGAAACACCTGTTTTTATTGAAATTAAATTAAATTAAAAATTAAACAATCACATTTAACAATGGTTTAACAGAATCTTGGGAATCCTCCAAATTACTTTTCTCCAAATGTCTCAGCATCCTTAGTAAAATATAATGTCAGTTTCCCTGGCTTTCTTTGGGATGTGGCAATAGCTTCACACACATGAGCCAGGGGGTGCTGCAACTAGGTTTCCTTACAGAAGGCAACTGGATTCAAGTGCCAACTCCTCTCTCTTCCCTATTGTACAGTGGAACCTTGACTTACATACTGCTTGACTTGCATCATATTTGACTTGCAGCAAGAAGGGGCCTGTTTGACTTGAGTCGCAGGCTTTGACTTACATCTCGGAGCCCCGGCGCAAGGCACCGGAATCGGGCGGCATCCACGACCCAGCATCGCGGCTGCCATTCAAACTGCTCCTGCCTTCTTCCTCTCCTCCTGGAGGGCGGCTTCGGCGAGACCAGCTCAGAGCACCTGGAGCTGGTCCTCAGCCTCACCGAAGCTGCCGCTGCTGCCGGAGGAGAAGAAGGGCCGGGAGCTCGGGGCTGGCCTCGCTAGTTAGACAGTCAGCTCAGTCTTGTAAAAAATCTGGCTGCAGAATTCTGGTCCACAATGGAAGCATTTTAGTTGGGGAGCTGTACAGTTGTGGGACTCTAATGGTAAGCATAGAATTGTTCAGAACTTGGAACGTCAGGTTAAAAATCAGTAAAAATTTAAATGTTAGACATTGTTTCTATGAACATTAAAAAAGTGGAGGCGTATAATTTGTGGACTATAATTCCACTGCGTCCTTCTCTCTTTGAAGAGACATTTCATTTACATCCCCAAAGGAATCTCCTATCCCAGTCAAATTTTGTGTTAAAATTGCTGTTTTCCCTGGGGTCTTTTTCATCATCTGGAACGGATTAATCCGCTTTCCCATTACATTCTATGGGAAACGTTCATTTGACTTAAGTCATGTTTGACTTACAGAAGACCACTGGAATGGATTAATAACGTAAGTCAAGGTTCCACTGTACTTCATTGGACATGGGCAACCCCTCTTCTAAATCTTCAGCCAGGGTTCCCCATGTGACATGGAGAAAGAACAACCTGGCGTCTTCTCTCCCCCCCCTACCCCACACTGCCCAGTATGAGGATTTCAGCAGGGGTTGAACTGTACATAGCCTCTCCATCTCAAATCTGAGGATTGTACACATTATCGGTCCCCCTGCCCAGGGGTCATTCTTTACTACCTCTTTCTACGCTTCAATGGGTTTATATATATATATATATATATATATATATATATATTATTATATAATAATATATATATATATATATATATATATATAATTTTTTTAAAAAATAACATTCATAGCATGACAAGGCAATTTAGAATTATAATACAATACTATCCTCTTACTTTTATATTCTATAAGCACAATATCTTTCTGTATATACACCCACTAATAAATATTCTAATATAGTTAATTAATTCTTTTAAAATACTACATTCCATGAGTAAAAATTATTTCCCATACAGCACAGTCTTCCTTTATTGTACTAATTCCATTGGTTAATAAAGATTTCCAGATTTTCATAAATTAATCATGTTTTGTTTTCCCCTCTGTATATTTTAATTTGATTGGTCAACTTTTCTGTAAGGACTATTTGCCAAATTCTGTTCATATATTTTTGTACTGAAAGATCTTGAGCATTTCTCCAGTTTTTTGCCATATCAGCTCTTCCTACACCAATGAGATTTGCAATTAGATCTTAGAAAGTAATTCTTCATTTTCATCCTAATTCCTCACACCATGCAACCTTCTTCCATTCCTCCACAGTCCAGTTCTGATGCTCATGTCCCCACTGTTGTTGCCTCTGGCAGTACCCAGGGATCATCGTGGGCACTGTGACTGGTCTGTGGCTATGCAGCAAACTGTGATGCACTGCATAATGAATGGATATGTATTTACAACAAAGCAACTTAAGAAGAGTGACCAAATTCAGAATTTATGTAATTTTGAAACATTAAGAATATGGAAGAAATATACAGTATAGGAATTTTAGCCCCTCCTATATCACCCCTCTGTCCCATCTTAGAGCACCCTAATTTTAAATCTAAAGATAAATTTGAGCAATTTAGGCACTGGACTGAAATTGGACTCTAAAGAGTCAGAGATTTATTTGAATCAGGGAAACCAATAACGATCAATCGACTAGAACAGAGAACAAGAGTAATAAAAATTAATTGGCTACAATTAAAACAAATAAGAAATTTTGCAATGAAGATATACCAAACCCAGGGCCCCATGAGATTATTAAGAGTTCAAACAATGCTGTGTAGAAAAAAAAATAAGAATACAAACAGGGGGTTAACTTCAATAATATATAAATGTATTGTAGATAAAGAATTTACCAGAGGTTTAGGGTCTAAAATTATCTGACAAACAAATTTAAACAGTATTATATCGAATGAATTATGAGCAAGGATTTGGGCCGGGTATCCATATAGATCAAAAGTTAACAAAAGCAAAGGTAACATTTTTAAAGACAGCATACAGATGGTATTTCTACCCCACAACTTTGCACAAAATCAACAGAGGAATCTCAGATGCATGTTGGTGTAATTGTGGGTGTAAAGGTACTTTAGAGCATGTGGTTGGCATGCCCAAAGATAGAAACGTTTTGGAATAAGGTAATTAACTAGTTAGAGCAACTAACTGAACAGAAAATATGGTATATGTTATTTTAAGTGGATTGTCAATAAAACTATTTTTAAAAATTACAGGTACTGTGACTAGTCTGTGGCTATGCAGCAAACTGTGATGCACTGAGTGTTTGGCCAGCTGTCTATCATGGTCAGCATTAAGTAAGTAGTTCAGCAATCTGAACTAAAGTAGCTCTTCTGTGTGATTGGACTAGAGGGGATAGCCTTTGCTCCCCCCATAAGCATCAATAAGCCATGGATGCCCCAACCCTCATACCATTTTTATTACGTACTAACCATTACATACTGGGAACAGCCACAAGCCCTGCCATTTTGGAGATCTTGTGAGCCAGTATTCCAGCTATCACTATTTGCCCCTTCTTGAAGTGACTCAGGTCTTTTTTGCAGGCCCATATTTCCTCCTCATAAGAACATAAGAAGAGCCATGCTGGATCAGTCCAAAGGCCCATCTAGTCCATCTTCCTGTATCTCACAGTGCCCCCACCAGATGCGTTTGGGAGTGCATGAGACTAGGTATCTGTCTCCTGATAGCACTCCCAAGCATCTGGCCCTTGAACTACCCCGGTTTTAAGCCTGGAGATTACACATGAAATCCTGGAACTGACTGTTATTTATTTATTTATTTATTTATTTATTTATTTATTTATTTATTTATTTATTTATTTATTTATTTATTTGTATAGCTTGTATGCCACCCACTACCCAAAGGTCTCTGGGCGGCTCACAATCAACTTGCTGCATGATATATCCCACCTCTTGACAGATGCCATTGTAATGATATAACCAATGCTATTCAGTTCACCTGTCAGTAGTTTTAATGTTGAGGCTGCACAGCATATATTCTTCCCCAGACTTTCCTCTTCATCTAGGACTGCCTTTTACTTCTCAACTTCTTCCCCTTTTCCACTTCATATCCTTTCCCTGTTTCTCTGTCATTTGCTATTTCTTCCCAAACAATTAAAGATTCTCCTCAATCAGTAGGCGATGTTGAGGTTGTGCATTCTCATGTCCCAGTGGAGAAGTATGACAACCTGTCAACAAGGGTCTTGTACGCTCAGCTGCTGGTCACACAGAAATACTTAGGAGTGCATAAACCAAATATTTCAGAACTACAAAAGACATAGTTCAGCCTAGGATACTGATGGTTGAAGTATAAGAATATAAGAACAGCCTTGCTGCAACAGGCCACAGCCCATCCAGTCCAGCATTCTGTTTCACACAGCGGCTCACCAGTTGCTTCAGGGTATTTCCAAGCAGATGTCTTCACCTGTTTAAGATTCCTTGCAAAGGGTATTGAGAGATATCCTGCCTATCTCTCCAACCTGGAGGTTATCCTTAGGCATCCAGAATGATAGCTATTAATGCCCTTGTTCTCCATGAACTTGTCTAATCCTTTCTTAAAGATGTCAAAGCTGTCAGCTGTCTCCACTTCTTCTGGCAGGGAGTTCCACAGACCAGGGATCCTCTGGGTGAAAAAGTACTTTATCTTATTTGTTTGAGATCTAGCACCCAAAAGTTTCATGGAGTTCTAGTGTTGTGCGAGAGGGAAAATAGTTTTTCCTTATCTACTTTCCATATATGGTGTTCAGCAGGCATAAGAACATAAGAACATAAGAAGAGCCATGCTGGATCAGGCCAAAGGCCCATCTAGTCCAGCTTCCTGTATCTCACAGTGGCCCCACTAGATGCTTTTGGAAGCGCATGAGACTAGATATCTGTCTCCTGATACCACTCCCCTGCATCTGGCCCTTGAAGTACCCTGGTTTTAAGCCTGGAGATTACACATCTCCATCATGGTTTGTAACCTGTGATGGACTTTTCCTCCAGGAATCTGTCCAATCCCCTTTTGAAGGCATCCAAGCCAGATGCCATCACCACATCCTGTGGCAGGGAGTTCCATAGACTAACAACGCGCTGGGTGAAAAAATATTTTCTTTTGTCTGTTCTTACTCTCCCAGCCCTCAATTTGAGTGCATGTCCCCTAGTTCTGGTATTTTGTGAGAGGGAAAAGAGCTTCCCTCTATCCACTTTACTCATGCCCTGCATTATTTTGTACGTCTCAATCATATCCCCCCCCCCGGCGCCTTTTTTCCAGACTAAAGAGCCCCAAATGTTTTAGCCTTTCCTCATAAGGGAGGTGCCCCAGCCCAGTAATCATTTTGGTCGCTCTCTTCTGCACCTTTTCCAGTTCCACTATGTCTTTCTTGAGATGCGGTGACCAGAATTGTACACAATACTCCAGATGCGGCCTTACTATTGTTTTGTATAATGGCATTATAATGTTGGCTGTTTTATTTTCAATCCCCTTTTTTATAATCCCTAGCATGGAATTGGCCTTCTTCACCGCTGCCACACTTTGGGGAGACACCTTCATGGAGCTGTCCACCAACACACCAAGATCTCTTTCCTGATCTGTCACGGATAACTCAGAGCCCATGAGTTGATAGATAAAGTTTTGATTTTTCACCCCAATATGCATTACTTTACATTTGGCTACATTAAAACGCATTTGCCATTTCGTAGCCCATTCCCCCAGTTTGGAGAGATCCTTCTGGAGCTCTTCACAATCTTCTCTGGTTTTTACCACACGGAAAAGTTTTGTGTCATCTGCAAACTTGGCCATCTCACTGCTTATCCCTGTCTCCAGGTCATTTATGAACAGACTGAAAAGCACCGGTCCCAGGACAGAGCATACTTTCATATAAACTGAACACCAGGCATGTCCAAACTTTGGCCCTCCTGATGTTTTGGACCGCAACTCCCAGAATTCTAAGCTTAGATTGCCAATAACAAAGGACTGTGGGAGTTGCGGTCCAAAACATCTGGAGGGCCGAAGTTTGGACATGCCTGGTGTTCAGTTTATATGAAAGTATGCTTGTGATTTTCCTACTCTAGATGGCTGAAAATCTTAACTTAGAATAGCATGACTATAGTGGTCTAAGTTAAATTGCTAACTCTGACTTGTGTAGATCTACTTAATCAGTAGGATTAATTTAAAACAATGATTTATCATTCAGCAGTTAATTCAGTGGATCTGGAAGTTTAGGCCAAAAATGATCGGCTTTGTTTAAACAGAACTCCGGGGTCTCCTATTCCACATTGGTTTCAACCCTGATTGGGAAAACTTCCATTTGGAAGTAGGAGCACAGTTCAACAATTTGTTTCAGGGTCCAAGTATGTATCAGTGTCTGGCTTTAGCCCATGAGGGCTCACTTTCTATGCAGAAAGTTGCAACCTCAACCCTTTGCATCTTCAGAAGTGGAGGAATTCCTGCCTGAATCCTTGGAGACCAGCTGCTATGCAGAACTGGCAATACTGGGTTTGGTGGCCTAACTTGGCAAAAAGCCACCTGTTGCTAGTATTGTAGCTCTGACCACATGAGGGATACAAACTGTCTATCAGTCGGCTGGCTTTTGCCTAAAGGCATGCAATGGTCTTTATTGCTGTTCTTTGTTTTTTCTACATTTTCAAATAAACCTGTTAGAGTACAGGAATAACAAGGATGTAGGATGTCTCTCCCTCTCATACTTTTATTACTAATACTGCACATCTTTAAAAAATCTACCTCTCCCTTGGTCTGTTGGCAACGTGGCCGACTCCTTTGCAACTTCTCCACTTTACAGAAGCAAGCAATTGGGTTCCTCTTCAGCTATACAGTGGTACCTCTAATTACGAAATTAATCCATTCCAAATGCATTTTCGTAACTTGAAATTTTTGTAACTCAAAACAGAGTCTCTCACAGACTCTACCATCTGTACTAATGAAGATCTAGTAAATGGCTGAGAGACAACCCTATTGAAATAGCCTGCTTTTGGTCAGAAACAGTCTAATCATTTTAACATTTTAAATTTGTTCTAACTTTATCTATATTTCATACATGTTCATAATTTTAAACTAAGCTGCACTCTGATACAAAAAAGGAAAGCCTTAGGTATGCTCCTGCCACTCGTATTTTAACTAAGAGTGTTTCTTAGCTATTAGCAGGTTATTAGCTATCTGATCTCACTAACAAATATTCTATGGAATCCTGGATCTGTAAGATACTGTGGGTTGCACTTGAATTTTGATTCCTTCAATGAACAAGGAGTAGAACTCAGTGGCCTTATGCTCCTTTCATCTTCATTATTCTATGATAATGCTGTGCCATGAGGAATAGCAACTAAATACAGATAGAGCCCCAACAGGACAGTCCTAACTGAAACCCAACAAGATCTTCTGCTTGCTTATGCAAACTGTCTTTGAATATACTTGCATAACTTTTATGGCTACTTCTATTTTCAGTTTCCGCTGGCCTTGCCTGGTCAATCAAGAGCTTATCTCATAAGACTGATTTTTGTACCCTTCTATGCTTTCCTCTCTGCCACAAACTATTTTGACATTGTACTTAAATACGTAAACTGTGCTTTGGCTATGTGTGAAGCTCAACAAAATTCAGAGATAGCAATACACATTTGTAGCAATAGTACAGATGCAAAATTTCCGGAAGTTTTGAAGCTCGGAAAAGAACCCAGTTTCCCCCCATTTTTTTAAAGGAGGGGGAATGGAAATTTTCAGAAAAAATGAAAAAAAATGCTAGATTAGCAACCCCCCTTTACAGCATGAAAATCATTCTATTACTGCAGGAACATAAAATTTGACTATGGACAATTTACTTGGCATAAAATGATCACAACTAGCATATTAAAATATAGTGTATCGAAAAATTATTACATACAGAATTTACTTTTAAAATAATATTTATTTATAATTATATCAAATGGAGTAACAATCTCCTGAACTGTTTACTAGCTTATGTGGAACTAAAACAATGTTTAAAAATCCAGAATTAACAATTATTCGTATTTCCTCTCCACAGTATTTAATAAAAATAAAATAAAAACCTCATTCTCATAAAAAGAATTGAAGAAGAGTGAAATGTATAGAAGGGAGTGGTAGTGAAGAGGACAGAACAGAACCAAACATAGCCACCCACATGCAAAAACAAAAGTGAAACCATTTTCTTATGACAATAGCAGCACTTCGTAAAGAAATAAATGTGTGTTCTTCTTGCACTGGAGAGTTCAGTTTGTAACCTAGGACTTGCTTGTCCTCAGTGCACAGAAGTTAGTATAATCTGATACTATGCATATTTTTAGAAATGGTTTGGAAAATATTTGTTCAAATAAATGTTAAAATAAAATATTCCATAATCATTATTTTGTGCTCTTGCTGGTCACTGAGCGTAAATAAATGATGATGATGATTTTTTCTTTTTCTTTTTTTAATTTTTCAGAAAACAAAAACAAAAAAAGGCTTCAGGAAAAAATGGAAAAATACTGTTTTCCTCCCAGCTTTTCCCGTTTTTCCCCCCCTGGACCTTCGCATCTCTAAGCAAATGGCAATATGATATATTGGTCACTACAGATCTTCCATTTCTATTACACAAAAACAATTGTGGGAACATTGTGAGACACTGGTTCTACTTTTCCAGCTCTAAATGTTGACACATGATCAATCATAGAATCATAGAAAAGACCTCAAGGGCCATCCAGTCCAACCCCCCCTGCCATGCAGGAACCCCCATCACAGTATTCCCGACAGATAGCCATCCAGCCTCTGCTTAAAAACCTCCAAAGAAGGAGACTCCACCACCCTCCTTTGGGGCACCATAGTCCACTGCCGAACAGCAATCACCGTCATGAAATTCTTCCTAACGTTCAAATGGAATCTCTTTTCCTGTTGTTTGAAACCATTGCCCCGAGTCCTAGTCTCTGAAGCCATGGAAAACAAACTTGTTCCCTCTTCAATATGACATCCTTTCAAATATTTAAACATAGCTATCATATCCCCCCTCAGCATTCTTTTTGAAAGGCTAAACATTCCCAGTTCCCTAAGCCGTTCCTCATAAGACATTTCTTCCAGACCTTCAACCATCCTGGTCACCCTCTTCTGTACCCGCTCGAGGTTGTCAACATTCTTTTTAAATTGAGGCGCAGAGAACTGGACACAGTACTCCAGGTGGGGTCTGACCAGAGCAGAATAGAGTGGTACTATCACTTCCCTTGATCTAGACATCATGCAAGACTAATTTGATCACTAGGTGAACTTTTTGCTTCCAGCAAGACATTCTATGCCTCAAGCAGCCCAGGAAGGAAAAACTGTTTTCCCTATGGCACAACACTAGAACTAGGGGGCACTCCATGAAACTTTGGGTGCTAGATCTCAAACAATTAAGAGAAAGTACTTTTTCATCCAGATGATCACTGGTCTATGGAACTCCCTGCCAGAAGAAGTGGTGACAGCTGTCAGCCTTGACATCTTTAAGGAAGGATTGGACAAGTTCATGGAGAACAAGGGTATCAATGGCTATCATTCTGGATGCCTAAGGACAACCTCCGGGTTGGAGAAATAGGCAGGATCTCTCTCAATACCATTTGCAGGGAATCTTAAGCAGGTGAAGACATCTGCTTGGGAATACCCTGAAGCAACTGGTCAGCAACTGTGTGAGACAGAATGCTGGACTACATGGGCTGTGGCCTGTTCCAGCAAGGCTGTTCTTATGTTCTTATGTTGACCTCTTTGTCCTTTCCTTTAGAAACTTCCAACAAAGCATATTCTCAGGAAAAATTATTTCAGTACTGTACTAAAATTTATTTACAGTAAAGTTCTATTCCTCAATTCACTCTGTTAAATTTAATTCAATGTTGTTTTCATCCTATCATCTGTAAGCATTGCAAAAAATTTCCTCCTAGGATCTTTGAAAACTTATACAGTAGCACCCCTGTATCCACTGATTCATTAACTACTGATTCAGTTATCCATGGCTGGCAGAGATAAAAATTAAAGAAATAATTCAGCAGCCACTAAGGAAGCTACTGTCACAAACAGCAGATGTAAATCAAGTTACTGTTGCAAAACAGCAGCTGTAAAGCAAGCTACTGTCACAAAACAGCAGTTTGGGGTTTTTTTGTGTTCTCTCTTATCCACAGTTTTCATTATCCATGGGAAGGCCTGGAACTGATCCCCAGTGGATACCGGAGTGCTACTGTGGTGTGTTCCTTAGCTTTCCACCTTTCCCAAAATATAGCACATATTCTTATTATTTTGACTGTTCTTCACATACTAGCCTGTTCAGCCTTTAAAAAAAAATCTAACACACTGTAAAACACCTTCTTGAATAAGTTGTGGGCAAAATCACACAGCTAATTCCTGATAAAATGCAAATGTGTGCCATCCTTGCTGGTACAATCTTGCTTTTGTCCAATAAAGCAGTGATGTTGGATCATATCTGTATTGATTAATGTATTTCAGAGACCAAGACAAAGTCAAATATTTCCCACAGTTTAACCTCAGTGCTCCTCAAAACTTTCTGAAGCGCCATTCCTCTACTTGGGAGAAAATACAGTCTAGAAGGCATTTAAAGATCAGGAAAGCACACTTGAAGGAATTAATAACGACAAGAAGCATTCTCATTTTCTGCCTTTCTTCATCTTTATTTTGCTGTTTTAATATTTTAAAAATATCTCTTGGACCTGTTGGTCCTTCAGAGCTCTGACAGGGAGGCTATATTTTCCCAGTCATTCTCTATAAATGGATCCTACCTGTAACTTTGCTGAAACAACCTAAATATTTGTCATCTCTCCTGGTATCATTTGGAGGAACTGTTTCCAAGTCATAAACATTCACTGTCTACACCACAGAGGGAACATATTATCTGTTGTATAGTACTGAGGAGGCCTTCAATGGATGGGGAGGGTATTTGTTTAGTTCTCCTTTTTATAAGAACTTGCCAAAATTTTACATTTCTTCATAGTTAAGATAAAAACAATGTGACAAAAATGACAATTTAATCCATTTCAGGAAAACATTTTGAATGCTTTGCTCTTAAAATGCTGTCCTGCCAATTCCTCTCTATACAGCTTCTGATGCCCAATTATACTTGCCACTTCTTTTCTCCAATAGGCTCTTGTTCTCTAACAATTTCATAACAAGCAGATAAAGGAATAGTTTTATTTACCAAATTTGCTTAGTGCAGATGATTGAGAAATTTGTTCTGTTTATCGACAGCTTAAAATTCATAATGTTCTTTATAAAAAGACTGGAAAGAACTTGGCATTTTTTGAGACTCAGACTTGGAAGAAAGAAAAAAAACATATTTATCTAAAACATGTTAACAAAGCAAAACTTTTTAGGGAAGACAAGATCCCTTCTTGAGCCACTCTACCAATGTTTGAAAAGACACCAGAAAGGACTGTTCCTCCTTAAGAAACATTCTAGGCCTATCTTCCTGCAACTCATTTTCAGCTGGTCCTGTGATGACCCAGACAAGAAATTTGACATTTTCTGCAAAGGACACAAAATCTCTCCAATTTCCTTTTATTGTCAATGTAGGACAAAATATAATATTATATTCCAAATAATTACATTTACCATGGCCAAACACTCTCATTTGCTTTCTGCTTCTTCAATATTAAAGTCCCCCTTTGTCAATATTTGGGATAATGTAGAGAAAAATCTTGGCAAGTCAAAGTTCAAGACAACTCATGTAAGTGGTCAAAAGCTACAGGAAAAACAAGAAATTCTAGTGAAAGTGCTCTTGTGTTCACTTGGGGTAAAAAAGACCTTATTGCTCTGGTACCTTTTCTCTGGTTTGTGCAATCAAAAGCTGGGATGGAGAAGACATCCACATCCCTTTGGGATGAATAAAAATGTCACTACCTTTTCTTGCTAGACACAGAAGGCTAAATACAATTTTCATCCCGACAAGAAAGATACACTGAATTACTAGGACTTCTTAGTCAACAGCAATTCAAGTCCCACTGATCATTAAGTCTACTATAACTCAGACTAAAATTAGATTTAGTCCAAAAACTAGACACAGAAGGGGAGAAGTCCCTGCCACTCCCTAGGTTTGCTATCCTTCTCCTTCAAGGACCACTAACCTCAGATGGATAACTCTTGTTAACTGCATATTAGATTATGTAGAATCCTGGTGCCTGCTGCTATGGTAGTCAGGTACCGATTTTTGCAGCTCTGACCAGGATTTATTCCCATTCTGATGCTCCGCCATGTATCTCTTAAGAATGGCGCACAACAGGCAAGTGGCAATCAATTTCCCCTTCTATGCTATACTTGGGCTGCTGTGTTAATGCTCCCTCTGCTGAAATTCAAGAAAGGGAATCAGCAGAAGCTTATAGCTTGCTGACTGAAATGAGAGGATTCTACAAAGCAATGTGAAGCTGATCAGTTAGTTACGTGTGCTTGTCTCTCAACAAGGTTTTTCAAGGGGGAGGAAATAGAGCACATGGATTCACTAATACAACATTTGGAACCTGCCAGAACTGGGTGCATGCATTAATGCAATTTCTTCCAATCATCAGAAGTAGAGATGGCGATGAATTAAAAAAATGTTACTCTTCATGATTTGTTGGGATGACAAATCAATGAATTTCCAGTTATATTCCACAAAGTGGGTGCCCCTAGGAAAGCACCCTTTAGCAACTGTGTTGGGGAAACCCAATTTTCACCAAACTTGAAGGAACTGTAGAGAAGAATCAAAGGAAGCTTCTCTGCAACTTTGGGGAGAATCTGGGGAAAACTTTCCGTGTGTGTGTGTACTATTTAGGAGTGTATCACTTAGATATCAAAAATCCAATTGCCACCAAACTTGGAAGGGTTGGAAAGAAGAGACAGGGGATGCTTCCCTCCAAATTTGGTGTATCTAGCTGCCTTCAGGCTATTTTATGGCCTGACAAATTCACAAATCAAAATTCTTAAAATGCATCAATTTGCATTTGCTGAGGTATTTCATTTGTGATGAATATGAATCAACAAATTGTGACAGATCAACCAAATTCATCATAAAATCTGATTGGTTTTTCAATTTGTTTCCCATCTCTAATGAGGAGCCATAAAAAGTAGCCAAAGAATGATTACATAAAAAAGGCAAAAACAAAAGAGCAGCACAAAACAGTGGACGGAGTAAAGAAGGAGTGAACGCAAAGTGAGCTAAAGAACTAAAATGTACTGTACGCTAACCATTAAAGCCCAAAACCCCTCCAAGACACAATTTCAGATTTTCCTGGGCTGCCCCCATGATTTCTGAAGATGTCAGCATTGCCAGCTCTGCTGCTGCAATGGACTCCAACGGAACTGTGCAGTATCCACCACCTGGTCCCTATCCAAGGAGAATGCACAACAGGCTTTTTGAGACTGCATGTGTCCTTTGCCAGAGCAGATTCTTTGCTGTGTGGCAGCGGCGGTGGCGGTGGAGGAGGGTGAGCTGGGGTGGGGATGGGAAAAGGGAAGCATGTTACTGGCTCAGCAAAGAAGAAATTAGCCAAGGAGCTGCATTTTCCAAGCATGCAGGGCTACCTAGGGCCGTTTCATTCTGTCAGCCCGCTCTGGCATTGTACGTCACTGGCACAGGGCCAAGGCTGCGCTCTGCTTCCAGGCCACAGGCTACACATTAACCCTCTGCTTGGTCCCTGCTCTGCCCTGCAGATTTCCACCAGGCAGCAAATTCAATCCCCGCCTCTTCACTTGCTTCTGTGCAGTGCTGCTTCTGCCATGGCAACAAGCTTCTCATTGGAGAGCCAGAGCTGCTAGAGAGCCAATAGGAAGCCAGGTCGTGTTGCTAGGTTCTCCGGGATGCAATGGGCTGATTATGCCCAAACAAAGCAAGAAAGAGGAGAAGGCGAGAGTCTCCAAAAATACCTCGGTAAAGAACTGGCTCTCCTTCCAGGAACAGGAGCTAGAAATAACCTGCAAAGGGAGACCCAGCAACAACAGAGCTCATGGTGTTGGCACAACGCCACAGCCACTCACCGCAGCCGTGATCTCTCCTGCTTGGTGACTCTCAGAGCCAGCTGGGTACAAAATTCTTCCCCTGTCCAGAATCCCAAGAGGTGCCTGAATTGCATTTCATATCTGTCACCACCATCCTTCAGTGTAACCAGCAAGACTCACACAAAAAGGCCGCCTGGTTTCGCTACCATGCTGCTGCAGTTTGACAGACTTCTCTTGAGCCAGCCACAGGGCGCGCAGGACCCTCTTCAGCAGACACCGCATGCCACTGTTCTGCTAGACCAGAGGTTCAAGAGGCTTTCGCAGATTTAAGAGAAGCACCTTGGCTAAAAAAAAAAATGCTTGTCACCCGACTCAAGAGGTGTGAAAACACCAATGAAGGTCAGCCAAACGCAATCTTAACCACCTTCTTCAGAAATGTCTCAAAATTCACGGCAACACACAATAGCCTATGGAAAATTCTGAGTGCACATAATCTTAAGTAAAAAGATGTCAGATATTTGCCTGCCTGGTAACAAACACCAAGTATATGATTCAGGGTGGATAAAAATAAATTAATTTTTAAAAAATAAACGTATTTTTAAAAAATAAATAAATGGCAAAAATGTCATTTTAAAAATTTAAATTGTGATTCAAAATGCCACACAGGTTCTTTCCAGCCTGGTAGCTTTGAGACTCTATGCTCACCTTACATATTAAGTACCAAGAAAAATGTTGATGGTGGAAATATGCATTTTTAAAGGAGAAAATTCTTTCAACTTAGGTAAACCAGACTTGGCCATTAGAGGAGGAAAATAATAGTCATAACTTTACAACATTCAAGCCAATTCCATCCAGCATGGTTAAAGCTTTTAAAAAACTGTATAAGTTTATAATCATGGTGAACTAAATCTAAAGTCATGCTAACAAAGCAAGCATGAAGGCCTCATTTTTACATTTGTAGAACAATACTGATAAGAAACTGCTACTGTCATGAAAATACATGGACTCTAAATAACACCTCAGTGATGAGAGACAGAAAGAAAAGAGAAATATATTTCAAATCCAATGTATGACATTGTCACGTTATGGCCAGAAGACAAACATGGAAGGACCAATATTGGCTTTATTGGAAAGAACTCACAAAGTAGCAAGACAAGACAGCTTAATGTTACGTATCTTAAGCACGCTTACACTGAAGCACGATGCCAGGAAGTTTAGGAGATGCATTTCCAAGTAAGAGTGAAATACAACCTATAGAGATGATTCAGGACACTGTTACACAGACTACTTAGTAAAATGTTAATCACAGACTTCAGGATCTGTCTTATGTTCAAAAACAGAATAATATTTTCCATGGATCAAGATACATGTCACATTTCTGAATGTGGGAATATAATATGCCACCAAAAATACAATAAATGAGAACATTTAAGTCCTTAAGATGAAAAGCTCACATATCATGAGACTATGGCAAAAGAGTATGGAACAGACTTGGCAGTAATAAGGATGACATGGATTAACCCACTAGTTATGTTTGGGTGTGAAAGATACTTTGAATGCAAAGATCTGGAGAAAACAAGACAAGAGTCAAAATAAAGATCTATTGACCAAGAAACCTGTTTCCAAAAGCAAGCAGATTTTGAAGTCACAGTAGCTGGGCAGAGATGTAAACTGTCTGGACATTTTGAAGTCATTGGGGAAAATCTATGGAAAAATCGGGGGAGAAAGTTTTTTTCTGTTCCCCCTCCCTCCAAAGTTTCTGAAATTTTGTATCTCCAGCAATGTCCCCTGTAACTTTCAGCCCCACTGGGAGGAATTCTATGCTTCATGCATATGGGGTTCCGCTGCAACTGGACCCAAAGTGGCTGGAAACATTCACTGTGGGTGTGTGTGGAGGAGGAAGAACTCTGCACAGAGGGGGCAGATTTGTGCAAAGCTGCACAGCTTGGGGAACCTTGGTAACGGGCATCCAAACACTATGATAAACCATGTTTTCTCATTAAGGATTCAGACATGCTACCCCCCTCTCACCTGGCAATATAACATCAGAGGCTTCTGCTTAATTAATTCCAATGTGGCATTACTTCTGAATTCTAAACTGTGGTTAATCTGAAATATGTTTTATTCAAACAAGCCAGCTTCACAATCCATAGTTTGAAGTGGGCGTCTTTCAAATGAAGCACAATTAATGTTAAGCAGTTTGCCAATTGGGATAATTTAATAAACTCTGTCCACTCCAAAATGGAAGCAAATACTTTTAACTCCTCTTAGATGCACAAAAGGCTGTGAATGGCCATGAGGACACACAACTTTAACCCTGTTACAAACCCTAGTTTATCATAATAGCCAAATGCTGCCAATGTATTTTAATAGCCTGGGGTAATAATGGAGCATTCTATTCCTTGCAACACTCCTGCATCTTTGGCAGCTACACTAGTCATATTCTGATCTAGGACAACTTTTAAAAAATTGGTTGTACTAATGGCCACTACATTTATCGCAACTGAGTGCTGTGGCAAAATAAGTGTATGCTTGAAACCAGCTTAGTATTTTTTTGATGTTAGCATCATGTGATGGGCATATCTCATTCCATAGCTAAATTTCTAATCTTGCTGCTATTTTTTTCTGAGCAGAAGACAGTAATCTTTTTAGTTTTTGTTTATCTAAAATATGCTCCAAACTCTTACTGTTTTATAGGGAGATGACTGCACACAATACTCAAGATGTAGATATTTGTTATGCTAAGAGCATTGAGCTTTAAAAAACCTCTTTAGTAGTTCTTCCTGCAGTTGTTAGTTTTCTGTTTTCCTGTCAGTTACAGAACTATAGTTGAGATATTCAGGGATGACCAGGTCTTTCCAAGTTCCTTTATTTCATTCAAGATAACCAAAAGAACAACCAAAAGAACAACCAAAATCTGAATCTGCTCAGTTTGCTGCCTGATGTCTGGAAATGGCCTGTTCTGGAATCTGATTTACAAAGCTTCAGTTCTTCCTCTTAAATACAAAGGCGTAAATTTTCTATATTCTGTACCTAAAGGCCTAAATTTATCTTTAATACCTTCAAATTATCTTTAAGCTACGAATATTTGATGGAATTAATTTATCATTTTGGATCGGAAAGATGATACTAGGTTCTTAACACTTAGAAAATGGTCCATACAACTCAACATTCATCCTTGTCCTACACTGTGATATCCACTGTTTCCTGACATCTGGATTAGTGCTGAAATTACATATGCTTTCATAGTCAAAGCTACTTAACATCCCTCATCTTCTGGTTTTAGATGCAAGATCTGAAGATTCACAAAGAAGGCGAGAGAACAGAATTGTCTGGGACTGTTCTCAAACCACTCATGTGTTGGTGTCCCTAAAAAGAAGTCAAACATGACTTTTACCCTCTCCACTAATAGATATACTCTTCTTACAATAAAGCAAATGTTCCCACACTAAGATTATTGCCCTCTTAATACTCAACTATATATAAAAAAATCAAGTTTAAGAAAATGACCAGAAGGGGGGGGAAACTAACCAGAAGATACATGAAAAGCCTATACCAAAATGCAAGCAAAGTACAGTACAGTACTGGGATCAAACACTAGACCTGTGAGAGACAGAAAATCTTAACTGGCTCAGAAGACTGAGTAATTCTATAACAACTGCAATACCTTATCCAGGAGCACTGATTAAGGAAGTTCACTGTCTACAGCAGGGGTCCTCAACCTAAGGCCCCGGGGCCGGATGCGGCCCCCCAAGGTCCTGAATCCGGCCCCTGGGACCAATTGCAACGCCTCCACCTACCCCCTGTTTTGTGAGCAAGCCAACCTCCACAGCTGCTTTTGGACTGTGATCCGGCCCCCAGCGGTGTCTGGGTGGTGGTGGACCGGCCCGCTGTCTGAAAACTTTGAGGACCCCTGGTCTACAGAAACATCTAATGATGCGAACAACACCTGAGTGATATGGGCTAGCCCATTTTAGAGAAGGCGAGTAATAATTTTCCAGTATACCTTTCAGTATAGCAACAATAGTGTGAAAGTGGGGTTCCTACAGCTGAGAACAAATTATAATTTATTTATTTATTTAGAGTATTTTTACCCCACCTTCCTCCTTGGAAAAGGACCCAAGGTGGCTTACAGTAATGAGGGACAATATACCGTCCAGTATGGCTCTTTGGCTTGAATACAGAGATGAGCACCACCCCTCTAGTGCGCATGTGCGAGGGGAACCTTTACTTTTACTTTACAATTAATATATAATCAAGTTTGAGAACAGTGTTCTCAAGGTATAAGACACTAATGTAATAAATAAATTTGCATCCTTATTACAAATTGTCACAAAAGTTTTCTCAAAAGAGAAGAAATTAACTTTGTATCCATTATTGGATATCTAATCAAAATGTTTAGGTGCAAAGCACTTAACTAATTGGAAAAGATACAAAAACATGTCTGTGAAAAGGCTCAGGTTATTTAGTCCAAAGTTAACATGATGCAGAAGCTTGTGGGATCACTATCTAAAAAAACTTAAGAGTGCAATAGGCAAGGTATTCCTTGGATCAGGTCATACTTCAGTAATTAACTGACAAATGACAAATCCATTCACCAAATAATAATTTGGTCCTCAAAGTCCTCTTGACAGTACAATCACCAAATTATAACAAAAAAGCCACACACAATCCAATCAAAACTTTTAATTACAGCGACCAGTTGTGATTGGGGTCTTCTATCCAGATCCTGATTAGGTTAAAACAGAAGTAGTGTGAGGATGTGAGGGAGGGACATTTGCATATGGATGCCTAAAAAGAAGCTTTGTGCTGGGACAAAACTGGTCCTTGGGCCTAAAAATTAGGAGGCCACTGTGGTAGACTCTTGGTTCACATAGACAGAAGAAACAATCAAATAGGGTCCATTTTCGCTGTAATTTTTATCTCCACTCTCATCCACCTATGCACAGGGGGTAGTGGGTTTTCCAGCCAAACCCTTATCTCAGTAGCCAGTGACCTCAGGTCCCACTCCACAGTGCTGATGAACCTCTGCGCATGCACCTTACAAGGAACATTGAATGGGATTATCCCAAGTATAATGTTTCTTCTCTTTGTAATGGTTTTTCTTTTGTTAGTTTTCACTTTCCCTTCCAGAGAGAGATGAGATGAATATGATTCCTAGTCTGTCAAATGCCAAATGAGCTATGTCATGGCATTCACGACGATATATAACTTAAATACCACAATACTGACTTGGAAGAGAGTATCAACAAATGTACAGAAACAGCAATAATATCACACTTTCCCTGTTTATATATGTTCTGCAACAATTTGTTTGTGAAACTAACACAAAACGTGAATGTCCAGTGTGGTCTACAGTAGTGGACAGTGTAACAGACTAAGTAGATTTGGGTTCAAATCACTGCTTGGCCAAGAAAGCTCACTGGCACAGTGGTGGAAGAGATAAAGCCATTCCTTAAACATCTTGCTTACTTTGAAACCCTATTAATATCACTAAGTCAGGTCAGACTTGATGGTACATTAAGAGTATAGCTATCCAGTTAATAAGTTTGTGTTTTATAAGTCTTTAGGAAAAATAAAACACCCTAGCAATTACTTGAAGTAGAGTCTCTATCTAACTTCTAAAAATTTTCTTCAGTGTCTTATGATCTCCAGGAAATTTCCTTTCTTGTAAGCCATAGCTTCCTATGATATCTGGTACTGTACAAGATCATAATGATTCTGTTTATACATGTGCAACCATTTCTTAAGTGGGCAGTCTTTCTATCCGACTCAACTTTAAGTGACCAAATGTAAGAGTTTATGTGTTTATGTGAGATAACATATTTCACTTTCTCTCTGGAAATAAAAAAAGTTTGGCATAGGCAAGTCCCTTTTCCTCATCCAATTAATCCGCTCCCTAGTATAGCAATGTTTTAACTAGCATTTACTTACAGCAACATGGGTGGCTATATATAGTCTCATTCCGTATAAGTTACCGGAAGAAACTGTGTTTTGATGGCTATGCTATACAACTATGACTGCCTCCCATGATTCTGCACTCTTTTATATATTTGCTTTACTTTCTAGAAGAACAGTATCAGCATGCTGCAGTAAAAGTGTCAGAATTCTTGAACAAAGCTGCATCAGATGAAATAGATGTCTAAATTAAAATAAATAGAATAAATTATTATTCAATACAAATAATTACTTCACAATTCATTTAAAGCAGGTTGCAGGATCAATATTATTTGTAGCATGTGGCTTGGCTTGCTTGCTTGCTTGAATAACTTGAATTAATATACCTACAGGCATTTTCTGTGATGCACCTGCCATTGTGACATGCTGTGATCAGATCTGCATGTACTGATCTTGCGTTGGTATACACAGGTACCCATTCAGTGATGGAGGAATGAGATGCCTTTTGATCCTTCACCTCCTAAATATGTCATCCACTATTGGGTCACTGCTGAGAATTATGAAATAATTAAATACTGTAACAAAATAACTTATTTGCACTTGTTTATAGTGATAAGTGATAAGATATACTTATCTATAGTGACATGTTTATCAATATATTATCACCAAATAAAATGAAGACACAGGAAATGCCTGCAATATAATAACTTTTGCATGCTCCCTGTGGCAGTTTCATTCTTCTCTCTGTGCAAGGTTTCCTGAACTTTTATCCCAAGTGTGAAATACTTCAAAACTGCATTGAACACACACAAACATACGTGCACACACACGCGCATGCACACATGATATACTGTACTGGTGAAACCTTGTCTGGAGAAATGAGAGCAAACACATCCTCTCTCACCCAGCCTCCAATAAATTCCTTATTCCTCCACTGTTACTGCATCCTAAAAGGGAACTGAACTTCCCAGTCTTCCCAACTGTATACCACTCTTGAATCTTTTGTCCTTTGCCAATGACTGCCACAGATTTTCCTAGTCTCCAGTCATTTTGCAAAACATAATTCACAAGCTTCATGATGCTCCCTTATGTACTACACTGTGTGACATAAAAAACTGTTCAAGTTTTCAATATAGCAGCAGAAAAATGAGGCACAGACTGCTCTTAGGTACTGTATAAATACTAAGGCCTTCTTTATGTTACCCAGTGGACAAGCAGAATAAATATAGATACATGCAGTCATCCATTATTAATTTCTTAAAAGAATGTTCAAAATTTACTAATTTTAAGTAACTTAGCTCCTGCACAATTTTGTTAGGACAGTAATAAAAAAAGAAAACAGTTCACCAACTGGTCCTTTTCAAATTGATCAGTAGTGTACTGGGAACCTGCAGCAAACCTCATCAGACATTTAGCACACGGAAATTACATGCTCAAGACTGTGAGTTGTCACTAGTACAGGTTTTCAGTAAACTAGACTAAAACTTTCTTTAAAAAAATTAAACCCATTTTTAGTTCAAAATAAGTATTCACTGACTGAATCAGTAAACTTTTTTAAAAAAAGATAACAACAGTCTAGTCTGAAACAACCACTACCTGAAATCCTATAAAAACAAAGAACATCTATAGTAATTTGAGGACAGGAAACCATCCGTTTGAAATCCATTTTCAAAACCATGGACTAATAGAAAATAACAAGAGCTGCAAAGAAGTCTATACATGGCTCTCCCAACTCAACAGCAAACATAATGGTCAACTCAGGACCAGTGCGTTATGCCAAAAGTTCAACTCATCATTGCCATCATCAGCTACAAACAATGTGTGAAACAACTGTATCCATTGTTAAAGTTCTAATGTGCAGCAGGTCAATGACCATAAATAAAAATTTGACTTTGTTCATTAGACCCTCTCCCAAGATTTCATAACCAATGGCTAATAAATATTTTATTAACATTTTCTTTTTAAAGGATGTACTCATTTATAAATAGAACAAATATGAATAGTATGCACAGGCAACTGCAAAACCAACTAAGGACATCAAATGGGGTCTCAGATTATATTAAAGTTTATGGCTGTCAGGAAACAAATTGGTGGATACACACTACTTCCTGAAGCACTTGTGTCATAATAAAATAAGGAGTTGTAGAAGTAATTGGTGGTTCAGGCTAGAAAATTAAATAAATGCCATCACAAAGAATAGGTAACTGGAGAAACAGTACTCATCTGGCATTATTATGAAGTATAACATTACACACAACTAAGCCCCCTAGGGTTCAGCAGAACTTCCAAGGAAATCTGCAATAAATATATGCCAGGCAGGACTGTTCATTGAATGCAATGACTTATATCTAAGTAAGCTTTACTAAATTTCCACTGCTTCCTCTCCATTACAGATGTTACTAAACTGTTTGCAACAGTACAATTATGGGACAAGGGTAGAGATGTCAAATTTCTGGAAACTCTGAAGTCATGAACAAGATTTTGACAAACCCATAAAATTGGGGGTGAAATCATTTCCCCTGTTTCCCCCCCAAAGTTTCTGGAAATTTTTAATCTCTAGGGAGCTTGGTAGACAATCCATAATGTCAATTTAAAACAAATGGCTTTTCTGCTACCTACAAACAAATGTATAGCTGCAAAAAATGATATAATCCAATTTATTACTGAAATTATTAATGTCACTCATAGGTTTATTATAAGAAGAGAAACAAGATGGTTTATTATAAGAAGAAAATATAAAGAAATAAAATATGCAGCGCTAATCCAAAAAGTGGCTGTTATGTGGATTAATTTGGTCTCACATGGATGAAGGAGAAGGCAGTTATGCCTCATATTAGGACTAGGGCAAGGACAATTTATGAAGGTTATACATTTCAAATGACTCTTTCTACAGGAAAAAAAGTGAATGGAAGGGAACTCAAGCATATTCCTGTTAACAATATCCAAATGGTTAAAACAGGATCAAATAGAAGTAAATAAATTCACTTCCAGGAAGACAAGAACCCCTAAGGAATCAAACCAGATTAATATTTTAAAGGTTCTAATTTTCACAACGCATATCTTCATTCAAGCAGTCTCCTACAAATGTTGCACAGTGAGGCACCATTTACTTACTGATTCAGGGGAACGGAGGGGAGGGGGCTATAGATCCTACCTGACATAAAATCAGAAGGATCAATTATTTCTTTAGCTATGTTGAACGTACAGAGCTGCATACAGATTCTCAAGGAATCCTCATTCAACAGCCATGGAACTGAGATTAACACAATCCAAAGCAGGGCCCTCCCTTCTGTCAGAGAGGCATCAGCACATCCTCCTACATGTCGAGAGGGCTGCAGCAGAAAAATCGGAAAGGCCTCCTCCTCCTCCGATCTCTCCCTCTCTGGTTCTATCGTACCTTAAAGATTGATTCGCCTAAAATCCGAAAGCCTTTTTTTTTAAAAACGTCAACGATTTAAAACATTAACGGAGCATTATTGGTTGAACACCCTTTGTAGAGAGGGCGGCCGGCGGCACAAACACATCCTCTATTTCGTCTCCGGCACCACAGGCCCCGTTCTCACTTTTATTTATTTATTTATTTATTCATTCGGCGGTAACCGACTGTCACGGTGGCAAGGAGAGAGAGAGAGGGGGGGGGGAAAGAAGGGGGGGAAAAAAGGGACGTGCAGGGCGGGGAGCGGGGGGGGGGGGAAAGAGACGATCCATCCGTGCACCAGCAGCATCCATGCGGGAGCGGAGGAAGAGGAGGCACAGTCCGATCAGGCAGGCCAGGCCTCCGATAGCATTAAGATAGATGGGTGGGGTAGGTAGGGGGGCGCTTCGATGCTGCGGCGGCGGCGGCGGAGGAGGAGGGCATAATTATTATTATTTTTTTAAGGGAACGGGCGAGAGAGAGAAGGCGCCGGCGGAGGAGAAACCAGGGTGGGGTCGGGCGCCGGGGAGGAGGAGGAGGAGGAGGAGGAGGAGGCGGGGCGGCAGGGACGGACGGACGGGCGGGCAGGGTCGAGCGGGGGGGGGGTCCCGCGCCCGAGGCGAAGCCCAAGCACCGGCCCGGCTCGGGGCGGGGCCTTGGCGGGGAGAGCCCGGCGGGCTCCTTGGGCAAGGCTGCCCTCCCCAGGCGGGGCCGGCGGCGGAGGAAGGCAAGGGAGGATGAGGCGCGAGGAGGAGGGAGGGGGGGGGAAGGGGCGACGCCGCGCTCGTTCACTCCCCACCACCACCACCACCACCACAAGGACCCCCCCTCACCTACGCCGCATCCTCCTCCTCCTCCTCCGCCGCCGCCGCCTTCCCTTCTCTTTTTTTTTTTCCCCCTGGGAAGGGCCCTGAGGCGGGCGGGGACGCGTCGGGATGGGGAGCGGCAGGCAGTGGTTCCGGCGGGCGGGTCCCCTTACCTGAGGAGGCGGCTGCGGCCCGCGGCGTGTTTCAAAGCTGGGGCTGAGGAAGAGGAGGAGAAGCGCGCTGGGGGCGGGGCGCGGCAGGCAGGCTTGGCGGGCGGCGCCCCCACCCCCAGCGCAAGGGGGGCGTACTCCTAGGGGGGGGGCCGGCTGCTCCGGCGCCGGGGATTTCCCAGTAATGCCACAAAAAAATGGCGACCACAACAAACCGCCTCCGCGGCCGCCGCCGCCGCCGCCGCCGAGCGCATGCGCCTCGCTCGGGCGCGGTCACGTGAGGCGGCGGCTCGCGGGGGAGGGGCGCGCGGGTGCGGCGCGCGGGAGGAGGAGATCGACGCGTACCCGAGTTCTCGCCAGAGCGCGTGCGTCTCTCCTCCGGAGCGATCTGCGCCTGCGCCGCAGCCTGCAGGTTGCGCGCCGTTCCAAGCCCGCCCTCCCTCCCTCCCTCGATGCAGAACGGCCCCTCCGTGGGTTGGGAGTCGTTCTTTGTACGTGACATGGGAGGTGGCGGCGGTATTCGAGCTGGAGCCCGGTGGCTCCGTGGGTGTCCCCCCCCCACACACACACAGACCGTCCCTCGACCCTCGTATCGAGAGTCGATCAGTGAGGCCAGATGTGCCATACTTGGATCTGCTGGAGGAATATACTTGCTAGGCGGATCGAGGGGACGAGATTTTAAAAAACGAATCGGGCTCTTTGTAGTGATATTGAGACAGTTCCAGGGATAAACCATTTTTGCTTTACATGCAGAAAAGGCTTGTGCTCACATCCAGGATGCTGAAAGATTTTTGCCCCAAATTTATTTAATGCTAGAGAACGCCCCTTCCCTCCAGAGCAGGTGTAGTGGGCAAAACAGACAAGCCCTCTTAATTGTTCAGTTTAATTTTGCATCCTATTTTTGCGCATATGTGTAGATCTCTGCATTGTCTTTTTCAGGAGCTAAAATCCTCTTATCAGGAACACAACCAGCAGACAAAATCCTGTTGCCTAAGCGTAGCAGATCACACTGCACTAGGCCAAGGAATCAATAGAGAGCTAAGGAAACAAGTCCTGTAAGTTGTGATTAATATGGGCCCACATCAATGTAGTTTACTGTGTTAAGCAACATAATATTGGACATAAACTATCTCGTAAGGTCACTGTTCCCAGTGGTGGTGCAATGTAGACTTGTCTCCTGGTGCATCCGAGGCAATGTAACTTGTTACAGCTAAGGATTTCCCTGCGAGAATCAGCATGAACACTGAAATAAAAACTAAAATCAAAACCACCTTGTCAATGCATGTATACGACTCTGTGAAATAAACCATCATTAATAACTGAAGGTTGGTTTTTAAAAATCATCTACTTTGGGGAAATTCTAATAAATGAGGAAGCACCATAAATTTAAGATGGCGAATTAAATTGTACAAGTGCCCTGTTTCTGGCACCTGAAAGCATAACATTTTTCATGACGAACATACTGACATTTGTTTCAAGAGATTTTGTACCTTATTTTAGGACTAAAGGTTCTCAAATAACTTACAATAAAAATCAAATATAATAACTCCATAAACAACCTATGACCTGGTGGCTAAAATAGCAACATAAAACACCAATACTGTATTTTTGTGGCTGAGACACTGCACTATCGGTGCTGATGGCACTACTTATGAATTGTCCAATATTTGTATGTAAAAGTTAATTTGTATATGAGGGAAACATGAGCAAAACAGGGAAAGGGGTGAAAATAAGCACTGTCAACTCGAAGGTCTTTTAGGTGCTTCAGAACATCCCATGACAGTCTTGTCAGGTGTGGCTATTTATGGTATGCTGTCCAAGTGTAACCATTCATAATGACAGACGTCCAGTACTGCAGGAGTCCATAATATCAAAAACCCGCAAAGAAAGGAACTGCATATTTGCCACCCTTTCTGCCACCTCTAACTCATTGCACTGCTAGTATGTTGGGAGTATAATTGGCTCCCAGGCTCAATATAAAATATAGGTCTTACATCCGTAAAAACTAGTATCAAGAACTGCTTCTCCTTCCTGCCACTAAACTTTTTTTAAATTTAAATTTATTAAATTAATAAAAAATAATAATTTATTAAATAATTTATTATAAAGAATTAATATTGAATTTATTAAAGAAATGACATTTTCAGTGGTGACTGCAGAATTGTGGCAAACATGCCCCTGGGATATTTGACACACACACTTATGTGTGTTCTTTTTTCACAAAGCTTTAATATTACATTTTTCCTGGAAAATCGTAAGCCTTTTTGTTTGTCTCTCACAGATATGAATACCTTAAGCAACAAAACATATGTTCCTTTTACCCTAGTCGTACCCTTTACAGTCTCTTACTGTCTCCATTTAACGCTTCTTTTCGAAACACAGTTATGTGCTGCCACTGATGTGGTTCATTTCAGGCTGGCAACTGCCTATATCTCTCAAGCCACCTCTTGAAGATCAACAGCACATAAATGGACCAAATCCTATTACATCACCTTGACTGAGCAATGCAGACTTAGGCTTATGTAGCACCTATTTTGTGATCAGTGTGGTACCAGAGCATAAATTAAGAGATATGTTCATCTTTTACATTTTGTTTAAATCTGTTGTTTTATAGTAGATATGGAAACAAAGGGTTAAAGTATCCTTGACTAATTTTATACAAGCAGTTTCTCCTCTTCCAAGTTCACAACCCAAACAAGTATCTGTGTTATTTATTTTAATAAAAATATACATTTTGAAAATTTCAGAGAACACCAATGAAAAACAGCATCTTCATGTGCACACTTGGCCCTTTGCAAAGTTGGGACCCTGTCTGAGAAAGTGGAAAGAGGAGTCACTCTGACCAAAAGCACTATCATTGCAGATGAAAACTGCTTGCACATATTATTTCTTCTGTTTGGGTGGTGGCCTGTAAAGAAAAAGGAGAGCTATGTTAATGAATCAGGTGACTTGCGTCTGCCTTCAATCCTGATGTGCAAGTGGAGAATTTTCTTTCAGAATTGACAATCATATTCATGATCCTCAGGCTGAATCTTCACTTGTTACACATTTAGAACTGAAGCATGAGAGGCATCATTATCATTGCAGTTTGTGAAGGAAAAGATATACCACTGTGGCTTCAGGACATGAAACCAGGTTAAGTCATTTCACCATAACAAATCCCATCTTCTCAAGCATGTAACAGCAAGTGGGAGGATACGGTTTCAGACAACAACTTGCAGTAAAACAATAGACACAGGACAAATCCAGTTACAAATGGAAAAATGTCAGAGAACTCATAGATGTCCTACCTAGGCAATCTATAATCTACATAAATTTGAAATAGCTGTTTTAAGAGGCACTGTAGTATGATGATTAGCATATTAATCTAGTCTTAAAATGATCTGGGTTCAAATCCCTGCTCAGTCATGGAAGCTCAATGGTTCTGGCAAAGGTAAATTATTCTTTGAACAGTTCAAATGTCTTGATAACCCTTTTAGAGTCACAAATGATTTGACAAAACATAACACACACACAATAGCTGTTTGACTACCCTGCAGTGGTAACATACACAAACCCTATCACTCAAAGAGGTAAGCTAGAAGAGTATTTTATTCACTCTTTCCTACTTGAACAATAAAAGAATACCCTTGTAAAGTCCCTCCACCCACCTACAAAGGAACCCCCCCCCAAACTTCAGCATCTGCATTGGTACTGGATTTAAAACTAGAACCTTGCTCAATTATCATCCCCATAATTGTCAAACTACAGAGCCTGAAGGGACCTTATGGATCATCAAATCCAGCATCTATCAAGAAGGTACAGTGGGAGATGAACCTACAAATCTCTAACTCCGCAGCTAGATACCTAAACCTCTGAGCTATCTAGCAGGTACCAATAAATATATCAGCATCCTTAACAAATAGATGCAGGGTCCTGCATTCTTCCATTTGTCATTAGTCTCCTGTTTCTGTGAGCCCGAGGTGTTATTGTCAGTGGACAAGAATGACAGCGCAAGAATCTAATATCATTGGGAAGTTTCTACAGAAGGATCTTTCTTTCCTTGTGTTCTGCAGTCCCAGGGCAAATGGAACAAGGAGCTTGTAATGGAAGGTGTATTAAATTTTACCTTGCAACTATCGTATATACTCCAGTATAAGTTGACCTGAGTATAAGTCGAGGCCCCTAATTTTGACTTTAAAAAGTGGGGGAACTGATTGACTCGAGTATAACCTGAGTCAGTATGTCATTCCACTGCCTTCCCCAAACTGGTGCTGGCGGCTACTGCTACCATGGTGGTTCCCCTTCCTTTCCTCCTCCTCCTCCTCCTCCTCCTCCTCCTCCTCTTCTTCTGATGGTGGGGGGAGAAGCGGAGGGTTTTTAAAAACTTTTTTTCTCTCCCGAAGCAAGGACATTATAAATTCAGTTGTGCAGAAAAAGTTGGAAAGGAAAAATCTGCAAGCTGAAAAGGCTGTACACTTGTATAGTACAGTAGACCCTCGTATAACGGAGGTTTGAACAACGAAAAATTTGTACAACGAAAAAAATCCGTCCGCCCCCCCGCAGCCACCTCTGTCCACCACCTGCGGCCGCCCGGGAAAAGGACAGGGGGTGGTCGGGGAAAGAGGGGAAGGGAGGAGCGGCAGGCATGGAGGGGGGCAAGCCAGGGAGGGGTGCCCTTACCTGGCAGCAGAGGGCGGTGGCGGCGGCGGAGTCGCAGCAGAGGGTCAGGGAAGGTGGGCAGCGGAGGCGGGGAGATGGGGACCCAGGCAGGGCCAGGAGGATCCTGCAACGGCGCCCCTCAGTAAGTGGTGAAAAGCACCGGGACGGGAGGGGGTGGGCCTGCAGGCCGCCCTCATGTCTTCCACGGAGCGCCTCCCGTCCTTCTGTCGGCCCCGCCGGGCCGGGCCGCCCCTCCGAAGGCTGCGCCCGGCGGAGGCGCCTGTCGAGGCGGGAGGGAGCCAGGCGCGGAGGACGAGGGCAAGTGCGCAGCTCAGCGGCGGGGCTTGCCTGTGTGCCGGGCTCACCCTCTTTTTCCCTCCCTGGGGGAGGTGGGGGAAAGACGCTGGTGTGTCCGGCCAAGACCCCTCCCTCTCGGGCGCCTTTTCCCCCCGTCACTTGGACATGCTGGAGCGCGGGCGCGCGCCTGCTTTGGAAGCGGGTGAAGGCGGCGAGGGGATCCACATGCGCGGCAGCGGACATGAAGGGGCGGCGGCGGCGGCGGCACGGGCAGCATGGACCGTGGGGGCAGACCCAGGCCCCCCAGGAGGAGCAGGAGAGGAAGGCTGGCCAGCGGCAGCCTCTCTGGGCCACCCGGTGCCCCCTCGACAGCCGAGCACCTCGCTGCCTCCAAAGCCGCCGGGTGCAGGTGAGCTGGGGGGGGGGATTCCCGGCGCAGTCCCGCCAAAGCCCCCCACCCCAGGCCAAGCGGCGCAGCGCACCCCTCCCCCCACCCCCGCGGCCACCTCCGCCCGACCACCTGCGGCTGCCCGGGGAAAGAGGGAAGGAGGGAGGGGAGAGCAGGGGCGGCAGACACGGAGGGGGGGGGTGAGCCGGGGAGGGGCACCCTTACCTGGCACCTGCACGGGGGTCCACCACCCGCCCGCCCCCCCTCGCCCAAAAAAACCTAGCGCCATTGGAACGCATTGGAACGGATTAAATCCAGTTTCAATGCATTCGTATGGGAAATTAGAATTTGAATAACGTAATTTGATTTGGAACGAATTAATTACGTTATACAAGGTACCACTGTATATTTATTATGTGTCCAAACTGAGCTGGGAGGCTAACCAGATACAAAATGGTGAGGTTAGGAGGGACATAGCTATGGAAACCAAACTGCCAGAAAGAACAACTTTCCGGCACAGCTCTGAAGTAAAACATTGTTTACTTGTTTCAATAAACTCTAAATTAATTGAAGAATATGGGGAAATAATTCACAATCAAGATCAAGTAGTGTGGGGATCAAGGGATACATGTTCACAACTTTGTGCAAGTCACCCTGAGGTAACCCCAAAAGGAAACGTGCTACCTAATGAAACAATTTTACTGAAAGGATTGGGATCTCAACCATTTAAAGTGTCCCTTGCCAGAGTGAATATTCAGTACTGTATAAGATTGATCAGATCCATGGACAGTGGATGTTCCAAATGATATTCCTGTGTCATGTCTTATTAATATTAACCTAATGTGACAAATAGATGCCCCAAGCACATCCAATCTCGCCTGATTTCAGAAGCTAAGCAGGGTCGGCCCTGGTTAGTACTTGGATGGGTGACCACCAGGGAATACCAGGTGCTGTAGGCGCCTGGAGTAGGAACTGGCAAACCACTCCAGGATTCCTGCCAAGAAAACTCCATGGACATGGGGTCACGAAGGGTCGGTCACGACTATAACGACACAACACACACACACACAATGTGACAAATAAAAATGTAAATTGTCACTTGCACTCAGGACACACATAAGCCTGTACCACTAGATGAAATGGAGTAGAGCAAAAACAATTGGAGCAAACTGATTATCTTCTAGACCTGAATACAAACCCCAAGGAGCTACAATCAGCCAGAGAAAGAAAGAGTATAACTTGTATGTGATTAAAGAACAAAACACTTCAGAGTTGGCAAAAGAACAGCAGACTGATTATAGTTTGAAGCCTTTATTTCATCCAGTCAAGTCCCCAATGAACTGACAACAGAAAACTCAGAAAGGTTTATCTCAGTGGTTCTCAACCTGTGGGTCCCCAGATGTTCCTGGACTGCAACTCCCAGAAGCCTCCATCACTCCCTGTACTGGAAGGGGTTTCTGGGAGTTGCAGTCCAGGAACATGGTTGAGAACCACCGGAACTTTATCTTCTTGATGCTGAATAAACTATAGAGAGAGACTTTAAAGCAACCCTATAAAGGTCAGCAGCAAAAACACCAACAGCTAGTGGTCTCAACAAAATAAATAGAGAAAATTTTAAACAGGGCCCATAAGAGAGTATTTGGAGAACACCTTGGTATATCCTGTACTACTCTGAGTAGTTCACCAGAAAATGGTGAAGTCAAAGTGAACAGAAACTACAGTGGTACCTTGGTTTATAAGCCTAATCTGTTCTGGAAGTATACTCATAAACCGAAATATTTGTATAAGAGAGCAAATGTCACCATAGGAAATAATGGAAACTCAAATGATTCATTCTGGGGACCAAGTTTCCATCATTTCCTATGGGGAAATTTGCTTTGACACACGGGAGCCATCAGTCGCAGTGACCAGGACCCAGTGGCCAGAACCCATGGCAAGGGCTGAAGGCAGGCCATTGCCAGGTCTTTAGCTATGGCATTTAATTTAAATTAAATAAGAAAATATTATTTATTAACAATTTTGCTTATTTTGCAAAACATAAATCAAGGTACTCATAAACCGAGGTATCACTGTAAGTACCTGACCTCTGATAATTCCATGAAAGGCAGACAGACAACAAAATAAGTTAAAAGGAAGTTTCTGTCTTAGAAAAAGGACTTATATGTTACATTGTATTTATAAGCATAAGTTAAATACGTAATAGAAACTTATAGATAAAAATACATATTTTAAGTCTTGACATTCTAGGAAAATGATAGTTATAAATAAAATTGGAAATAAACCAAAAGAAAGAAGCCATGCTTCTGAGATGTTTTAAAAGCTGAATTCAAACAGAGAAGGAAACAATAATATTGAATCCCAGTTCAGTGGCTAAAGCTTCAGTAAACATCCAAGATAGTGAAGAACTTCCAGTAGAGTTTGCTCTGGAACTGAGTACAAACTTTACATCAAATTGTGGCAGAATGCAATCAGTAACATGACAAAAGTAGAAAGAGATGGAGACATATGTATATTGAAAAGGTCTTTTGATGCAGGCGAATTTCTAGAAACACCACTTCATCTGAAACTGTTAAAGAGTCAAGAGAGAAAGCTATAGGAAAACCAAATGACTGTAACTATATTCTGTGGCCAGAATAGCAGTCAGTAGACCTGAAAAAAAATCCACTGACCTGCAGGAAAACTCATTCACCTACAAAGAGAGTATGGATAAGATCCCCAGGAAAGTTAGCTAAGAGTGTGAGACTAGAGCAAATGAGAGATGCATCTAAGTATAAGAAACTACAGTTTTGAGATCTTGAGGAATGGTCCTGCCCAGCAAAGTTGTCAAAGGAACCCATCTCATGAAGAGACAAAAGAACATAATATTTGCATAACAAGATCTAGATTTCCTCAACGTAGAGTTTGGTGGCAGACTGGAGAAACAATGTCAACGAGGCCATGGAAAAGAAGGATTCTTTAAGGAGAAAAAATTGGATATTCTATGTGTATACAGTACCCTGTTTCCCCGAAAATAAGACATCCCCCGAAAATAAGACCCACTTACAGTTTTGCCTCTCACTGAAATATAAGGCATCCCCCGAAAATAAGGCCTCCCCGATAAAAAGATAACAGTAAATGTGTACTGTATTCTTCGTCGTGGAAAAATAAGACATCCCCTGAAAATAAGACCTAGCGCATCTTTGGGAGCAAAAAATTAATATAAGACACTGTCTTATTTTCAGGGAAACACGGTAGTACCTAAGTTTACGAGTACCTTGGATGACGAGAATTTCGCAAACTGAGGAAATTTTTTAGTGAAAATTTGCCTCAGTTTGAGAGCCTTGGTCTGATTTATGAGCAAGGCTCACCTCAGCGCAGGCCCTGTGCTGCCTGGAACGGTCCTCTGGAGCTTGTTCCAGGCCACATGGTGGGCCTGTGCGAGCCCTCTGGTCTGGAGCTCACTTCAGGCCTGGTGCTGCCTGGAATGGGCCTCCGGGCCATGCGGTGGGCTTGTGCTGGGCTTTCACGGCCCCTGCATGGCTGCCCGAAATCGGCCTCCGGCCAGGCACAGCACTAACCAGAAGTCACCTTTGGAGCGCGCCCTGGGCCTGGCACCACCCATCCACGGCCTCCAGAACTTGCCCCTGGGCCTAGCACCCCTGGTCTACGGCCTCCAGAACATGCCCAGGGCTGTTGCCCCCCAGCTGAGACCTGTGGAGTGCGCCCTGGGCAGTGCTGGGCCCAGGGTGACTTCCGGAGGCTGCTGCAGCTCCCAACCAAAGCAAATTTCCCCAGAGAAAATAATGCAAACTGGGACCCCAGAATGGATCCGGTAAGTTTCCATTATTTCCCATGGGTAATTTTGCTTTGATACATGAGTATTTTGGTTTACAAGCATGCTTCCAGAAAAGATTATGTTCATAAACCAAGGTGCCATTGTATATTTTTCTAGTTGGCAAATTTGTAATTAATTATTAATCAGTTAATAAAATTGACACATTTAAATGATTGAAAATTCAAAATATGTATATAAATGTATTATAGTGATATAAACTAATTGTCTTGCATGTGGAAGGTAAAGTGTAGAAAGGTAATCTTGAGCATAATAGAATATTTGAAATAGTAATATATTCAGTAAATATAAGTAGAAACTCATAATAAATGTTAAGGTATATTAAATGGGTAAGAATACGAGAGTCATGAATTATAATAGTAAGCATGATTCATGATTCTTTGTTCATTGTGGAGACCTGTAAAAAGGTTCTCAATTACGTAAAGAAGAAAAGGGGGATGGAATGTGACTGAACTTGTATTAAAGTTTACCCAGCAACTATGTAAATAACTGATTGGACAAAGGTACACCAAAAGTACAACCATTCAAGATTTTACAAGAAGGCTGCTAAGAAGTACAGCAATTAGTTAAGGAACAGTGGTTGAGAGTGTGTTGGAGATAAGATAGAACACACATTTTTGCAGAAGGGGAGTTTGCTAGAGAAATGGCTGAATAAATTAAATTATAATAAATGATAGGAAATATGGGTTTCCAAAGAAAGACAGGCATAATGAGATAACGTTGTAGTCCTAAGCTTATGTCTCATGTAACTGTTATGATTTTTATGTAACTGTTATGATAAGGAACTCATGATTTTCTTGTTTCACTTTAAAACCATTTTGCTCAAATCATTGGGCGGCTTAAGATTAGCCCAGGGAAAAGAAATGGCAAGTTAAAAGTGATTCAGCCGTCTGATCTGGTCACAGAGCTGATGGTTATTTTCACAGGAAGCAAGGAAGGAAGGAAATGTGCTCAAGGAGCTGTTGGTTTTTCCTGAGCTGTAATGTTGCTTGCAAAAACACAGCTCTGAAATGTTCAGGTTTTTTTGGACAACAGGCTTCAGAATCTGCCAGTGAGTATGTTTAGTACTGAATTCAGGATTCTAGGAACTGCAGTCCAGAAAGACAGCTTTCCCAAATTGTCTTCACAAAGCAAGGAATAAAGATCCTCAGTAGCATTAGATCAATAGACAACGTAGTGAATGGTATATGCCCCATTTTTCTGCCAAATTGTGAATTTACCAAGCGGCTTTCAATCCGGACAAACTCTCTTAACTTCATCACCCAGCCTGTCATCTACAGGGAAGGAACCAAATGAAATCTACAATGCTACTTACATTACGCAACAGTATTTCAGTCAATGTGTCTTTTGTGTGTGTGTGTGTGTTGTGTCGTTACAGTCGTGACCGACTCTTCGTGACTCCATGCTCATGGAGTTTTCTTGGCAGGAATACTGGAGTGGCTTGCCAGTTCCTACTCCAGGCGCCTACCGCACCTGGTATTCCCTGGTGGTCTCCCATCCAAGTACTAACCAGGGCCGACCCTGCTTAGCTTCCGAAATCAGGCAAGATCGTATGTGCTTAGGGCATTTAGGCTTGGCTTCAATGTGTCTTTTACATGCCCCAAATTGCTGCTGTTCCGTGCACACAGTAGGGAGGAAAAAATAGTAGCAGAATATTGTTTTCTGCAGTCCCAATATTAGTTATCCTTCGTGGGCTCCCCATATTGCAGTCGGCCCAGAGAAGAGTGCCCACAGATTTGACCCTACCTGTAAATGCCAACAACCACAGCATGATCACGCTCATAGGGCTCCAAAGTCAACTGTTCTTGTGGTTTCATATTCTCCTGCTGCATTTTCTTCACCTCTGATGCAAAGACTGCCTCGGGGGCTGCTGTTGAGTCAATGCAGTTGGCCTGGAAGCAACGGACAAGTTTATCAGCCAGTGAAACATGAGTTCCTCAAGCATCGCTGGATGGGACAAGTCACAACTCCCATACGTAAGTACAGTAGTACCTCAAAGCTACTACGAGGAAGTATTTCCCTTCAAACAGCACTCACATCCTGAGTTTTACCTTTATGGAGATGACAAAATGGCCACCATTTTTCAAGAAGTTGTGTGCATTTAAAGCCACAATACGGGACTGGTCAGGCTGAGCCACATCTGCAAAGATCACGTCCACCATGCCTGCAAGACAACAGATGAAACTGATAATCACATCTGAAAACTGATTGTTATTCATTCATTCATTGCCCATCTGGCTATATGTTAATCAGTCTTCTTTTTTTTCTCCTAGTATACAATTAGTGAGCCACACACCCCAAAGCCCACATAGGCAATTTAACTCCCCTCCCACCCCAATTTCCATCAGCAAAAACTAGCACGGCAACTGGTCAGGGATTAGGATGGTTGCAGTCCCAACATGAGGAAGGCACCAGTTACCTACTGATGTCTTGGGGGGGGGGGCAAAGTGGGGCACTCCAGATGTTGCTGGCTAGGAACTCCCAACTCCTTCTCTCTTGGCTATACCATTTAGGGCTGATGGGAGCAGTAACGTGGACAGCTCAGCTTTGAATGTTTTGCCACCCCGTTGCTTGTAAGATCAAGCAACAGTTGTGAGACTACAGCAGTGCTCATTTAGTTTATTGCACTACAGGAGTGAGGAACGAGGGAGGGAGGCATACGAAGTTGTGATGGAAGGGTTTATTTGGGCTTGACAGGAAGGATAGCTCACTGAAGGTGGGTTTTTTCCCCCCGGTGGGGAAACATGAAGTGAAGGTCATTTTCACCCCCAAACAAGTAAACTGAACTCAAAAGTATATTGACTTACTGTATTTCCTTCTCAATTTTTATCTGATAGAGGTAGATTTACATTCCTTCCATAATGACATATTCAGTTAGAATTAATAACATATTCAGTTAGAATTATATTGTGAAAAATCTATTTTAATGTACAGTATTTTCTTTACTCTATTAAAATGCCAGTTTGTGCAAAGGTGGCAGGAAGGTGTCAGATTAGTTTAGTGACAAAGATGACACTTCACATGCAGGAAATCCCTGATTCAATCCTGGTTATCTCTGGATATACTGGGGGGAAAAGCCTTCTCTGCAAGCCTAGAGAGCTATTAAGAAGCAAAAGTGGATGAAAAGGACCAAGAATTTCATTCAAGGAAGAATACGGTATTCCTACAATTCCACCAGTCCATGAGATTTTTCTCAGCCCAGGTGGCTAGGTTGTGGAAACAGGACACAAGTTGCCACTTTCCTGGTGGATATCCAGTTCAATCAAACATGGGGTAGTATTTGTACAGTGTACCACCTTCATATGCATCTTACCAATCAGCATGCGGTATTTGTGTGGGTGTCGTGCATCTTCAATTACAGGGATAATGTTTGTCCGTTTCTTGGCTACGTTAATGAGGTCACGACCTGAGCGATGAGAGAATTCCACAGCATACACAAGGCCTTCCTATTGGGCAAGGGAGAGAAAACAAAGAAATGTAAACGCTATATGCATGAGACAGAATAATGGCTAACAACACCATGAATATCTGCAACAACAACAAATATCCATGAGGCACAGGACACTCATTGCTACAGATGTAATCATAAATATACTTTAGCAAGCTCCGCAAATTAACAACCTAAAAAAAAATCAACATTATCAATTGCTTTGTACAGAACTTATAAAAGTGACTATTTAGACTACATAAAAACTTTCCTACTTTCTTGGAGAATATTATTTTTTTTTTTATATTGGTCTACCATGCCGGCCACATGGCCATGGATTTGCACAACACTGGCTCTTTGGCTTGAAAACAGAGATGAGCACCAACCCTACAGTCAGACAAGACTAGCACAAGTGGGCGGCGGGGGGGGGGACCTTTACCTTTTTACCTGTTTAATATTTAGACTATAGCTTCCTCCATCTCCTGGTTTATGCATCTGGCCCCAAGATAAGGGGCACTAGAAGAGCCCTACACTTTTGATCTTATTTAAACACTGTACTACTGCCCAAGCATAGCTCATACCTAAACAATCTCCTATTCACTTCCATTTTTATGCTGGAAGTAGACACTGATTAACCTACATTTAGACTATCTTTCAGAAATGCAGGCTTCTACCCTACATGTGCCTCAGGTACCAAAGTTTGCCAATAGAAAATGACAGCGATCAGAGACAGAGACGGAACAAGAGAAGAGGCTGAGTCCACAAGATTCAGCTTAATGACCAAATTTGCAGTGGAAACCCAGGTGGCCCCCTTCAAGCACCCTGGCAGCTCCTTACCGGTCCAACTATGTCAGAAACGTGAGAGACCGTCGTCCCCGATGCAGCTCCCAGGTACAACACTTTTGCACCCGGTTTGATGTGGATCTGATCGATGCCCCCAAGAATGGCAGCTGCCAGTTTGGAGCGAAAGGGATTCCAGGCACGGTATTCCACCTTTTGTTCACTGTCCTTGAAGAAGAGAGAAAACTTAATAAGGGTTGAAATTTGGGGTTAATAAAACTGAAGAAATACTACCTGAATGTGTTTTATTAATGCACAGCTTTTGCTTCCAATAAGGTCAAGACAGGGTACACAACTCTGCTATATCCCTGTTTGTTTGTTTATTTGCTTGTTTATTGATATCCTGCCGGATTTTCCCAAAAGGAACTCAAGGCGGTTAACAGATATAAAAATTCCATAATACAGACAACAAAAATTAATAATCAGTTCCAAGGATAGATATAAGCAAACCAAACAATGACCCTAAATTAATAAAAAAAGCTAACAAAATCAGAATAATAGTACTACTAATAATACTAATGTAAGATGTTGTTACCTTCAATATTGTATAAGGTAGGTTAGACTGAGAAAGAATGTATGGTTCAAGGTTACCCATGTGTTTTATGTCTCAGTAGGGACTAAACCAAAGTCTTCAAAGCCCCAGTCTAGTACAGGACTCCTGGTCGTTACACTACACTGCCTCTGATTGGCTGCTACTACTCAATTCCCATGAAATTTTCTCTTCCCACTCTGCTACTTCCAAAATATGACCCACCTCCACAGAAATTCTCTTTTCTCCATACACAGACTCGCCAGGGACCAGGTTCCGTGTGACTAGTGCATCTTCCTTTCCTCTACAGATGAAGACACCTAAGGGCATTAACAAAAAAAATCAAAAATCAAAAAATAAGGTAGTTGTGTGCTTCAGAAGCATAGTGCCATCCAAGCTCATAGTTGGGCAATACTGTACCAAAGTCCCAGGGAGAGAAACAAGTGCTGTCTGTGCTCTAGGGTTGGCCAACACAAAACCCTCAGAGGCTACTGAACTGCAGCTCCCATCATCTCTTGCTTCAGTACTTCCTATACAGTGATCCCCCGCCTATTGCTGGGGTTAGGAACCTGACCTGACCCGCAATAATTGAAAATCCGCGATATGCAGATGCAGGTCGAGTCAGGCCTGGGGGGACCTAGCTGGGGGCTCTTGTACTTAACCCCAGCTCTTGGCCCTACCCTGAACAGGCCTGTGAGAGCCTTCCCGGGCCTTCTGGAGGCCCCAAAAGGGCCTCCCTGCAAACTGCAAGTGCCTTCTGGTAAACCGGAAATCATTTCTGAGGCCTCTGACAGGCCTAGAAAGGCTCTCAGAGGCCTCAGAAATGATTTCCATCTGGAAGTTACTTCTGGTTCGCAGGGAGGCCATTTGGGGGCCTCCAGAAGGCCCTCACAGGCCTATTTGGGGCAGATCCAGTCCTGTGGTAAGGGAGAGCTTGAAACAAGACTTTCCCCCCTTACCCTAGGGGGCCTTTTTCATATACTACGATCCCACCATATAGCGGGACCGCAATATATGAACCGCAAAAGGGCGGGGGACCACTGTACAGTAGGAGCCTTGGGGTACACAGGTTAAAACTGTGCTCACAACTTGGGATTCCAATCCCAGGGAGCCAGCTCAAGGTTGACTCAGCCTTCCGTCCTTCCAAGGTTGGCAAAATGAGTACCCAGCTCGGTAGGTAGACAATGCTGGGTAGGTAATGTGTATCCTGCATAATTAAGTTGTAAATCACTGAGAGAGTGCTGTAAGCACTATGGGGTGGTATATATAAGCAGTAAACTTTTTAATCACCAACATCTTAAAACTGTACAGGTGGAAGGGGCCCTATAGATCATGATGTCCAGCCCCATCATGTCAAGTGGGGAATCAACTTCCCAACCTCTACCTCCAAAGCTGGATACCTAAAACCACTGTGCTATCCAGCAGTTCTTGCAGCTGACAGGAAATCTGATATCTGGATTGCTGTAAGTTGGCCACCATTGCTATAAAACTCTCAGTTATTTAGCAAGGGTTTTTGGAGATGTGAAAGTTCCATAAATTTTAAGCAATGGAAAATCACCAGCACCTTTCTGAATAATCTAGAAATACAAGGGAAATTGAAATACAGTACAGTGGTACCTTGTATAAAGTAATTCATTCATTCCAAATGAAATTATGTTAAGCAAATTTTCCTTTATACAAATTTCCCATAGGAATGCAAAGAAAACAGAGTAATCCTTAATCGCGACCATTATTATTTTGTACGGATTCGCCCCATAGATGATTCTGTTAAGCAAATTTCTCATATCTCTGAAATTTTTTATGTTGTACAGGTTTTATGTTATACAAACCATTTGTTATACGAGGGTCCACTGTACATACAATACTTCTCATATGAAGCTCAAAGTTATTTTTCATATCAAGACCAAGCTGCTTTGGAAGTACTGTATAACATTTTTGCTCCTTAATTAACACCTAAAATTGTACTATTGGGCAAATGGTTGGAATTTTGAAAATATGGAACTTAAAAATTGTGAATACAGACTAAAGCAAAGAGAGGGCTGTAAGTAACTGTGGCCCCTGGACACCCTCCTATAAGCAGGAAGAGCCCACCATGTTCTCCTCTCATGAAAATGGCAGCATTCTACCCTTGGAGTCCTACCCCCCCCCCGAAAGTTTCCCATTTTTTCACTTGAAAAAACTCCTCCCTTCAAGTTCCCCCTTTCCAGCCCTTTACAACCCGATCTTTTCCAACAATCAGTCTGCTAATGAACCTGAGTCCCCTTGTGCCACAAATGAAAAGCTACATATGAATAGCAATACTGGGGGCGGGGGTGGTGGTGGTGGTAGGGAAATAATCAGTATTACGTTGCTGAAATCACTATTTGTTGCAATATTGATATTTGCAAGTAATTGGAAGAGTAACAATCAGTTCATGCTGTAAACTGCCCTGAATAGCTTTCTGCTAGATTAGGCCTGCACAATGCGTGGACTGCGAGCGACCGGTAGCCTGCGGGGCCATCGGAATTGGCCCACCAGGCCTCTGCCAGCCTCCCCATCAGCCACCAGTGGCGGGCCTAGGCTGGCCTACCACGCATGCTCGGTCCCCTCCGGCCTGGCTGAGTGGCTTCATGGCCACGGCAGCAGCCACGGCGAAAGAGTAGGAGTAAGAAGAGGAGGGCCGGGCCAGGCGCCATGCACACTCTGCCCTCTCCAGCCTGCCCAAGCAGCCTCATGGCCACGGTAACCGCCACGGCGGAAGGGGGGGAGGGCCGGGCTGGGGAGATCAAAGAAGACCACAGGGCCATTTGGGAGAAAAAAAGCAGACCACAGGCTGCTCAAAGTTGGACAACCCTGTTCTAGATGGTAGCAGTATAGAAATCAAATAAATCAAATAAACAAAATAAATCAATGTACCATGGAGAAATGTTATAAAGATATGTGGAATATTGTGTTAATTAATAAAAAGGAAAGGAATATTGAAAGTAAATTGCTTTAAATATAGACGGAACATGTTTTTAGGACATGTGTGTGGAAAAGGTAAAAGAAATACTCCAGGACAAGACTTGCTTAATGTTGGAAATAAATGGTTCAAAATGTATAAAGTAATATGCACAGTGGTACCTTGTATAAAGGAATTAATTTGTTCCAAATGAAATTCTGTTAAGCAAATTGTCCTTTATACAAATTTCCCCTAGGAATGCATTGAAAATGGAGTAATCCCTAATCGCGACCATTTTTATGTTGTACGGATTCGCCCCATAGGCGATTTTGTTAAGCAAATTTCCCCTATCTCCGGAATTTTTTCTACAGATTTTATGTTATACAAACCGTTTGTTATACGAGGGTCCACTGGTATACACACACACACACACCTGGGTGAAGGGGTGCACATGATGCTGATTTTATTATTTACATGTGTATATTTTTATTTTTACTTATTTATATTGTTATTTTCTAGAATAAAATGTTTTTTGGAAATAAACGGTTCAAAATTGATGAAGTAAAAAAAAAATATACCCCTGAGTGAAGGGGTGCACATGATACTGATTTTATTATTTATCTTGAGTTTTAAATGTGTTTGTTTTTATTTTTACCTATTTATATTGTTATTTTCTGGAATAAAATATTTTTTAAAAAATGCAGAAGTATTGTGTATGCTCCCAACAAAAAAAATATATATAATGCAATGTGGAGTTTGAAATTGTAATACAGTAGTACTTCAACTTACGGTTGCTTCGACAACTGAATAATTCGACTTATGGACAGCTCCGCACGACAGCTGACTTTGACAGGTCAGACCTGTCAAAGTCAGCCATCATGCAGAGCGGAGAGTAGCAATGGCTGCCCTTTGCCTCCTCCTCCTCCTCCTTCTTGGTTGCTTCAATCTCTGCAAAAGAGATTGAAGCATCTAGGAGGAGGAGGAGGTGGTGGTGGTGATCTCAGCCTCTGTCACCTCCATTCTTCCTTTGCTTCCCTTTCAAGGCACCCAGGCTAGCCGAAGATCAATGAGTCCCCGCTCTGCTCACCAACACTGGTGGGCAGAGCAGGGACGGACTGATCTTCAGCCACCACAGATGCCTTGCGAGGAAAGCACTTACCTTCACATGCCTCTGGGATGGCCAAAGATTGATCAGTCCAGCCCGGAGGTAAGCGCTTTCCTTGTAAGGCGCCTGGGCTGGCTGAAGATCAGTCCGCCCCTGCTCTGCCCACCAATGTTGGGTAGAGAGGAACCGATGCATCTTCTCCCACCCTGGGTGGTTAGGAAGGGAAGCATGCTTCCCTTCCAAACCACCCAGGCTGACGGAAGATCCATCGTTTGCCTGGCCCACCAGAACATCGCAGGTTCTATCACACAGGTTTGCCACTCCCAGGGAGGCTTGTAAGACCTCCAACTGGAACTGTGCTTTCTCAGTGGTGGGTCCAATATGGTAGAATTACATCCCCAGTGATATTAGGACTGAGGAAGCCCTCTTAGCTTTCAGGAGGTGACTAAAAACTTGGCTCTTTAAGGCCACTTTTAGTGACCAAGGGGTTGAATGTTGTCCTATTTTGTTTGTTTTGCCCATCTGATCTATTTGCCGCCATCTTGTATTTATATTTTTATTGTTTCCTTATTGGATTCAGCATTACTTGCTCGTATGGATTTATGGCATTTGTTTCTTATGTGTTCTATGTTGTGAACCGCCCAGAGTTCCCTTGGAAAGTCGGGTGGTCTATAAGTAGATAGATAGATGATAAATAGATAGAAAGCATTGGGAAACTCAATGACATTTGCTTAGTCCTGCTAATTGTTCCCAATTCCTTATTTACACCAGAGAGATGAAAGAGGTAGTCCTCCAGATTCTGTTGGACGACAACTCCCATCAAACCTAGTTAGCCTATCCTATGTATGATGAAAGCTGAAGTCAGGTGACATCTGGAGAACTATGAACTTCTCACTCCCGGTTTACAAGGACAGTTTCATGGACATCGTGTTAATGAATGTGTTCTCGTGGCAGGCTTCAACTGCATATAAACAGACTTCTGATTTTTACCTTATCTTACAATGAATAAAGTTAGAGATTGTTTCTATTTATACACATCAGAGCAGGGAATGCCATGTTCTTGCATTGCAAAAAATTATTTCCAATTCCCTTAAATGAGGCCATCATACAATACAGTCAGCAAACCTTACCTTCATGTCTGTGGGGTTCTACTGTCACCTTTTTGCCTCCTCTGAAACCACCCCTTCCTCCTCGTCCACCACCTCCACGACCACGCCCTCCTCCACCTCCTCGTCCACCTCGGAAACCTCCCCGGAAGCCTCCTCCTCCACCACCACCAGGAGACTTAAATCCACCTCCTGTGGGAAAAGAGGAAGAAAACAAATGAAATGTAGATTATTCCAGTAGCAGGCAGACTTCATGCCTCTGCCACTGACTTAGTTCTGTTTTTTAAATCAATGCCTCAAGTTCCACTAATTGGAGCACGATACAATAGACATAAACGTAGCCGCATTTGTTTAAGCGCGGCAAGATCACAGAATAATGGAGTTGGAAAGCGCTTATATGGACATCGAATCCAACTCACTGTTAAACAGAGGAATCCAAATCAAAGTGTAACTGACAGAAGATTGTCTTATTTTCTTTTCAATGCCTCCAGCCTTGGGAGAATTCACCATCTACCAAGACAATCAGTTATTCAGTATCCCCTGTATATCTTGGGGCTTAGGATCCCGAACCACCTGAATAAATGAAAAGCCACGATATGCAGATGCCATCACCCCCTTGCTGTCACCATCATCCCTCCTTTCCAAAACCGCTTTGAAGGGTGACAGCAGCAGCAAGGAGGTGATGGCGGTGCCAGTGGGGGTGGCAGGGACAGTAGAGGCAACAGAGGTGGGAGTGATGGGGACGGTGGCAGCAACAGTAGCAGGGCAACAGTGGTGGGGGAGGTGGGGTCCTGGGGATGCAAATGGAGGCAAAAGCAAGGGTGGTGGGTGATGGGGCAAATTTGGGGATGAGAGCAAGAGTGGTGTGGTGACAGGGACAAACGTGGGATTAGGAGAAGGGGCAGCAGATTCCATGATATATGAGCAGCGGTATAGCAGGGGACTACTGTACTGTCATCCTGTTCTAACAGTTAAGCATTTTCCCCCCTCATATTCTGGTTTCAGGTAATATCAGCCCATTAATGTGTGCCCTGCATTTTGTTCTTTTAAAAACTTCTTTCCCTTAATTTTGCCAAAATGTGAGATTTATTTATTTATTTATTTATTTATTTATCGGATTTTTACCCCACCCATCTTCCGAGACGGAACTCTGGGCGGCTTCCAAAAAACTGAACAAGTCAGAGAACAATACAATATAAAGCAAACAAATTGAACGACAATACAATAATAGACAACAACATCAATATAAAACAGCATTCTAAAACATCTGAGGCATCTTGGCATCTTGACATCTTGGCATAACAGTCACAGTTCAGCAGCAATAATAGTTGGCGAACGTGTAGATGGCGAGGGGGGGGGAAAAAAATTAAATTGTGCCGCCAAAAGCCTCATTAAAGAGCAGAGTTTTTAATGCTTGGTGAAAGGCTAACAGGGACTCTGCTGAATGCACATCAGATGGGTTCAGACAACAAATAATTTGGAAGCTACTACAACAATTCAGCACAGAAGTTCTGGAACTGCAGGAAGGAGCGTGCTGGACTTAAAAGTTCACATTATAAATATGGCAAAGTTTGCTCTAAACATTTAACACTCTTCGCACAGTAAGTCTGTTACTTTTAACGTGTGCGAATGCCAGAACAGGGCAAAATGGATGTTACTCTGCAGCCCCAATTTTAACCTTTCACATTCATAAACGAAACCTGCTCTTTAAGTAACGCATTGCAACCCCCCAGGTAGGGATCCTAGAGCTGTGGAAATATCATCCTGAATGCCATCAAACAACTCACATCCACTCTAACGCTGACATAGTTTGGCTGTTGTGAGGCCAAGATGGCCAGGTCCAAACTGGGCCTCTCCTCCCCTTTCACAGTTATGACAAAGGGAAACAGGGTAATTCTTGACTAAGTCCCACAGAGCTCCACTGCTATACAGCAACTCAACCAGTGAAGGAAAATAGCGAGTCAGCATAGTATTTGGTTTGGACAGATAACCTGAGACATACCCAAACAACACGTCACAATGGTTAGAGTGTTTAACCCTGAACTCTTGACCAGAGACAGGTTCAAACTGCTGTGCAGCTACGAAAATCACCACCCATCCTTGCCAATCGCTGTGTCTAAGCTTAACCCACCTCACCATGTGGCTGCCATGTAGCCAGATTGGAGGAAAAGCTATTCATAAACGTAGCAAATATTATTACAGTGGACCCTTGTATAACAAACAGCTTGTATAACATAAAAATTGTACAACATAAAAATTCCGGAGATAGGGGAAATTTGCTTAACATAATCGCCTATGAGGAAAATCCATACAACATAAAAATGGGATCACTCCGTTTTCAATGCATTCCTATGGGAATTTGTATAAAGGAAAATTTGCTTAACATAATTTCATTTGGAACAAATTAATTCCTTTATAAAAGGTACCACTGTATTCATTTTATTTGTGGGCTGTATTTATCAGCCACCAAACAAACAGTCACGTGATACAATGCATAAATATTGAAGAGCCTCGTGGCGCAGTGGTTAAATGCCTGTACTACAGGTAAAAACTGTGCTCACGACCTGGGGTTCCATCCCAGGTAGCCGGCTCATGGTTGACTCAGCCTCCCATCCTTCCAAGGTCGGTAAAATGAGTACCCAGCTTATTGGTGTGTGTGTGGGGGGGGGGCAATGTGTAGCCTGCATACTGTAATTAAAACTGTAAACCGCCCAGAGACTATTTGAAGTGGTGTGGGGCAGTATATAAGCAGACTACTGCCCATTTATCAGCATAGATTCATTCCATTCTTGCATGTACAATTCAGAATGAATATTTGAATTGAAACAAAAAAAAGTGTAGAAGAAACGAGAGAGCAGGGCTTCAGACAGTTGCTCGGCTGGACAGCAATTCCGCAGTCAGAAGTGGGGAGACCATCGAGACAGAATAACTTACCTCGGCCTCCTCGGAAGCCTCCACGTCCTCCACGATCCCCACGTCCTCCACGGGGGCTAAAACCTGCAGGGAAGCCAGGAGTCAACAAAAGCTCCATCCACCACGTGGCGAAAGCCATCCCTCCCGAACGCGCCTCCGCAAGACCCCGGCCACCCACCGTGCCCTAAAAACGCCTCCTTCCCTCCCCCCCCCTAAAAAAAAAAGTTACACCCTCGGAACTACTCAAACCCCGCTTGTTCTTACCAGGCCGCATGGTCGCTAGGCAGCGCAAGCCAACTGGCCTCTTCACGCGCCGGCCGTTGCGGGACCGGAGAGGCGAGCGACCCGAACGGAACACGCGCCGGGCGCGCCGGAAGTACGCAAAGGAGGGGCGGGGGAAACGTTACGGGTGCGCGCAAAGGTTTCTGGGAAATGGAGTCCGCGGGAGTTGTAGCGGGCGCGGGAGGCAGGCGTGTCTTGTGTTCGCCCCCGCCTGTCCTGGCTCTTAAAACGTTCTCGCTACTAGCCTTCGCTTTCTCTTTCTCTCGGAGCCGACAGAGTAGCGGGGGCGCTTGCCGTTTCGTTCCATTTCAAGGGCAGCAAATAAAGAGTTCCTTAGAGTGGAGAGAATATATAGGGGTGTTTTTAATAGTTGTTCGCTTTGCATGTACACCGCCCAGAGTTTCCTTGGGAAAATCGGTGCGGTATATAAACCTATAAATAAATAAATAAATAAATAAATAAATAAATAAATAAATAATGCCGGGACTCGGGGGACGTCGGTTCAAAGCTCCAACTTAGCCATGGAAAACGGACGGGGTGGTGGTGATGCAAGTGGTAAAAGCCACTCTCTAATTACCCCCTTTATCTTTGAAACCCAATTCTGGTCGCTGTTAGATCGGATTTAACCCATAGCTTTTTGGTTTCCAACTGGACCTAACGATATTGGTATCATAAAGAAACAGGAACTTCAGTCTGCGTCCAAAAAACAAACAAAACCCAACCACCCGCGGCGGCTCTTCTCACCATATTTTTAATCACCGACTCCTGATTCCCGAGGTTTGCTAGGATGTTCCGTTTCCGGAGGAGAAACACCCGCTAAACACATTTTTGAAAAGGATACGTACTTAGTCGTGGTTTTATGAACAGAGTGGTTGTGCCTTTTAACAGCTGCGAGGTGGGAAGAAATCCATCTGATTAAGCTTTCCTCCGCCTGGCGATCGACATAAAACCTGTGTTGGTAAAAATATTGCTTTTCCTGCCGGAACAGAAGTGTTTCGTCAGGGGGAAAAAATGGCATGAGCTGGTTTTGCCAGATTTGCTGTAAGATTTACTGATTAGCAATTGTGAACAATTTCCCAGTTGAGAACTGGTAGTGTTTTCACTCCACCTCTAACAGCACTTCTGTCTGCATTAGATGATGGTGTCTTTTTTTTTTTGCACTTCATCGCTGGTATAGCAAATTTTATGATTAGTCTAGCATCTGAGGTATAAGTGCTTACAGCAGTGGTTCTTAACCAGGGGTGTGAGAAAACATTTCTAGTAGTGCAAGTGGTAACAATTGTATTGCTAACATCTAGGTATATAATATAAAATTTAAAGTTGTCTGTAAATAAATTTGATTTGACTGTACGATGCACTTATGTTAGATGTATGTATGTACTGGCAAATGCTATGACCCAATGCTATGACAATGTGATACCCACTACTACCTAGTCTACAGTACTTTAATCTTTGCTTGTGGACTTGTCAGCAGCACAACAAATTGCTCGAAACATAATGCACAAACATTAACAAAGTAGGCCAACATACAAATGAATGGTAAGAACATAAGAACATAAGAAGAGCCATGCTGGATCAGGCCAAAGGCCCATCTAGTCCAGCTTCCTGTATCTCACAGCGGCCCCACGGAAAAGTTTTGTGTCATCAGCAAATGGTAATTTTCATGGTTTTAAAAGTATAACTAAGTTTTGTTTACACGTTATTTTATAATTTCCTCAAAAATGTAGTTACAATAGTAGTGAATAATACTTTATTTGTAGTAACCCTTCCTATGTCGAAAAGACATACAGTACAGTAAATGGAAAGATGATCATGTTGGTTACAAATTCACTTGTACAACAGAGAAGGATGGTACCCAACAACCACAATGCATTTTACATTGCAAGATATTTTCCAACTCCTATTTCAAACCGTTGAAGTTAGAACATTTGGGTAGTGGGTGGCATAAATAAATATAAATAAATATAAATAAACATTTCAACCATCAGCATAGTGGTGAAGATGCATGAAACACACTTAACGTCGTGAAGTCTAAGAAAGCACAATTTGATAGCAGTGGTACTATAACAGTGATGGTGAACCTTTTAGAGACCATGTGCCCAAACTGCAATTCACCCCCCCCCTTTTTTTTTTTTTTTTTGCAAAGTGCCAATACAGCAATTTAACCTGAATACAGGTGGCTATGAAGGGGCAATGGCAGGTGCTCACAGAAAGGGCTCCAAATGCCACCTTTGGCAACTGTGCCATAGGTTTGCCAACACTGTACTATAATAACATTTGACTTTGCAGCAGTTCAGTAGCCTTTCTTAGATGGTTCTTTTCAGGTAGCATATCCATATTCTAAGGGAAAAAGCCTTACACTGTACAATAGCTGAGAAAAATAGGCAAAACCACGTGTATTGGAAATTGTGCAAATTGTATTAGGTTCTTAAGTATACAAGAAAATTCAGCAGATTCCACCAGCAAACAATGTGGTTTGATTGCACATTCATGATATCAGTCAGGATGCTTTACTGCAAAGTGAGTATTCAATTGGATGAGTCAACTGATGTTGATAATTGCAGCTAGCTATTAGTATTTGTGCAACACTCACAGACAGGAAAAAAGTCTGTTAAAGCAATTTGCTTTGTAACTCTAGACTCAGAACTGAGAAAGAAGGATTCCGAATCAAGTGCGTCAAATTGTACAAGCTTGTAAAAGAGGGCAAATGAATGTGAAATTGATGCTAAATGCTAAATGAGGCATTAAAAATGAGTCTTTAAGAACCAAGAGCCCAGAGATTGTTTTGAAGATATTCTTAATGTTGCTATTGATCTGCCTGGGACAATAAAAGGAGTGCTATTTATGTAAGTGAAGTGAAGTCAAGTGGGGCTTAGAAAGCATTGCAAACAACAAGGCCAGTGCAGGTGATGGCATTCCAATTGAACTATTTAAAAACTTAAAAGAGGATGCTGTAAAGATACTACACGCAATATGCCAGCATATTTGGAAAACTCAGCAGTGCCAGAGGAATGGAAAATATCAGTCTACATCCCAATCCCAAAGAAGGGAATGCCAAACAATGCTCCAGCTATCGTACAATTGCACTCCTTTCACACGCTAGCAATGTTATGCTCAAAATTTTATAAGGGAGGCTTCAGCAGTATGTGGACAGAGAACTCCCAGAAGTGCAAGCTGGATTTTGAAGGGGCAGAGGAACTAGAGATCAAATTGTCAACATGCGCTGGATTATGGAGAAAGCTAGAGAGTTCCAGAAAAACATCTACTTCTGCTTCATTGACTATGCCAAAACCTTTGACTGTGTAGACCATAACAAACTATGGCAAGTTCTTAAAGGAATGGGAGTGCCTGACCACTTTATCTGTCTCCTAAGGAATCTATATGTGGGACAAGCAGCAACAGTCAGAAATGGATATGGAACTGACTGGTTTAAAATTGGGAAAGGAATATGACAAGGCTGTATACTGTCATCTTGCCTATTTAACTTATATGCAGAATACATCATGCGAAAGGCAGGTCTGAATGAATCACAAGCCAGAATTAAGATTACCGGAAGAAATATCAACAACCTCAGATACTCAGATGATACTACTCTGATAGCAGAAAGTGAGGAGGAATTAAATAACCTCTTAATGAGGGTGAAAGAGGAGAGAGAGAGAAAAAATGGGTTGAAGCTCAACATCAAAACGTGGTGCTGGAGGAGACTCTTGAGAGTCCCCTGGACTGCAAGGAGATCAAACTTATCCATCCTGAAAGAAATCAACCGTGAATGTTCACTCAAAGGACAGATTTTGAAACTGAGGCTCCAGTACTTTGGCCACCTCATGAGGAGAGAGGACTCCTCGGAAAAGTCCCTGATGTTGGTAAAGATTGAAGGCAAAAGGAAAAGGAGACGGCAGAGAATGAGATGGCGAACTCTGGTCCATGGGGTCACAAACAGTTGGACACCACTGAACGAGTGAACAACAACAACATATATGTAAGTATTCAACCAGAGATTCCTTGATTTGCTTTCCATTGTGAGATTTATGTTAAATCAGTGCAAAAATAATTCTTATTCGCCTTCTCATTTTCTTGTCACCCAAAATGCCACAAAATGTCTCCATCAGTCATGGAGAATTATTTCACAGTTTCTTGAAAAGTGAGGGTTTACAGAATCAGATTTTTCCATCTTATATTTCGCTCTTGATATCTTATGAAGGCAGTTGCCAAGAAAAATAAAGTCACTCAAAAGATTTGCTTTCCTTCTAATAAGCAGAAGTCGGACTGGGTCCAACTCTTTGTTTGAATGCACTACTTATGAAGAGTTAGAGTACCATCTGCTGGCAACTTTAAGGACTTGCAACTTCTTTCATTCTTTTGGTTTTTTAGAGCTCCATCTACTGGCAGCTTTATAGAGTTGTACTGTACTGTATTTTCTTTTTACCCCCTCCCCCCTCTTTTTTCCTTCTTTCTTTTAGCATATTTTGGTCTATTTTAAGATCAGCATCAGCTGGTAGAGTTATAAAACTGCAGTCAGAACTTTTTTCAGTTTGAAATATAGTACAGTAAATACTAAATATAGTAAATGTCCCCTAAGTTTTTTAATGTCTAAAGGAAGGTCAGAACTAAGAGAAAGCCAAGCAATTTGAAAAAGAGAGGAACTGGAGCATACTAAACATCATCCAAGTGACCGACCAGCAGCAGGATTGGAACCGATTTCCTACCAGTTGGCTCCGAAATTCAAGAAGAAGGGACTAAAACTGAAGTTGAAGAATGGCAAAAAAATGTTGTTGGATACTATGACAGAGATGAAGGAGGAACGGAAATGGGGCAACAAATGACAGCTTTGGATCAAAAAGTAACTGACATTCAGAAGGACTGCAAAAAGTTACACAAGAGTGCAAGCCAGAAGAAAATGATGAATGCAAAAAATAAAGATATGCAAGACCGAATTAAGCAATTCACAAAGAGTATTTGATCAAGAAGTTGCTTCTGCTACGATAAAAAAGACCCAGTTGATTCTAAATCAGGATATGGCAAGACACATCTGAAACGGTGAAAGAACAAGGTTTGGATAAGAAGGATTTTCCACAACAGATTCTAACATTATTTTTAAATTGTATTTTAGATTATTTTCACCCCACCTTTCTCCTTGGAAAAGGACCCAAGGCGGTTACAGAAAACTACACCTGAGAGTGGTCTGTTTATGCTTTGGAATGTGTTCATAGAGTTGGCTGGAAGAGCACCAAAGGAATCCGCCAGACAACTTTTGATAATATTTGGGAATTATAGGAAAGAAGAATATTTGATGAGAATCTTAAGGGGAAAAACCAGATGGCTTGAAAATAAATGGTGAGCCGATTACAATCTATAACCATTTTTGTCCTGAAACAATGGCGTTTCAAAGTGAAATGGGGATCATTACATTCATCTTAATTGAGAACCAAATACAGTATCCAGTGTTCCCGAAAAATCTCATATTTTCATAGAGGAACATTGGTTTCAGTAAGTCTGAGCATAATGAGATATATTGGAATATTAATCAGAAAAGAATGGAAGCAGCAAAAAAAAGATGCTAGAAGAGTTGGAACAAGGCAATGTCTCAGAGGAGGAAGACTGAATAGAATGTGATTCAGTTGAATAGGAAAAGCAAAGAAGGGAAGATTTTGTTTTGGGAAAGCAAAAAAGAAAATGACTTAATAAAATTGGGGAAAAGTAATATGTGTATAAACATATTAAAAGTTTATGCAATATGGATGGGAAATTCTGGCAAAACCGTGGCCTGAATATATAGATCAGATAGGTGAGATTCTATAAGAAGTTAATTTGGGATTTAAGGGGGTACAAATCAGTCTGGGAAGATTATGGAGAAAAAGCATTTTCAATGTAGAAACTAAGACATATAGGGTGTATTAGCAAAATACACCAACAGCAACAAGGTAGAATAAAGACACATAGTTTGGGTTGTACACAAATGAATGCCAATCCATCTCAAATCCCAGAACTAATGCCAATACGTCTAAGATAATTGTCTGCCCTGTTGCACTGTATGATACAGAGTACTGGGCAGCAAAAATGGGCATAGAGAGCTACCTCTATGCCATGAGAATGCGTCTGCTCCATTGGATATTGGGTATCTCTATACTCAAGCATGTCTCAAGTGATACTACCTGACAGCAACAAGGTGTAGTATCAATAACAGAGAAGATGAGAGAAAGCTGTCTTGTATGGAATGTTCTCAGAGCAACACTTTCCACTGTCACCCAAACAGCATACCACCTAAACATTGATGGCTGGGTGGCTACATGGGTAACCAAAGGAGAGATGGCAGGGCACTGTCAATAAGGACATGCAAATCGTCAGCTTGTGCTCTGAAGATCAGGCAAAGTGGCATTTCAGGATCCAAAAAGCAGACCTCTCCCCTGCGGAAGAACACTAGGAAGAAGAAGAAGAAGATTGTGTTGTATGTTTCTCCCCACTTTCTTTTTACTAAAATTATTAATAATATGGGTTAATTAATATGGTGCTTTTTTCCTATATAAGAACAGGTAGAGAAAAATAAACTTTTAAGATAAATTATTCAGAAATTAGGTGAAGGCATAGAAACATAGAATAATGTGAGGAATTTTCCCATATTCCCAGAAGGATTAAGTCCACGCAGTCTGTGGAACTCCCTGCCAGAAGAAGTGGTGACAGCTGTCAGCCTTGACAGTTTAAAGGATTGGACAAGTTCATGGAAAACAAGGGGATCAATGGCTATCATTCTGGATGCCTAAGGACAACCTCCGGGTTGGAGAGATAGGCAGGATATATCTCAGTGCCATTTGCAGAGAATCGTAAGCAGGTGAAGACATCTGCTTGAGAATACCCTGAAGCAAATGATGAGCCACTGTGTGAGTCAGAATGCTGGATGGGATGGGCTGTGACCTGATCCAGCAAGGCTGTTCTTATGTTCTTATGCACAATTTCTTGGAATAACCCATTTATTGTCAAAGAACTTGTTGAACTGTTGTTGCATGCTGAGTGATCTGTTTTCTCCGTTGGAACTGCTTGTAATAAATCTTCTTGCAACAATTCTCTGTCTCCATTACTGGAAGGTCAAGGGGAGGTGGAATCACCCTCTGTAAAGTCCGAACTCATTCACACTCTGTTACAAGCATTTTAAATGACTTGAAATAATCTCCACTTTTATCCTAATCAGATACAGAAATTGGAATAGGAGCTTTTGGAATGATAGAATAAAACCCAATTATAGTCTCTGATTTGGGGACATGTTTGCCATATGTTGTTGTTCAGTCGTTCAGTCGCGTCCGACTCTTTGTGACCCCATGGACCAGAGCTCGCCAGGCCTTCCTATTTTCCACTGCCTCCCGGAGTTTGGTCAAATCCATGTTGGTTGCATTGATGACACCATCCAACCATCTCATTCTCTGCCATCCCCTTTTCCTTTTGCCTTCAGTTTTTCCCAACATCAGGGACTTTTCCAAGGAGTCCTCTCTCCTCATGAAGTGGCCAAAGTACTGGAGCCTCAGCTTCAAACTCTGTCCTTCCAGTGAACATTCAGGGTTGATTTCTTTCAGAATGGATAGGTTTGATCTCCTTGCATTCCAGGGGACTCTCAAGACTCTCCTCCAGCACCACAGCTCAAAAGCATCAATTCTGCGGCGATCAGCCTTCTTTATAGTCCAGCTTTCACTTCCATACATCACTACTGGAAAAACCATAGCTTTGACTATCCTGACCTTAGTTGGCAAAGTGATGTCTCTGCTCTTTAGGATGCTATCTAGGTTTGCCATTTAGTCCCATTCTTATGCATGGGGAAACGGTCTTGTCCATGAAACTCACGTTTCCACTCCCAGGAGAAGGAAATGGTAAACCACGTAATAGTACTTAACACCAAGAAAAACCTGGAAAGGATAACCATAAGGTGGAATCAGCATGCATTTATTATTACATAGTATGGCTACAGTATATCTTTATGAGTAGCTGCTAATGTATCTTGCCTTGCCCTTGAATCACTGTGAGTTAATCCAGCCTTTGAAATCTTTGGTTTCTTCCTGAAAGAGTACAGTAATTCTATTTCAGCCAGACATTCTGAATTGAAGATAGTCATTCAGTCAGGACCTTTATTGGCATCAAACAAAGCATACAATACAACAGGCAACAATACCCACACAGACAAGAATATGTGCCCAATTAAAAATTACACGGGTGCTAAAATACAGAACATGACATGGTATGGCAAAACACAAAATAACACAATATATCTGTTTAAAAGGTAATTGGCCATCAACCATGAAACTCTGGCCCACTTGGGGATAATCATCCTTGTCCTAAGAGCGCGAAACAAAAGACGCTGTTGGGAATTGTAACCTGTGTCGCTATACCAATAGATTAATGTATATGGCAACCTGCCTAATGTGGACATTGTTCTTGCCTGACAGCAAATTATGCCGAATCACCCCCCTCTGATCGACCTGGAAATCTGACAAGAATCAGCTCCAAACAGGATGCACGGGTATTTCTGTATACAGCACATTGAAGGAGCATGTGCGCCAGGGACTCGAGAGCCCCAGAATTATAGGGGCAGAGCCATGTTTCCAATGGTTGGGAGCTAAGGGCGTTTATACACGACCTCTAAACTCCGGGGCAAATGGCTCCCAGCTCCGGAGCTTAAAAATGTTTCCCCACCAGCTCCGGAGTTAACAGGAAATTAAGTGCGACCCCGCCCACTTTAGCGCGTCCCAGCGCGGCTTTCAGGTACCTGCTCTTTGGAGGTGAAAATTATTTGATCCGGTGTAACGATAGTGAGTGCGGGGCTCTCCTCGCTTCTGTTTGTTGTTTTTTGGCTCCCACCCCTTTAAGAGCTACTTTTACAGAGACTAGAGTCAGAAGGAGGTGAGCGGTGAGCGGCATGCTTTTCTTTCTCTTTTTCTCCCTCCCCTCACGCAGCCAGCAGCCAGGAAGTGCGGAGGGGTTGGGGACACAGGAAGAGCGACGAACCCCTAAGATCTCTGGTCCAAATTTAAGTGGCCAGCGGATCTTAGGGGTCGTGTAAAAAGGCCCTAAATCTGCCATACAGGACATAAGATGGCAGTACATTACATCTCGCTAGGGTGGAGGCATGCCGTTCTTGAGGGCTCTCTACAAAATGCAAGTAGCTGGCCGGCTTATCAATATATAGAGGGAGTTGTAGATTTAAGGGTGAAATGATCAGGTGAGATACCCATAGTTTGAAACTTTTGAGAGAACAATTTAAGACTGGGAGAATAAAAGGAATTGGAAAGGATGCCTGGTATTAGGGGGGTCTTTATTAGATACAAAACATATTTTCAGCCAGTACCTGAATTGTCTCAACTGTGCTTGTATACTCAGTCTAGTTAATCCAGCCTCCAGACACAGAGCTGCGTTTGTCATTGAAGACACTCATTATTTTCCTTTCTTCGGCTCCAGATTTGCATGGGAAAAGTCTGTGTATTCATAATATTCTCTGACAATTAACATCAGTTAGCACATGAGGGCTAGTGGACAAAGTACATCCTAACAACCTCATAAACAAGAAGTTCCATTTCTAGATGCTTACCTGCCCCTCCCATGGAATTTTGCTACATATCTTACTAGGAAAGTTACAGGATTTGGCCCTACACAAGGGCGGGGTATTTGTTCACCCAACCTGGTAAGGTCTATGACCATCTCTCAAGAACCTCAAGCAATATTTTTCCCAGTCACTTACAACCCGTTTCTTTTAAATTGAGTTAGGGCCTTTTCACACGACCCCTAAGATCCGCTGGCCACTTAAATTCGGACCAGGGATCTTGGGGGTTCGTTGCTCTTTCTGCGTCCCCACCCCTCCACACTTCCTTGCTCCTGTCTGCGTGAGGGGAGGGAGGAAAAAAGAGAGGAAAAAATGCAGGCTCACCTCCGAAGCTGCCCGGAGCCCATAGTTGTCCTGATTCCTTCTCTTCTGTTTTTTTTTTTTGCCTCCTGCCCCAGGCGGGAGGCAAAAAAAACAAACAGAAGCGAGGAGAGCCCCGCACTCACCAGATTAAATCCAGACCTGGGGATTTTCACCTTCCTAGAGCAGGTACAAGAAAAGTGCACTGGGACGCACTTAGGTGGGCGTGGTCGCACTTAATTTCCTGCAAACTCTGGAGCTGGTGGGGAAACAATTGTAAGCTCCGGAGCTGGCAGCCATTTGCTGCGGAGTTTAGGGGTCGTGTACAAAGGTTCTTAGTTGCCATGGATTGAAGCCAATGCAGACTGCACATAAGCAAATTATTCCAGAAACCGCTATCCCTCCAAATATTCCAACCTGTTCCTTCCGCTCATAGACTGTCCTACAAAACCAGCATGGGCTTGGATCTCTCTTCCCTCCAAGATCATACTTCTGTATTAACAGGTACGTGCACACGTACCTGTTTTAGTTTTTACAACCTCTCATGCTGTTTGTGATTTGTGTGTCTGGGAGGGACCTTGCTGGGCTGGGCTGACTGTCATTTTGTCTAGCACTAACCAGTCATTCTTTCTTGCCTCTGAATTCAAAGACAGCCCTGTCTCTTTCCTGAGTGTTCCTTTCCCTCTTTTTACTCTGTTGGAAGCAGTATGTGTCGTTTAGTTTGCTCTTGATCTGTTCATAATGAAACATTTTTATTCTTTCTCCTACAAATGTCTCAGAGTAAGATATTATGACTGTAAAGGCCAATTAACGAGAAAGGGGTGGATTTGCGAGAACTTGAAGCTGTTCTCTTCTGCAAGTCTCTGTACTTCTACTGCTTAGCACAGGGAATGTTACCAAATGTTCAAATCTCTGCAACATGTACAGACATACATGAATAAATCGAGTGCCTTTCAATCATACCTAAGCAGACCACAGAAAATAACTATAGAAGGTTGCTGGGTTTGATTTAGCAGCTCAACATTTTTTTCTCTGTCAAATACAGAAAAAAAAGATCATCTCCAGTCTTTTTTAAAATAAAACATTTGGCAGACAGATCACGTTCTTGCTTGCTGTATGTCACTTTTCTCGTTGAAGGAAACACATTCCCGGCTTCCTGGCTTTTTTGCCCCTTGCTCCTTCTCAGTAAAGGAAAACTTAATGTGCTCAGTTTAGGGCAGCACAGAAAAAGTCAGTCTCACCTTCTGCAGTTTGACTCTTGAGTGTGCTGTTCAAGGTTTTCATGAGTCAAAAAGGAGGGAAAACTCTTCAGGGCGGAGAACTTGCACGGACTCATCACACTTCTCTACCTCTTCCGGCCCAAATGTTAGCATCCTAGCAGTTGATTCTGTTACTTTCTGAAGGAAAAGGGTGGGGAAGCTTAATTAGGAAAAGGCAGAGGAGCATTCATTGCATTGCAGAAATGTCCGATTGATAGCAATATTCATCCTATAAATCAATGATCAGATTAATATTAATAATGATAATTGTGTGCCATCAAGACAAATCTAACTTTATGAAAAGCCTTTTCAGAGTTTTTTTTTTGGTAAAGAGCACTCCATCCCCTTCTTCTCTGAGTACCCTGGGGCTGTGTGTGCCTCTTGCTCAAGGTCACACAGGCTGGGTTTTCTAGGTTGCTCAGTGGTCAAACTCTCACCACGTACAAAATTATGCAGGGCATGAGTAAAGTGGATAGAGGGACGCTCTTCTCCCTCTCACAAAATATCAGAACTAGAGGACATCCACTCAAATTGAGTGTTGGGAGAGTGAGAACAGACAAAAGAAAATATTTTTTTTACCCAGCATATTGTTAGTCTGTGGAACTCCGTGCCACAGGATGTGGTGATGGCATCTGGCCTGGATGCCTACAAAAGGGGTTTGGACAGATTCCTGGAGGAAAAGTCCATCACAGGTTACAAACCATGATGGAGATGTGTCATCTCCAGGCTTAAGACCAGGGTACTTCCAAGGACCAGATGCAGGGGAGTGGTATCAGGAGACAGATATTTAGTCTCGTGCGCTCCCAGACGCATCTGGTGGGGCCACTGTGAGATACAGGAAGCTGGGCTAGATGAGCCTTTGGCCTGATCCAGCAGGGATCTTCTTATGTTTATGTTTTATGTACCATCTGGCTAGCTCACTGAGCAATCCAGCTATCCAAGCTTAGACATTTTAAAAAGTGATAGGATGCATTCATACTTCCAAAACTCCTCAAAGTAGTGGGTCATCCACACTGTACTAGTTGCTTTTTTCATAGTAAGTTTATTATCATATCTTTAAATAACTAAAAGAGATACTTTTAGTTACTTTTTTCTAAGGCAACATTAAAAGTGATGAGAGACTGATCCTTGGCCATGCATTCAAACCATCAACTACAGCAAGCATGGAGACACTGCTGTGAACTCTCTCTCTCTCTCTCTCTCTCTCTCTCTCTCTCTCTCTCTCTGTTGTGTTGTTACAGTCATGACCGACTCTTCGTGACTCCATGTCCATGGAGTTTTCATGGCAGGAATACTAGAAACACTTGATCAGCCCAACTGTCTAATCCTGATTCTATTCGCATACTGGTGAATCAGAATCCTGCAGAAAGCTCATGAGCAGGACTGAATGCCATACCACCCTCCCGTTCATGTTTCCCAGCATCTGGCATCCAGAACCATGATGCTGCTGATATTAGGGGTATCAGCGGCCAAGGCAGCAAGAAAAGAGGAAGACAAGATGGATTAACACCCTAAAGGAAGCCATAGGCTTGCATTTGCAAGAGCAGAAGAGGGCTGTTGAGGACAGGACATTTTGGAGGCTGCTCATTCATAGGGTCATCAGAATTAGGAAGCAACCTGACTGAAAACAAGAATAAACTGAAGGTAATATGTAGTCACCATGGTTCGTAACACTGCTGCTAATTGTATACTGTGAATTAGTCTCACTCCCTTTTAAAGTTAATTACTGTATATCAGTGGCCTGTAGGCCAGAACTGCTTTCACTACACGTGATGTGTGCTGTCTTTTATCTGCTCTGAATTTCCTCTACTTTATTTATTTATTTATTTATTTATTAAACTTGTATCCCTCCCATCTTCCCCAAGGGAACTCTGGGTGGCATACAGCAATAAAAAACAGATATAGACAACAAACAAAAAAAAGGAGGTGATGAATCAAGATGGCGGCAAAACCCAGGGCAAAAAATAAATAAATACTGAGCTTCATTGAAGGGCCAAGTCTACAGTCACTGCTTTTTCAAACCAGACTAAGCCATCCATGCCCGTGTTCCTTGCGGTAAAAGATTCAAGGGGCAGCCAAAGCATTTCTTACCAAAGTATCTGGCATGGCTTCATTTGGGCAGCAGCAATACCGACAGATCTGACAGATTTTCCAGGTGACCCAAGAAAGGCCCAAAACGGATACAACAAAGATGACTAAGAAGAGTGGGGCAAATGTCATCCATAGCGGCTTTCCATCTGGAGGTTAAAAGAAATTAGTTGTTATTAAGCCATAATGTGGAGTTTTGCATTGATAATATTTAGGAACTCAAGCAACTGCCACAGCACATTGCATTTAGCTACACATAGGTTCCCATGCTGGATGAAGGAATTCCTGAAGTCATGGTCCAAACCAGTGATTTTCCCAAGTTCTGTATATTAGTACCCAATACTGAAAGATGTGAAGCATGTTTCTTCTCTATAGGCCAGGAAGGATATAGGCAAATTAGATGAGTTCATTGAGAGCAACTGGTATGAAAAACAAGTGTTAGGAGGAAGTTTATAAAATCATACACGGTGTGGACAAAATAGATAAGGAAAAACTATTTTCCCTATGGCACAACACTAGAACTAGGGGGCACTCCATGAAACTTTTGGGTGCTAGATCTCAAACAAATAAGAGAAAGTACTTTTTCATCCAGAGGATCACTGGTCTATGGAACTCCCTGCCAGAAGAAGTGGTGACAGCTGTCAGTCTTAACAGCTTTAAGAAAGAATTAGACAAGTTCATGGAGAACAGGGGTATCAGTGGCTATCATTCTGGATGCCTAAGGACAACCTCCGGGTTGGAGGTATAGGCAGGATATCTCTCAATGCCATTTGCAGGGAATCGTAAGCAGGTGAAGACATCTACTTGGGAATACCCTGAAGCAAATGGTGAGCCACTGTGTGAGTCAGAATGCTGGATGGGATGGGCTGTGACATGTTCCAGCAAGGCTGTTCTTATGTTCTTATGATGAAGGGCTGAAAGAATAAGGTAATAATGAAACCAACAAGGCAGGCCTTCCCTGATTAAAAGTTCTCAAGCAGAGTTTTGCAACAATCTGTTGAGAATTTGGTAGGTCTGAATCTCCTGCATTAAACAAGATGATGAGCAAAGTGTCTTAATCACCTCTTATTCCATGGTCTCATGTTATCTGTTTATTCTTACCTCTGGCTTTCACACACTGCACATCACTGAAATTGCTGCTTCGGTTGATGGCCTCAACATATGTCTGGGCTTTAACACAGTATTCAGCTTTGGCCTCCATCGTTTCCAGATGTACAGCAGTGCCACTTTCTCTCACCACTTTGTGGTGCACCTAATTTCACAATAGCCAAAGAGAGAGTCCAAGATGAAAGGGGCTTGTGAGGATGAATGCCATTCAGCCCAAACCTGATACGTTTCAGTTGTTTTGGACTACAGACCCCATCATCCCCAGTCCCTGGATTAATTGACCATGGATTAGCCATCTTGCTAGTGCATAATGCTCAGCAAATCCTGTTTTGGCAGAACAGGCACTAACATGAAGAGGCACTACTAGACAACCTTGTCCTGTGCAAGAGAACCTTCTAATTAATTGGCTAAAATCCTGTTATGCAGTTACACAATCAGCATAACTTTTAAACACAAACTGATAGAAGTTAAGGAATCTCCATATCCACTATCTGTTGTATATCCAGTCATGTAACTCAACAGGCTACAGAGAATGCCTAGAGAGGCTTCTTAACTAATGGCAATTCACTTCCAAAAGTTACATCATTTGAGTAACTGTTTGAAAATCAGCAAAATTATATGGGTCCTGAACATCTAACAACAGGCATATCCTGTTGGCCTGCACTGTGGGGTGGAAGTCAAGGGTTCTCTATGCTACTTAACACGCTATACAGTTTTTCACATTTCCACAGTATACTACCCATGTACATTTTCAGACCAGTCCCATGACTGACATTTACCTGGTGTTCTTGGCTCTTTCTCCAGTAAAATATCCAGAATTCAAAGCCAGGCCCAAGATGTCCTAGTTCCACTAGCAAATGATATCCATCAGCTGTTACAGTCAATGTAGGTGGGATGAGGGATGCTGTGGAGAATTAAACCTTGAGAGATTGATATCTATCATGTCATCATATATGAATCAATCAATAAGCTTTATTGGCATCAAAGAGAGGCAAGGGGAAAGGAAGAAAGGAGAAAGGAACTGAGGGGGACAATAGAGGCTGGAGAAGTAGACACAAGGAGAGAGCAGAAGGTACTCCCACCAGGATGGGAGTGGATATGGAAGAAGTATCCTTCGACCGAGAAATGGAAGAAGTTGATGCTTCCCCTTGAATAGGCAGAAAAGAAAAACAGAGAGGTACATGTGTGCTATTGTGGAGGAGACAAAGGGCATTTATACACGACCCCTAAACTCCGCCACAAATGGCTCCCAGCTCCGGAGCTTAAAAATGTTTCCCCACCAGCTCCGGAGTTTACAGGCAATTAAGTGCGACCCCGCCCACTTTAGCGCGACGCAGCGCACTTTTCTTGTACCTTCTCTCTGGAGGTGAAAATTCTTTGATGCGGTGCAACGATAGTGAGTGCGGGGCTCTCCTCGCTTCTGTTTGCTGTTTTTTGGCTCCCGCCCCTTTAAGAGCTACTTAAGAGTTACTTAAGAGCTACTGGAATGTTGCCGGGGCAAGAGCCGGCAAGAGCGAAAGGCAGAACGGGAGGTGAGCCACGGTCTTTCTTCCTTTTTTTTTCTCCCTCCCCTCACGCAGCCAGCAGCCAGGGTGGGAACACAGGAAGAGCGACAAGCCCCTAAGATCTCTGGTCCGAATTTAAGGGACCAGCGGATCTTAGGGGTCGTGTAAAAGTCATAGGAGTAGAAGAAGAAGAAGAAGAAGAAGAAGAAGAAGAAGAAGAAGAAGAAGAAGAAGAAGAAGAAGAAGAAGAAGAAGAAGAAGAAGAAGAAGAGAGAATAAAGGGGGAAGGCAGGATGATCCAGATTGTATGGGACATGTCATCATGAGAGATCAACCCATCGGAGCTCCAGGGGACAGGACCTGTCATCCTCCCGACTGGGACACTAGCCCAAGAGTCTTGGCTCTTGTTGTCAGTTCCATCCAGACCAGAGATGACTGAACCCATTTTGGAGTCTGGGTTTAAACTGTTTAAGACTGTCAGGGGAGCAACATTTCTTTAATGACCCTGTCGCAAGATGAAGAAAAGTTAAACATTCATGTTGGCATTCATAGTTTTTAATAGACCTTCCAGAAATAAATGTTGCCAGTTTTAAGAGGGTTGAATCTTTGCATTTATTGGGGTCCAAAACAGATTTGTAGAAAGAATTGCCTCAGGAACCTTCACATTGACTTTCACCTAGCTCATCTTAATTTATCTGAAGCTGAAGCTGGCCCTTGGCCTTTCCCCTCAGACTAGAAGTGGTCCCCAACCTTTGACCCCAATTCAAAACCCAAGAAATGATAAACTTGTCTGCTTCAAGGTACTTCCTGTTCAGTAGTGGTAAGCTGACTTTGCGAGGGGTCATTACATGGAAGGCACTTCCTACCTCATATCTCTGTGGGGCATTATCTTGCATTTATTCTCATATCCCTGGATACATTCTTATTTCTTTAAATTTAAAAGGGCAACTCAAAAATGGTCTCATCATGGATAAAATAAAATGCTGGCTAGGTGATAGCTGCTCTACAATGGGTCTGGAGTCTGGACAGGATGCTGGGGTTGAGGCAACAATCCTGTGATGCTAAGTACTGATTTAATTTGATTGAGGCTGGTGCTTGACAAAAACTGAGGCCAAGATTTTGCTAATTACAACCATAGGAGCTGCAAAGCTCCAATGTAAGCTTCTTCTTACATTGGTGGCACAGTGGTTAAATGCCTGTACTGCAGGTAAAACTGTGCTCACGACCTGGGGTTCAATCCCAGGTAGCCGGCTCATGGTTGACTCAGCCTTCCATCCTTCCGAGGTCGGTAAAATGAGTACCCAGCTTGCTGGGGGGGGGCAATGTGTAGCCTGCATTACTGTACTGCGATTAAAACTAAACTGCCCAGAGACTACTTGAAGTGATATGGGGCGGTATAGAAGCAGAACACTTTGCTTTGCTTTGCTTCTTACTTGTGATGCGGTTGAAGAAGCCATTGAGAGTGGCCCAGTGTGAAGCCTGTGTCCCCACAGCTGCTCTCACACGAAGACTGTATGGCACGGTGGCAGAAATGTCTTCTGTGATGTCACATTGAGTAATGCGGATGTCTGTACACTCTCCAATGGAAATCCAACTGTCATTGGCATAGTCTCTCTCGTATTCCCTGGAGATAAAGAAAAGAGACATGGCAGCATGGGAACAGGGAATGGCATTGTAGCCTTTTCTGCAGAAAAAGGCTACAATGCATTCAACCCTTGAATGCTTGTGCATCAGAATTCTGCTAATCTTTCCTGTTCTTGCTCTTCCTGATCTACCTTTCCTGTTCTTAAATAGCACTTTCTCCACTTCATGCTCTAAATACTTTGGATGTTTTCCTCATATATTAATCTTGTTTGTATACTGGCTTTTTAAAAAATTAGCTGTTAAGTGGTTTAGATTTACCTGCCAACCTAGCAGTTCAAAACAACATAAAATGCAAGTATATAAACAGGTACCACTTGGTTGGGAAGGTACCAATGTTTCCATGCTTTGTTTAGTTATGCCCAACACTTGACTACAAAAATATGTCTACAAACACCATCTCTTTGCCTTACAAATGGAGACGAGTGCTGGCCCCTACTGTTGGAAATGACTGGACTCAATTGTCAGGGGGAACATTTACTTTTATCTTAGTTTAAAATGCAATACTGAAAAAATACATATATGCAGTATGTGCATAGTTTTATGAACGGTTACAATACTCCCTATTAATTGAAAGAGCTACTTCAGTGGTCCCCAACCTGGGGGTTGGGACCCCTTTGGGGGTGTCGAAATGACCATTTCACAGGGGTCGCCATGAGCCAGTGAAGAAAAAGACACAAACAGCTTGGGTCTGGAGGAGGTAGGGAGGCTGCGATTGGCTGAGGGTGCCTCTAGAGGGAAGTTCTCTCTGGCACCTCCGGCCGTGGCCTGCCAAAGGGGGCTTGTGGCCTCTTCCAAGCAGGACAAGGGGTCACCACAACATGAGGAACTGTATTAAAAGGTTGCAGTGTTAGGAAGGTTGGGAACCACTGAGCTACTTGGATGAGTAGCAGAACATTTCGATCCCCTTTAACAGAACAACTTCCCACACATATGTACAGTATATGTATAAATTATATTTAAGATGCTAGTTTATTCATACCAATTTATTTGCAGTCAAAAAGGTTAGAGAAGAGAGAAAAGCTAAATAAAATTTACCCTTGAAATTCAACAGAATATTTTACGTCTTCTCCAGGCACGATCACAGGGTTCCAAAGCAGAAAATGCTTCATATTGGTGGACAGAATTGTGATGTTCTGAGGCTTTGGTAGTAATGCCCCTTTTCACAGGAAATGAAGAAACAGAACAAGAGAGAAATCCAGATGTTACATTTAGTTTTGTGAATTACTAGCAAGAAGTTGATGTTATTAATCCTGGTTTGTTTTTCGCATGCTTCTTTTAACATTGATGCAAGTTCTCATTTTTCCACATGATCAGAAGTTCCAAAACCAGCATTACTTGGATTTCACTTCCTATGGAAAAGTCAGAGCTGAATTGACACAATGTTGTGTAGAGATTGGGAGGAGGGAGACATGCAACCTATTAGATGTTGCTGAACAATGACCTCCATCAGCTCTAGCCAGGGAATCAGTGGTGAGAAATTGTGACAGTTAATTGATTGATTGATTGATTGATTGATTGATTGATTGATTGATTGATTGATTGATAGGGAAGCTGTTGCAGTCCAACAATACCGAACTGAGCTGAACTTTGCCTATATCCGATTTAAATATGCAAAAAGAGCAAGAGCAGAAGCAAGTAACCTGGTACATGATTGCTCAATAAGAGGTTGCACTGGACCACTGTAGAAGCAGTCTAGATTGCCATCTATTTCTCTGCGTGGTCAACACATTTGATCAGTCAATATGTTGGGGATAGAGATGGGCACGACTTAGCGGTATTCCCGTTTCCGTTTCCGTTACTCGTATCCGTTACTCTACGGAAACGGTAACGGGAATTACTCCGCCAGAATTTGAGCTCGAACCGACGAACGAACAATTTGGTCTGATTTGTCGTGGTCGTTACTTGCACGCGGCGATCGCGCAATGCCAAGCGGCACAGAAAAATACCGCAATATTTTTTTGGAAATCCTTGCCCAAAACCCCACCAAAGCACCACAGAAACATGCGAAAGTTACGTATTTTAAATGCTTGATTTTTTACAGTATCAGCAGTGGGTTTGTATTGCCAAAATACGTTTCCGTTGATTTTATTTTATTTTTTTCTTAATTTTTTTTTTACACCTGCGCAACGATGGGCTGGCCATGGGACGGGACCATGCAAATTTTCGGAGCCATTCCACCAATCGCATGGACAGGTTTTGACTGACACTTCTGGATGTGCAGAGGGCATAAAAAGCCGAGGCAGTTCCAGTCCGTCACAGTCTGGGCTTGGATCTTGTGGAGGGTGGTCAGGGCTGGATTGCTGCGCTCAGTCTAGTTTCGATTTCGCGGTCGCGGTCTCGGTCTCGCTAGGCAGGGAGGGAATTGAATTGATATTAATTCGCAAAACATAATAATTTCTTCTATTCCCTGTGGGGAATAGCAACGCAGTGTTTATTCTATTTTGTTTTCTGCATTTTTGAGGAAGAGTTCCGTTTTTTATTTGCTTATATTTGCTTCAAGGGGAGAGAAAAATTTGAGTGGGAGCAGCCTGGTAGGGGAGGGGAGGTGCTGCGGATTTATTTTGAAAATATATTATTTTACAGTTACACTACCATACCATTTCTTTTGTATCCCAATTTCCCACCAAGTTCATTTACTTGGCCAAGGTCCTTTTACCCTGCGCCTACAGCTTTTTTGCTGCTGTTGCGATTGAGGTTTTGGAAGGGAATCCAGCAACCCTATCCTACCCTAGTAGCAGCTTATAGTTTTATTCCATTTATTTTCTATTCTACAGTTTATTAGCAAGTGGCAAGCAACAGCCAAGGTCCAGTACTAGTGCTTAGAAGGGGAGGTTGGAGGCTGTGGATTAAATTATTTTAAAAATATTATACAGAGTACAGACTGAGAATAGGCAGAGTCTCCCTCGCCAATCAGTGCACTCAAATTTCTCAAACACATTTGGCAACAAGGCTAGGGCACCTTCCTCTATAGAACATTTTACAATTTCATTTTACTTAACACTTATAGATATTCTTTCACTTGTCCAACACCTCATTCATTTTTTTGCAGTCAGGCACTCAAACAAACATTTGTTGAAGGGCAGGCACCCAGCCACCTCTATAGAACTTTTTCTCTATGCCCTGTGTAGGGCATAGAGAAACTTAGTTGGGTGCCAGGATTGGCAAACCCCTTGCTCCTATTACCTTGTTTTTTGTGCTGCTGTTGTGAGTCCATCTCACTCGTTTACTTGCCACCACAGTCTACATACACAATCCAATTACAACTGGGAAGAAGTTACAGTTCTCCTCCTAATTATACTTGCCCTGTGCAGGGCATTGAGAGACTTAGTTGGGTGCCAGGATTGGCAAACCCCTTGCTCCTATTACCTTGTTTTTTGTGCTGCCGTTGTGAGTCCATCTCACTCATTTACTTGCCACCACAGTACATTACATACACAATCCAATTACAACTGGGAAGAAGTTACAGTTCACCTCCTAATTACAGAAACCTTGGCTTGCTGTCCTTTTGGAAGCCTGTGTGGTCAAAGACTCAGACTCACTCTAGCTCTGTGTCTTCTCCCTGCCTGCCTGTCAGGCTCCCCCCCACTTCCCCTTAGAGAGGCCTTCCAGCCGCTTCTCCTTCACCCTAACAGCATGGTCCAGTTAGTGCTTCAAGTTCAGCCCTGTCGCCACTGCCCTCAACTTGCCATGCAGCAACCACGGCTGCACCCGCCTCTTGGCGGAAAACCTCTTGAAGACCAACTGTAACAGTGCATTCACTCATCAACTATTTTGTTTGCACACACTGTGCCTCACAGAGAAGGGCATTGTGCTTGTGTGCTAGAAAACAGCCGTGGGGTGGGCCCGTGATTAGGCAGAACTCATGCGAAAGCACCCTTGGACTCTGCCTGGGACAGTGACAGGACTCTGCAGGAAGGAGTGCCGCAGTGTGGGAGTGTTGTCAGCCTCCGGACCGCCAATTAGTCTTCAGTGGGCTGCCATTGCCATACACTGTGGCTCACAAAGAAGGACAACTTACTGCCGTGCTGGTGGCCCTCTGTCACCGTTACAAATAGGACAGTTTATCAGAAAGTTCAAGGCTTGGCTTTTAGAGTTGTGGGGAATGTGATTCACTACGAAGGGCATGCCACTGGGATGCAATGCACTGACTGTGGCTCTCAGTGAAGGGAGGGAGCAAGGAAGCCTCCACTCCAGGCTTGGTTCTTTGTGGGTACTCTGACTCACACAGACAGTGAGCCTGTGGTTCTCAGGCCTACTGTCTTCCGTGGACTGCAAAGCTATGTCTCACTGAGAAGGGAACATGGCTGTGCTGGCCTGCTAGGAGTTTACGGGGAAAGCAGCACACAGCTGTGTAGGAAGACCCTCTGGCTTGCAGTCCTTTTGTCAGAGTGGTCTCAGGCCTCAGAGTCAGACACCATGTGGACTCTGCTTTTCCACTGGGCTGCCAACTGTGGCTCACGAAGAAGGGCATTTTCCTGGCGTCCTCCTCAGGCCATTCAGTCACGCTGGGGAGCTGGAGCTTCCTGGCAATGATCCTCCCCTACGGAGGCCCTGTGGCCTCAGACTCAGGCTATGTGGCCTCCTCCATCCACTCTTTCCTCTTGGATGCAAAACACTGTGGCTCACTAAGAAGGAAAGAGAAGTTGTATGCAGCACGCACTCCAGTAGTTTCTCGGACAGTTCCAGGCTTGGTTCTTGGAGTGGTGTTGGAGCTGGGATTCACTACGAAGGGCATGGTAGTAGTTTGCAGGGTGTTTGTAATTCACACAGACCTAGCTCTGTCTCCTCCGCCACTCTTTCCACTGGGCTGCCAGCTGTGGCTCATAAAGAAGGGGAAAATGTACCAGTTGCGTGGTGGTGGCACCACCATTTATAAATAGAACAGTTTTCCGAAAGTTCAAGGCTTGGCTGTTGGAGGTGTAGGAGCTGGGATTCACAACGAAGGCCATGGTCGTGGATTGCTGGCCCAGCATTCAATTACTCCAGCTTGTGCGCCACTCTTTCCTCTGGGATGCAAGACACTGTGGCTCACTAAGAAGGGAAGAGTAGTTGGGTGCCAGCACTCCAGTAGTTTCTCTGACAGTTCCACGCTTGGCTGTTGGAGTTGTAGGAGCTGGGATTCACAACGAAGGCCATGGTCGTGGATTGCTGGCCCAGCATTCAATTACTCCAGCTTGTGGCCTCCGCCACTCTTTCCTCTGGGATGCAAGACACTGTGCCTCACAATGAAGGGAAGAGGAGTTGGGTGCCAGCACTCCATTAGTTTATTGCAAAGTTGCAGGCTTGGCTCTTGGAGTTGTGTGGGAACCAACTGTGATTCACAAAGAAGGGCATGGTAGTAGACTGCCGGGCCGGCAGTTAGCAAGTCTACCAGCACACAGCTGGGGACTTGGGGAGGAAGAGTCAGACTCAGAATGTGGCTTGCTGTCCTTTTTGCAGGCAGTGTGGTGCCAGACCAAACTCAAGGTGATTGGCCTCCTCCGCCAGTCTTTCCTCTGGGTTGCAAGACACCGTGTTTCACACGGAAGGGGGGTACTGATTTGAACAGCGTTCGTACGTACAGCACCACCAAGACTTAGTCAAAAAGTGACATGTGGTGGACGGTGGTGCATCGCAGGCAGTGTGGTGCCAGACCAAACTCAAGGTGATTGGCCTCCTCCTCCAGTCTTTCCTCTGGGCTGCAAGACACCGTGTTTCACACAGAAGGGGGGTACTGATTTGAACAGCGTTCGACGTTCGTACAGCACCACCCAAGAGTTTGTCAGAAAGTGCCATGTGGTGCATCGCAGGCAGTGTGGTGCCAGACCAGACTCAAGGTGATTGGCCTCCTCCGCAACTCAGTCCTCTGGGCTACAAGACACTGTGACCCAAAATTCCTGTCATGCCATTCAGCTCCATCCTTTTTATACTGGAGCTGGCAATGAGCCTGCCGCTGCCGCATTCTGGCTCTGTGCTGTAGTGCTCTCATACTCTGCCTTGTGGCCTGGCCAGAGTGGCCGCCCATACTCTGGCCTTATGGACGCGTTGCCCAGAGATAGTCCTCCTCCTTGTATAGCCTAGTGGGCTGGGCTGTGGGCTGTAAAACTTAAGTCAGAGCAACCCAGAGCCCTAACCCATTCCCATCCCTACCAAAACTATTCCTGGCTGTAGTAGCTACTAGCTAGGTACGTAGCTTAACCACCTCAGGCTCTAACTGCTAATGTTTTTGTTGACCATGACCAAAAGCAGGGTTGCATTGGCTTTGGCTTTATTGCTTGTCCTTTAAGTGTGTGTGACTTTGACTGTGAATGTGAAGTGAAGGCAGAAGGACCTTGGTGATGGGGGGGCCAATTTGAGAGGAGTAGAGGAGTAGACCCCTCATCCAGATTTGGGGAGGAACGGAATGTCTGTTTCTCCTGCTGCCTCTGAGAGAGGTGGAGGGGAGATGGGATGGATTCAAAACCAAACAACAAAAAAGTACAACAAACAGGCACGTCAACCAGACCAAGTAGGGTGGCTGGCTGGTTCAGCATCAGCAGATTCAGCACAGCAGACCAAGAGAAAAAAAAGAAATGCAAATTTGTTTCTGCCCCACTTTGTTTGCTTAGGATGCACTAGCCTTGTTGTGCAGCAGCAAGTCCATCACCCAGGCAGGTTCGCCTGCTCATTTGCGGGACCCGCGCCCACCCGCCCGCGCGCCCGCCCGCTCGCGCGCTAGCCACTCCCCCTGCCGCTGCCGCTGCAGCTGCCCACGCATGTACCCCCGCGCCACTGCCGCCCGCGCTGCGCCCGCAAGCTGCAAGTCTTGGTCAGACGTCAAAATGCGCGAAATCGCGGCAGAAACGGAAACGAAGAAACGAAAAAACGAACCGACTAATTTTTGCGAATTTTTGCGAAAAACGGAGACGACGCGAAACGGAACCGGCCCGACTAACGACAACTCAAAAAAAAAAATTCCAAGTCGTGCCCATCTCTAGTTGGGGAAAGTAACTGATATTTTTTAATTCATGAAGCATTACAAACTTGATTCACTCTAGGTCAGGCCTTCCCAAAGTCCGGCCCGGGGGTCAAACCCGGCCCTTCAGGCCATTCTGAGTGGCCCGCTGCTGGCCGGCCCACCCCTCCCTCCCCCTCCTTTGCCCCATGTTTTTTTTTAAAAAAAATGTTCCGCCAACACTGACACCACCGGGAAGCTTGAGGGGCTGGGCGGGTCGGCCAGCCAGTGAGCAGAAGTTTGTGGGGTTGGGTGGGCGGGCAAGGGGGTGGGCCACCACCACCAGCACCGCCAGGAAGCTTGTGGGGCTGGGTGCGCGCACGGGGGTGGGCCGCCGCCACCGGCATCACCGGGAACCTTGTCAAGCTAGGCGCCTTCCTTCCTTCCTGCGGATGGGGTTGCAAGGGGTAAGTGGGTGGGGCTTATGGGTCAGTGGGTGGGGCTTGCAGTGGGGTGGCAGGGTCAGGGAGCAACCGGCCCCTGACACATTCTCACCCACCAAATCTGGCTCTCCTTACAAAAAGTTTGGGCACCCCTGCTCTAGGTAGTTGTACTGCAGTGCCAACAACACTTAGCATGCTACCCTGACAGCAAAATGTTGTGGTTCAGCCCTGGGGACACTCCACTGTTCAACAGTCTCTTGTTTAGAAGTCTGCATGAGTGGTGGCAAACCAGATGTTTTGGACTACAACTCCCACAGTCCTTTGTCACTGGCAATCTAGGCTTGGAATTCTGGGGGTTGTGGTCCAAAACATCTGGAGTGCCGAAGTTTCACCACCACTGGTCTATAGAGTCCATATCTAATATAAAGACATAGAACAAAAGAAATAAACGGAATTTACAGGCTTCAAATTATTCATTTGCCAGTAGTATTTAGACAAGAGAGAGTGTAGTTTAGGTCAAATGACCACATGTTTCCCTACTGAAATAAGATGTGGTTTATTTTGTTCATATTACAGTAATTATTTCTGGTGTGCACCTAAATTTCTAAGTTAACATATGCAGATTGTAGGTAAATTGATGCTCTCTTCTTTTTAAAATAATTCCCCCTCCCTTTTAAAAATTAGGAGTACACAGCCACTCAATTCAATCCAATACTCTTCCCTTAAAACTCCAATTATTTCCTAACTTTATGCTCCCACCAATGAAACATCAACCAACAATTTAGGCCATTTGCTAGTATTAACATACAGTCTAGAAGCAGAGAAGGGAAAAGTTCCTTTTTAAAATTACAATCAGATTACAGTATTGAGCATTGCACAATACATTATTCAGAAAAAACAAATGTTCCCATCACTGTCTACGAATGAATGACGGTAAGTAAATTTGGCCACTGATATCTTTGGTAACAGAGCAAAGATTCAACATGCTCTAACTTTCCTTTGTTCTTTTCTTTCTTGTTTCGTTCCTTTCCACACGACCCCTAAGATCCGCTGGCCACTTAAATTCGGACCAGAGATCTTAGGGGTTTGTCGCTGTTCCTGCGTCCCCACCCCCTCCACACTCCTGGCTGCTGGCTGCGTGAGGGGAGGGAGAAAAAACAGGAAGAAAAGAGACGTGGCTCACCTCCGTTCTGCCTCTCGCTCTTGCTGCGGCAACATTCCAGTCTCTTAAGTAGCTCTTAAAGGGGCGGGAGCCAAAAAACAACAAACAGAAGCGAGGAGAGCCCCGCACTTACTATCGTTACACCGCATCAAAGAATTTTCACCTCCAGAGAGCAAGTACTTGAAAGGTGTGCTGGGACGTGCTAAAGTGGGCGTGGTCGCACTTAATTTCCTGTAAACTCCGGAGCTGGTGGGGAAAACATTTTTAAGCTCCGGAGCTGGGAGCCATTTGCCCCGGAGTTTAGGGGTCGTGTATAAATGGTATAATGGATTAACTTGGACATCTTCCTCATTCTGTTGCTTATTTTGACCAAGTATGAATGATAAGAAAAGATTTGGTTGTTTTGGGGGTTAGCTAGAACAGTAACATCTAAAACTGATTTACTTGTTTTGGGGGCATCAGAAAAAAATGATGCAATATTTGTTTAATACATTGCATGCCACCAACTCAGTTCAAACATATGGCAATCATTACCATGTCTTGAGTCCTAATCTGTTGCCATTTGTCTGAATTCAACGAGGACTCGGGGCAACTATGGGCAGAATGTAGATCAATAGATACAGAAAGGTTGTTGTCCTTGCCAAAGGCTATAACAAACAGGATGAACTGGTAGTTCACTGGATTACTAGCAGTAGACCATCAGTGTTTTTTTTGGAATGCCTATTGTGGTTGTGTCATAATCTACTTAGGACATAGTGCTGTCAGCTGAATTGGGAAAGTAACTTGATACCATCATGTCCTGCCTCTGCCTGTTGTCTTCTGGCCGATTCACCAGTTTGTCTACTTTTCATGTACCTGCTCTCCAAGGGTGAAAAATCTTGATGCGGATGTGCCGGGCTCTCCTCGCTTCTTTTTGCTGTTGTTTTTTGCCTCCCGCCCCTTTAAGAGAAGGAATCACAACGACGGGGCGGCGTCCACCGGCACCGGAGGTAAGCCTGTATTCTTTTGTCCCTTTTTTTCTCCCTCCCCTCACGCAGCCAGCAGCCAGGAAGTGCGGAGGGGTGGGGACGCAGGAAGAGCGACAAACCCCTAAGATCTCTGGTTCGAATTTAAGGGACCAGCGGATCTTAGGGGTCGTGTAAAAGCGCCCAAAGACTTCTCCTGTTGCCTTTGCCTGTCTTATAACAGTGTCTTCTGTTTGCTAACCCCATTTAAAAAAATAATTAAAAAAAACCACTCGCTTTGTGCACAGAGATTTAACTGCAGATCTCGTGTTTATAATGTCTGCTCGGAACATCTAATTTTCCATTTCTTCTGTTACACCCTGATCCTGTCCTCCATCCATTGAAGGAATTCTGGAGAAGTCAAAGTTTTGGCACACATATATTGCTTTTTGGTTGGTATTTTCCAGCAGTAGATTTCGGATTTACCCATGCCTGTAGGCAATCTGATAGAGGAGGCTGCAGTTCTTGGTGGCTTGCACAAAATAAAACTCTTGAGTTTTCCAGGTGCCAAGTAACCCTCTTGTTTTTGTCTTTTATAAAGCACACCAAAAGTGAGACATTTCTGATTTAGAGCTGAAACAGTCTCTAATTCATAGCACCCACTTCCTTTCCTTCCTTTCTTCATCCTGCATTATTTATTGATTGTATTTCATTATGTTTCAAGTTCTTAGAGCATAGGAAACTGCCTGATATGTTAGAGAACACTGCTTATTTAACAACAGCAATGAAAATGCATTATTCATCTAGAATCTGGAAAGTCTGCACAAATGAAGCAAGGTTAACTGGGGGTGTATTTGGGGGGGGAGAGACTGCCAAGAGAGCTCAGTTCTAGTACAGAAACAAGAGAGCTTAGGCCCAGAAAAAATATTTAATTATCAGTGTATGTTTTCCCCAGAGTTTATTTTCTATAGCATTTTCAGCCTCAAAAAGGTTAGTTGTAACAATAATAGTACCAAGTCGCAAAAGTAATATATTACTATCAAAAGTTACCATAGTTGTTATATTTTATGGTTTTATTTTCTCAACAGTAATTAAAATGGCCACTTTAAATATAAAATTTGAATGCTTCAAGGCTGTGGTTTAAAACACATCCTTCCTCTTATGGGCAGTACAGTACAGTATTTGGCCCAAGTGGAAGAAACAGAGAGGCCCGGAATGAAAAGTCAAAAAAAGGGCCTACTTAGCAGCTGCTTCTCATTTTGAAGCACACCACACAGTCTGAAATTAACCTGACCCCCTTCACTGGGAACTTTTAAACACTCTGGCTTTCCCTTAGCGCAGAACATCTTAAGACAGCATGGTCCTAGCAAAAAACCCAGTCCCAACACGTATTTTCTCTTTTAAACCTTTTAAATATTTTGGCTGAGTGTTTAGTATTGCTAATTGTCTGGTGGTTTAATTTAAATGCATTTGATTTATACTCACTTAATTGTTGTCTGCATTTATTGTTTTTGCATTGTTGTAAACTGCCCAGAATGGCCCTGTTGCCCAATGGGTGCGGTATAAATCCAATAAATAAATAAATACTTTGAAGAACTTGTATTTTCCTGTAATCTTTTTCCAGCTGAAGAATCTTGAGGATCGAGTTAAAAAACACACACACAGTATAATGAGATATCTGAGCAGCCCTCAGAACCCATCTGAAGACATTTTACTAACAGATGAACAACACAGGAGCTGCTTGGACTGACACAAGATTACGAAACTGCTCTATCTACAGTTGGAGCAATGCTCCATCCATATTAGTGTTGCCTACACTGACTGGCAACAACTTTCCACGATTTCTCACATGTAGCTAGAGATGCAAGGGATTAACCTGGGACCTTTGGCATAGAAAGGATGTGCTTTTTTTTTGACACATTACAGTCCTTTCCCCCAAATTTTACTACACAACATAATTAATTAGCAATGAGTCAGCATCCTCCATTATACTTGATGACAAAATACTAGTTTAGGCAGGATCACTTCAGCTCAAGATTAATACTGTAGTAGTGGGCTGTTTCTTTCCCTCCACCATGTAGCGCTCAAAGCAAAGTGTTCAGTCCTCCTAACAGTGAGGCTGGCTAGGATTTGAATCAGACGTCTTTTCCAACTACAGTTGACCCTTGTATAACAAACAACTTGTATAACATAAAATCTGTACAACATAAAAAATTCCGGAGATAGGGAAACTTTGCTTAACTAAATAATCGCCTATGGGGAGAATCCGTACAACATAAAAATGGGATTACTCCATTTTCAATGCATTCCTATGGGAATTTGTATAAAGGAAAATTTGCTTAACATAATTTCATTTGGAATGAATTAATTCCTTTATACAAGGTGCCACTGTATACTCAGACGTGTTAAGGATTGAATCAGACATCTTTTGCATAAAAAGCACGTGTCCAGCTAATGGAGTACAGACCCTGCTTTTAGCTTGGTACTGCAGTACATTTACCTCGTCTCTCATTTCGTAGTGGCAACTGCCAATCCTTGTCATTTGTTTCAGTAAGTCACCAAGGTACATTTTATTTATTTATTTATTTTGAGTATTTTTACCCCGCCTTTCTCCTTGGAAAATGACCAAGGCGGCTTACAGTAAGGAGACACTGTACAGTCCATTACAATTAAGATACAATCAGTTTGAGAAACAGGGCATTGAGGGCCATCTTATAGTATTATGAGGTAACACTAAAGCTAACAGTTGATAACATAGTGTTATCAATAACATACATGTTATTGTGAAAGCCAGATATCATAACACATTCATGACTATGTCCCATGGGCATCTCCTTTGGACTAAAGCTCATATTTAAATTTCCTGATTGGATAAACAGCCCAGAGTCAATCGAAGTAACATTGATTCATTGGATCAGCAATAAACATGGCAGGATCCAGCCCAGGATATTTCAGTTTCACACTTCTCCTGTAATATGCTTGCTTGATATGCCCTGGTGTGGTGTTGGGCTACAACTCCCATTCTCCCTAGCCTTTGAGTCATGATGATGCCTGTACCCGATGGGTGTTGGAGTCTAAGCACATTTGGAAGGCCAGTGATTCCAACTTCACGGGCTAGCAGAGATAATCCCAGTTCAACAGCATTGTACAAGAAGTGTCAAGGATAGAACAGAGCCAGAATGGGCAACGTGCAACATGCAATTCCATAAAGAATTGTTATCTGTACCGTTTGTTCCAGTGATTCGATGTGCCTGCCAGTCAAGTAGCACCCAAAAGCATCAAGTTATTTTAAAAGGCTATTTTTCCCCAAACCCTCCTCCTGCTTTCCTTATGCTTTCCAACCGGGATGATACAATTATAACTACATACCTGAGATACAAAGGAACATCAAGGAAAAGAGGGTAAAGGAAGGGAAGAAAATGGCCATTTCACTGCATGCTAGGAGGCCCCTCCAGATGTAGTCAGAGTGGACATTTTGTGCTGTTGGACAAGGGGCCTCCCCATGCTCCAAGCCAAGAGATGAGAACACGCAATCCTCCTCACCGTTGCCGCAGAGTGTAAACTGCCTCTGTTTATACTTAACTTGAGACTTGCTGCTACTGGATCCTGCCTCCACACATTGCTCAGGAAGGTGTGGCCATAGGTAAAGTAGGTTCAAGCATAGGTTTGAATAATTTCCCTCCAGTATTTTCCTAAACATTGTGTAACTGACCTCAGGGGAGAACAGCAAAGACTGGAGATATATTGGGCTCCAAGAAATGGCGCAATCAACGAACTGGAGGCGAGGCAAATTGTTGCAGGAACTGCCATTCTCCAAATCCCAGACTACAGGTTCTTTGTGAAGAAACTCCTACCAGGTGGTTTTTGTTTTATATTCTTTCAGCAATTCACAGAAAACAGGATCATGTTTCCATGGGAGGTGGGGAGAGAGGAGCTGACAATTATAATCATATTAGCCACACCCATATCTCATTCAACATAACGATTGCTTAATAATCCTTCATATACAGTTTCAAGCAGATGCAAAAAATTATGACTTCAGACTACAAGGTGCCTTTACGTGTAAAAGAACAAGAAGGAATACAAATTATAACATGTCATCATACCACTCTAAGCATGGCAATCTCATCTCTTCAAAAACGGATTTCAGGTTTGTGTTGGGCTGTGATATGCAGTTATGTTATGTCATACAGCAGACTGAACAACAACAACAAATACAGCAGTGATGGTGAACAGCATTCAATTTTTTTGCAAAGTGCCAATACAGCAACTTAACCCGAATACAAGTGGCTGTGAAGGGGTGATGCTGGGTGCCCACAGAAAGGGCTCAGAGTGCCAGCTTTGGCACCCACACCATAGGTTCGCCAACACTCCTACAATCTTAGAGGACTCTCTGGATAGTTGACAATTTATTTATGCAGGCTACACATTGCCTCCCCCAGCAAGCTCGGAATTAATTTTACCATCCTTGGAATGACAGCAGGACGGGCCAACCACGAGCCAGCTACCTGGGATTGAACTCTGGGCTGTGAGCACAGTTATGGCTACAGGACAGCAGTTTAACCACTGCAGCACAAGGAGCATGTGAATATCTGTGAATTTGTGCTCAAGAAGGAAAGTGTGTGTGTCTGTCTTATTCTTATGGAGACTTTTGAATTTATACTCCTGTTCTTGGGTAGGAGACTCCTACCTGAAGCTTTGTGAAGCTGCTACCAGTGAAAGTTGACAATACTGGATTAGGTGAACAGATGCTCTCAATGTAACATAATGTTCCAAAGTTACATACATGGATTCTATACGACAGTGTTGGTGAACCTATGTCACGGGTGCCAAAGGTGGTACCTGGAGCCCTTTCCGTGGGCACCTGACATCGCCCCTTCAGAGCCACCTGTATTCAGATTAAATTGCTGTATTGGAACTTTGAGGGGAAAAAGTGGGTTTTGGATCACAGTTTGGGCACTCGGTCTCTAAAAGGTTCACCATCACTGCACTAATATCTCTTTCCCTTATCAGGTTGGTAAAATATCTTGATTAAAAGCTTGGAGTCCTGGGTGTTCTTACCTCGGAATCCATGGTTTCAAAGACATAGTTAGAGATGTGAAGATAAACTTGGCTAAAAGGCTGCTTGAAAATGACGTAAAAACTATGTCAAAATGAATTAGATAAAACTATTAAACCATAGACACCATATTAAAAGGGAGGTACAGTATATAAGAGCAAGGAGTGGAACAGCAGCAAAAAAGCAGTGGTGCTACCACACCCTGCTGGAACCAGATCTGACCATTAGAGGAAGGGCTAACCCTAATTCTAGCTCTCCTAAGGTATAAATAATCTACAGAATTCTACGTCCCATGTTGCAGGAAGAAGCAGTGATTTCAAGGGATATGGAAAGATACAAACAGCAGGAAAGTGTCTACGTGTCTTGTTTGTGGGATTCTCGGAAGGATACGATTGCTCATTATACGAAGCAGGAGATCCTGTCCGGGCAGGCTTGCAATGTTGCCTGAAGGCAAATACGAAACTGTGTTTTTTTTTTTTTTTGAAAGGACGGGCTCTCAACGGCCAGACTACAGGTTTCTACGCATTTTAGGACACACCTCTTTTAAGACTCAACAAGCTTTTTTATTTGCTCCCAGGGTTTAATTGTTGCCCTGTGTTTTAAAAGGTAGACGCTTCCTACTGACGACGTTCCAAATAAAAAATATTTATTTCCACAAATTGCAATCTTATTCTGCGAAGCGCTTTGCCTCAAACTTCGTAGGCGTCCCCCCTCCCCCCCCACTCCTCCCCTACCCCGCCTCGACGAAGCCAAGAAGGAGAGCCCCTTTCCGCTTCCACCCCCCCTTCACGGGCGCATGCGCAAGAACAACCGGAAGCCCGCCGCGCTCCACTGACGCTGGGAGGCGAGAACTGTCACTCGGCTTTTCCGAACGCGCACGCGCGTGAGCGAAGAATGGCCCCGCCCCCGTCCCCGCTCGCATAACGCCAGGGCGCGTGCGCAGAAGCCGGGCGATGAAGGTGGCGGTGGCGGGCTGCTGCCATGGCGCGCTGGACAAAATGTACGAGACCCTTCATTTGCTGGAGCAGCGCCACGGCCAGGCGCTCCCCGACCTCCTCCTTTGCGCCGGAGACTTCCAGGCCGTCCGCGACGCCGGGGATTTGCGTTGCATGGCGGTGCCCGCCAAGTACCGGCAGCTGGGAGCCTTCGCGCGGTGAGTGTCCCGCGTTTTAAAAGAGAAAGGGCTGGAATTTTCCTTTTTCCGCCCCGGGGTGCAGGGGCTGCTTCACCGGGAGCTCTTTCTCAAGACTTGGGAGGAGGAGCCCACAGGCGTGAGGCAGTAGGGAGTGCCGTTGAGCATGTGCAGAGTTTAAATTCTCTCGCCGCTCGCCGCGACCAGGGCGTCTGTTTAATATTTAAGTCTTTGTGCACATGCCCAGCTGGTAACACACATATGTATGTATATATATTCATATAAAAAAGGTACAAGTTCTCCCCCCCCGTACATGCGTACTAGTCGTGTCCGACTCTAGGGGCGGTACTCATCTCCGTATTCAAGCCGAAGAGCCAGTGTTGTGCAAGTCCGTGGCTTGTTGGGCGGTAGCTATTTATCTGCTGTACTTGCAAACAGGGATGTCCAAACGTCGGCCCTCCTGATGGTTTGGACCACAACTCCCAGAATGCCAAGCCTGTATTGCCAGTGACAAAGGACTGTGGGAGTTGTGGTCCAAAACATCTGGAGGGCTGAAGCTTGGACATGCCTGGGTGGAGCTCACTGGCTGCATGGCACCCAGGATTTGAACCGCTGAGCTGCCGACTTTGTAGCCAACAGTTTTCAGTGCTCTAGCCCACTGAGCCACCAGGCCTCTTATGTATTTTTATCTCTATATGGGAGTACACACATTTGTAAATTTTCTGGATAGTATGCTATTTTGGGATTCTTTTTGGGTTTAAAGAGTACTTGGAAATAGAATGTGTATCAATCAAAAATAAGATCTGGGAGTCCAAAAATGTTCCTTTTGACATCTGGCTTTTCTGCTGCTGAACTCTGATGTACAGATTTGAGGTGGATATCTAGGTGGAATGTCCTGAAGCTTTCCTAGTGAGTATTGGGAATAACCTCTGTATCTAGTCAGAGTTAATGCTCTTTGCAATCTGTATGCCACACATTTAAAAGTTAGTGCTGGAAGGCTGTGCACTCAGACCCTGTGCACACAGAGCATAGACCCATCTTTCATGGCATTCTTTCACTTCTTTTGTATGGTCTTACTTCTGAACTGTTATAAATAAACCTGGACATGTACATCACCTGGGCTGCATCTTCTTCCTGCTGCCTATTAACTTGATGCTATGACACTTGATTACCCATTTCCAATGAGTTTAGCAGTGCTGGACTTTCAGCAGGAACTGTGAGTGAACACAAGATGCCTAATCCTTAATACTTGTGACTGAGCCAATGAACTTTTAACTGTGTTCCCCTAGATACTATTCTGGAGAGAAGACGGCACCTGTCTTAACTATCTTCATTGGAGGCAACCATGAGGCCTCCAACCACTTGCAAGAGTTACCGTATGGTGGATGGGTGGCACCAAACATCTACTATCTTGGTATTACAATCTTTCTTTTCTTATGGTTTCAAATGCTTGATATGTGAACCAAGATTGAAGATCAAGAGAAAGCAGTATTGCCAGTGTGTAGCTCCGTGTAAACAAATAAAAGCAGTAGTTAAATATCTGTACTGCAGGTAAAACTGTGCCCACCACCTTGGGTTCAATCCCAGGTAGCAGACTCATGGTCAGTAAAATGAGTACCCAGCTTGCTGGTGTGTGTGTGTGGGGGGGGGGCAATGTGTAGCCTGCATTACTGTAATTAAAACTGTAAACCGCCCAGAGACTACTTGAAGTGGTATGGGGCAGTATATAAGCAGAACACTTTGCTTTTGCTTTTGTTTTTTATATATTGGCCCACAGTGCTTAAAACACTCTGTGGATGGTTTACAGTTAAATTATGCAGGCTACACAGTACTTCCCTCAGTAGTCTGCATAATTACCTGAGCTGGGTACTCAGTTACAGCCCTTGGCAGGTTTCCTGAGCCTGTCAAGATCAAACTCACGTGATGAGCAGAGTCTTACTATAGTACTGTAACCACTGTACCACAAAGCTCCTTCTACACAGGCTTTGATAGTATCATGATTTTAAAAATCGGCAGATTTACAGTGCTGTCCTGTTTACAATTGTGCCCTCTTTACTAGTCCAGTCCACTTCACCTCAATTGGGGCAGGGGGTGGGAAGATACCTTGTTTTGTTTATTGACCTTTGTCTTGGGTAAGCGGAACTGATTTTTGTTCTCGGTGGTTTTGGCTTTGGTTTAGGGAGTTCAAGCATGGACCCAATGTCTTATATTTAATTGAGGTGGATGTTGAGGTACAAGAAAACTGCTTCACATTTATTGAAAAGGAAAGGTTCATATATTTTGTAAAACATGCATAATCCTACTGCAGAGGAGTTTTGTAGATTAATGACGCTTGCTTGAGCCAATATCTAATAATAATGTTTTAGCAGTGCCTTACCGTAAAGGGATGTCTCACTGTAGAGCTGTAGTTAGAAATGTATCCTAGGTAAATCCACCATTATCCCCGAAGCGTACTCTGTACTCTGCTGTCCAGTGTAAAAACACTTGTATGGGACATTTAGCAGATATCTGTAGTTAAATAATAATAATGTGCTGTCAAATCAATTCTCTCCTATGGTGGCTATTTTCAGTGTTTATTCCCTTCTGTTCCCTGGGGCAATGCAGTTTGTCCAAGGCCACACAGATTGGCTCTGATGGCAGTGGGGCCATATTCAGATATCTAAACCACGGAGTGCAACCATTTGACTAGATGTAAGAACAAAGCCTGAAGAACTTCAACTGCTGATTCTGAGTTTGCACTCCTCTCAGATATTCCTGCTTGTAACAATTAGTGCATCATTCTGGAAACAACTGCTTTTTGTAAGTTGTCCAATATTGGAGCCCTATCCACTGAGGCACTTTTAAAGTTATTTCAATGGTCAGTAACAGACTTCCTGATGTTTTGTGGAAAAAAAACCAGACACTTTAGTTATCTTCCTTAATTTGTACAGTGTTACTAAACATTCCTCCTTTGTATCCATTTTTAGTGGACATAGTTTGTTTTTCAAAAATTTATCATGAGACAATGCAATAGTGGCCTTTGTCCTTATTTTTGATGAAGGTTAATATAAATCAATAGTAAGAGCCAAGTTTTAATATGGCTTCCTAAATATTGCGGCACCAGTGTGGTGAACTGATGGCTTGAAGTCATAGCCAAAATATTATTTAGTAGTCCATCATGTGCACATTACAAACTCACACTGCTACGGAAATCAGGAAGCTTTTTGTTACCTATGATGTGACAGTGGTTGAGGAGGTCATTGTTCAGTCTTACAAAAGTGTAGGTTTTGTCCCTGGACAAGCTCCCAATGGTAAACTGTATTTCCACAATTTCTCCCATCCCTGGCTTAAAAAAAGAAAACATCATAAACAAATCAAATACGCATGGCGGTGAATGATGGGATCATGAAATCAAGTTCTCTTTCCTCCCAGCTCCTTAGAAGAAGCAAATGGAGCCAAGGCTGGGTTGTTCCTGAAATAATTACTTTTCAAGATTAGAGCCCAACAATCAAGATGTCATATGATATAAATTAGCATGTGAAGAAGCTTACCTAATAACATTTGAAGATGGTTCATGATTGTGACTCAAGGAGCAAAATTGGCCTGTGACAACAGGAATATGGTGGACAGCCTTTTTAACGAGACAAACGGTTTGCTGTTAAATATATGTATTGGCTCTCATTGATAGTATTGAACTTCTTGCATTTCTCAACAACAATTTCTTGTGTTCCAGGATATGCTGGAGTAGTTAAATACCGGGGGGTGAGAATTGGTGGGCTCTCTGGCATCTTCAAATCTCATGATTATAGAAAAGGTATGTCTAGTGTGATACGATTGGCTCACATTGTCAACAAATGTAACTCATCACAAAGTAAAATTCCTTCTAAATTGTGGCATTTAGAAGCAATTGTGGCATTTCTTCTAAATTGTGGCAGGGAATAAGGCGGGAAAGAATGTGTTTGGTCACAGCATGAAGAACTTCATTAGGAGGCTTTAAACTGAATTGGAAGGTGGAGGGAGAAAGAAGTGAAGAGGCAAAGATAGACAAAGGATTGTGCACAATAAAAGGAACAGGTCAAACTGTTATATGGGCATCAATAATAACATTAGTATTAGTAATAATATTCATAAAAATGTACAGGCCCCAAATCACATGATCTCTGATGTCTATATATGAATGCCAGGAATATGAGAAACAAACAAGAAGAATTGGAAATCCTAGTTCAGGAAGGTAAGCATGACTTAATAAGAATAACTGAAACTTGGTGGGATGACTCCCATGAGTGGAATATAGAAATTGAAGGATGTAAATTGCTCAAAAAGAATTGAAAGAATAGAAATGGAGGCAGAGTTGCAGTAAATGCAAAAAAATTACACATTATTGCACAGGAATATTGTAATATTATAATATTATATTGTAGTATTACTGTATTATGATATTATAATACTACAGGAGGAGGAAATTGGATTTCCCATTGAGAACATCTGGATAAAAGTAATTGGATTAAACAACAAAAGGAACATGATAGTTGGAATCTACCACCAACAAACCAGTCAAGGAAGCAGATGAAACTTTTGAAAAACAAATGGCAACAGTTTCAAAGGAACACAATGTAGTAGTGATGGGAGATTTCAATTACAGTGCCCTAATGTTGGTTAGGAGGCTAATTCTGCCAAGTATGGCGCTTCCAAGAAATTCCTGGCTTGTGTGGGTGGCAATTTGCTCCTACAACAAGTGGAGAAAGAAATGGGGGGGGACTTGTTACCCGTGACTTGATTCTAACCAGTAGAGATGGGCACGAAACGAACAATTTTTCCTTTCCATTTTCGTTTTTTCGTTTCGTTACGCAACGAAACGACAAACGAATTTTGTCTCTAAAATGAAATGAAACGAACAGAAACACCGGAAATTTTGTCGTGCGTTTCGTTTCCGTTACTGCAATATGAGTGAATTGCTTAAAATGCTAAAAAAATCACAAAAAATTGAAATTAATGGTAACGAAATGGTAACAAAACGAACAAAACGAAAATGATTTTTTTGCAAAAATTCACGAAAAACCGAAATGAAACAAAACAGACCCTACAAAAGACAAACGACAAACGAAATGCCCCTTTTTTTAATTCGTGCCCATCTCTACTAACCAGTAGAGATGACTTGGTGGAGGAAGTGACAGTAAGGGAAACTGAGTGAAAGTTACTAAATTCCACTAAAAGATGTTTAGCCTTGCTTCCTATTGAATGATAGTCTTCCGTAACAGCTAGTGTCATGTAGCACTGAGAGAGCTTTATTAACAACAGACTACTGGGAAGACCATAGCAGAAATACCTAGTGAGCCCTAAAATTCATTGAGCCAGTTGTTTAAAATGGGATGCAGGGAAAATGTCACATTAATCTTTTTGGAGGAAACATTATTTATTTTATTTATTTGAATATTTTACCCCATCTTTCTCTTTGGAAATGGCTTAAAATAATGAGGGGCAATATACAGCCTGGAACATTTAAGACATATTCAAGTCAACAACAGGGAATTAAAAGAGGCATCATAGGTCCTCTTTTAATTCCATGTTCTTAACTTGAATAAGTCTTAAATGTTAAAGATTAAAGGGTAACAGTAAAACTACAATGAGCATGCAAAAAGAAAAGAAAAATCCTTTATGAATGATGGAAAGTAACATGGAAAACACTGGTGTTCTTATGAAATCAGTCAATACAATCATATCTGGGGGACAGATTTATTTATAGGCTCCGCACCAGATAATGGTCTGTCCAAGATAACGGGACTACAGAAAGTTCTTTTACGACTAGGTTCTCAATATCCATACCAGGGCAGAAGACCAGATCTAAGGTGTGGCCTGCAGAATGAGTAGGGGCAGACACGATTTGAGATAGACCCATGGTTATCATGGAGGTCATGAAATCTTTGGAAACCCCTGACAGCTGCCTCAGCATGAATGTTAACGTCCCCCAGAACGATGAGCCAGGGGGCCACCCCTGTAATCAGTTCAGTTAGCCGAGGTAGAGAAGTTGTTGTGCCTTGGGGAGGGCGGTATACCAAGATAATTCCTGTCTTGTTCTTGCCTCTTTTTAGGAACATACATTCAAATCCAGAGAACTGGGGAATGTGACATCGAGTAAGAGGGATGGACTTGTGATAGATTATTGCCACTCCACTACCCCGTCCCCTTGCTCTTGCCTCTTGTTCTACAGAGAAACCTGGAGGACAGAACTGAGGGAGATTGACACCCCCAAGCTCATCCAGCCAAGTCTCTGTGATGCAAGAGAGAACAGCACATTTTTGCAGGATCAGGTCCTGGATGATTGTTGATTTTCCATTCACCGATCTTGCATTCAACAGCAATATTTTTAGTCCAGGGATCTTGTCATCAAGGGTTACAGAAGCATTCTAAATTTTGTAGACACCTTGGGAGTTACCGAAACCCTGCAGTCTTTTACTCTTATAAAGCGTTATCTAAATGAAGTAAATAAATTATTTATTTACAGTCCCCACCTGGCATCCTTCCTGCTACAATCCAGGAACACCTTTGCCATGTGATGCCTAGAAAGCATTTTAATTCAAGGACTAAAGTAAGCTAGCATTCAAATACAGTGGTACCCCGACTTAAGAGCAGCTCGACTTAAGAGCGGAAAACTGTTGGCGTTTTAACTGCCGCCTTACAAATTTTAGGTATGGTCTGCTCGACTTACAAATATTTTTTTCATTTTTTGATTTTTTAAACTTATTTTTTTTTCAGTTTTTTAGATAGGTACCCCGACTTAAGAGCATGCATTTGGAACAGATTAAATTCCTAAATTGAGGTACCACTGTATTAAGCTTTGTGACTCATCCCTTTTCAGAGGTCGTGCAAACATGGTAATTTGTAGCATTAGTCACCACCAACATTCCCAACATCGATATAATAGCATAAATAATATTCCTTTATCAGCATCTGATTCATATACTGTAGTTCCTTCATTCTCATTGAAGCTAAGGAAGATATGAGTGCTTTGGGTGGTATATTTTGGTAATTCTTTCAAATTGGTTTTCTGCTCCTTGATTTGCTTCAGGTCACTTTGAATGCCCCCCATACAACCAGCAAACAGTAAGAAGTGTTTACCATGTAAGAAACATTGAAGTCTTCAAGCTCAAGCAGGTTGGTGTAAATTTATTTGTACTTCACTCTGGTTTTGTGTTAAAACTGCCCTAGACCTTCGTCTCCCACTAAACTTTTGAGTGACCCACCTTCACATGTAAGGTGAGCGATGTTACATGGAAGGCTTTCTCATTGCCCCCGCCCCGTGTTATACCATAATGGCTGAAATCATGTTTTCAGCATAATATGTTCCATCTAGAATAGGCCCACTGAATGGAGAAACTGGCTCATCAAGTCCCCTCTAACTTAATGGACCTGCTCCACTTATAACAAACTACCATAAGCAAGAGGATTTAGGGCTATCTTTGCCTGGCTTTTGAACTTTTCTCCATCCATCACTGCACAAAAATATTCTGTGTCCTGGCCAGGATAAGAAATTTAAACACCCCCCATACACACACATTGTTGTTTGCTCCCCAGTTTGTTTATTTATTTATTTATTTATTTATTTATTTATTTATTTATTTATTTAGAATATTTTTACACCACATTTTTTCCTTGGAAAAGGACCCAAGGTGGCTTACAATATACAGCCCAGGAACATTTAAGACATATGCAGGTTAAGAACAGGGAATTAGAAGAGGTATCTTAGGACATTAAAAGTTAACATTAAAGATACAAAAAGCACACAAAAAATCCATTATGAGGGGTGGAAACTAACATGGAAAGCACTGGTGTTCTTATGAAATCAGTCAATGTAATAATACATGGTAATCCATATAAGTGTCACGTGACAGGTAGTCCCTCATTCAGGGAAAGCTTGCCTGAAAAGGAAGGTATTTGCTTGCTTCCGGAAAGACAGCAGAGATGGGGCAGTCCTCGCCTCCAGCGTGAGAAATTTCCAAAGTTTGGGAGCAGCAACAGAGAAGGCCCTTCCATATGTTCTTAGGAGACACACCCGTGAAGGTCGTGGGATGAAGAGAAAGGCCTCACCTGATGATCTTAGCACCCCAGCTGGTTCATACTGCGAGATTCTATCTTTGAGGTAGCTTGGACCCAGACCATTTAGTGCTTTGTAGGTTAAGGTCAGCACTTTGAATTGTGCCCGGTAGGTGATTGGCAGCCAGTGGAGCTGCTTTAGTAGGGGTGTAATATGATCTCTGTAACCCACCCCAGTCAGCAATCTGACTGCTGTGTTCTGGACCCATTGAAGTTTCCTGAGACTTTCCATCGGTAGCCTCACTTAGAGTGCATTGCAGTAGTCCAGTTCTCATTTAGAGCTTAGAATGGTCAACTAATCCTGTTGTTAAACTTTCCAAACTGGATCCCAGTGAACTTATTAAATGCACCTTTTGAGGCACAGGGATAGACCTACCAGCTATGAATATTGTATTGGATCCAATATGGCAGCTGTTTTACAGTCCAGGACTTGGTTAGACTTAATAGATACATTTAAATATCATGCTGATATTTCAGCAACCCTTTCTAGTCTTGCTCCATGTAAGTCTTCAGTTCTCCCCTTGCTTCTCCTCTATTCAGTCAAGGGGGGGGGCTCTAATTTTAAAACTTTTACTTTTATTTATCCATGGATACTTAACCATGGTGTATCATTTTGCTTGGATTGATAAAGTCAGGAAACTATTAGAGATATGCAGATCTTGTTTGGACTACAATTCCCAGAATGCACCAAGCAGCCAACTTCAGTGAACTCAGCCAGGGGTAGATACCTGTATCCTTCCAGATATACTCTTGCTGTAATACCTCTTAGCCTTAACTAACATGTCAGGGCAGATGGGAGTTGTAATCCATTAACATCTGGGGGCCATTGGTTTCCCATTCCTGGGCTGAAGTAGTAAATTAGCATGACAACCAAAATCAGTGTCGTAGTCACTTTCCTGACTTGCCGTAGTACAGTTAAATTATGGGGACATCACTCATGCCTTGTTTGTGTTGCTTTAACTGTGGTTTTAACAGCTAAAGCAGCCCATGGATATATTTATGTCTCACGACTGGCCAAGAAGTATCTATCATTATGGGAACAAGAAAATGCTGCTTCAAAGGAAATCCTTCTTCCGCCAAGAAGTAGAAAGCAACACGTTGGGAAGCCCAGCTGCAGCTGAGCTTTTGGAACACTTAAAACCCACCTACTGGTTTTCTGCACATCTGCACGTGAAGTTTGCTGCACTAATGGAACACCAGGTAAAGGGACGGGACATTTTGCTTTGCTCCTGTCACACTTTGGGGGTGTTTGATTGTTGGAGCATTGGATTAGACCAGTGGTGGCCAAACTTTGGCCCTCCAAATGTTTTGGATTACAACTCCCAGAATTCCAAGCCAGTATTGACAATGACAAAGGACGGTGGGAGTTGTGGTCCAAAACATCTGCAGGGCTGAAGTTTGGCCACCACTGGATTAGACCGTTCTGTGCGAAAGGGACCAGTGATTTGGCTCAGATGAACGAAGCTCATACGTTCATAGGTTCAAATCAATTTTTATTGCATGACTAAATGTCTTACTTTCCAAGGCAGTGGCATGTATAATTTTTATGTCTTTGTTCTTGCTTTGTAGGCCAGTGGCAGTGGGCAGAAGCCAAAGGCAACAAAATTTTTGGCCCTGGATAAATGTCTGCCACACAGAGATTTCCTGCAGGTAGAGCTGAACATTGTGTTTGGTGAATAATATCATTAGGCCTAAGGCAATGGAATTCACAGTCTTCTGTAGGAGGGAAAAATGTGGTCAACCAGTCACTTCTCCTCCCTTTATACTTTTAGAGAGTCTGTATTATAATGATTAAAACTTTTCAGAGCTTACATCCCAGCAGTGGGTTCGAGGCCTGCTAAATATATATCACGGATGTTCATTTAGGGAGGAGTTAACTCCATGGAGCCTCTCTCGTCCCGTGCTGCAGCCGGGATTCTGCAGTTCCAATCACCTCTTCTGCAAAGAGGTCTCCTCCCCACCCTTCCCCTTCTGCAGCCAAGATTCCACAGTCAAAAATCACCTCATTTCCAAAGTGGTCTCCTCCACGGACCGTCTCCCCATCCCTCCACTTCTGTAGCCAAGATTACCCAGGCAAAAATCACCTTGTTTCCAAAGCAATCTCCTCCACTGAGCCTCTCCCCACCCCTCTCCTTCTGAAGCCTGGATTCCCCAGTCCCAATCACCTTGTTTGCAACCCTCTCCTTTTGCAGCTTGGGTTCCACAGTTGCAATCACGTCATTTACAAGCCTCTCCTTTTGTAGCTTGCATCCCACAGTTGCAATCACCTCGTTTGCAAGCCTTCCCTTTTGCAGCTTGGATTCCCCGGCCATGAAACCTTAGGCTAAACATTTTTTCTTGTCTTCCTCCTCTAAATGCGTTTTATGGTCAGGTGGGTCTTATAGAGTGAAAAATATGGTAGCTGAGTCAACTATGATCCGGCTACCTGGGATTGAACCCCAGGTCATGCACAGTTTTAGCTGCAGTACAGGCATTTAACCATTGCACCATGATGCTCCTATAATACAGTGGACCCTTGTATAACTAACAGCTTGTATAACATAAAATCTGTACAACATAAAAAATTCCGGAGATAGGGGAAATTTGCTTAACATGGGGAGTATCCGCACAACATAAAAATGGGATTACTCCATTTTCAATGCATTCCTATGGGAATTTGTATAAAGGAAAATTTGCTTAACATAATTTCATTTGGAACAAATTAATTCCTTTATACAAGGTACCACTATATATACTGACATTATTTACTCTAAATACTGATTTATATATATATAAATCAGTATTTAGAGTACATAATGTCAGTAACCTTGAGCAGGGTGACTAGGAATATAGTTTAGAGAACCAAACCAAGAAGTGTGGAGGTGCAGTTTTGGCTCCTATTTGGGAATTCTTCCCCTTAGTTTTATAGATTATCTTCAGATGTAGAATTTCAATGCTTTGTGAGATCAAACTGAGAAAAATGAGAAAAATGTGACATGAGCAGTGCCACTCATTTGTAGTGGAAGTACATCAAATTCAAAACCTTGCCTTTCATTTTGAGACAACTAAGAGCCTTCTTAATTTCCATTTTTCCTCAGATAGTTGAGATTCCACATGACCCAAATGCATCTGATCGCCTTGAATACGATCCTGAATGGATTGCTGTTCTGAAAGCAACTAACAACCTCATTAATGTGTCTCCAAACTTGTGGAACATGCCTGAAAACAATGGACTTCATGAAAAGTAGGTAGAATATTTGTTTAATTTTTTATTCACTGAGCTTTGATCTCATAAGGGATTCATGAAACAGTTCACAAACGTAATTAAACACTAACTTTTGCAGCCCATTGAAAAGCAGATACAGTGGTATCTTGGTTTACGAGTATTTTGATAAAACGAACAAAAGTTTTGTTGAATTTTGCCTTGATCAATGATTTGCTGTCACCCTTGCTTGCCCCCTCCCATGCCATCCCCTCCTGCCTGCACCTTGCCTCAGCTGCAGTCCCCATTGCCACCCTTGCTGCGCTTCCGAGCAGGATCTCTATCGTGTTTAGAACAAGAGAGAAACAGATGGCAAACAGCTCTTTCTAAAAAGTGGATTCATTGGGAGAAGGTTAGGAGAATTAACCTGCTCTCAGGATGGAGGAACTTCCTCTCTCTCTCTCTCTCTCTCTCTCTCTCTCTCTCTCTCTCTCTCTCTCTCTCACACACACACACACACACACACACACACACACACACACACACACACAGCAGCAGCAGCAGCAGCAGCAGCAGCAACAACAACAACAACAACAACAACAACAACAAACAACAACAACAACAACAACAGGGCTGCAGAAACATTTAAAGTGGGAGGTGCTTTGACTTAATCATAAATTCACATTGTGTGAAGAATTGCTACATCAGTCTAACTCAATCTTGTCTTGGTAATCAGACAGACTTGATGGTATTGTGGTCTTGCATCCATTTCCATGGACGAAAAGGTCTTCTGACATTGCATTGGGCTTTGAGATCCATCACTGGGTGCGGGGAGGTTTCTGCCCTTCTGTGTAGCTGCAAAGGGAGATGAAAGTTTACTCCTCAGTGCACTAAGTCTCCAAAATAAAGGCTGCGCCTACACTGGCAAGCCAATTCATCTTAGCTCCAATGCAGTTTGAAACCTAGTTTACACTTCTATTTAGATTATGTAGCCTGTGGGCTAGATGGGTGGTATAGAAATCGAATAAAATAAAATAAAATATGTGATTGCATGGAGACTATGGATTGTTCCAGTGCCAATTCCCATACTGCTCCCTTCATCTTCTGTGGTTTGATTTGTGCTACAGCCTCCTTTTCTTCTGCCAATTCGCAGCTCTCCTTTTCTTGTTCTTTGTAAAGCTTGGAAATTGAAGTCCAAAACATCTGGGCGTCTCTGGCTGAGATCACTGTTATAGGAATGCTCTGCCTGGTTTAATGCTCTTAAAAAAGCAAAATGCACCCTTGTCAATAGTGAACTGATGAACACATTTGTGGTTGGTCCCATGCTAATTGTGTCTTGAAGCACTTTACACCTTTGATGTGTCTTGACATCTAACTGAACTTTTTGTGTTTTGATTTCTTGTAGATGGGATTATAGTGTTTTAGAGGATGATATCAAGGAAGTTTTGGAAGAAACAAACCACGATCTTCAGATTCCGCATAACTTCAGCGCTATCGCTTCTTCCCAGCAACAGTCGAAGCCAGTTCATAGAATCAACCCCCAGACCACAGAGTTCTGTGCTCGGTTTGGTCTTACAGACATTAATGATAGAATTCAGCAATTCAGAGAGGAGATACTGAAGCGCAAAGATGAGGAGGAGGAGGAGGAAGATGTAGACAGTACTGGGTCAGCAGAGGAGCCTAGTGACTATAATACAGATACTTCAGCTTTGTCGTCTTCTGTCAACCCTGATGAAATAATATTGGATGAAGACAGTGCCGATGAAGATTCAGAGCAGAGTTCTAGGGAGCCATCATCTGACCACCCCAACATCTCCACAACTTTTTCAGAGGTGAGAGTCTTGCCAGAATCTATGACTGTGTCACCAAACGATACCGAGGACCCTCCAGATGAGGAACTAGAGAAATCACATGTCGGAAATAAGGCAGAGGAGCAAAGCCGGAGTGAAAAGTTGTTGAAGAGGGTAAGTGATGAAAACGAAGAAAAAAATGTGGGTCCCAAGAGAATTAAAAGGAGAAACCTGGCTATCTATGCTTCCAAGGATGAAGACGAGGTGGAATGAACAATCCCTTTGTTGGCATCATCATCATGAGACTGCTCTACCTGTGAAACCTTTGGCTGTTTGCAGCATGGCATAGTTTTTATATTGAAACTGTAGCAAAGAACCTGACTCATTTGTCTTAATTGTAGCTTTTGTAGTAGATCCGATATTTTATTAAGACACAAACATTGATTTGGAGAAAGCATTGTAAGTTTTTATAAACCAGGATATAAAGCTGGATCTACTGTGACACTTTTTATACTGTCTTTTCAGAGAAAGAGATATTTTACGTCAACGAAGACTTACGAGAGAAAGTACACCTTTTCATAATTTCAGTGAAGTAGATTCAAAATGGTTCAGTTATAGTGGCACTTGGGTTTTTATTTTTCATCATACATGGCAATTTGTTCTTCATTCTGAATCACACATTCAGTGCTGGTTCTCTTGGTGGATATCATAAGATCAAAGATTTCTCACATTGTTTTTCTCTTTCTACCTTGGTCTATATCAGGGCTGTGTAATATAGTACCCTCCAGTTGCCTCTGCCAAGACAGCTGATGGTAAGGGTTTTTTGGGGGGATACTAAGTACCTGCTTCTGGATAATGCCATAATAGGTTGTCTGTTGTGGAAGAAATAGTATCTCTAGCCATGCATTCAAAAGGATATTCCATGTAAAACAGGGAAGAGAAAAACATAGTGAGATGAGTATGCTGGAAGTGACACTCAAATTTCTCCAGTGGTTCAAGTTTCTAGGGTGGTCTGTGTATTGAAAAATAAATTATTTGCAATCTTCTTAGAATCAAGTAGTTGGTGGATTTTTCTTCATGTCTCACAGGAAGAACCATATTGACGTCCTTTTGTTTACCAGAGTGTGTAACGTTGATTTAACTCAGAGATATGATAGCAGTCTTTAAATACTTCAAAGGTTTGAAATAACTAGAGAGCAGATGCTGCTGGGGGTTTGAAAGAGATAATATGGATACCCAGTGTGGTACAGTGGATAGAGTGATGGACTCAGCAGGCCTAGGTTTGAATTTCCACATAGCCATGGACACTCATTGGGGGATCAGACCTGTCAAGTCTTCCAATTTGGCCGGGACATTGCCATTTTCCAGCCTGTGTCCAGCTGCCTTCCTGGAACGTATATTTTCCCGGAAATGTCCCGGGCAGCGGCGGTTGAAAGGGAGGCTTTTTGCCTGCACCCAACGCAGGAGCTCTCGGCAGAATGGGGAGGTCTCAAAGCGGCTCTGGGAGAGAACATCCCTCTGCTGCTCCTTCCCTCTGTTCCTCCGCCCTCTCCACAGCCCCATTGGGCAACGCCGGGTCCCCTGGGTGGGCCATCCCCCTGTGACACCAATCGACTCCCCCACCACCGCCGGTGGTGATGGGGGGGGCTGGCGATGCTAGTGCTGCCGGAGTCGAGCCGAAGCCCAGGTCAGAAGGCCTCGGCTTTCCCTTCCTTTGGGCTCTTTCTGCCCTCCAAAATCCCTTTCTGTTGCAACTTTCTCAGCCTCTTCTTTATTCTCCCTCCTGCCTTCTTTATCTTTTCCGCACCCCCCCGCACTCTTTCACTGGCTTTCCTTAGGTTCCCCCCTCCCTCCTTCCCCTCCCGCCACCTTCCCTTTCCTCAATCCTTCCAGGGCTGGCGCTAGGTTTTTTTGCACCCTAGGCGAGGGGCGGGGGTGGGGTGGGGCAGCGGGCGGGCAGGTGGCAGCGGCGGGGTGGCAGGGGGGCAGGCAGGTGGATGACGGGGACAGCGACAGGCGTGGGGGGCGGATGGCGACGGGCATGGGGGCGGGCGGCAGGAGGATGGACGGCGGTGGCCAGCGGTGGGGGGGGCAGCAGGCTGGCCAGTGCCCCCTCTCCATTTTGGCACCCTAGGCAACTGCCTAGTTCGCCTTAATGGACGTGCCGGCCCTGCCTCTTCCCATTTCCTCACGTGCTCTCTCTTTCCCTCCCACAATTTTCTCATTCCCCCTTCCGCCCAATCTTCCCGCCCACCTGCCCCCCGGGCTTATGTCGCTGCACCTGGACTTGGTGCACCCCTCCTTGTCTGCCCTCATCTCATGAAGGCCCGTTTCATCAGGAGGACGCCCCATTGAACGTGGCATGAGTTCGTGGTGGGAGAGGCATAGCGAGGTGTTCATGCGCACACATTACACCTCCCTCCTGTCCTTGCTGGGCCTGGGGGAAACTTGATAGGTAAGTGAGGGATGTGGAACTAGTAAAGCCACTCCCTAAACATCTCAATTATCTTGAAAGTCCTATTAGGGTCACTAGAAGTTGGTTCCAACTTGATGGCACATATACAGTGAAACCAGTAGCCAGTAGAGGGCATCCTTTACATGGTGCAGTGAGAATTTCATCAGGTGCTTGATTCAGCTTTCTTGTACAAATGGGTGGCTCAGAATGGCAAGCAGAGTTTTGCAGAAACAAATATACAGTACACTAACTGTTGCGACCAATTAATTTTAACATGCCAGATGTGAGCTATCCATCTGTTCCCTCCTTTGCTATTGGTATACATCATTTATGAAAATAAAAACTATCTGCAAAAGCCCTTTGAAAGCTGGGTGAATTTGCTGTAAGAACAAAGGAAAGGGTAAATGCCAACACAAACGTATAGCTTTTGGAATGTGGCGAGGAGGCAATTGATTACCATCTGCAAAGCTAAGGGTATTTGTACACGACCCCTAAACTCCGCAGCAAATGGCTGCCAGCTCCGGAGCTTACAATTGTTTCCCCACCAGCTCCGGAGTTTGCAGGAAATTAAGTACGACCACGCCCACCTAAGCGCGTCCCAGCGCACTTTTCTTGTACCTGCTGTAGGAGGGTGAAAATCCCCAGGTCTGGATTTAATCTGGTGAGTGCGGGGCTCTCGCTTCTGGTTGTTGTTTTTTTGCCTCCCGCCCCTTTAAGAGAAGGGGCGGGAGGCAAAAAAAAAAAAACAGAAGAGAAGGAATCAGGACAGCGATGGGGCTCCGGCCCCATCGGAGGTGAGCCTGCATTTTTTCTCTTTTTTCCTCCCTCCCCTCACGCAGACAGGAGCAAGGAAGTGCAGAGGGGTGGGGACGCAGAAAGAGCAACGAACCCCCAAGATCCCTGGTTTGAATTTAAGTGGCCAGCGGATCTTAGGGGTCGTGTGAAAAGGCCCTAAGAATCAACATCTGATGCAGTTAAGCATAACTAGTACTACTGAAAATACATGGTTAGAAATGACAGTGTATCCATAACTTAAGAGCACATTCGTATTATTTACTCTCCCAGTGGTTCAAGAGAGATAAGTCTGGAATCTCTGTGGGGAAAGTCAGTTACTTACCGTATATACTCGAATATAAGTCGACCCGAATATAAGTCGAGGCCCCTAATTTAACTCCCCCCCCAAACTGGGGAAATGTATTGACACGAGTATAAGTCTAGGGTGGGAATTGCAGCGGGGCCTGGCAGCTCCTCCTTTGTGAGCTGGGGGAGTGGTGTGTGATGTTTAAAATGACTTTTAGCCACCGAGGGCTTGCCTCGGTGGCTAAAAGTCATTTTAAACATTGCATGCCGCTCCCCTGTGATGCAGAGGGGAGTCAGGAGAAGCGGCGCACAATGCTTTAAATGACTTTTAGCCACCGACCCAAGCACTTGCCTTGGTAGCTAAAAGTCATTTTAAGCATTGCACGCCGCTGCCCCGCAACACCGGTGTGTGTATGTGTGTGTGTGTCAGGAGAAGCGGCGCACGATGTTTAAAATGACTTTTAGCCACCAACCCAAGCACTTGCCTCAGTGGCTAAAACTATTGACCTGAATATAAGTTGAGGGCCCCTTTTTTCAGCCCAAAATTAGGGCTGAAAAACTAGACTTATATTCAAGTATATATAGTATTTTTTTAAAAGCAACAGAGATACCATATGAAGCTTTGCATAACCCAGATGTAGAGGTGGCAATACCTTTACGTATTTAGACCAATAAAAATAAAACTTTCAATGCAGGTTTTTAGGAATAAGAATATAAGAACATAAGAAGAGCCATGCTGGATGTGTAATCCTCAGACTTAAAACCAGGGTACTTCCAGGGCGAGATGCAGGGGAGTGGTATCAGGAGACATATATAGTCTTGTGCGCTCCTAGACGCAGCTGGTGGGGCCACTGTGAGATACAGGAAGCTGGACTAGATGGGCCTTGGGCCTGGTCCAGCATGGCTAATTTATGTTCTTATGACATTGCCCCCTCACAGCCACGGTACTTCCCCCTCCACTCAGAGCACGCCACTGTGCTCCGCGCAGAGAGCCGGGTGAAGGGGAGGAAGTAGTTTGTGGGCTCCTTCGTACCTCCAGTTCACTGTCCAGCCACACCGCTTTTAGGATGCCCAGAGTAACGTGGCTGGAGAGTAAATTGGGGCTACGAATCGGCCCACAAGCCATCACCACACCCCCTGGCTTTCCCGACAGTGTAGCATCCCATCCACTTCTCTGTCCAGATGCTACATCCAATGGCATTCCTACTTACATCTTTCCATCCATCAGACAGAGTGGTGGGGAATGCTTAGAGAATCAACGTGCTTGTTACTGAATGAAAGAACGAACTTTTACAAGCCTCTACTGGAATTCTGATCCTTCGGTTGTGAGTGGGCAGTGGGTTTTCCCATCAAGGCTGATTTCTATGCCTGTGATTCCCAAACATTCACTGACATGTCTCCATCTTCCTTCCAACCTTGGGGTACTACTTGGAGGCAATGTGCAAGGAATCCATGAGAAAAAAAAGTGCCATACCAGCAAAATGGTGGAATACCAGAGGAGGGCTCTTGTGCTTTTAACTGCTGTGTAGAAGAAGAATTTTCAGCAGGTGTCAGCTGTATCATTTACTCAATTGGCTGTTCTGCAGTTTTGAATTCAACTCAGAGTTTCATTGGGAAGGGGACATTCCTCTAAACAACCACACAAGGGGGCTGGATCTGGTGGGGGAGAAATGAGCTGGATTTAATAGCTGACTGAAGTGTTTGCTCCTATGAGTCCATGCATAAATATTGGTTCCAGTGACTGTGAGACTGATGATACTGTTGCCTGTGTGGACATGGAGACTGGATGTGGTTCTACTGGTGGTACCCTGATACCACGTGAAGGGGGGGGGAGAGAGACATTATGTCTGTATCATATTCTAGGTGTCATGACCCCAAAGCCTTGATGCTGTCTCCAACAATTCCTTTGCAATCGTATCGTGGATCCAGAAAAGGCAGAGCCAGACCTGTGTCCTCAAATCCATATGAACACTGAAATTTTGCCAGAGGAACTTCCCTAGAAGATGAGCAGGAAGCAGGGATGTCAGCAGCTCTTTAATTTTCTCTTGTAGCCTTTTTTCTGCTGGGTCAAGGAACAACTTGAGACACTCATGCTATAGAAGAGTGATTCAATTCCAGGCTTCAGGTTGAGGGACAAGGTGCCAAACATTTTGGGGCAATAGAATATAGCATCTAGATTACCTCTCACACACTCAGATGGAAAGAAGAGTAGTGGACCACTACCTCTGCAACACTGGAAGCAGCAGCCTCACCTAACTCTCTCCACAAGAACGCTGAGCCTTTGAATTTTCCCACAGCAATATGAAAAGACCCATAACTAAGCCCTTCCCCAGTGATCATTCCTCTAAAAGCTTTTTGGAACCTTTCTGTTTCTTTTCTAGCTCATCCAATCTCAGACATATATAAACCGAGATGTTGCTGCTCATGGCTGCCTATCTCCACTGGCATGTGCCTATAGACATGGGGCCTTTATACACGACCCCTAAGCTCCGCAGGAAATGGCTGCAAAGTCCGGACCTTACAAGTGTTTTCCCACCAGCTCCGGACTTTGCAGACAATTAAGTGCGACCCCGCCCACCTAAGCGCGACCCAGCTGCACTTTCTTGTACCTGCTTGAGGTGGGTGAAAATCCCCAGGTCCAGATTTAATCTGGTCAGTGCGGGGCTCTCCTGGCTTCTGCTTGGGTTTTTTTTTTGCCTCCTGCCCCTTTAAGAGAAGAGGTGGGAGGAAAAAAAGCAAGCAGAAGAGAAACAGAGCTCCCGGAAGCTCCTCCAGGTGAGCTGCATTTTCCCCCTCTTTCTCTGGTGGGGAGGAAGGAAGGGCAACGAACGCCTAAGATCTTTGGTCCGAATTTAAGGGACCAGCGGATCTTAGGGGTCGTGTGAAAAGGCCCCAGGAAGTACCTCCAAACAAAGAGACCAGCAGACCAGTTCTAAGTATGAGAAACTATAATAAGGAAACTAATGAGAATTTACAATTAAGCTCCAGGGCCCCTAATCCTGAAGCCCCCCCCCCAAAAAAAACAACAACTTAAATTTAAATCTGTTGGGTCACAGAACAAGGGCATTGTGGGACAAACATGGAGATGCACCCTAGAGGTGTCTTCAGCAGAGCAGGAAAGAAATTGAGAATTTGGCCTCTCCCTGTTGTAATGGGGAGATGGATTCAAAGAGATACCAAGCCTGCCTGAAGGCTCCCATATTAACATTGCTGAAAAATAACAATAGCAGTGTTACTTGGCTAAAGAGGAAACTAGCCACTGGGTGGGACAATTGTTTCCACACCTGAGCATTCTGTGAGCAAAATCCCTTGCACATAAGTATCCCTCCCTCCTCTTGTGTCCTTAATCTGCTTCCATTCCTGAGGGGACACTCAGACTGAGATTACAATGCAGGAGCTGAACAAACAATGCACCCACAATTAATCATTCTTCTAATTTCCACCTTTTGTATAAGCTACTGTGTTTCTCTCTTCTGTACAAACCTTATAAAAAAAACCCCGAACCCCCCTTGCTCAGGAGAGATCTTTATCTTTTGCCTCTTAAGGGCAGAGTCTGTGAGTTCCTTTTTTGGCCAATAAACAGAACACAACCGGTCTCTCTCTGTGGGCGTTTATACACGACCCCTAAACTGCGCGGCAAATGGCTCCCAGCTCCTGAGCTTAGAAATGTTTCCCCACCAGCTCTGGAGTTTGCAGACAATTAAGTGCGACCCGGCCCACTTTAACGCGACCCAGTGCATTTTTCTTGTACCTTCTCTCTGGAGGTGAAAATTTTTTGATGCGGATAAGAGTGCCTGGCTCTCCTCGCTTGTCTGTTTTTTTTTTGCCTCCCGCCCCTTAAAGAGCCCCTTGAGAAGGAACCAGGAAGTAACAGGGCTCGTGGCAACTTCGACAGGCACCAGCAGGTTAGTAAAGGCTTCTTTTGTCCTTTTTTTCCCTCCCTCCCCCTACGCCGACAGGAGCAGGAAGTGCTGAGGGGTGGGGACGCAGGAACAGAAACGAACCCCCAAGATCTCTGGTCCGAATTTAAGGGACCAGCGGATCTTAGGGGTCGTGTGAAAAGGCCCTGTGTCAGATCTTCATTGGCAGTTTGGAGCTGGTGTACATTTCCTGGAGACTAGCTCCAGTGACTCAACAAAACAAAAACAAACTTGTAGCGATTTGTTATGGAACAACCCCACTGAAGGAGATGGCAATGGTTTCCCAGGCCTTGTTAGTGATGGTAAAGGGGTCCTCATGACAGTTTAAGCATCAGGAGCCTCTACATCCATGTGGGCTAGAATCCTGGTTCTCTTTTTAAACGAAAGCCAAGATTCTCGGGATGTGTCCTTCTGCACCCGATACCAGTTTGGGCGCATGGGAAATCCTTGAGTGTGAGGACCCACAAAAGATGCCACTCATAGTAAACACTTCCATTCTCTGACATTTTCTGATTGAAATCTGTCCCTCAATTGAGCTTGACGCAGACACAGGTGAAAGCCACCATGTTGGCTGCTCATCCCTGCCAAGCACCAGCAGGGCTGCCATGGCGATCCCATGGCATTATGACACGTCCTGCCTCAGAATGACCTCTGGTGGCAGTTGGGCCAAAAGGCTTCATTTCGCTAGCTACTTCGTAGAAGCAGGAGCGAAGATGTGAGTATGAAATCTCAATGCCTTCTGGGTTCTGGTTTGGTCATTATTATGATATCTTGATTTCGCCTGTATATTTCACTCACATTGTATAGAAGGCCCTGGCCATAAAAACAGAGTAATTAATATATTATTGTGTTTCCTTTGTTTTTTCAGTGTTCAAAAGGCTTCATTTCGCTAGCTACTTCGTAGAAGCAGGAGCGAAGATGTGAGTATGAAATCTCAACGCCTTCTGGGTTCGGATTCATCCTGATTCTGATATCTTGATTTGGCCTGTATATTTCACTCCCATTGTGTAGAAGGCCCTGGCCATAAAAATGTAGGAATTAATGTATTATTATGTTTCCTTTGTTTTTTCACTGTTCAAAATGGTTTGATTGACAATCCCTAAGAATGAGAAGAGAAACAAAAGAACAATTTCCAAAATTTATATTCATTCCAGTGTTTCATTCTGTGGATAATTCTGTGGTTAATTCGGAAGCCAATCAGGGGTGCCAAATTTCTGTGAAATTATCTACTTTTAATTCTCCTCTAAAATTCTGGCCCATGTGGTCAGTGTTGTCCATTAATGCTATGTCTGAATATTTTTGGAAGGATAGTCCTTGTACATGTTTCCAAGTACAGGCTAGTTCTAGTTTTGTGACTCATGTAAGGATCTCCACCATTTCTATGCTGGTTACATTATTAATTTATTCCCATCTGTAAATCAGGAAAACAATAATAAAGTTTCATTAATTTTTGATGTGTTAGTATCTCTGGGCATTTTTTATCTATGCCAAAATTATTACCTGCCTATTGTTTTCAATAGTTACATATTGGTTTTAATGGTCTTGTTGAATGCAGTTAATTTGGTTGTTAATTTGCTTGGTTTGCTTTATTGAATTGCTTGTTTTGGTGAATTGATGTTATATTATTGTAAACGGCCCAGAGTGGCCTGGCTGTCAGATGGGTGGTTCGTCCCAATTAGTGGTTCATCAAAGATGACAAACTATGAATCAGAAATCTTGTTTCCCTAGTAAGAGTATTCTGAATTTCAGTCTTCTTTGATAGCCTTAATACAAATACAGGTTAAGCACATGTGTTTTCCCAGCCCTCCATTGGAGCTCATTCAGGAGTCTTGTTCATCTGTATTCATTTAACAGTTTGAACAGTTTGTTTAATATTTTATTAAATCATTTCTAATATTTGTTGACTACCACCACCCTGCACTTGTAGCTGGTCCATATTTTATGCCATTAATAAATCTTGAATTTTTCCCTTCTCCTCCAACCATTTTTCCTGTTGTGTTTTTTCTTTTCCCTCCCTCAATTTTATCTTTTTCTTTTCTGATTCTAAGGCAATATTTTGAAACAGAAAATATGCTGCTTGAGTGGGATGATGAAATGCTGACTCTTTCTGCTTTCAATGTACAGTCTGTGGTTAAGCTGTTGCTTCGGTTTACCAGTTTTCAGTGTGGTATTTGACCCTTTTAGAATTTGCATACTTGCTGTTTTAAGCTGTAAAGATAGTCTTTTAATGATGCAAAAAGAGGAAGGCAGAGTAAATCTACTTATATATATATAACAGAGAAAGTAAATGCAAATTCCTTCAAACCTGGTTCAGTGGAATAGGTGACAACATATCTCTTCCATGACCACCCCACAGTCTGAATACCCACAAAGGATCCTCAAAGCCTTCTTTCTCCTCCTCTTCTGCTCTAGGCTTTCCAGAGTGAGAGCTTTATTTTCAAAGAAGGAGAGAGGAGTTGGAGAGGAGAAGAGGGGCTGCTGCCCATTCTGGCGGAGGCTCCCCTGCTTTCGGAGGAAGATTCACCCTGCGGATGTCCGGGTGCCACCAACTGCCCGAGGCCTCCCCACTGCTATTGTCGCCCCAGCAGATGGGGAGAGCTTGCCTGCATGTAAGACCCTCCCCAGAGAGGTCATTGGGAGGAAGGGGCCAAGGCTAGCTATGGGTCCTCCCTGAGCCTTAACATGTCCTCTCTGCCTCTCCCCAGCCTTTTCAGGGTCTTCCTCTCTGAGTCAGGGATCGCTCGCACTAACAAAGGACACCTCCTATTCCACCTGGGTGACCAACATGAACCTGATGAGGTGTTCTGTGTCGGCATCCATGGACTCCTCCCTAGGATCAGTCACTGTACCCAGTGAGCCAGGCTGGGTCATTGACTGGTACATGAGCCAGAAAGGGAGGAGACAGCAGGTATGGCCATCCTCGGAATCCATCTCCTCACCTTCCGGGGGGTCCCAGTGTCTCTCTCCCTGGACATGTCAGTGAAGGCAAAGAGAGCCGCCCCTGCTAACCTCCAGGTTCTTCTCTTGCCTCCAGGTCAGGTCAGAGGATGACAAGATCCACTTACTCCGGGACATCGTGACCTGCTGTGAGGATGCGCGGGACAGGGGAGAAGACCACCTCGGTGTGCCATACTCCAAGACAGACTTGCTTGCGGTGGTTCTGGTGAGTGATGGGATGTGGCATCTTATCCAAACTGACCACCTGGGCCCTTATCCTGACTGTCCCCCAGGCAGCCTCTCCACCTGTGGGCTTGAGCCAGCAGGAGACTGACCTTCAACCTCTCCCTTCCTTCTTGGTCTCCTTCAGGAGTTAATGGAGGAGGTGGACCAACACCGGAACCCAGAAAAAATTCTGTCTTGGTTTATCAGAGCTCTATACAATCTGAGGTAGGTTACACCCTGGGGTGTAGCCGGGGGGCTGGTTGTGACAAGTGGTATGTATCCCCAGCCATCAGGGTTGGTGGGTGGACAAGGTTTTTTTGAGTGAAGGTTCCTGGGTATGGGGGGGGAGTGGCAATGTGAGCGGTAGTGTGGCCCATCATCTCATCCTGTCCCTTTTATCTCCACAGCCGTATGAAGCCAAGCACACCGAGGGGCATGGAGACCCATTTGTTACACCTGGCCCTCCCAGCCGTCATCAAGATGGAGGGGCCCAAAGATGATCCAGACGGCCAGGTCAGTCCTTGCCTTCCTGGGCATGAACACAGGGGAGGCTCCTTCCTCCTCCTTCACTTGGCCCTTTGTCATGGGCTAGTGCCAAGGTCGGTGAGCAGTCACAAAGGGAGGTGTTTTTTCTTGCAGGCCCTCTATAAGAGCATCAGGGCATCCCTGCAGGATCTACTGCAGGGTCTTTGGGAGGAGGAGCCCACCATCACCCACCTCCTCTTCATCCTGGATGTAAGTACAAAGGAGAGGAAGAGGGTGGGCCAATTGGGAGAAGGAGCACAGTGTAGTGACCAGAAGCCGCCCAGGCTGAGCTGTGGCGGCAGTGGCGGTGACCTCTGTGCTTGTGTTTCCTCCCCACTTCCAAGTTAACTTGCCCTGTTGTTGCACAATGTGTTTGCCCCGTGAAATGTTTCAGAGATGCCTCTTCTTTTTCCAGTATCTACGGGTCTGGCTTTACTCCCGAAAGGACCAAGAGCGAGCCTGGTTAATGGAGACCATGGCAGCACTTCTGAGAAGTGCCACCCCGCTGCCAGATTGCCACGTAAGTACTCAAGGGACTGGTTTCCTTCTTGCAGGGCCCTGGGCGGACGGGGCCTCCCAGAGACCAGGCATCCAGAGGGCTGCTGGAAGCCACAGACAACTCGGCAGCTGGGCCTTGGCTATGGGGCAGGTGCTTCAGTAGACTCTTTCTTTCCACTAGCTCTCCGAAGAGCTGCTGCAGCTCAGGCGCCTCCTCACTTCCATCGGTATCTATGTGAGAGATGCCAACGAGGAGGTTAGCCGTAATGCCCGGGAGACCCTCCGCCACTTATGCCCGCTGCTGCCATCACGAAAAGGTAAGGAGACCCTGGAAAGGCAGGGCACGAAAAGTGTGAGACGAAATACCTGCTTCATATGAGATGAAGAAATGCCTGCAAGGGTTGTGCCCTGAGGAGGAGACAGAGGTGTTGCTTTACTGTAGTGAGTTGCAACTGGGATCCACCTGGTTCTGACAAGGTCTCCCTGCCCTTTTCCCCTACGCAGGAGACCTCATCATTGAAGATCTGGAGGAGATGGAGGACGATTGAACATCTATTCTATATAACAGAGACAACATCCATGAGAAAGCCTCAGATTAACAACAGCAGGGGCAGACATAAGAGGGATACATCAGAACATTATTTTAGACATCAAAAGAGACCTGCTTGGTGGTCTCAGAAGCAAAAGCCAGCTGGCTGCCAAAAAGCTCAAAGCCAAGCTCAAAGCAGAAGTAGGTGCCTTCCCTTTCTCCTTTGCTGCCTTCCGCTTTCAGGCACCCAAAGCCCAGCTGATTCTCAAGGCAGCGAAAGGAAGTGTGAACCCCCCCCCCCGACACACACTTTGCTGTCTTTGGCTTGGGTGCAGGGATGGGTGAGGGGCAGGGACGTAACCCCCCTGCTTTTGGGATCCACCCAAGCCAAAGGCAGGAAAGCGAGGTAGCAGGAAGAGGAGAACAAGGGGAGGTGTGTGTGTGTGTGTGTGTGTGTGTGTGTGTGTGTGTGTGTGTGAGAGAGAGAGAGAGAGAGAGAGAGAGAGAGAGAGAGAGAGAAGGAGGTGACTGGGCTATCCCCAGGCGGGCTTTAGTGTCCTCAGCAGCCTGACGAGAGAGGAGAGAGGAGTGAGAAAGAGAGAGAGAGAAGGAGGCGACTGACCAGCCCGGAGGCCTGCTGGTTGGCGCCGGGAGGGAGGGGAATCAAAATCTTTTTTTTTTAAAGTGTCCACCAGCCCACAGGCCAGCTGGTCGGTGTTTTCGGGGGGGGGGGGGATAAATAAAAATTAAAAAGCACCAACCCGTAGGGCAGCTGGTCCTATCTAGGAGGGAAATAAAAATTAAAAATAATAATAAAAAAGCACCGACCAGCCCGGAAGCCAGATGGTCAGCGTTAGGGGGAGAATAAAAATATTTAAAAAGATAAACAAAAGCATGGACCAGTTCACAGACCAACTGGTAGGCGCTAGGCCAGAGAAATAAATATATATATATATTTTAAAAGCTCTGACCAGCCTGAAGTCCTGCTGTTTGGAGCGAGGGGGGGGGGGGAATCAAAATCTTTTAAAAAGAAAAGTGCCCACCAGCCCACAGGCCAGCTGGTTGGCATTAGGGGGCAAAAATAAAATTAAAAATAAAAATAAATTAAAAAGCACCAACCAGCCCGCAGGGCAGCTCTAGGAGGGAAAAATAAATAAATAAATAATAATAATAAAAAAATGCCCGGCAGCCAGATGGTTGGCGCTAGGGGGCAAAAATAAACATAAAATTAAATTTAAAAGCATCAACCAGCCTGCATGCCAGTTGGTCGGTGCTAAGGGGAAAAATAAAAATAAAAATAATTTTTTAAAAAGCACCAATCATCCCAAACTGGTAAGTGCTGGGTGGGGAATCTAAATAAATAAAAATTAAAAAGCACCAACCAGGCCAGAGGGGAATAAAAATAAAAATAATTAAAAAGTGCTGACTGACCCGGGGGCCTGCTGCTTGGTGCTAGGGGGTGTATAATAAAAATAAAATAAAGTGCAGACCAGCCCTCAGTTCTGCTGGTCAGCACTGGTGGAGGGGAATTAAAATTAAAATTAAAGCACTGACCAAACTGCAGGCCAGCTGGTCTGTGCCGGGGGGGGGGATAAAAAATTTAAAAAATAATTTAAAAAACAACTAACCAACCCAAGGGTTTGCTCATCGGTGCTGGGGAAAAAAATAAAAATAAAAATACATTTTTAAAAAGCACTGACCAGCCCACAGGCTAATTGGTTGGCGCTAAGGTGGGAAATAAAAATAAATAAAATTTTAAAAGTGCTGAGCAGCACACAGGCCAGATGGTCGGTGCTACGGGGGAAAAAACCTATTTGTTTGAATGTGCCTGACTGGCATGCCAGCTGATTCCAATGGGGTGGGGCCCTGGTTGGCACTAGGGTGGAAAAATAAAAATAAATTTTTGAAAAAGTGCCGACCAGCCTGCAGGCTTGCTGGTCGGTGTGAGGAGGGGGGGATTCAAAATATCTTTAAAACAAAAGCACCGACCAGCCTTCATGCCAGCTGGTCAGTGCTAGGGGAAAATAAATAAAAATAAAAATAATTTTTTAAAAAGCGCTGACTTGCTGAATGACGCGTGGCGGGGGAATCAAAATATTTTTAAAACAAAAGTGGCTACCAGCCCACAGGCCAGCTGGTTGGGGCTAGGTGGCAAAAATAAAAATAAAAATAAAAAAGCACCAACCAGCCCACAGGGCAGCTGGTCCACTCGGGGAAGGGAATAAAAATAAATAATAAGAATAATAAATTGCCAACCAGCCCGGGAGCCAGGTGGTTGGTGCTAGGGGGCAAAAATAAAAATAAAATAAAATAAAAAAGCATCGACAAGTCTCCATGCCAGTTGGTCAGGGCTAGGGAAAAAAAATAAAAATAAAAATAAAATTTTCAGCCTCCAGGCCAGCTGGTCAATGCTGGGGGTTGGGGGGAATAAAGATGAATAAAAATTTAAAAGCACCAACCAGCCCACAAATCAGCTGGTCTTCTCTGGGAGGGGAATAAGAATAAAAAAAATTTAAAAAGTGCCGACTGGCCCGGGAGCCAGATGGTCGACACTGGGGGAGGGGGAAATAAAAAATTTAAAAAGATAAACAAAAGCAACAACCAGCCCTCAGGCCAGCTGGTTGGCGCCAGGGAGGGTGGGAATAAAAATAAATAAAAATTAAAAAGCACCAGCCAGCCCACAGAGCAGCTGGTCCAATCTAGGAGGGGAATAAATAAATAAATAAATAAATAAATAAATAAATAAATAAATAATAATAAAATAATAATAATAATAATAATAATAATAATAATAATAATAATAATAATAATAATAATAATAATAATAATAATAATAATAAATGCCAACCAGCCCAGGAGTCAGCTGGTTGGCGCTGTGGGGGGATGGAAGTAAAAATAAATATAAAAAGTGCAGACGAGCCTGTAGATCACCTGGCCAAAATAATGCCTGTAGGCCAGCTAGTTGGCGCCGGGGGAGGGATAAAATAAAATAAAGTGCTGACTAGCACATAGGCCAGCTTGTCGGTGCTAGGGGGGGAAATAAAAATAAAAATAATTTTTTAAAAAGCACCGACTGGCCCGGGAGCCAGATGGTCAGCACTGGGGTGGGGGAAATAAAAATGTAAAAAAATAAACAAAAACACCAACCAGTTCAGAGGCCAGTTGGTTGGCACTAGGGTAGAAATGACCAGCTGGCCAGCGCTAGGGGGACTACAAATAAAATAAAATTTAAAGAGTGCTGACTATCACACATGCCAGCAGGTAGGCGCTAGGGGGTAAAATAAAAATAAAAATAAATTTTTAAAAAGCACCAACTGGCCAGTTGGCCAGCTGGTTGACGCTCGGGGCAAATAAAATAAAATAAAAATAAAAAAGCACTGACTAGCGCACAGGCCAGCGGGTAGGCGCTAGGGGGGGAAATAACAATAATAATTTATTAAAAAGCACCAACCAGCCCTCAGGCCAGCTGGTCAGCGCTAGGGGAGAAATAAAAATGAATTAATATTTTTAAAGTGCCAACCAGCCCGCAGGACAGCTGGTCCTCTCGTGGAGGGGAATAAGAATAAAAATAAAAATAAAAAAGTGCCGACTGGCCCGGGAGCCAGATGGTCGACACTGGGGGAGGGGGAAATAAAAATTTTAAAAAGATAAACAAAAGCAACAACCAGCCCTCAGGCCAGCTGGTTGGCACCAGGGAGGGTGGGAATAAAAATAAATAAAAATTAAAAAGCACCAGCCAGCCCATAGAGCAGCTGGTCCAATCTAGGAGGGGAATTAATAATAATAATAATAATAATAATAATAATAATAATAATAATAATAATAATAATAATAATAATAATAATAATAATAAATGCCAACCAGCCCAGGAGTCAGCTGGTTGGCGCTGTGGGGGGATGGAAGTAAAAATAAAAATAAAAAGTGCAGACGAGCCTGTAGATCACCTGGCCAAAATAATGCCTGTAGGCCAGCTAGTTGGCGCCGGGGGAGGGATAAAATAAAATAAAGTGCTGACTAGCACATAGGCCAGCTTGTCGGTGCTAGGGGGGAAATAAAAATAAAAATATTTTTTTTAAAAGCACCGACTGGCCCGGGAGCCAGATGGTCAGCACTGGGGTGGGGGAAATAAAAATGTAAAAAAATAAACAAAAGCACCAACCAGTTCAGAGGCCAGTTGGTTGGCACTAGGGTAGAAATGACCAGCTGGCCAGCGCTAGGGGGACTACAAATAAAATAAAATTTAAAGAGTGCTGACTATCACACATGCCAGCAGGTAGGCGCTAGGGGGTAAAATAAAAATAAAAATAAATTTTTAAAAAGCACCAACTGGCCAGTTGGCCAGCTGGTTGACGCTCGGGGCAAATAAAATAAAATAAAAATAAAAAAGCACTGACTAGCGCACAGGCCAGCGGGTAGGCGCTAGGGGGGGAAATAACAATAATAATTTATTAAAAAGCACCAACCAGCCCTCAGGCCAGCTGGTCAGCGCTAGGGGAGAAATAAAAATGAATTAATATTTTTAAAGTGCCAACCAGCCCGCAGGACAGCTGGTCCTCTCGTGGAGGGGAATAAGAATAAAAATAAAAATAAAAAAGTGCCGACTGGCCTGGGAGCCAGATGGTAAGCACTGACAGGGGGGATAAAAATTTAAAAAGATAAACAAAGCACCAACCAGCTTGCAGGCCAGCTGGTTGGAGCTAGGGCAGAAATGACCAGCTGGACAGTGCTAGGGGAGGGACTAAAAATAAAATAAAATTTTAAAAAGCACTGACTAGCACACAGGCCAGCTGGGTCAGTGGTAGGGGAAAATAATAAAAATAAAAATAAATGGTTAAAATGTGCTGGACCGGCAGGCCAGCTAATTGCCACGGGTGGGTGGGGGGAATAAAATTTTTGAAAAGGTAAACAAAAGCACCGACCAGCTCACAGGCTGGCTGGTCAGTGCTAGGGCAGAAAAATAAAAATAATTTTATAAATCGCCAACCAGCCCGGAGGCCTGCTGGTTGGCGTGAGGGGGCAAAATAAAATAAAATTAAAATTAAAAAGCACTGACCAGCCTGCATGCCAGCTGGTCAGCGCTAGGGGGGAAAATAAAAATAAAAATACATTTTTAAAAGCGCTGACCAACCCGTTGGCCAGCTGGTTGGCACGGGGGGGGGGGTAAAATAAAATAAAAAAGTGCTGACTAGCACACAGGCCAGGGGGCAAAATAAATAAAATTAAAACACTATTCCAGCCTGCACCAACCAGCCCGCAGGGCAGCTAGTCCTCTCTCAGAGGGGAATAAGAATAAATATAAATATAATAAAGTGCCGACTGGCCAGGGAGCCAGATGGTCAGTGCTGGGGGGGGGGGGAATAAAATTTTAAAAAGATAAACAAAAGCACCAACCAGTTCGCAGGCCATCAGGTTGGCACTAGGGAAGAAATGGCCAGCTGGCCAGCGCTATGGGAGGGACTAAAAGTAAAATAAAATTTAAAAAGCCCTGACTAGTGCACAGGCCAGCTGGGTGAAAATAATAAAAATAAAAATAAATGTTTAAAATGCGCCGGACTGGCAGGCCAGCTGATTGCCAATGGGGGGGGGGAATAAAAATTTTAAAAAGATAAATAAAAGCACCGACCAGCTCGTAGGCTGGCTGGTTGGCGCTAGGTCAGGAAAATAAAAATAATTTTAAAAATGCCAACCAGCCTGGTGGCCTGCTGTTTGGCACGAGGGGGCAAAATAATATAACATAAAATAAAATAAAAAAGCACTGATCAGCCTGCATGCCATCATCAGTCCTATGGGAGAAAATAAAAATAAAAATGCTGACCAGCTCCATCAGTTGCTATGGGGGAAAATAAAAGAGCTAAAAATAAATTTTTTAGTTAAATGCAATGAAAAAGACTTTAAAATTTCCAAAAATGGACTCCAACCACCAACCCGCCCGGAGGGCAGCTGGTCCACTAGGAAGGGAATAAAAACCAGCCAGTCAGCTCAGCGGTTGGCACTTGGGAGGAATAAAATAAAAATAAAAAGCTCGGAGGGGAAAAAAAAAAATTTTAAAAGTGCTGACTAGCACACAGAATTAAAATAATAATTTTTAAAATGCGCTTGAAAAAGATAAAAAAAAAAGATAACCAACCCAGCTTGCAGGCCAGCTGGTTAGTGCTAGGGAGGATGGGAATAAAATTTTAAAAATATTAAAAAGCACCAACTGGCCCGCAGGGCAGCTGGTCTATTCTAGGAGTGGAATAAAAATAATAACAATAATAAATCGCCGACCGACCCAGGAGCCAGGTGGTCAGCACTAGGAGGGTAAAAAATAAATAAAAATAAAGCGCAGACCAGCCTGCATGCCAGCTGGTCGGCATTGGTGGGGGAATAAAAATTAAAAAATAAATTGAAGCGCCGACCATCCCGCAGGACAGGTGGTAGGTGCTGGGTGGGTGATATAAATAAAATCTTGCCAGCGCTAGGAGAGAAACAAAATAAAATAAAATTTATAAAGTGCTGATCAGCCCTCAGGCCAGCTGGTTGGCACTGAGGTGGGAAATGAAAATAAATAAAAATTTAAAAGCATTGGCCAGTTAGTTGGTGCTGGGGGGGGGGGTTAAATAAAAACTAAAAAGTGCCAACCAGCCTGCAGGGCAGCTGGTCCTCTCTAGGAGGGAAATAAAAATTAAAAATAATAATTAAAAAAGCACTGAGCAGCCTGGGAGCCAGATGGTGAGTGCTAGAAGGGGAATAATTTTTTTAAAAAATAAACAAAAGCACCGATCAGCTCGTAGGCCACAGCCTTGAGGCCTGCTGGTTGGTGATGGGGGGCAGAATCAAAATACTTTTAAAACAAAAGTTCCAACCAGTCCAGCAGGCTGGCTGGTTGGTGCTAGGGTGGAAAAATAAAAATAAAGCACTGACCAGCCCACAGGCCAGCTGGATAGCACTGGGGAGGGAATCAAAATATTTAGAAAACAAAAGCAACGACAAGCCTGCATGCCAGCTGGTCGGTGCTGGGGGAAAAAATACAAATACAAATACATTTTTAAAAAGCGCCGACCAGCCCAATGGCCAGTTGGTCGGTGCTGGGAGGGAATAAAAATGAATAAAAATTTAAAAGCACCAACCAGCCCGCAGGGCAGCTCATCCACTCTAGGAGGGGAATAAAAATAAATAATTTTAAAAAGTGCCGACTGGCTCGGGACCCAGATGGTTGGCACTGGGGGGGGGGGACTAAAAATAAAAATAAAACCAAAAAAGTGCCAACCTGCCTGTAGGCCAGCTGGTCAGTGCTTGGGGGGGGGGAGAATAAAAATAAAAAATAAACAAAAGCACTGACCAGCCCACAGGCCAGCTGGACAGTGCTGGGGGTGGGGAATCAAAATATTTTTAAAACAAAAGCACCGACCGGCCTGCATCACAGCTGGTTGGTGGTGGGGTAAAAATAAAAATACATTTTAAAAAAGCACCGAGCAGCCCGATGGCCAGCTGGTCAGTGCTGGGGGGGGGGGAATAAAAATGAATAAAAATTAAAAACATCAACCAGCCCGCAGGGCAGCTTGTCCAACTCTAGGAGGGAAATGAAAAAAAAAATAATTTTAAAAAGCACCACTGGCCCGGGACCCAGATGGTTGGCACTGGGGTGGGGGAATAAAAACAATTCCTGTAGGCCAGCTGGTCAGCGCTGGGGGGGAGAATAAAATAAATTAAAATTAAAAGCGCTAACCACCCCACAGGCCAGCTGGTCGGCACAGGGAGGGGAAACTAAAAATAAAATAAAATAAAGCACCAACCAGCCTGCAGGCCAGCTGGTCAGCACTGGGGGGATGGGACATAAAAATAAAAAATAAACAAAAGCACTGACCAGCCCACAGGTTGGCTGCTCGGCGCTAGGGTGGAAAAATAAAAATATACAGTATACTGTATATATTTAAAAGCGCTGGGGGGTTATTTTGCTAGGAGGCAAAAATAAAAATAAAATAAAATAAAATAAAGTGCTGACCAGCCCGCAGACCACTAGGTTGGAGCCATGGGGGTGGGGGGAGAATAAAAAATAAAATAAACTGAAGTGCTGACCAGCCCACTAGGGGGAAAAAAATAAAAGTCCCCCATCTCAGTTTATAGATTTCACTTTGAGTAAGACAATATATGTCACATTATTTCCACAGTCTCATATATTTCAAGACAGGCAGTCTTAGATATGCCCACTACTCTACACGCCTATAGCATGCATGTTCACTGAGCTCATACATAGTTTCTCATTTTAGCTCAAATTGTAATAGTTACTTCACTTTTGTTACCCAGGTTATATACTATCTATACATATAAAACTATCTAAATGTATGCAATTTCCAGTTTCTAAATAACAAAAGCAAGACAAGGAAGTTTCAACAGTGAGCTTGCCACTGTGTGAGATCTTAAATCACAGAGGAGACCCAAAATTAGTTCTCCTTTTTCTTATCAGTTAGAAACAGGGTGAAGCAAGGGAGTGGCTTTCTGTTCTTTTCCGAAATTTGAAACATACTGTACATGGAGTTGAAAATTTCAACATGAATATAAGCTTAGAAGCTTTAATGATACATCTACAGTGACAAACCCCCCCCCCGCCTATCACAGGGGTTAGGGACCCGAACTGACCCACAAAAATTGAAAATCCACAATATGCGGATACAGGTTGGGCTGGGCCTGGGGGTGGCCTAGCTTTGGACTCTTGTACTTACCCCCAGCCTGGAGCTGCCCTGAACAGGTCTGCAAGGGCCTTCCCAGACCTCTCGGAGCCCCCATTCGTAATTCAAGGCATCACTCTAATCCTTGTTAAAGACCTCAAGAGTCTAGCAACATGCTAGGCCTTGGCCATTCTACCCAAGAAAAGGCCTGAAAGATATCCAATGAGATTCTCTCTGTTTTCATGTGTGGCTTTGTTATTTAGTTAAAACTAAGTCCATCCCCTCGCTGGACCAAACAAAAGGATGAGTGCCTGCCTGATCACACCATAAGACTCATGGGTTGTGGGCCAGTTGTTGTTCTTCTACATATTCCAATGTTTCCACTCCCAAGTGTCACTTTCTGCAATGGATGATGGGAGGAATGACAGGGCAAATAAAAGAGTGCCCTTGAACAGGCTTTTTTGTTTCTAAAATATTGTTCTGATGTGTATCCTTCCTATCCCACCTGTTTGGGCATCCCTGTTCCATAAACAAAATAGGAAGTGGTTCCATTCCGGCTTTTGCCTAGTCCCTCCACTTACCTCTTGGCATGAAGTTGCTATCATGAGACTGGATCTTATTTGCCAACAATTGACAATTTCATCTTCTCCAAAGATGAATTTTAGAAAAATCATGGACAGAATTTCCGGATATTCTCTTCTTCTATGCAACCTTCAGACAGCCCAACATTTCTATGGACAATGAGGCAAATTTTGTGACACTGTCATTATCACTGACTCTTTTTCCTCGTTGTCCTCCTCTGGCCACAGCTCCAGCCCCAGCTCGAGCTCCTCCTCCTCCTCCTCTTCCTCCTTCTCCTCCCAGATCTGCCCTTCTATCATACAGGAAGAAGTGTATCAGCTCTGAAGACCACTGTCTTTTTTGTGACATCATCATCATCACTGCCTCCTTTTCCTTGTTGCCATCATCTGGCTCCAGCTCCAGCTCCAGCTCCAGCTCCAGCTCCAGCTCCAGCTCCAGCTCCAGCTCCAGCTCCTCCTCCTCCTGCTCCAGCTCCAGCTCCTCCTCCTCCTCCTCCTCCTCTTACAGATCTGCCCCTTTTATTATACAGCAAGAGGTGTGCAGAGACTGGTGGGTTGCTAGTGGGTTCCTCCTCCATACACTACAGCCTGCAGTTGGCAGAGGAGTCCTCCACCTATGTTCAGTGTTGGAGAGGACCCATTGGCTACTTCATTGTGTGGAAAGACGTGGAAAAACCTGCTCAGACGTATCAGCTGTGAAGATCACTGTCTTTTTTGTGACATCATCATCATCACTGCCTCTTTTTCGTTGTTGCCGTCCTCTGGCTCCAGCTCCAGCTCCAGCTCCTCCTCCTCCTCCTCCTCCTCCTCCTCCTCCTCACAGATCTGCCCCTATTAGTATACAGCAAGAGGTGTGCAGAGACTGATGGGTTGTTAGTGGATTCCACCTCCATACGCTACATATTGTGGTTGGCAGAGGAGTCCTCCACCTACGTTCAGTTTTGGAGAGGACCCATTGGCTACTTCATTGTGTGGAAAGAGGTGGAAAAACCTGCTCAATCATATCGGCTCTGATGACCACTGGCTTTTTTGCTACATCGACATCATCACTGCCTCTTTTCCCCCATTGTCCTCTGGACCTGGCTTCAGCTCCAGCTCCTCGTCGTCCTCCTCCTCCCAGATTTGCCCTTCTATCATACAGCAAGAGGTGTGCAAAGCCACAGCCAAGCTCCCAAATTGCTATGGGATCATTTGCTGTTTGGTTCCTGCTCTAAGAGATGGAAAAAAACTGACCCCTGTCTGGGAGGGCAGTCATTGGCTGCTTCCATCCTCCTGGAAGAAGTGAAAAAAACCTGCATTGGCTTTTTCGTTGTCATCATCACTTCCTCTTCCTCCCCATGGTCCTTCTCCTCCTCTCAGATTTGCTCCTTCTATCGTACATACAGCAAGAGTTGTGCAGAGACTGATGGGTTCCCTTGGATGCCTCTCCATGCCCAATGGATTGGTGTTGGCAGAGGAGTCCTCAACCTGCCTCCAGTCTGAGAGAGGAGTCATTGAGTGCTTGCTTCCTGCAGGAAGAGGAAGAAAATCCTGCATCAGAATTTTCCACTCTGACTAACACAGGATTTTTCAGGACATCCTCCTCATCATCACCACTGTCCCTTCCAGCTCCTCATTATCTTCATAATATCAGCTCAGTCCTACAGTAGTATGGGAATAATGTGTCCCCCACCATTGTCACCACAAATTTCTATGTGCTCTCAGTTTTGTCCCATCGTACAGCAAGAGGCATCCAGAGGTAGATGAACTGCTGTTGGATTCTTCTTCATCTATAACAGACTACTATTGACAGAAGAGTCCTCAGCCAAGCTCCTGAATTGCTATGGGATCATCCACTGCTTGATACCTGTGGGAACTGATGGAAAAACCTGCCTCCTGTCTGGGAGGAGAGTCACTGGCTTCCTGGCTCTTGACAAAAGAGGTGGAAACACCATCACCAGGAGAAGCCACTTTGTCTCACACAAGCGCTCCAGGATTTTCTCCAGGTAGGATTCTGTGATTGCTTTTCTTGGAGGTCATTTGTATGCTTTGTGGTCCCCATCCAGATATTGATTGGTTTCCAGCCATGCTTAGATTCCAAAAAGCTGATGGGATTGTGTGCAGCTCAGTATAGAAAGCAAAAGGCAGATGGACTGAATTACTGGAAACGTTGCATATTCCCTCATCCACACACTGCCTGGAGATGAGGATCTCCATATGGCCTCACCACTACCCTCTTTTCTCACTGTAAAAATCGATTTCCTCCCCCCAAAATGTATACTCCTTTTTTACAAGCAAGCTGAATAGTTCAATGTGCTCCATAGCAAGAGAGGGTTAGTGTGCATAAAAATAATTGTTAAATATTTTAATGGGTTTCTTGGCAAAAGTGTAGAATCGCTGCCTTTTTCAATTGTTCCATGCAGTTCTGTAGTTCCCCTGAAAACCACCATGTGGGAATGTCCTCGCTTGCTTACGTAGCATCTTGGTTGTTTTCCAGAAGACTTGAACTTTGCCTGGAGGTTCAGGTCAGTGACCACCTTGTCTTCCTTCCTGGCAATGCCGGGCTCAACAGATATCAGCCCCTTGTGATCTGCATTGTGGAGTTTTCCCCTTTGCTCCTGGATTTCCCTGCCTATATATATATATAATTATATATATCCATTGTCATGTTGAGCTCAATTTTATTTTCTCTGTTTGCCTCCCAGGAATATTGGACTTCCTGACTGACAAGTTCCCATCCTTAAGAAGAGGATTTCTAGTGTAAGTAGCTGGACACTCTTCACCCACCCTCTTGGAGGTGGGCTCCATAATTATGTGTTCCTTGGGACAATGACCATTCTCAAATCACAGAAACAGGAGTCCTAGCTTTCCTCTGGAAAATTCAAGGAAGACCTGGAAACTCTACAGATCTGGAGGTTAGTTTCTAGAATAGTCATTTCTGGGCTTTCAATGTTCTACCATCAAGGTGCACCTGTTTTCTAGAACCTCTCTGTATTACAGAGCTCAGTTTCATAAATACGCTCTTTGGAATATCCTATTTCTGTGGTCAGAAAAATCCTGGAATTGGCCAAGCAGAATGGCCACTGTTTTTAAGAATTGTCCACATTTAGTTCTTATGAATCCCTTCTGAACAGATTCTTAAAACTTCTGGATTGTGTTCCACGGGTCTCTTTCTGCTGACAGCTCTGGGGATCCTTCAAGTTACGTTCAACGGGTTATTGGAACCAGAGACTGACACCTTTGCTGAGAGATGCCCATGCTGTGTCCCCTGTGGTCTCAGTTTTCCAACAGGTAAAGGTGAGGAAAGAACGCTCCTTGGACATCACGGCTTCTATTTTCCATGTCCATGCAGTGGAAGCGGTGGCTTTTTGTAGCCATGTGGGAATGTCCTCACTTCCTTAATTGGCACCTTGGTTGTTTTCCAGAAGACTTGGACTTTGCCTGAGAGTTCATGTTGGTGACCACCTTGTCTTCCTTCCTGGCAATGCTGGGCTCAACAGATAGCACCCTCTCATTATCTGCATTGTGGAGTTTCCCTCCTTTGCTCCTGGATTTCCCTGTGTCACAGGTAAGACACGGGTAAGCAGTTAGCGCTGTTTTTCCCCCCAGCAGGGAAACCTGCATAACATTGGATAATTCTCAGCATAGTACACGATGGCATAAAATATTTCCATCAAGTGCATTCATGCCTGTAAAATATATATCCATATTTTCTAGGAGGCTGTGTTCCCTTCCCCTTCCCCCTGCAGAAACAATTTCCTCCACGTACTAGGCACTCCTATTGTTTCTCTCCTCCTCTCCCTTTTTCTCAATTTCACCACAAAATGTCTCTCTTAAGAATTTTGCAGATCCCTACCTTGGTCCTTAGTCCTAGGAGAAGAAGTAAAATTGAAATAGATATCTGTTGTCATATTGAGCTCAATTTTATTTTTTTCTGCATTTCTGTTTGCCTCCCAGGAATATTGGACTTCCTGACTGACAAGTTCCTAACCTTAAGGAGAGGATTTCTGGGCAATAAGGCATTCTAGTGTAAGTAGCTGGACACTCTTCACCACACCCTCTTGGAGGTGGGCTCCATAATTATGTGTTCCTTGGGACAATGACCATTCTCAAATCACAGAAACAGGAGTCCTAGCTTTCCTCTGGAAAATTCAAGGAAGACCTGGAAACTCTACAGATCTGGAGGTTAGTTTCTAGAATAGTCATTTCTGGGCTTTCAATGTTCTACCATCAAGGTGCACCTGTTCTGTTTCTAGAACCTCTCTGTATTACAGAGCTCAGTTTCATAAATACTCTCTTGGAATATCCTATTTGTGTGGTAAGAAAAATCCTGGTATTGGCCAAGCAGCATGGCCACTTTTTAAAAGAATTGTGGAAATATAGTTCTTATGAATCCCCGCTGAACAGATTCTTAAAAATTCTAATTGTGTTCCGTGGGTCTCTTTCTGCTGACAGCTCTGGGGATCCTTCAAGTTACGTTCAACGGGTTATTGGAACCAGAGACTGACACCTTTGCTGAGAGATGCCCATGCTGTGTCCCCTGTGGTCTCAGTTTTCCAACAGGTAAAAGTGAGGAAGGAACGCTCCTTGGACATCACGGCTTCTATTTTCCATGTCCATGCAGTGGAAGCGGTGGCTTTTTGTAGCCATGTGGGAATGTCCTCACTTCCTTAATTGGCACCTTGGTTGTTTTCCAGAAGACTTGGACTTTGCCTGAGAGTTCATGTTGGTGACCACCTTGTCTTCCTTCCTGGCAATGCTGGGCTCAACAGATAGCACCCTCTCATTATCTGCATTGTGGAGTTTCCCTCCTTTGCTCCTGGATTTCCCTGTGTCACAGGTAAGACACGGGTAAGCAGTTAGCGCTGTTTTTCCCCCCCAGCAGGGAAACCTGCATAACATTGGATAATTCTCAGCATAGTACACGATGGCATAAAATATTTCCATCAAGTGCATTCATGCCTGTAAAATATATATCCATATTTTCTAGGAGGCTGTGTTCCCTTCCCCTTCCCCCTGCAGAAACAATTTCCTCCACGTACTAGGCACTCCTATTGTTTCTCTCCTCCTCTCCCTTTTCTCAATTTCACCACAAAATGTCTCTCTTAAGAATTTTGCAGATCCCTACCTTGGTCCTTAGTCCTGAGGAGAAGAAGTAAAATTGAAATAGATATCTGTTGTCATATTGAGCTCAATTTTATTTTTTCTGCATTTCTGTTTGCCTCCCAGGAATATTGGACTTCCTGACTGACAAGTTCCTAACCTTAAGGAGAGGATTTCTGGGCAATAAGGCATTCTAGTGTAAGTAGCTGGACACTCTTCACCCACCCTCTTGGAGGTGGGCTCCATAATTATGTGTTCCTTGGGACAATGACCATTCTCAAATCACAGAAACAGGAGTCCTAGCTTTCCTCTGGAAAATTCAAGGAAGACCTGGAAACTCTACAGATCTGGAGGTTAGTTTCTAGAATAGTCATTTCTGGGCTTTCAATGTTCTACCATCAAGGTGCACCTGTTTTCTAGAACCTCTCTGTATTACAGAGCTCAGTTTCATAAATACGCTCTTTGGAATATCCTATTTCTGTGGTCAGAAAAATCCTGGAATTGGCCAAGCAGAATGGCCACTGTTTTTAAGAATTGTCCACATTTAGTTCTTATGAATCCCTTCTGAACAGATTCTTAAAACTTCTGGATTGTGTTCCGCAGGTCTCTTTCTGCTGACAGCTCTGGGGATCCTTCAAGTTACGTTCAACGGGTTATTGGAACCAGAGACTGACACCTTTGCTGAGAGATGCCCATGCTGTGTCCCCTGTGGTCTCAGTTTTCCAACAGGTAAAGGTGAGGAAAGAACGCTCCTTGGACATCACGGCTTCTATTTTCCATGTCCATGCAGTGGAAGCGGTGGCTTTTTGTAGCCATGTGGGAATGTCCTCACTTCCTTAATTGGCACCTTGGTTGTTTTCCAGAAGACTTGGACTTTGCCTGAGAGTTCATGTTGGTGACCACCTTGTCTTCCTTCCTGGCAATGCTGGGCTCAACAGATAGCACCCTCTCATTATCTGCATTGTGGAGTTTCCCTCCTTTGCTCCTGGATTTCCCTGTGTCACAGGTAAGACACGGGTAAGCAGTTAGCGCTGTTTTCCCCCCCAGCAGGGAAACCTGCATAACATTGGATAATTCTCAGCATAGTACACGATGGCATAAAATATTTCCATCAAGTGCATTCATGCCTGTAAAATATATATCCATATTTTCTAGGAGGCTGTGTTCCCTTCCCCTTCCCCCTGCAGAAACAATTTCCTCCACGTACTAGGCACTCCTATTGTTTCTCTCCTCCTCTCCCTTTTCTCAATTTCACCACAAAATGTCTCTCTTAAGAATTTTGCAGATCCCTACCTTGGTCCTTAGTCCTGAGGAGAAGAAGTAAAATTGAAATAGATATCTGTTGTCATATTGAGCTCAATTTTATTTTTTCTGCATTTCTGTTTGCCTCCCAGGAATATTGGACTTCCTGACTGACAAGTTCCTAACCTTAAGGAGAGGATTTCTGGGCAATAAGGCATTCTAGTGTAAGTAGCTGGACACTCTTCACCCACCCTCTTGGAGGTGGGCTCCATAATTATGTGTTCCTTGGGACAATGACCATTCTCAAATCACAGAAACAAGACTCCTAGCTTTCCTTTGGAAAATTCAAGGAAGACCTGGAAACTCTACAGATCTGGAAGCTAGCTTCTAGAATTGTCATTTCTGGGCTTTCAATGTTCTACCATCAAGGTGCACCTGCTTTCTAGAACCTCTCTGTATTACAGAGCTGAGTTTCATAAATATGCTCTTTGGAATATCCTATTTGTGTGGTAAGAAAAATCCTGGTATTGGCCAAGCAGAATGGCCACTGTTTTTAAGAATTGTGGAAATTTAGTTCTCATGAATCCCCTCTGAACAGATTCTTAAAACTTCTGATTGTGTTCCACGGGTCTCTTTCTGCTGACAGCTCTGGGGATCCTTCAAGTCACGTTCAACGGGTTATTGGAACCAGAGACTGACACCTTTGCTGAGAGATGCCCAAGCTGTACCCCCTGTGTTCTCAGTTTTCCAACAGGTAAAGGTAAGGAAGGAACGCTCCTTAGACATCACAGCTTCTATTTTCCATGTCCATTTAGTGGAATTTTGGCTTTTTGTATAGCCATGTGGGAAACCCTCACTTCCTTAATTGGCACCTCATGGTTGTTTTCTCAAAAGAAACTTGGACTTTGTCCTGAGAGTTCATGTTGGTGACCACCTTGTCTTTCTTCATGGCAAATGCTGGAGGTCAACCAGCGTAGCACCCCTCTCATTATCTGCATTGTGGAGTTTCCCTCCTTTGCTCCTCCATTTCCACTGTTTCACAGGTAAGACACGGGTAAAAGTTAGCGCTGTTTTTCCCCCCCATCAGGGAAACCTGCATAACATTGGATAATTCTCAGCTATAGTACACGATGGCATAAAATATTTCCATCAAGTGCTTTCATTTCTGTAAAATATATATCCATATTTTTCTGGCTTGAATGGTGTGTTCCCAATTCCCCTGTCCCCCTGCAGAAACAATTTCCTCCACGTACTAGGCACTCCTATTGTTTCTCTACGATAGAACACCCCTTTTCTCCATTTCACCACAAAATGTTCAACATCTTAAGATCAATTTGCAGATCCCTACCTTGCTCTTTAGTCCTAAGGAGAAGAAGTAAAATTGAAATAGATATCTGTTGTCATATTGAGCTCAATTTTATTTTTTCTGCATTTCTGTTTGCCTCCCAGGAATATTGGACTTCCTGACTGACAAGTTCCTAACCTTAAGGACAGGATTTCTGGGATTTTTCAAGGCATTCTAGTGTAAGTAGAACTGGACACTCTTCACCCACCCTCTTGGAGATGGGCCCATAATTATGTGTTCCTTGGGACAATGACCATTCTCAAAGGTACAGAAAGGAAGACTCCTAGCTTTCCTTTGGAAAATTCAAGGAAGACCTGGAAACTCTACAGATCTGGAAGCTAGCTTCTAGAATTGTCATTTGGGGGCTTTCAATGTTCTACCATCAAGGTGCACCTGCTTGTTTAGAACCTCTCTGTATTTGCCAGAACTGAGTTTCATAAATATGCTCTTTGGAATATCCTATTTGTGTGGTGGAAAAATCCTGGTATCAAGCAGAATGGCCCCTGTTTTATCTGAATTGTGGAAATTTAGTTTTGCTCCTGAATCCCCTGTGAACAGATTCTTAAAACTTCTGATTGTGTTACGGGTCTCTTTTGCCCCCAGCTCTGGGAAACCTTCAAGTCACGTTCAACGGGTTATTGGAACCAGAGTGACACCTTTGCATGAGAGATTTCCCAAGCTGTACCCCCTGTGTTCTCAGTTTTCCAACAGGTAAAGGTAAGGAAGGAACCCTCCCCCTAGACAATTTCACAGCTTACTATTTTCTTTCTTTGTTTCTCTCCTAATCTTTTTTATCATTATCAGATAAAAAGGTCTCCTTAAGATTTTGCAGAAACCCTACCTTGGTCCTTACCCTGATCTTGATCTCAAATCTAAATATAAATTTAGTCTACCATGGGCTCAAAGTCTTTTTTCTGACTTTTTTTGCCTCATAGAAATATTGGAAGAGGTCTCCAGACAAGTTCTCTTGCCTTAAGAAGGGATTTCTGGGCAATTTTCTAGTGTAAGTACCTGGACACTCTGACCCAATGTCCATTTCCATAATTATGTGTTCCTTTCCACAATGACCATTCTCAAATATCTGTCCTAGCTTTCCTTTGGAAAGCTCATGTTGTTCCTGGCAAATCCTTTGATTTGGAAGTATTTTGCCAATGTCATTTCTGGCTATCAGTTAACATATACATTAATAAACCTTTCTTTCTAGAACCTCTCTGTATTTCTGAGCATAATATTTAACAAAAATGTTTCTGGCTTGAATGGTATATAACACAATATTTTCTGGTAACATCTCATCCTGGTATTTTCCAAGCAGTTTTTAATCACTGTGCATGTCCAGACATTGATAGAAATTTAGTTTCTTTTTCCCCTTACACAGATTTCAACAAACTATCAGATCAATTTCCAAACATAAATATGCTCTTTGGAATATCCTATTTGTGTGGTAAGAAAAATCCTGGTATTGGCCAAGCAGCATGGCCACTTTTTAAAAGAATTGTGGAAATATAGTTCTTAGTTTTCCCCAGCTGAACAGATAAGGAAAAAATTCCTTAATTGTGTTCCGTGGGTCTCTTTCTGCTGACAGCTGTGGGGATTTTTCAAGTCACGTTCAACGTGTTATTGGAACCGGAGACTGACACATTTGCTGAGAGATGCCCATGCTGTGCCCCCTGTGGTCTCAGTTTTCCAACAGGTAAAAGTGAGGAAGGAACGCTCCTTGGACATCACGGCTTCTATTTTCCATGTCCATGCAGTGGAAGCGGTTGCTTTTTGTAGCCAAACCGACATCTGGGAACCCAAGGTTGGGAACCATTGCTGTAGAGCAGTGGTGGTGAACCTTCGGCACTCACAACTTCGGATCACAACTCTCAGAGTCTTTTGTCATTGGCAATACAGGCTTGGAATTCTGGGACTTGTGGTCCAAAACAACTGGAGTGCTGAAGGTTTGCCACCACTACTATAGTGTGTGTACTTTGTGGGAATTTCTCTGCTTCGTCCACACAACAACCCTATAGAGTACAATCAATACACATGCATGCATGCATGCATGCATGCATGCACACATATGACCATATTCCCTTTCACTTGCTTCTGATCCTTAAATGTCCATGTACAACAGCTTTGTGAAAGACATGCCCAAGGGTGTAATTTTCTGAATTCACACCAAATATCATTCTCATCCTCTCTCTCTCTTCCTCTGCCATTGTCAGTTGCACCAACTTCTTACTTGAGAAATGACAGCAATGGGAACAGTAGAGCTCCGGACATTTCTTAATTACAATGATTATTGATCAATTCTGCTTTCTGTCTGTTTGTCTGTCTCTTTATCTGACTTTACCTGGACAACACGTTATACCAAAGGCAGCTTCAGTTAACAGAACATTTGGTGTAATTGGAATTCTTTTGCTTCTATAGGCCAGGGGAGGTGCCAGGTGCTCTCTGTTCTGGGACCGGAGTCGTTGGCTGCTTCCTTCCCTCCCACTGGAAGAGATGGAAAAACGTGGTCCAGGGTTCCTGACTCTGGCACACAAAGGCTCTCCAGGGTTTTAGGTAGGGTCCTGCTTTAGTTTTTCTCAGGGCCTTTTCACACGACCCCTAAGATCCCCTGGTCCCTTAAATTCGGACCAGAGATCTTGGGGGTTCGTTTCTGTTCCTGCGTCCCCACCCCTCAGCACTTCCTGCTCCTGTCGGCATGAGGGGGGGAGGCAAAAAAAGGACAAAAGAAGCCTTTACTAACCTGCCCATGCAGGTCAAACTTGCCACGAGCCCCATTACTTCCTGCTTCCGTCTCAAGGAGCTCTTAAAGGGGCAGGAGGCAAAAACAACAACAGACAAGCCAGGAGAGCTGGGCACTCTTATCCGCATCTAATTTTTTATCACCTCCAAAGAGTAGGTACAAGGAAAGTGCACTGGGTCGCGCTAAAGTGGGCGGGGTCACACTTAATTGTCTCCAAACTCCGGAGCTGGTGGGAAAACATTTCTAAGCTCCGGAGCTGGGAGCCATTTGCAGCGCAGCTTAGGGGTCGTGTATAAACGCCCTCAGAAGTACTTCAGATGCTTTCTGGTTCCTATCCAGATACTGACTGTTTCCAACCGTGTTTGGTTTCCAGAATGCTGAGATCTTGTGCCTTCACACCTGGTTTGGAAGAGGTGGGATGTGGCAGCCCAGTGTGGAAATCAGAAGCGCCAAGGAACTGAAACCCTGAAACATTGATCATGATAATCTCCTCGTCCACACTTTGCAGGGACATAAGCAATTGAACTGCTCCATCTGGCTTTGTCATCGTAAAAAACTAAACTTTTTATTTCTGTATTTATTCTACATTTTATACCCACGATAAATAGTTAAAGTTGAACTGGCAGCACACGAAGACATAGTTTCAGTTTACCAAAACTGATATGTTTAATTGTGTTGCTTTTTTTAAAATGTGTGTTTTTGAACAATAGCACATAAACACACCGCTTGTTCAGTTGTTCCACGGAGTCCCATAGATTTCCTTGGGAAATGTACTGTGGGACTGTCTTCGCTTTGTTGCCTAAGCTCTCGTATCTCTTTCAGCACCCTTGGACTTCTTCTGGACCTTCATGGTGGTGGCCACCTTCTCTTCTCTCTTGGCAATAACAGGTAGCAGTTCCTCCTTACCTATACTGAGGACTTCCCCCCAAAGGGCTCCCTTGCTGCTGTGCTCGGCTTTCTCATTGGTAAGCAGGGATGGGCAGGAAACGAAAAATGAAATGCTGTTTTGTCATTTCATTACGTAACGAAACGAAACGAGGAAGCAGCATTTTGTTATAGACGAAACGAAATGGTCTTTTTTTTACATTGAAACAAACCATTTTGTTCCATCTTATTCTGAGGGCTCCTGCCAATCTGTCAATGGCTGGAGCCCTATAAATCTGGCCCAGTCGGCACCAGGGTGTATGTCCATTATGAATTATTGGAATCAGGGAGTGACCTTCTTGGTCCTTTGGCCTGAGCTCTGCCATTTGTGGTCTCACTTTTGAAACAGATAAAGGTGAGGAGTAGCTGTCCTCGGACATCATTGCTTCCGTTCTTTGTATCCGTGCCATGGAAGCTGTTTCTTGCACACCAAGATGCTTGCGTATTAAAGCAGCTCTTTCCCGTGTGTATGAGTGCTCCCAACCTGGCTAAAGATTTAGCCTTTTACACTGAAACAGTTGTGTACGTCCCAGAAAGAACTGCTTCAATATGGATGCTCTTCTGTTCAGAGAGGGCAGAGCTGATGCTCAAAGTGTAATGCTGACATTTCTCAAAGAAGCCTTTTTAGAAGACTATGCTGGCATGATTTCCGTGGTCCCTCACCTTGTTATGAGTATGCGAGAGAATCTCATCGCTTCCCTTCCATCCAGTCTTGTGTTTCTCTGTGTTTCATGCCTTGCAGATGAAATGAGGAGTGGGTTACTTCCATGTTGTTAACGGACTCTGTACCTGCCCTCTTGGAAGTGGACTCCATATTTATCTGTTCGGTGGGACAATGGCCATTCTCAAATCACAGAAACAAGACCGCTAGGTTTCCTTTGGAAAAGTTCAGGAAGGACCTGGAAGCTCTACAGATCTAGAAGCTTGCTTTTAGAATATTCCAGACACTCATGTTGACCAGAGAGTATTGTGAAACTGAGAACAGAAAAGTATCAGTTCTGGACTTTCAATGTTCTACCATCAAGGTGCACCTCCTTTCTAGAACCTCTCTGAATTACAGTGCTCAGTTTCATAAATATGTTGTTTGGAATCTCCTATTATGTGTGGTAATAAAAATCCTGGAATTGGCCAACCAGAATGGCCACTGTTTTTAAGAATTGGGGAAATTTAGTTCTCATGAACCTCCTCTGAACAGATTCTTAAAACTTCTGGATTGTGTTCCATAGGTCTCATTCTGCTGACAGCTTTGGGGATCTTTCAAGTCATGTTCAACAGGTTATTGGAAACAGGAACTGACATCCTTGATGAGAGATGCCCAAGTTGTACTCCCTGTGGTCTGTTTTCCAACAGGTAAAGGTGAGGAAGGAATGCTCCTTGGACATCACGGCTTCTATTTTCCATGTCCAATCAGTGGAAGTGGTTGCTTTTTGTAGCCAAACCCAACACCTGGCAACCCAAGGTTAGGAACCATTGCTGTAGAGCAGTGGTGGTGAACCTTCGGGATTCCAAGCATTTTGGATCACAACTCCCACAGTCCTTTTTCATTGGAAAAACAGGCTTGGAATTCTGGCCACTGGATTTAAGAAGGGTGATGGGAGAGGAATTCCCAAATCCCTTCCTTTCACTTTCTCTGCCTCCTTACCCTGGGGATAATGTGCCTTCCTCACTACATGGTCCATGCTGAACTTCTCAGGTCTTGAGAAGATTCCACACCAACTGTTTTTGTATCTCTTGTGTTAGGTTTGGGTTCCACCCAATCTGGTTTTTTTCTTCTGTCTCCCAGGACTCCTAGGACTATTCAGCTTTGCTATATAGTATATAGGTATAGGCTCAGGAGGACAAGACTCTGCCGTGACTGCTCTTCTGGAGAGCAGAAGATCCTGGTGTTGTTTTCAGATGTGATCTATATGCACATCCCCCTGAAAATGATATGTCTGGTTATGCACGTTAGTTTGGAAATGAAGGAGTGTGGAGCCTTTCCCAATAATCCACTAATAGGATGGGCAGAATGACCAGGAAAGATGGTTGAATCTTCATGATTGTCCTGGGAAATAATCTGCTGTGTGACACAGAGAGGGTGAGGAACCTGTGGCCTAGGGATGAATGAAGATTGCTCTGCTTGTTTTGAGAAGCAGCTTCTTTGTGACAGCTCCTTCTCTTTCTGCTCCCCCCTTCTATCACACAGCAAGAGGTGTGCAGGGCCCAATGGCTTGCTGGTGGGTGCTTCTGCATGTCCAGTGGATTGGCATTGACCAAGGACAGCTCAGCTTATCTCCATTCTGAGAGAGGAGTTGTTGGCTGCTTCCTTCCTTCCCGCTGGAAGATATGGAAAAATCTGTGCCAGGATTATTGACTCTGACACACACAGGCTCCCCAGGTTTTTTTTTAGGTAGGATCCTGCCTTGATTTTTCCTCAAAAATACTTCATATGTTTTCTGGTTCCTATCCAGATACTTACTGTTTCCAACCATGCTTACTTTCCAGAATCTGCTGAGAACCTGTGCCTTCACACCTGGTGTGGAAGAGGTGAAATATGGCAGCCCAGTGTGGAAAGCCAAACTGCAGAGGGACTGAAATACTGTAATTATGGTAATGGTCATCTCCTCATCCACACACAGCAGACTGGACAGCATTATCTGGCCTTACCACATCCACAGACATTTAGCTTTCCCTTTGCTTCTCATCACTGAAAGTCCATGCAACTCTGTGGCTGTTCCTGTTTTGTGAAATGCAGGCCCCAAAGTGTTCTTGGTGTAATTTCCCTAAATTTGCACCAATTCTCATTCACATTCTAAGTTGCCTCCTCTGCCTTTTGTTGACTGTACTACAAAATCTCTTCCTATCTTGAAAATTTTGCAGTTTGCTACCTTGGTCCTAAGCAGGAAAATTATCATAGAAACGGCTGTCCTTGCTCATGTTAAGCATGGTTTGATTTTCTACTTACAGTATCTCCTTTTGCCTCCTAAGAAAACTGAACTTTCAGATCCACAAGTTCCACTCCTTGAGAAGGGGACCTCAGGGCAATACGGTCCTTCTGGTGTAATCAGTTGAACACTCTGCACTCGCCCCCTTGGAGGTGGCCTCCAAATGTAAGCATTCTGTTCCTCAGTGGCCATTCTTAAACCACAGAGTCAAGACAGCAGGCTGGCCCTTCCCCTTGGCAGCACCAAAGAGGATTGAATTCCCAGCCTCTGGCTCTTTACCCAAGGGCCTAACCACTGAGCAATCCAGCCAGCTCATCAACACAACAATCTAAATGCAGTTATAACACAGCCCACAGAGTTGCCCCAGCAGAATGGCCACTAAGGGCCTTTTCACACAACCCCTAAGATCCGCTGGCCACTTAGGGGTTTGTCGCCGTTCCTGCGTTCCCACCCCCTCTGCACTCCTGGCTCCTGGCTGCGTGAGGGGAGGGAGAAAAAAAGGAAGAAAAGAATGCCACTCACCTCCATTCTGCCATCTCGCTTTGCTCCCGGCACTGCATTCAGATCTCTTAAAGGGGCGGGGGGCAAAAAAAGAACAAACAGAAGCAAGGAGAGCCCGGCAGTCACTACTGTTATATCCGCATCAGGAATTTTCACCCTCCAAGAGCAGGTACATGAAAAGTGCGCTGGGACGCACTTAGGTGGGCGTGGTCGCACTTAATTATCTGTAAACTCCAGAGCTGGTGGGGAAATAATTTTAAGCTCCGGAGCTGGGAGCCATTTGCCGCGGAGTTTAGGGGTCATGTGAAAAGGCCCTAAGTTTTTGAAAATTGTTGCATTTTTTGGTGTCAGGAACCCATATCTGTATGGATTTCCAGACTTCCTGGTTGTATTTCCCAGGTAACTTTCCACTGACTGCTTGGGGAAGCTTTCAAGTCACCTTCAGAGTGCTATTGGAACCAGGAACTGATTCCTGCTGAGAGATGGTCCTTCTGCCCAAGCTGTGCCTCCTGTGGTCTCACTTCTGCAACAGGTAACTGTGAGCAGTAACTCCCCGTGACTATCAGGGCTCCCACTTTCCATGTTCATACAATGGATGTGGTTGTTTTATGGGGTCAGTACAGCCCTACCCATCCCAGAGAGTGGTTTATGCTCCATGACTGAGCAATGGCTCCCAAACTGTGGCCCCCAGGTCTTCCTTCACTGCTTGCTGGGCTGCCCAGGATTTCAGCGAGTTCTAATCCAAGAACATCTGAGGACCCAAGATTGGGGACCACAGCTCTCCAGATGACCTTGGGGGCCTTTCTCCACTTGATTCTCACCACAAGCCTATGACGTGCAATCAAAGCCTATGCAAACAATCAGGGCAGAATGGTGGTTGGATTTAGTTTTACCAAAACAGACAAAAGACACCAATAACCTTCCCTCTGCTTCTGAGACTTAAAACTCCATGCAACAAAGCCGCTATTACTGTTTCATCAAATAAATACACCCAAGTGCTACTGGTGCCATTTTCCTGAATTCACAAGAAATGTTGTTCACATTGGCTCTTTCCCCTCTCCCTTTTCACCGATTGTACCACAACATCTTTGCTCTTTTGCTAATTTTTTGCAGTTCCCTATTCTTACTTCTGAGAAAGAGAAGTAGCAAAGCACGGTTGGATCACCCTCAGCAACCCCCTGCTCACACCCTGGGGTGATGATAGAGACGGGCCAGAATAACAGCAGGACTCATGGCGCATGAAGGCTGAATCCTCCAACTGAACTGTCACACTGTTTCTTCTGCTGTCAATGGGGATGCAACACTTTTCCATCTGAGATTCGACTGGCTCCCACGCTATCTGTCTTTTAAGAAAAAAATCTGAAGTGATGGCTTTATAGATCTGCTTTCCCTGATCATTAATTATTCTTTTCATTACCTGGTCTTTCATTCTCATGCCATCTTTGATTATCTTTGTTTTTTGAATATGTGTTTACAATTTTAATGTAGATTTAGTCATGTGTATATTTTATTTGTTATGTTGTCTTATATTGTTCCATTTTTATGATGTATTTGTAAATCTCCCAGAGTGTCTGTGTTGCCAGATGGCGCAGTATAGAAATCAAATAAATAATAATAATAATTTTCCCTTTGGCCCCACCAAGTGTTAGACTTCTGTCCCAAGTACAACATTCTTTTCCTTTTAGATTGTGATATTTGTTACATATGGTGATATGCATTGTTGTTTTAATCAGGGCCCAGGCCCTTCTGGGCATCCAGGGAGAGAAGAATTCTATACAAATGAACATGATGATCCAAATAAATGAACAAACCAGGAGGGTAGCCCTGTGAGGAAGCAAAAAGAGAAAGTGGTAGCAAACACTGGCATGTCTTCTGAAGTGGTCATAAGGGCTACACCACCCTCCTTCTTAAGCAGGGTCAGGGTCAGCTGTACAGAGGTCCTACTTTTCCTCCACTTCGGCCACACCCTTGCCTAACCAGGGCTGCCATGCCACCACTGCTATGAGCAACATAGGAAGGATTGATTTGCTGCCTGCTTTGCAGGGCGCTTGTAGTCATGGGCATTAAAAATAGTGGGAAGCAAGTAGTAGTGGCTGGGGACCCCAATCTTGGAAGGGTGTGTATGAGACCAGTCCAGGTTTTACTTTCCCCTTTATAAGAATTATCCAAGATTCTGGAGCTACCATGAAGATAGGTTGCTGCACCTTGGAGACGTTCTATCAAGTATAAACTAAAACCAGAAGTGGATTCTTGCACAACAAAACCTGATGTCAATAGCCAGCAGTGGAAACAGAGTCAAGTTCATCTTTAAAAAATAGGCCTCCATTCTAAGTAGTTCTATTTGTGCTTTACCTTCTTTGTATAGATTTATAGTCCTCTTCCCCATGCCCCCACATTGTACCACCAGATATATCACCAGGACCAAAAACATTCTAGGAAAACATAGGAAAAAGAGACTGTTGATATCATGGCTTTAAAAATAGAAAGCCAAGGTCTCTGGTCAAATCTTCTGTGACCCACAGAGGTAGCACTGGGTTTTTTTGATGCTTCTTTCCTCAGTGACTTGTTTGAAATGTGCTTCATGTACAGGCATTGGCAAAGGATGTGAGGAGAAAGAGCCTCTGAGGAGTGTCCAGCGTCTGTGGATGTCTGCATGTCGATTAAAATGTACTTGGGGGCAACACCATCAGTCCCACACTCCTTCCAAACTAAGGATACAACAGCATCCCCATGGGAGCAGCAGGAAGCTGCAGAGGTTCTGGGGGAGGAATGGGAGCAGAAGGAATATCCCCGTCATCAAGTGCTTCCCCCCTGTGCCTCCACCTGCCATTGAGAGCAGCCAAGTCTTCTCGGTAGCTCCGCCAGTGGCTGGAAAGTAGCCTGTGTTGATCCGTCCTTCAAGCAATCATCCAAAGCATGTAGAACAAAATGGAACAAAACAAAACAAGCTCTCATTTGGCTGTGGCAGGAGCAGCTTATGTTACTGTTTAGGATTAGAGAAGATGAAATTGATCCCACCCTGCAGACATTTATTTCTCTTTTCCTTTCCCAGTCATTGTGAATATGCACTATCCTGAGTACAATGGTACCAACGAATATAGTGATGAAGGTCCACATGGTAACGAACAGAGGGTCCTGGGTCCGGTGCTTTTCAATCTGTTCATAAATGACCTGGAGACAGGGATAAGCAGTGAGGTGGCCAAGTTTGCGGATGACACGAAACTTTTCTGTGAGGTAAAAACCAGAACTAGGGGATATACATCCAAATTGAGAGCTGAAAGAGTGAGAACAGACAAAATATTTTTTTTTACCCAGTGCGTTATTAGTCTGTGGAACTCCCTGCCACAGGATGTGGTGATGGCATCTAGCCTGGATGCCTTCAAAAGGGGATTGGACAGATTCCTGGAGGAAAAGTCCATTACAGGTTACAAACCATGATGGAGATGTGTAATCTCCAGGCTTAAAACCAGGGTACTTTAAGGGCCAGATGCAGGGGAGTGGTATCAGGAGACAGATACCTAGTCTCATGTGCTCCGAGACGCATTTGATGGGGCCACTGTGAGATACAAGAAGCTGGACTAGAAAGGCCTTTGGCCTGATCCGAGAAACAGTCAGGTAATGGCTCTTCTTATGTTCTTATGTTCCTATGAGGGTGAGATATGGAAATAGCCATGAATATGGAGAGGAATACGGAAATAGATCTGGCAATGGCAGTGAAGGTGAAAATAAAAACAGACATGAAAGGACAAATGGGATCGTCCTCACTAACAAGGGATGTTCCCATCGTAGTGCTTGTCGAGAAAGCCATTTCAATATACAAGGACCACATACTATACTAACAGAATGTGTAGCTGAATGCTGTGATTATGACTACGGCAACAAGTGATGTCCAGTGCAAGTATGAACATCTTTTCAGAAGCTCTAGTTGCTGTACAAATTCTTTCCTGTGGAGCAGTATATCCTTCAGAAAACCTTGGTGCAAACATTTCATGCTTTCTCTTTTGGGAACAAACAAAGGAAGACAGGATTAGTCTAGGCAAAGGATCAACCTCTTCATGCCCATGTCTTGGGGTTAACGGGAGAAGGGAGCAGGGTGGGCGTGGGCACTAGTGGTTCTTCCATGCAGGCCAGGTCCCTTTGGAGAGGAATGGCTGCCATGTGTCCATATATAGCCTATGTATCTTGCCCATCCCTTCTATGGAACAAGAACTCCAGAGAAACCCTGGAAAAGGGATACCGTAGGACTAGTGCATCCGTGTGTTAACCCACACCAAAGGAATCTATACAATTCAAGCCCAAAGAATAGAGAAGTTGTATTCCATTCTACAGCTATCATCGTGGAGCAGAGGCTCTTAATGGAAGAAAACTGGTTGATTATAGATGATAGGCTAACTAATAGGACTTGGTCGTCCCAGTAAGGAGGTTGATGTCTCCAATGGACCGAGGCCTCCAGCTTGCTTCTCTTCAGAATCAGATGGTTGCAGCGCCAAACAGAAGTTTGAATGTGCCCACCAGAACAATGCTTGTATCAAGGCTCCTGGCAGCTCCAAAATAATCAGGTAGCATCACTAGATGGGAGTACACTTCTCTGTTTCTCATTTTCTGTGGCTCAAAAGGAGATAGAGAAGGTCTGAAGTGCAAGAAGGATGGCTTGAATTTATTTTACTGGAAGGTTTTTAAAATAAGCTTCTAAGAAAAGATCTTTTTTCAAACGATCTTTGAGGACACCATGGAATGCCTCATGCTTAGGACACAGAGGAGACCCAGAAGTTGCCTCTCGAGTCCCCTGACATTATCAAACACTACCCCCACCCCCACATGGTCCTTTCAGGAGCTCATCTTCAGTTCCAGGTTCCCCTGTCAAACAAAGACAGCTTCTGGCTGGCTGCAAGCAAAGATACAACATGAACGGATGAATCTGTGGCCCCCTTCAAATGTACCACGCTCCCCCCCGGGGGGGACATGATTCCCATGAGAAGAGCTGCAAGACAATGCTTTTGTTGGGCAAACACCCTGTCCTGTTCATGGCCATTTCTGGGGGATCTAGCTTGAGTTGTACACAAGTGCACGTTCAGAAAGTCCCACTTTATTTATAGCTAGAAAGAGGGAGGATCACCAGTTCCATAAAATGTATCCAGAGGGAGATGACCGTCACCTTTATTATCCCACCATTGGCACCCATCCCCCCATCCCCTTTTCCTTTTCTACTTTTCTGTGATATGGCCCCAGCATTCTGCTGTGCATGGCAGGTGCAGTAGGTGGATAGGTGGATACTCAGCCACTAGACCCCCATTGTCTTGTAACAGACAGGAACCCACTGGTTAATTACCCTGGAATATATGCAGCGGTTTGGGTCACTGTTGCAAATTGCTAATACTTACCAAGTGGCCACTAAGAGTTGGGACCGAGATATCTCAAGGGCAGCATCTCCCTTTATGAGTCGCCCCAGGTGTGAAGATTATTCAGGGATACTGTTCTCTTGGCCCCACCACTTTAACAGGGCTTGGGGGGTACACAGGAGAGGGTCTTCTCTGTCGCTGCTCCCTGAATCTGGAACTCCCTCCCATGGGAGATGAGGCTGACTATTTCTCGGCTGTCCTTCCGCAAGCAGAGATCTTTCTCTTCAGGTGGTTTTTTTCTTAGCGACTGACTCGCTGTGCAAGGTTTGCATTTTGTAGTCTCTCTTTTAGTAATGCTTTCAATATAGTGTTATTATCTTTAATACTTGAATAATTTACTGTTTTTAGTTTTGAATATTGTGTTTTCAATCTTGTTTGCATGGAGTCTTGGCTCCTTTCTTAAGAGAAAGGTTGAGAAAAATATTTTAAATAAATTTATTAACTATATCTCTCTCACTGGAAACCAACAGACACACCTGGCATACAATAAGGCAATCTGCAACTTCAATTTAACACCCTTGTAATTACACTATTATAATAAATAGATAGGAGTATTTGGACTCCCATCTAGTGGATAGATCGTCCACTAGATAGAGATAGTGTATATGGAGTACACTATCTAGTGGACTCCTATCTATCTCCTATCTGGTGGTTCAGTGGGCTAGAGTACAGAAAACTGTTGGCTGCAAGGTTGGCAGCTCAGTAGTTCGCATCCTGCGTGCCACGCAGCAGAGTAAGCTCCCGCTGTTAACCCCAGCTCCTGCCAACCTAGCAGTTCCAAAGCATGTAAATGTTAGATAAATAGATACCACCATTAAAAAGTGGGAAGGTAAAACAGTGTTTCCTTGCAGCCATGCCAGCCACACAGCCACGGACTTGCGCAACACTGGCTCTTCAACTTGAATACGGAGATGAGCACCACCCCTAGAGTCAGACATTACTAGCACGAATGTGCGGGGGGAACTTTTACCTTTTCCTTTACCTAGATGAGAAAGTTCTCATACACATATTCTCTCTCTCTCTCTCTCTCTCTCTCTCTCTCTCTCTCTCTCTCTCCCAATAAATTTGTTTCAAAATGATTTTTCTCTCCAGGGCTGTGTGACAGAGACTGTGTGTCAGAATCCTAGCAAGAATGTAACAAGAAAAGAATGTCAATTCCAGAAGCAGTTCAGGCTGACATCTACAGAAAGGAATCTTCCCACCCTGTGCAATAGTCCTACAGCTCTCCATCAGAAATCGATCAGGAGAGAGAAACGTTTGTCTGTTACAGAATTTCTGAAACTGGGAAGTCAGTTTGGAGTTAATCTTGAGTAAGGCGCATCCCGAACAGTCTTTTTGGTGGTGGTGAGTGGGATGCAAAGAAATACAATAAAGTGTTCAGACTTAGGATGTGGGGAAATAAATCTGCTGTATAATTTTTCTTCATTTGCAATCAATAAATAGACAAGGCAAGCAATGGCTGCATTTTCTGTCTTTTTAAAATGAGCACTTGTTACAAGGCGGGGTGGGGTGGGGTTCTCTGTACTTCCATGTATGGCTCACATGACATGCAAAAACAGACCCGGGGAGAAGAGTATGGTGTTTGGGGGAATCAAACCAGATATCAAGGCAAAACAGGCATTCCCTGTGATGTTTCCTCTCATGTGTGATGTCTTCCAACACAAGTACCTCTAAGATCAGGCTTTCATATCACGTAGGTGTTAAATATGACGGGAAGCGGTCAAAACCCTACAAAACCCAGGGCATGAGAGGGAGGGGAGGACATCATGGCTTGGGCAGGTGGGGATCTGTCCTTCAGACACCAGTGGGCCCCAAATGTGGCTTAAGACCCAGAGTCGTCCTCAGGCACCTGGTGGGCCATGTTGTCACCTGCTATTGGCAGGCAGCCGCCCCACTCACCAACCTTCCTCAAATAAAAGTTCTTCAATTTTAAGTCCATAAATAAATGATTTTTAATACTTTGCCCGAGGGCCATTATGGTTGTAGAAGAATTTGGAAAAAGAAAAATACTAGATAATTATTTTCTACATAGTTTTGCTCCAATGGTGATTCCAAACAGCAAGTTCAGTTGTTTCGCCCTCTGCGATATCCTCCAGGGGAAACTTCAGCCTGTTTGTTCATGAAACAGGGGGATATGAAACATGCTTGTGCCTCCTCAATCTCATTCCAAGATGACTATCATCTCCATCACCATCATCATGAAACTTGGACCGTGTTTAAAGCTCTTGTTACAGCACAAATTCACAAAAGACTAGCCCAGACCAGAACATGCGGCAGTCTTTCCTCTCTGTGCCCTGCCCTCAGCCGTTTCAGAGGGAAGATCTTCACATGGCCTCTCTTTCTTCCCTTCCTAATCTGGCATGGAGAAAACCACCTCCGGGTCAGATTTACCAATCATGTCCTGTCAAGTCAATTCCCACTGATGATGACCCTGTCCTGGATTTGCTAGATAGAGAATGTCTAGAAGGGAGCTGCCCATTCCCTTTCTCTGGGGGCACTTCTGGGACTTTGCAGCTTGCCCCAGGCCACCCAGGCTGGCTTTAACTGCAAAAGGTGTTGGGTTTTTCTATCTCTCTCAGTGGCAATGCAGCCATGCATGAAAAAGCCCTTTAACAGCCTGCTTCTTCTAGAACAGTGGTGGTGAACCAGATGTTTTGGACCACAACTCCCACAGTTCTTTGTCAGTGGCAATACAGACTTGGAGTTCTGGGAGTTGTGGTCCAAAACATCTGGAGTGCCAAAGGTTCACCACCACTGTTCTGGAAGCCTGTCTTTAGGCTATTCAGTCATCACCTTTCACCGGTCCCTCCTCTCCTGTCAGTATAAGATAAGGGAAGGTTCTACCTTTGCCTAGCCAGCTTAGCTCTTCCTGAGCCACACCTTGCTAGCCAGCTACCTGCCTTTCCTAACAAAATGCTGTTGCTGCCTTTTCTCTCTCTGTCCAAGCTAAGCTACGTATTTTTGTATTGTATGGACCGTCTATTGTTATTTTGTCTTGTCCCTATTTTATCGTAAAGCTATGTTATGTTCTTCTACATAAACTTGTATTCTCCTTATTAAGCCTGCATAGCAAATGGGTGTGTATGTGAGTTTGTTCGTTAATGAGAGGCAAATATATATTTGGGTTACTGTCTCCCTTTACTGCCTGACACTTATTGGTAGTCAGCTGTATAAGCTCCTCCTGAAGGAAGATCCTGCACCCTTTATTGTTTTGCTTGTTGTTCTAAACTGTCCAGAGTGTCTGTGTTGCCAGATGGAAAATAAATATTTCAGAAGCCTTTAATTAGATCTTTATTAGTTCTAATAATGGTGGCGAGGGAAAGAAATTTGAGAAGCAAAGCTGTGTAGAGGAGGGAAGGTATAATGAGTATTTTTCCACGAAATTGGAAGAACTGGCTTTCTCTATTGTGTAGTTAAGAATTTCTTCCTTCCAGTTCTGGGCTAACATTTGTTTTTGGCCTCTGACATTAGTGGATCCAGCCCTGCCCTCAAGCCATTTAGAATAGTCATGTTTGCCTTATCAAAGAAAAGAGGCTTGGGAGAAAGCACTGCCAGAACATGAAGATGACAAGACAAAACTCAATTTCAAATCATTTATTTGGACATTATGGTCCCAGTGTGTAACACCTCCCCATTGCACTAGCAAGTTTCAGTAGCCCTGTAGCCTGAATTTCTTTGTATGGTGTCCCGAATCCAGTCAGTGAATCGGCAGAGATTTGTGTAGACTCCAGGCTTTCCTGGTTGTGCACAGACTTGCATCCCCCAGGAGACAAGGCCTTGGAGTTTGTTGTTGCACACCAAGGGCCCACCAGAGTCACCCTGCAGGGAGAAGAGAAGAATTCATTCATGAATGTAAACCAGGGGATCCAGTGGATGGAGGATAGACAAGAACTCAGCGGACATGGTTCAAACTGCTGTTCAGCGACTGAAACCCACTGTGGGCTGCCAGTGATAATACCGCTCATTAAACATCTCACATTTTTGAAAACTCTAGTAGAGTTGCCCTGAATCAGATGCGATTTGATGGCATGCAGCAATAACAAGTAACACTGTGGATGAACTCCACAGAGCAGCTTTACGACTGTTGAATTGGCCACTATTGCTCTCCCAGTAAAGTTTGGTGGCTGCTGTCAATTTTGGCCCTGAATTTCTGTGGCAACTGTGGTGCTGTCTATGATGCATAGTGACAAGAAGCCAGGAAGAAATTAAGTGTTAGAAATAGCATGTTACTGTCTTGTGGCATCCTTCCCTTGTACAGGTCTCCTTTGAGTAGAGATGGGCACGACATGAAATTTTGAGTGCTGTGGATTGACATTTCGAATAGACGAAGCACAGGGGGTGTGGTGCGCCCTTTATTTTTATGTTTTTTCTTCTTCAGAAAAGCAGATCTTGTCATGAAACAAGGCCGTGAAGTAACAGTTGTCGTCACGAGACAAGTTATCACGACCATGAGTAAACGGAAAGAGGGACTGAACAGGGACAAAACCACGTGACCGCGAACAACGCTGTCACAGTACAAACGTAATCGCAGAAGAAAGTAGGATGTGAAGTAACCGCCTAAGGTGATAACATTTGTCACATATTGGGGGACTTATGGCATTAAAAGGGATGACAGAGAACTTCCTCCTCTGTTTTCATTGCTCTACAATTTGTGTGTATGTGTGCTCATATTAATGCAATGCTATTCTAGATGAATGAGATACACAGTTGGTATTTTGTATAACATGCTTGATAGATGCATTGCTGTTGCGCTCTGTTGCTTAATTTATTTAACAACCACAAAAAAGGAAAGTTGCTGCAACCCACTGAATGAGTGCCCTGGGGAAGAGGGCAGGAAGGGATGCATCAAAAGAGGGACAAACTGAAGCAATCTAAAAATCTACCTGGACCCTTCTAAAGACATTAGAAAGATCAATCAATGTGAATGAATCACTCAAGTGAGAAATAAAACAGATCACTCCAAAGATAAAATCTTTTCAAGCGCAAACCAGATTGGTCCAACTTCTCCCACCTGGATGTGCCCATAATAACTGGGAATGCTGTTCCTTTCCCCACTTCCATTTAATAAGTAAAATTTACTTTTATTGTTACTTCTTTTCTCAATATTTGACATGTTGTGTTTATTGAGTGTAAACTAATTAAAGGGGGGGAGGGTTACAGAAAAAAAATAGCCCTGAAAATGAACGTGCTTTTAAATTTCAGCCTTGAATTATAGTTTAATATAGTTTTTCCAAACCAATTAACTGGTCCTTCAGATGAGTGTTCCTGACAGCTGAACATATTTATACTATAATGAACTTGTTTATGTTACATTTATATATTTATATATTTAATTAATTAATTTTTATATCACCCATCTGGCTACCAAGGCCACTTGGGGGGGGGGTTCGCAACAAAATGTAAGACAATAGTTAACAACAATAATTTAAAATAAAGTAATGTAATATGAAACTGCTATAAAAGAATAAACATACATTAAACATTATAAATTAGAAACATCATACACTTAAAAATACAGCACACAAAATGTAATACTTAAAGCAATCAGGGTGTCAGAATCTCTGACAGGGGTTAATAAATCCAGTACTGTACTTTGTGTTCTGTTGGTATAACATTCTAAATAACTTGTCTACACAACCAACTATTCAATGATATCTTAAAAGTAGCCAGTGATGCGACCAGGTGAATACCAGGTGGGAGTTGAGTCCTCAAATGTGGCACAATCACCGAAAGGCCCAATTTCTGGTCTTTTCTTTCTGGACCTCTCTCAGGGTCGATGCCCTCAACCCCCACACCTGGGATGAATGAGTAGGGCAGCCAGAACTCAATGGAAGGTGTTCTACCAGGTATCGAAGTCCCAAATGTTTAGGGACTTGAGTGTTAGTGTCATCATGCTGAAACTGGCATGGAAATGAACAGGTTACCAGTGTAAGGTACCCAGAGTGGGGGAAATGTAATGTCATATATTTAATCCATTCAACAGTCTAGCTGCCATGTTCTCTGGGCCTGATGAAGTTTCTGTATCAGCTTCATGGGTAGCCCCATATAGAGAAAATTACAATAGCTCTTTCTTGAGACTGCCAGTGCATAGACCAACATGGTGTTGGACCCAGTGTTAAGGTAGAGACACAGCTTGGCAATCTGCCTCAGATGGAAATAGGCAACAGAGTAGCCACTCCCAAAGGAAAAAGAGGTGCCCAAACCAGACACCAAGGGTGCGGGGTTTGCTGTGGCCCTGTGGCCATCAAGTGCATTGTCAGCTTCAGATGATGTCATGATCTAAAACTCAGAATCATTGGACAGGGCAGTGCTAGTGGACATCTCAGCTCAATCTACTGAGATATGATGGTGGTCAAGGTTCTGGAGGATGGCCTCCATTTTGCTTTTAAACAATGCCACAAATTGGTCACAGGTGATGCTATTAGGAGGCCTATCATTGTGACCAAGTCTTGATAGATCACACATGATTCGAAACAGCTCTGCTCGGTGATTCTGAGTTTTGTTTATCAAGTTAGTGTAATGTGATGTTTTATGGCTACCATTGCTAGGTAGATATTAGATGTGATTTTTGCAGCTTTTAAATTAGATTCCCTTGGGTCCTGCTTCCAAATGCTGTGCAGCCTTCTTCTATTTTGCTTTGCCTATAATTGATGGGTATGTCAAGGGACAAGATTAGCTCAGCAGTGGAGAGGGTGCTTGGGTGTGACTGTGTCAATTGCTTAGGTCACCTCAGCATACCAATCAGCAACCTGGACTTCAAATGGATCACCAACCAGTTTAGCTGGTATCCCACACAATGCATCTTGGAAACCTATTGGATCAAATTGTTTGTGTGGGTGGACCATCTTACTGCGTCCCATCTCTCCACTGAAAGGCTGCATTTGATCAGGTGGTGATCCAACCATGACAGAGGAATAGACACAAGGTTGGTCACTCTGTTCCTGCCTCATTGAAAAGACCAGGTCCAGCATATGATCAATGGATGGGATCATTGACAATCTGGGACATGTCCATGGAAGTCATGTTTTTCACAAACACAAGAGTTGATCCTGCAACCTCAGCCTCAGCATGGATGTTGAAGCCACCCAGAATGACATCTCAGGGACCTCAGCAGTGCCGCTAAGATGAAGCCCACCAGCTCCAGAAAGGAGAGTTCTGGGCTTCAGGAAGTACAGTAAACCAAACCATCGTAATTTCATCCCTAGTCCCCACAGACATGCGGATGGCCTCCAGACCCAGGATCATCAGGTCAGAGAAAACTGACTTACTGACTAACATCATCCTAACAAACTGATTACATTCATTTATTCAAGCTAACTTTTCCTACTCAACCTAACTGAGGTGAGCTCCATTGCTCAAAGCGATCCTAAGCATAATCATGGCTTCTCTTTGTCCTCTCGTCTTCTTGCTTGAAGCTTCCAGATATCATATGACATAAATGACGAATGGTAGCTAACCATATTCTGCGCTGTTAGCTTGTTATGACTGTTTCATGCACTTTCGGTCCATGGGGATGCGTGAATAGAACATCAAAAAATGCTACCATGGGGACAAAGTGTGCATCAAATGTCACGTGACCAGTCATGGAGAAAGTACGCATCAATTCAACATGCACATTTAGTGTGTGTGTGATAGAGGCCCTGGATGACTGAGAATCTTCACAGACACCCTATGGGGATGGTTGCCAATTCCTCTTTCAAAATCTGATTACAACTTCCATTACAGACTACTAATATTCAAAAAAAAACATATTCCTACTACTGTGTTGCTGTGTACTTCCTTTGCCACTAGGTAAGGCTACTCACCTGGCAGGAGTCCACACCGCCTCCTCTCACAGCAGCACACAGCATGTTTTCCGTGATGGCATTTGGATACGCCTTGTTGCATTGTTCATTGGACACTGTGTAGACTGTTGCACACTGCAGCAGGTCAGGAAACTCAGCTGCCAACAAACAACACAGAAGGTGTGTGGATCCACACAGGGCAGCAAAGAAAGGAAGTCACCTTTGATTGCTTTTACAATATTTTGTAAACTTGTGTGTGTTGTGTCATTACAGTCATGACCGACTCTTCATGACCCCGTGTCCATGGAGTTTTCTTGGCAGGAATACTGGAGTGGTTTGCCAGTTCCTACTCCAGGTGCCTACAACACCTGGTATTCCCTGGTGGTCTCCCATCCACGTACTAACCAGGGCTGACCCTGCTTAGCTTCCGAAATCAGGCAAGATTGGATGTGCTTAGGGCATCTCGGCAGTTCATTTTGTAAACCTACTGGGGCTCTTATATTGGGAGAAAGGCAGGATAGAAACCATATGGTGCCAATGGTAAGAAGATGCCCAAATCTAAAGGGGAGTCTACTGGCGAGTTCTGTGTTAAGAAAATAATTGGCAATGGTTCCCAACCCTACTGCTCTGGTTTAAAAGGAGGAACTTATTTTTTTTTTGATGGTGAGGATGACATACTGCTCCTTTTTTGCTTGGTGGCGGATGATGTCCATGCCTGAACGTAAAGGAGATGGGAGACACTGCTATCTGTCTCAGGGGGACCACATTTCTAGATATGGCTCAAGGTTATAGGCTCTCTTCTAACAGCAAAAGCTAGAGGCAGCCTTTCTAAAAAAAGATTCCTCCCCACATGCCTTGTCCTTGGTGTTCATGCAGAATACACAATTGTACCTTGAGGAGTCTTGATGGTGCCCCAGCCTGACACCTCACAACGTGTGTTAGGCACAGCACACGCTGTGGCCACTTCAATTGGCCGAACATATTGATTGATGTTGGCTGAGTTGCGCAGTCGTATCAACATGATGTCATTGTCATGTGTTGTAGGGTTGTAGGCCGGGTGTGGGAATTTCTGGGCTGAGGTGATGCATTGCTCGGAACCTTCATTGGCCCTGAGGCTGTGATCCCCCATCCGTGTGTGGATTTCCCTGCAGAGAAGGAGAATAAGAAGGAACAGCAAAGAAAAACTTTAAGTACAGTGGACCCTTGTATAACAAACAGCTTGCATAACATAAAATCTGTACAACATAAACAATTCTGGAGATAGGGGAAATTTGCTTAACATAATCGCCTATGGGGAAAATCCATACAACATAAAAATGGGATCACTCCGTTTTCAATGCATTCCTATGGGAATTTGTATAAAGGAAAATTTGTTTAACATAATTTCATTGGGAACGAATTAATTCCTTTATACAAGGTACCACTGTATAGTACTTATAACAGCTAAGTTCTTAGCAGTAAAATAACACTGTTGTGATTCTTGTGGAAACAGCATAAAAATAAATACTTTGCCTAGAATTGTATGTTGAAGGGGGCTTCTTGCTTTGACCATCCAGCTACTTTTCTTCTGGGGCAATGTGAGAAATGACTAGCAGCACCACGGCTTAACTTGGAAGATAATCCCCAAGATGATGTAAACTTGCCCTGGCTATTATTATGTGTACATGAAAAATCTGAGCACAGGAAGATATGGTGACTCAATGAAGACTTCTTGGTGAGGTAATAGAAGAATGAAGGATGGAGTCCAGACTTCTTGACTCCTTGAGGATAACTAGTTGAAAGATGAGAAAATACCCATCTGCCTACACTATCGGGGCAGCCTTTTAGCTGTGAAGAAACTATAATTGTTTTCTCCTTTTCACATTGCTTCTAAAATAGAACCGATGAATGATGGCCATGACAAAATGGCTTCCTACATCCCTTAGAGAGAACAAGGAAACATTTTGATCCAAATATTATAAAAATTACATTTTTTAAATGGAGAGGATGCTTGACCTCTCTTCTCACCCTTGCCCAAGGGTTGCAAATAGAGATGGGCACTAAACGGAAAAATAGCATTTTGTTTCATTTCATTTCTGTAGTAGTTTTGTTTCATTTCTTTTGCAACAAAATTTTATAGTAGCTTTGTTACAAAACGAAACAAAATGAAATGAAGCACTATGTTCTCCTGGGTCCTAAAGGACCACAATGTCAGGGGAGCTTCCTTAAGCGATTCCAGGTAAGCCCCCCAAATTTGGAAAGGTTCAGGGATCAGGGGGCTGAGTTATTAAGCTCCAAAGGGGGTGTCCCTAGGAAATAATCATTTTGCAATTAAGGGCAGCACTTGAGGAAGCTCCCCCCACAGGGAGCTTCCTCAAGTGCTTAATTATTATTTCCTGGGGGCATCCCCTTTGGAGCTTAATAACTCAGTCCCCTGACCCCCAGACCTTTCCAAATTTCAGGGGCTTACAGGAAACAGCTTGAGCTCCCCTGCCATTGATTCCTCTAGGATGAATCATTTTGTTATAGAGGGGGGAAATGGTGTTTTGTTACAAAATGAAACAAAACGTGTCCTACAGTTTCATTACATAACGAAGTAATTTGTTACCTAGCAAAACAACAAAACAGTGTTTCATGCCATCTCCAGTTGAAACGTTTGGGTGAAAGTTTTCCCCACCCGTTCTGTAAAGAAAACATCCAGAGAACTTTTGTAACCATTTCCTCATAGGTTCTGTCTTCTGAGCACCCTGTCATTTTTACTGGGATGCTAGCTGTCTTTGAAGCCCTTTATCATCTTAAGCGACGAAAGCAATTTTAAAAAGGGAATGCATCTTCTTCAGCTGCAGCACATGTAGGAAGTACAAGGCCTGCCCAAAGACTGCATAAATATTTACAGCAAAATGGCACTCCTTAACAAGGTGCTGGTTGTGTTCCTGTGTGATCAGATGCATGCTTAGGTAGGAACACAATCAGCACTTTGTTAATTTGCTACTATTTGACTTTCAAAGGGCCTTTTTACACGACCCCTAAGATCCGCTGGCCACTTAAATTCGGACCAGAGATCTTAGGGGTTCCTCGCTCTTCCTCTGTCCCCACCCCCCTCCGCACTTCCTGGTTTCTGGCTGCCTGAGGGAGGGAGAAAAAAGAAAGAAAAGACTGCCAGTTTACCTCCGTTTTGTTCCAGGCAGCATTCAGATCTCTTAAAGGAGCGGGGCGCAAAAAAAGAACAAACAGAAGCCAGGAGAGCCCCGCACTCACTATCATTACACCGGATCAAATATTTGTCACATCCAAAAAGCAGGTACAAGAAAACTGCTGTTTGGTCGCGCTAAAGTGAGCGGGGTCGCACTTAATTGTCTGCAAAGTCCGGAGCTAGTGGGTAAACATTTTTAAGGTCCGGACCTTGCAGCCATTTGCGGCGGAGCTTAGGGGTCGTGTATAAACGCCCACAGTTTCTCTTATGTAGCGGTCAAATGGCAACAGGACCAACAATGGACTCTAATATACATACAGCCCTCATTATGATGTAATGGATAGAGTGATGGACCAGGCATCTAGAGAACAGGGTTCAAATCCCCACTCAGCCAAGGAAACTGACTGGGGAAGTGGAACTGGTAAAACAGTGCTTAAATATCCCATGTATCTTGAAAATCCAGTTAGAGTTGCTGCAAGTTGGTTCCAATTTGACAACACTTAACAACCATAACCACACATATACATATAGGCACACACCACTTTCTATTCTCTCTTTCTGCTGCATCTTCTTAACTTCCAAATCACCGAGAAAGACAGATGAATGCTAATCCAGAGCCTGCTCCATCTTGATTACCTCACTCCCCATTCAGGGCATCCATGAGCATCTGCCCTGGGGAAAGGAGGCACCCAGGCACATGCTGTCTTAGAACCTGCTCCACCTAGACTGGTCACTTCCACAGCACAGCCACTGCTAGTTTCGCCCATTGGAGAGATCCTGATCACCACACTTTGTTTTTATTATTGTTTTTTGGTTACAAGGTGTTTGTTGTGATGCTATGGATGGCCTTCCAAATGGGCCATTTGGAAGGATTCACCCATCAGTAAAATGAAAGACTGATTGATGCATATTTTGCATGTGCTAATTTTTGAAATATAGATGCAAAATATAGAATATGAAGAGACTCACCTTAGTTGGGAAGCTGGCTGGGTAGCTCAGTGTCTGGCATCAGAGTCAGAGGCTGGTAGAAGTTCAGTTTCTCATAATGCATCCCATAAGAGCCAGCCTGTGTGGCCCTGGGAAGCTGCAAAGTCCCAGGATGTTTGCAGAAGAGGAACCCATTTTTCAGTATTCCCAACCTCAAAACCCCCGAAAATGGTTACCATAAGTCAGAACTGACTTTTTGGCACACAACTGCTAGATAGCCAAGTGGTTTTGTTATCTGGCCTAGGTTTCTGGCTACAGAGCCAGCGGGTGAGAATTTCATTCCCCTCTGTGCCTAACTGACAGGGGCTGGTCTCAATGATGCTTCCAAGTCTGCTGTTCTCAATCAATCAATCAATCAATATCAATCAATCAATCAATCAATCAATCAATCAATTTTTGTTAGGGAAGACTGACTCCTCTTTGGTTGCTGCTCCGACTCAGAAGGCCTCCACTGCTCTCCCTTACTAGATTCATTGTCTTTAAACCATACTTCCTCTGGATAGATCTGGTTTCTGTCTCTACACAAAAACTCATTCTCTCACCCCATATGACCCATTTTCACCTTTCCCCCACCTCTTCCCCCTCCCTGGCCTGTTTTCAGTCTCTTGGGGAACCTTCACAACAAAGACCTAAACAATACAGCCAAATCACTGCACACACATTTCCAGCTTCTTGGGGAATTTTCACAACAAAGACAGCCAAATCATTGCGTACAAATGCAGTGACTTGTCCAACAGCCAATGAACATTTGGTATGTAACCCATATTCCATCGCATATTATATTGTACATCTCATTCTGCTGTTATATGTCTGAAGAAGTGGACGTGTCCACAGATGCTTACATTAAAAAATAATAGTTGGTCTTTAAGGTACCACATGTTTTTGTCTTTTATTTTATTTTGTTTTGCTTCTTTGGTTTTTGCCTGGAATTCCTTTGGACAGTGCTTCAGATAGGACACATTTTTAAAAGGAGGACATTTTGTATAGGAGGGCACAGTGGTCATCCTAAGAGAGTTTGCACCCTGAAGGACTGGATGCAAATTATTATAATAAAAAGATTAAATAATAACCTTCTCATCAAGGTGGCATATTGTACAGAAATCATTTGTTATAGCTTTTTGTTTGATAGGTATACAGTAATCATTTCCATTGTGAAATCAGACATTCTACTAACTATGGCTCTGCCCTAGATTCAGATGAACCATACATTCTAAATAGAATTGGCCTAATTCAGGATGAGGTTTAGATTGCATAAGATTTAGAATTGGTCAGATTTGGTTCTGGAGTTAAGTGAAACAGTTGTACAAATGGATTCATATATGAAGCACAAACCAAATTAGATGGAATACAAATTGCTTCAGCTTTCTATTTCTTTTAGAAAGCAAACTTTAAAGGTCCTTAGGATGCACAACTCTGAAGCTATCTGTCCAAAATTGTGCAGGATTATTCCACCAAATTTCACACACATTGGTACAAAACTAACAAGAGTTACAGAAATTTTGGGATTCTAGTACAGTGACATTACAAGCTGATTTGACTCAAAGGCGCAAATCAAACCAGGTGGCACAAAAATGTAGGAATGATGTAGAGATACAATGAGAATCCACACAGAGAACCAAACACTGTCCTACCATTATATTCCTCTGTTCCATCTTACAGCTTCAAGATGACATCTGATGCAACACCTGCTGTGACAGCACCTGAACAGAGCATGTGGCCTGAGATAAATATACTGATTCTCCTAAGACAGATTTTGTGTTTATTCATAGGATTCTCTATAAGCAAGCTACATGGATGATTAACACAATGACTACCACTAAAGGAAAGCCCAAATGTAATCAATAGGAACTACGATGAGTTGGCATGTCTAGGATAGCACATGCTGGTCTTTTTAACCCAAAGGAGTTTCAGCAGACTTGAGATCTTGGGAAAGGGATGATGAATTGTCCCTCTTCCTTGCTCCACCAGTTTTCTTTAGTTTGCTTACCCTTGATGATCACAGTGGGCAGCCGTCAGTACCCAGTCTTTGTCTATCAGAACGCCTCCGCACTGCACATCAGGCCCATTTTTCCTGCTGTTTGAGAGGATGACTTGGAAGGGTTGACCATGCTTGGGACACTCTTGTCCTCCAATGATCCGGGAATCATCCTGTGCAGTCACTGGGGAGGGAGGAAAAAAATCAGCCAACATTAGACAGAGGTATTGTATAGTTTAAACAGCTTTGAGTGACATACCGGTAACTCTTTGAATGGGTAGTAAAATCCCCCCCCAATATTATCACATTTGGTTGGAAAATATCAAAGTGAACTGCCATTGGAAGAGCATCTGGGTGTTCCTTTGAAATGAATGGGGAATGAGAAAGAATGGGAATATATTTTGTAATGAATATCTTTCTAGTGGAACAAGGAGATGCTTAAGTAAAAATTAAAAGATAGAACAAAATCATATTTCCCCCTTGCATGTCTCTCGCTGCTTACGTGGGAATACTTAGGCAAACATGTTGAAGATAATTATCTGCATTTTCTCCAGTATATTTGTATAGCTAATTAGACACCTGAATGTATAAAATGGGGGGGGAAGGTATTTGTAAGGGCTTGGAAAACATGCAAACCTAAAGAAGTCTTTTCATGCGAAGGCATTTGCTTGCTTTATTGCTGAATTTTTATTTCAGATGGAGGGAACGGGCACTGGAAGGGCTGGATGTGGCCTGTACAGAATGGGCAGTTGGCTCACATTCTCACTGGTTATTCTAGTAGCTAAGATGATGAGAGCAGCTTCAGCTAGATTCCATATTTTGCCAACAATAACCTCTGTACTCCACATAAGACACATGGGACAATATCTAAACAGAAGAATTAATGGACATAAATTGAACATGCGAAATGGCAATCGTTGGAAACCTATCTCGAATAATTTCAGTCTACTTGGACACTCCAAAGGAATTGAAATTTGCTCTTGTGGAGAAGGAGAATTACAGAAGACTATTACAAGATTCCAGAACTGAAATAAAATGTATGCATATATACATATTCATATGTATATATTCATATATATTATTATTCTTCATACCCATCTCAACAGATTAGAACTGCTGCAGCTCTAGGGTAGTGTTATACCAATGAACTGGATTAGAGTAAATAAATTGAAACTTTATCCAGACAAGACAGTTGAAAGGGAGCTCAAGGAGTAGGGTTGCAGCCTGCACTGAATGAGATTGCACTCCTATTGAAAAAAAATAGGCGTGCAGCTTTGGGTTGCTCCTGGTTTCATCCCTGAGCCTGGATGCCCAGATCTCTGGGGCAGCCAAGAGTGTATTTGCACAATTAAAAAGAGTGTACCAGCTATGTCCATTTCGTGAGAGATCTGGTCTGGTGTGATGCTCACTCTAGCTACTTCTTGGCTGGATTACTATGACATCATGTTTTATGTGGTGCTTACCATGGAAGCTCAGGTGGCACTGGTGGTCTAAGCAGTGGACTTCCATCTGCTACAGATTGCCCAGCTGTAGGCTTTCCTTAACATGGGGATCCTTATTATTCTGGTCCATGGACTCGTAACCTTAGACTACTATCATGCACTCTATGGGCCTTTTTACACGACCCCTAAGATCCACTGGCCACTTAAATTCGGACCAGAGATCTTAGGGGTTCGTCGCTCTTCCTCTGTCTTCCTCTGTCCCCACCCCCTCCGCACTTCCTGGTTGCTGGCTGCCTGAGGGAGGGAGAAAAAAGAAAGAAAAGACTGCCGGTTTACCTCCGTTTTGTTCCCGGCAGCATTCAGATCTCTTAAAGGAGCGGGGCGCAAAAAAAGAACAAACGGAAGCCAGGAGAGCCCCGCACTCACTATCCTTAAACCGGATCAAATATTTGTCACCATCAAAGACCAGGTACAAGAAAACTGCTGTTTGGTTGCGCTAAAGTGGGCAGGGTCGCACTTAATTGTCTGCAAAGTCCGGAGCTGGTGGGTAAACATTTTTAAGGTCCGGACTTTGCAGCCATTTGTGGCGGAGCTTAGGGGTCGTGTATAAACGCCCTATGTGGGACTATCTATGAGGCTACCTGTAGTGCGGCAGCGGCAGCTAGAGCAGAACACAGCAGCGAGATTATTAACAGGAACTAAAAGACACCATCATATTACCCTTGTTCTGGCCACTCTGCACTGGCTGCCAATATACTTCCGCACTGACTTCAAGGTTTTAATGCTAACATACAAAGCCCTAAATGGTGTTGGGACCTTGGAATCTGACAAAGATGGTTACTTCATGTCCTTCTTTGTTCTGCGACTAGTTTTGTACCGTGACAGAGTTGGTCGCGATCACGTGGTTTTTGTCCCTGTTTAGTCCCTGTTTCCGTTTTCTCACTGTCATGATAACTTGTTTCGTGACAACTGTTACTTCACGGTCTTGTTCTGTGACAAATTCTGAATTTGTCTTGCTTTCTTAACCCTTTTTTAAATATCGTAAATAAAACTTTTTCAATATTTCGATTTAATGGTCTTCCGGGATTTACACATCAGTGCTACAGAATTTTCAGTACTTTCTTTAATAAACATTTGTGCTGCATGGTGTTTCCTGTAGGGAAACTAATGTAGAATGCTGCTTCAGCCACTGACCACTAGGTGGACACTGGTTGTTGCATGACAGATGTTACCACATGGTCCCTTGTCTCGGAACAGGAACCAGGAACAAACCGTGACAAGAGAATACCCCAACCCAGCGCCAGGTACAGTATTGTCATGCTCTGATCCCACTCCAAGACAAATTTCAGCTGTTATGCAACGGACGTGAAGTAAGATTTTTTTGTACCAGTACAAAGCGCAACACTTACAGAGACAAAACGGACATGAAGTAACCACCAAAGTGGCTTCGCCCCGATAGAATTGCCTGAACCATTCATTCTTTGCAAGCTGGGCTCTTGAGGGTGCCTACGGTGAAAGAGGCCTGAAAACCATCAACTAGAAACTGGGCCTCCTCAGTGGTTGCCCCTCATTTATAGAATCAACTGCCCTCTGAAATATGTTTGGCCCCTACAGTCAGAATTTCCAAATGCCAACTAAAACATGGCTCTAGTTATTTTTTTTATTTGGATTTGTCACTGCCCATCTCCCTGGAGAGGACTCTGGGCGATTTACAATATAAAACACAATAAAACAATAAATATTTTAAAAATATTTAAAACATCTAAAACAGACAGTATACATACAAGTATTAGGTTAAGCTGCAGGGCTTTAAAATGAGATGTATTCTATGATATTAGCCATCTCCACGAATGGTGGCTACTTGTTCCCCCCAGGCAAGCTGTCAGAACCATGTCTCCAGACTCTTCTGGAAGGCAAGGAGCAAGGGGGCTATCTCATCTCTGGGGGCATGCTGTTCCAAAGGGCTAGGGCCACTGCAGAGAAGACTCATCTCCAAGACCCCGTCAGGTGAAATTCTCTTGTTTACGGGGACTGCAGCATGCACTCACTTCATGATCAGGTGGGATGGGTTGATGTAATGGGGATGAGGCGGTCCCTCAGGTAAACTGGTCATAAGTCAGGAGGATCAACTTTATAGCACACTATTATTATTTCTATATGCATTTCCAGCCACAAATGCATCCGTTTTTGCATTTTCTGTTAAAAACCTAGACACACAAAATTTCTTGTGTGTTTCTATTCTAAACACTGTATTGCAAAGCACATATTCTCTCACGGCAGGAGAGAAAGGTGAACACCTTCCGTATACGCTTTCGCCGACGTATCTTTGGCATCAACAGGCATGTTAAAGTTCCAAATGACATAGTCCTGGAACGAGCTGGAATCTCTAGCATGGATACACTATTGAGAAAACGATGTCTATGCTGGCTTGGGCATGTCATCAGAATGGTTGATGGCCAGATTCTGAAAGATCTTTTGCATGGAGAATTAGGGCAGGGAAAAGTGTTCCAGAGGGGAGACCAGAGTGGCGATATAAGGGTATCTGCAAGAGGGATCTGAAGACTTTGGGAATGCACCTTAACAGATGGGAAACCTTGACCTCCAGTAGTTCAGCCTGGAGGAAAAAGATACAGCATGGCCTTCTATAAGTCGAAGGGACACTTGTTCAGCAGGCTGAGGAAAAGACAGTGTCGGAAACAGCGAAATCTGGGGGCCAGGCAAGGGACTGACTGTATTTGTCCCTAATGTGGAAGGGATTCTTACTCTCGAAATGGCCTATTTAGCCACACTAGATGCTGCTTTAGGACTTCTAAATGGAGCACGATACCATAGTCTCTCGAGACTGAAGGGTGTGCCTATATTGTCTGTCTATCTGTCTGTCTGTTTGTCTCTCTGTCTCTCTCTCTCTTACACACACACACACACACACACACACACACACACACACACACACACACAACCATGAAAGAGAGAGAGAGAGAGACTAGCTCAGCACAGTGAGACAGCCTGTTGAAATATTATCAGCTCTGAAGAGGGTTGTTGGCTCCAGCAGAATGCCAATACCAAGCATTTGTGGCTTTTGTAAGAATCACAAAATGTCCCTATGCAAAATGTCCATATGCAAAAATCTTTTATTTTTGTGAAGCACAGAAGGAGTGAGTACAAGCCCAAAAAGAGAAGTTTAGAGGTCATCAAGACACAAACAACCCATCCAACAAGCCCATCACAAAGACAGATTGTCTGGCTATAGTCTGATTTCATGCACAAAAGTCAGTCTCGAAAATAAACCAAACTTTTCCAGGACAGACCACAACTGCCACAACAATTTCAAGGTGAGCTGAACACCTTTTAGCTTGTCTCTTCAACTGTGTGAGGATGAATGTCAGCAGGGGTACATCTAATTTGTAATTTTCTTACCTGTAAGTACCAGCAGAAGTAACACTGTGCTGAGGAGCCTTACGGCCTTAAAGGGAGGGAATACCATCTGCATGTATCACTCTTGCTGCTGTGGTGGCTGTTGGATCAAAAAGCAATTTATTGTTACTGAATTCATCTCCCTTAAATCCAAGCTGGCCCCACCTTCCTTGCCTTTGTGTAGAAGCAAAAGCATCCAGTTCTGTGGGTTTCTGCATCCTCCCACATACTCAGTGTCCTACTGTCACCACCACTGCTCTTACCGTGGGAGTATCTCTGGATTCATATAGGAGAAAGTTCTCTACCTTGACCCCGGATGCTGGGAGGGACACTTACTCAAGCACCCCAAGCAGAGAACAAAACCAAGTTCTTTCTGAAAAGAACACTAATAATTCTAGGGATGTCTGAGATCCCCAGAGAATGTCTCTGTCTTGGTTTTGACACCGGAGAACACAAACACTACCATGCAAATGTGACCCAATCTATCCCTCTTAAGCAGGGGCGTGTACGATTAGTTTGATTTCATTGGCTTTAATCCAGTAACCTGTAATGAACTGTAGATTCATGTGGTAGTCATTGTGTTTTTGTTTGTACTTGCATCTCCCCACAGGGGAGAGAGAGGGGAAAGTGGTGGCGGGCTTTATTGATCACTCCCATTGGTTTTGCTACTGCTAGTACTGAAGGAGAACTGCTTGTTTCCTAGCAGCTGGGACATATTTCACAGTTAAAGAAGATTGGTGGAGGTTGGACTGGATGACCTTTGAGTAACTTTCCAACTATATGATTTGGTATACAGTACTTGTCTATTAAGCCTAGATGCCCTAAGCACATCCGATCTTGCCTGATTTCGGAAGCTCAGCAGGGTCGGCCCTGGTTAGTACTTGGATGGGAGACCTCCAAGGAATACCAGGTGCTGTAGGCGCCTGGAGTAGGAACTGGCAAACCACTCCAGGATTCCTGCCAAGAAAACTCCATGGATATGGAGTCACGAAGAGTCGGTCACAACTGTAAGGACATAACACACACACACTTGTCTATTCAAACAGGGAGCACACAATTCATGAAAGTTAAAATAGAAGGCTCCACCTGAGGTGGGGATTATTCTCAAACATAATCCACACTGCAGTAACACAAAAGCAAAAACATACAATAAAAACAAGTGCCTTCTATGTTTTGAATCAGAGGATATGATCCTGGAAAGGTAAGATTCCCAGTAATAGTGGAAATGCTGCAGGGAAATCAACAGAAAGACCACTGGTCCATTCGCTGCAAGCATCTTCTTTGAGAAAAATTGAAAAGCAATAAACTGAGAAGAAGCCAGGGACTATACATGGTAAACAAAAAAAAAAACCCAAAAGCAAAACAAACAAATCAACAACCAACTAGATTAACCAAATGACAATTGGAGAAGGGAATTAACTTAAACATTATTGGAAACGACGAGAAAAGTTATATTGCCAGTTTAGCAGTAATTTGTCTTGTAAATGTTGAATTTATTTTCATGTCAAAATATATTTTCATATACTCACAACAATATAAACACAGTAGTTTGAGCAGGGAGGAGGAAGCAAGTAAATAAAAGCAATGCAAAACAATTCATGTGTTATCTCAAACTACAGAATCTATCTTTTTCTCTTTCTTGCAGTGATTTCCTTTTTTAAAATTAAAGGGGGAAACAAGGATCTTTTAAGTAAAAAAAATCAACAAATCCAAGTTCCTATCGATTTCTCACTGTGAAATGATATTAAATACTGTATTTAAATAAACTTTTCCCCCTAAAACAAAATTGATTCCTGCAATTGTTTGTTATTTATTTGGTCCACCTCTGGATGTAATAAACAGCCAAAGCTTTCTGAACAGTCCAGAAGTCCGAGGTTAAGTAGGAGGAAGGAAAGAAGGAAAATGAAATTTTAATCTTTCAAGCTGGAATGGTCCTATGCGTGGTGGGAACCAGTAAACTAAACTACCAATGTTACACAGCAATCCTGAAGATCATGTGGCTGGTTGAAGAGAAACGTGCAAATGTTTTCCCTCTACTCATGTCTACATAGAAGTAAAACACTACTGTGTTCAGTGAGTCTTTCTCCCAGTTGTAGGTTAACCTTTAGGATGACAGCCTGTTGGATTACTGGCTGAAGGAAGCATTCATGGCTGGTAGATCCATCTTTTGTGAAGGTTCCCTTGACCTGGTGGTAAGTGACAGTCATGGCTGGTCACAGAATCACACCACACCATCTTTTCCTTTTGATTTTTTCCCCCTATGCCCACATTCCAGGCTTCTTTGCCCATCGCCCTCACCCAGAACCATAATCACCTGAAGTTCCTGGGAGGGGAAAAGCTTTTTAGGTTCCAAGGGTCCACCAGTAGCAGTTTCTTCAAGGTCTTGGCAGTTGTTGCTGGTGCCTCCCTGTCTGTGAATCAAATGAAGTCTATATGCCTATCGTCACTTGATCAATCACCTGGTGTTTATCCACCCCACATGCCTAAGCAGGGAGGGCAGCTCCCTCTCAGCCTTCTTATCCACTGCATGTTCTACAGTAGACCTGTTGGTTCCCTTCTGCGTTGTGGGCTTTTCTTTTCATTGTTAATGTTTCTCTGTGTTCTTCTGCCATTTCCAGCCTATAGTTTTGTCATAAGGACATAAGGACATAAGAAGAGCCGTGCTGGATCAGGCCAAAGGCCCATCCAGTCCAGCTTCTTGTATCTCACAGTGGCCCCACTAAATGTGTCCAGGAGCACATGAGACTAGATATCTGTCTCCTTATACCAATCCCCTGCATCTGTCTCTTGAAGTACCCCGGTTTTAAGCCTGCAGATGACACATCTCCATCATGGTTTGTAATCTGTGATGGACTTTTCCTGCAGGAATCTGTGCAATCCCCTTTTGAAGGCATCCAGGCCAGATGCCATCACCACATCCTGTGGCAGGGAATTCCACAGAGTAACAACATGCTGGGTTAAAAAAATATTTTCTTTTGTCTGTTCTCACTCTCCTAACCCTCAGTTTGAGTGGATGTCACCTAGTTCTGGTATTTTGTAAGAGGGAGAAGAGCGTCCCTCTATCCACTTTACTCATGCCCTGCATTGTTTTGCTCTGGTGTGTGACCAGACCATCCTGTATGTATTTGATCTCCAGGTTGAACTCAAGGGAACTAACTTGAAACCTTAGCTGGGCCAAGGTTTTAATTCAATGTAAGAGAGTTACTAGGTTCCTGTGTTCTGTGGTATTGCCATAAATCAGACCAACCAGTGTAAGAAGAAGAGATAAATATCCTTTCTCAACAGCAACAATAACTGTGTGCCAAAAAGTCTATTATAGCCATCCAACTCTGACACTTTCTCTAGTTTTCTAAGCGGAGAGAACACAGATGTGGTTTACGATTCCTTTCTTCAACATTACTGTAACTAATGGAGTAGTAGAGCTAGGCTTTTTAAATTGGTAGGATCATCCGCTACTTGCTTGAGCCTCTTTCTTTTGTGTGTATTGGCAACTCTCAAACCAATTTAAGAGAAAGTAAATTTTCCTAGAAACATTTTTGTGATAAGAAATCTTTGTAATGCAAAATATTTTGGAATATTTTGGCTTTCAACATATTTTTTGTTTATTTAAAATATTTGTGTGCTGCTTTCTCCTAAAGGATCCAAGCTGGCTTACAATATAAAAAGGAGTTAAAATTAAGATAATAAATTACTGTATTGTATTAACAGATAATCAAGACCGGTTAGCTTTACAAAAGACCTGCCCCCAAGAAGTTGAAATACAGCTAGAACCGGTTTGTTGGCATGGATTGAAACTGGCAGAGTTGAATGTATTCTTGGTGGCTCCTGAAGTATGTGGCTGTCATCACTGTCATGATGAGTGCCTGACTGTGCCTACAAAATTAATGCTACATTACAGTACATATCCAATATGTAGCCCAGAGCCAAGAACCATCTTTCATGTGGCCATATTGATGAAACATGGATATTATGTGGTTTGTCAAGTTTTATCTCAGGAGCGATGACATAAACGATGCAATCTAAGTCAATGTGATTATTATCTCCCTCTTAGAAAATACAGACTGTATTCTCTAGTTCCTGGATACCGTAGCAAATGCTTGTTTTAACATTTTATATTACTCCTTTGCACTGATATTAATGCATAATGCCACCTGCTTGATCAGGACTTGATAACAGATTTTACAATGATTTGAAATAATTTAGCAGGGATTTGAGACTCTCGGTTGACTACCAAAATAGCACTTAAACCCACCTGTCCCACAACTATTAAAATCCATCCACTTTTAAATTCTTACTTACTTTATTGTTGTATGGTCATGGACCCAAAGTTAAAGCAAGTACAGCTAAAACAGAGATAAATAATTTACACGCTTCAGAAGTTAAAACCAGTTCATTATCTTAATGGAGCATTTTATAAGATCTTACAACCCAGACTAGAAACTTTGCCATTGTCTCCGTGACTATCTGATTTGCACCTGCCAACACAGGCTGTTTTCACATGACCACTTAAATCTGCTGGCAACTTAAACGCGGATCCCCCCTCAACCAGAGATCATGTGGTTTTTGTCCTGGTTCCCGTGTTCCCACCCTCCCACACTCTGATTCTATTGCTTCTGTCTGCTGTGAGGGGAGGGAGAAAAAAAATGCAAGCTCACCTCCGTCTGTCCTCAGCAGCAGCTAATTGTAGCAGGACAGGAAGCCTGTTAGGGATTCCTGTCTGTTAAAGGGGGGGGGGGGAGAAATCAAAAACAAAAGCAGGCGGAGGAGGGCCAGGCATGCACTGCTTTAAAATCCACATCGGAATAATGACAAAAATGTTACCTCCTCAAGACCAGGTACTTGTAAAATGCACTGGGTTGCGCTTAAGTGGGCGTGGTCGTACTTTTTTTTTAAAAAAAGTCTGCTGCTGGTGGAAAAACAATTTTATGTTCCGCATCTACAACCACTTTGCAGCGGATTTTAGGAGTCGTGTGAAAGCAGCCAGAGTCTTTAGATGTTCATTAGGACACATATTGGGATATTCATAACTGGATGAATCAATTGAATACGTTTGTCCCTATAAAGGCTGCATTCTAACATGATATGCATCAGGGTCTCTACGGTGTCCTCACCACAAGGACATAAACAATCCTTATAGGGGATGTTATGAAAGCGCCCTTCCATAACCGCTGAAGGGCAGCAGTTGAATCTAGCCCTATAGAAAGCATGCCTGTATTTTGGGATGGTGAGTTTGTATAAATATCCTACAGGATTTGGAAACTCAAAATTTAGCTTTTAAATTCAAGAAAAGCTGCCTCCAAAAATCGTGCCCCCACGAGCAACCGGCTTTTCTTATTAAAAAAAAAAAAACCTTGGCCATGCCCCCTGAAGCGAGTTTTACTGACACCACTTCTAGGGGTAGTCTGTTTTTTTTTTTTTTGGAGTCACTTGGGAGATGCCTCTTTAGGCGACTCAAATGACAGTGGGGACCCAAAAAGCCACTGCTGCTGCCACCGCCACTGCTGCCACCCCTTTCCCATGCACCACCTCCATTCCTTTTTTCTCTTCAGAGCAGGTCCTGAGGAGGGACAAACATCCTTGGGGCCCAGACACCCAAAATCCTCTCTATCTCTACACACACACACACACACACACACACACACACACACACACACACCACACACCTCTGAGTTCGTCACTGCAGGCCATGTGCCTCCCTCAGGCTGTGCTTCCCCACTCCTTCGCCCTCACCTTAGAGTGGGCGGGCGGGCGGAGGTGGGATTGGGGACGGGGATGGAAAGGGCACGTGCCCACGCCACATGCCCCACCTCGCCCGAGCCCCCAAAATGGAATCTGAAAAGTGTGTAGGGGCTCCAAGACCAGCTTTCCTGCCCTTCTTCCTCCTCTTCCTCCTCCCTTCACAAGCTGAGGAAGCGGCTTCTGGCCGTGGGGACAGATCAAAGAATAAGAATAAGAATTGAAGAGTAAGACTGCAGCCGTGGCCGTGGGGACAATGGAAGCGCTCCTTCAACCATGTGATCGCGGCAGGAGCGAAGACGCCTTTTTAAAAATATCAGATATTCTGGGACGTGGGATAGCAGCCTAAATCAGGCTAATAGGGAAAAAATGATTGGAGAAATAAAACAAGCAGATGTTTGTGTCAAATGATTATCAGCTTGGTTCAGAAACAGATTATTAATTTTTCTTGTTAGTCCCAAATGTATCCTAATCCATAACTATTGGCTCAGTCATGTCTGCATGATTCGCTGTTGTATAACTGGCTTTAACCCGGAGACCTTAGTGTCTACTAAAACAATCCAAAGAGGCCCCACAAATCTTAATTTTGATTTTCCCTTTACAAAATACAATTACAGTACTTGTATTTAATTGCATGCTTGCATATGGAATACAATAATAAAGATAGTTGATTAGATTAGACTTTTGTGATTATTTGAGTATAACACCTGAGTCCTGAGAGATAAAATGCGAAATGGGTGAACTATTTTGCAAGGAAATAAGTTAAAGGTGCCCAGGAATGGTGGGTGTTTCAAAAAAGTGCAAGAGGAAGAAACAGGAGGGCGTACGAAGGCTGATAAACAATTGGTCTAGGAATACTTTACCATCTTGAACAAATTCAAAATTCCTGGGCCAGATGGACTGCATCCAAGAATATTGAAGGAACTAACTGAGGAAACTATCGAAAAAACTTGATTATGTTGAAAACATCCATTAATTATATATATTCCAAAAACAAACAAAAAGAGGATCTAACTGATCCTGTATCTTATAGATCTATTTCACTAGTAGGGAGTCATCATAGATCACAAGCTGAATATCAGCCAACAGTGTGATATGGCTACAAAAAAAGGCAACTGCTATTTTAGGCTGCATTAATAGAAGTATAGTTTCCAAATCCTACAAGGTATTAATTCCCCTCTGTTCAACACTGATTAGACCTCATCTGGAATAGTGTGTGATTCGGGGGCAGAAAAGCTAGCCCTAGGAGGAAAGACTGAAAGGGTTAGGGTTAGGGTTAGGGTTAGGGTTAGCCCTCCCATAGCATTTTAAAAACTATATCAATGCATAGGTGTGTGAGTTTGCTGAAAAGTTCAGAGGCAAATTGATCTTGGTTGCAGGAAAGAGAACAAAGCACACACACAGAGAGAGAAAGAGCCAGCCGAGAACAGGCACAGACAAAGAAGATATGACGTGTTTGTTTCAGAAGCCCCCCTTTTATTGAGCTATCTAATGTTGATGAATACACATTGGATCACTAATGAAAACATTGCTTCTAATAGGGAACAATTGCCCTTTAGCCTTTTGTCCTGCCTCCAAAAAAAGGTGAAGAGGAAATAGAAGGTCACCTCCTCTCAGGGATGTTTATACATTCTTTCAGAAAATAAAACAAAGTACAGTACTTGAGGATTTTTTTTCCAATCAAGAAGTGTAAACCTGATTGATGCATCCATCCTAGCAGGGGGTTGTAAGTACTTAGCTTGGTAAAATCTTGGCTTTGAATCCTTGGCTATTCAACTATCTTAATGATACTATACGAGTGTTGCCACCTCTTTTTTCCTGATAGGGTTCTCATCTTTAACAGCTACCTCACCACAGACAGGTGCAATATGGACAACTTTGAATAACTATACCTCCTAAGTTCAAGAAGCTATTTCTGTTTTGCTGGTGGTATATGCTGTAGGCGCCTGAAGTAGGAACTGGCAAGCCACTCCAGTATTCCTGCCAAGAAAACTCCATGGACATGGAGTCACGAAGAGTCGGTCACGACTGTAACGACACAACACACATGCTGAATTCTGGGGAAAAAATAGCGCACCAACATTCTAACAATATGGGGTGGAGGCTGTGATTCCTAGATTCTAGATTCCTACAACACTTCTATACACACCTTTATAATCATGTGTTGTCAAGGAAATTTTGACTTATGGCCACCCTTTTTTAGGGTTTTCCAGTTAGCGAATACAATGGTCCCCCGCCCTTTTGCAGTTCATATATTGCGGGACTACTATATTGCAGGACACAGTACACCAAAAGGGCTCGAGGGATGCGGTAAGGTTTGGAGACTTTTTAAACCTTCCCCCCTTCCCCCAAGCTCCGGGCTCCAGCTGATTGGTGCTGGGGTGGGGAAACAAAATGTTTTTCTCCCCCACCCCAGCACCAATCAGCTGGAGACTGGGGCTTGCCTCCATGGAGGTATCGCACACCACTTCTCCCTCGGGGGTGCTGGGAAGCGGTGCATGACGTTTAAAGGGCTTTTGGACATGAAGCCAAGCGCTTGGCTCCACGACTGAGAGTCCTTTTTAAATAGCGTGCTCTGCTTGCCTGCACTCCCAGGTGCTGGGAAGCGGAGTGCGATGTTTAAAATTGTGCCCCCCCACCCAACCTGCATCCGCATAATGTGGATTTTCAGTTATTGCGGGTCAGGTGGGTTCCTAACCCCCACGATAGACGGGGGGGGGTTACTGTACTCGGAAATGGTTTGTCATTCCTTGCTTCTGGGGGTCCCCTTGGACAGTGTAGCTTGTCCAAGGCTTTTCTTCCTGGAGGCCCAGTGGGGAATTGAACTCCCAGATTCTGGCTCCACAGCCAGATTCCAGTCCCACTGAATCCAACCAGTTATACACTTTCATAATGTATCTGAAAAATGATGCTATTTTTGAATGTAAGGTTTCCAGGTTTTGTTTTGTGAGGTGTGCTAAGAGGCTGCAGTCCTTAACAAACTAATTTGCTCTTTCTAAATTCCAAAATAACAACCCGAGGAAGGTTCCTAAGGGGAGAATCATTCCAGCAGTTTTCTCCCTGTCTCTGAATTTTATTCTGTAAGGCTATTCAATTAGGATCATTCATATTTGGCAACGTGTGCTGAAATGTTTGCACGTTGCCTTGAAAAATCAACATAAGAAGCAGAGCTCTAAAAATGCGGAGTATAAATTACAGGTATTACTAACGCTCATCCTTAAAGCCAGGAAATTAATTTGAGTGTTTAAATCATGACCACTCCTGTCACCTAAACTTGTTCCCCTTTCGTCACTTAGTCAAAGTACAAATTAACCTATTCAGCCCTGCTGGGTTCACATGCAACTGTCATAGTTCTTCCACCCCCATATTGTTAAAATGACAGGATGATCCACACACCCTGATTAAACTGAAATACTTAGATTTAAGTAAATTTAGTCTAATTGATGTCAGTGTGAGGAAAGGAACTTAAGGCCGACTGCCAGGCAATATAAGCAGGGTGTAGGTCATTTATGAATATATTTGCTTCAGATTGCTCTGTATAATGTATTTTAATGGCAACCTTTTTGCACCTGAGGTTAAATACAATGTAAGGCTTCAACTGCAACAGATACTATGGAGTCATCCAAGGAAGTTTAGGCATTTGTTCGGTAGTACCTGTATAGATATCTCAGGGGTTTGTGTTAGATGTCTTCCCACCAAAAATGTAACTTTATGCACACACCTAGACAAATAAGTCTATAGTACCATTCTGTTTTGCTTTTGTCAGACCCCACCAGGACTATTGTGTCAAGTTGTCAGAGCCATAATTTAAAAATTACATATGCAATCTCTAAAGTATCCAAATGAGCAAAAGCAAAGTGTGCTGCTTATATACTGCCCCGGTAGTCCTTAAAGCACTCTCTGGGTGAGTTATAATTTTATTATGCAGGTCACACATTGCTTCCCACACACACCTGCTAGTGAGTGGGGTACTCATTTTACCAACCTTGGAAGAACCACAAGCCAGCTGCTTGGGATTGAACCCTGGGTTGTGAAAGACAGTGTTGGCTGAAGTACAGCAGTTTATTCATAGCACCATGAGATGAGCGCAGCCAACATTATATAGGCTTTGGAAACTGAGCCCTATGAAGAATGGCTGAAAGAGCTGTGTGTTTTTAGCCAGGAGAAGACTGAAAGGTGATATAATAGTCAGCTACCTTGATGTGTTTGAAGAGCTATCACATAGAAGATAGAGCAGAGAGATGGATCCAAATTGGTAGATTGAAATTATAATGAACAATATGTCAATCAGATATTAGAAGAAGCTTCTTGATAATAAGAGCTGTTTAGACATTTCAAGTTATTTGCAGAAACAAATTTCCACATGCTGGAAATTTTGCATTTTTGTATAAAATTAACATATTTGGGGAAACAACACCACATGATGTTCTCAGTTGTCAGTAGCCGTGACATTCAAACCAACAGAGCATGGTATGCAGTAGAGTTCAAATGCATGTGATGAAGGGGTTTTAAAAATATTTATTTATTTATTTATTTATTTATTTATTTATTTATTTATTTATTTATTTATTTGGTATTGTGTTGTTTTTACATTGTATTGCTTTTATTGTACTTTTTTGAACTTGTTGTAAGCCGCCTTGGGCCCCTTTGGGGAGAAAGGCGGCATAAAAAATAAAGTTATTTATTTATTTATTTATTTATTTATTTATTTATACTACAGTGGAAGGCAACCTCTGGAGTATAATGGTAGGGAATGTGTCCTGTTAACTCTTCTTCTGGTCTAAATGTTTTTTCTTCCTTACGTTTTCTTCCTATTGGTTTTAGATGGGTCCTTGTAGATTCACCAAGATAAAAGCAGGACACTTAAAGGCAATATGAGGGCGGCAAACTGAGCTTTTCTCATCATGTATTTGCATTCTGATAAGGACAATCCACCCAGGTCAATTGCCAATTATTTTATGGTTCTGAGTCACCTGGAAAAATTCTCAACAAGCAGGTTGCAAACTTAAAAATGGGCCCTCACAGCATCAGTTAACACTTGGCTTCTGCAGATAAGAGATTTATTTTCCATCTAATTAAAAGGAACCTGTATGAAGCTATGAGTAAACCGGCAAGCCAAAGTGGGGCTTGATTTGTAGCCTATTTTATGCTTCTATTTGGATTGGATTATTGTTTTGGTACCATATGGATGCTGCTTGATCTATGCCAGGTCTGCACAACAGGTAGACCGCGGGCTACCAGTAGCCCATGAAGAGTTCAAAAATTGCCCGCTGGCCATCAATAAAAAAAGTGAGGGGATAAGTTCTCCACTCCTCCCTCTCCCACCCCAGGACCACCACTGCCCCAGCAAAGTTCTGGGTCTGCCAGCCCACTGTCTCAGCCAAGCAGGGCAGTTCAAGGGCCATGGCGCATTGATATCTGTTCCCTCCAGAACAGATTAATTGGTTTTCAATGCATTCCTATGGGAAACCGCTGCTCTACTTACAAAAGTTTTTACTTATGAGCAAATGCTCGGAACGGATAAAATTCACAAGTAGAGGTTTAGTGTAGTAGCCCTCAGGAACTTTGGGCCAGAAAAAGTAGACCTTGGCATGTTCAAAGTTGAACAGCCCTGATCTATGCTACAACTCACAGCCCTTCTTCTCTTGATCCCATCCCCTGCTGGTCCCTGGCTCTCATTTAATGGTTTGTTGTAAAGCTGTTTAAAGTGTTGCACTGTGTCAGAGGAAAGGGACAGTTTCCCAAAGTTCTCCATAATATACAAACACATACACAAAGTAGTCTGTTGTAGTTCCTCAGAGTGTTTTTTTTTAAGTGGGGGTTGTGTTTTGTTCACACAGAGGTGATCTAGTACCAAATGAATACATCAATGCAATGATCAGTTTGATCAAGCACTGAACTCATTTGTTTTGAAGCTGCTTTATTTTGGAGACTGATACAAATGAACACTGTTCAAATCTCTCTGGCTGTTTAAAAATTGAAGTTCCCAGTGGCAGGGAATAGAACTTCACATCTGAAACAAAAAGAGCTAGAATGATTTGTACTGGCCTTTGCATTATGTGCCCAGTCAAAAAAATGTTTGAACATGTATCCATTCTGCTCCTGCAGCAGAAAAATGTGTTGGGCTAATGTAGATGGGGCTTTTAACCAAGTAGAATTAATAATCATATGCATCCAGGTTGATGGCACTTTATGGCAACTCTCTGAAGATTTCTAGTCACAGAGTGTCCAGAAATGCTTTACCAGTCCCTCCTTCTGGTGGCAATCTGCAACCAGGCAGCTTCCCAAGCACGTGGGGTGGGAATGCACATAACCCCATCAGTTACACACAACCCGAGTGATCTCTGGTTGATCCCTTTTCCAGGAAATGCAGTGGAGAGATTTGAACTTCCAGCCTTTGACTCCCTAGTCCAGCCCACTCAGCTATATCACCTATTTTAACTAGGGAGGTGCTGCTCTTATTGATGTGTTGTTTTGACTCGTGCATGTGGCTTGTTTTTGTTTTCATTTTAATTTGGTTATCATACACCTCCTTTGGTGCTATTTTTGTGTGTGAAGAAAAATGGAATAAGCTTTCACTAATTAAATAGATAAGGAGGAGCTCTAACAGCTGAGGCCCTAGCATGGGGCAGCCATCCCCCTCCTTATAAACACAAAGAGAGGGTTTATCGGGGTTGAGTGGGAGCAGTGTTGTAAGCAAGGAACGTCTAGCAGAGTGTTGCAATGGCAAGGCTCAAAAGCCCTGTTTAGAGATGCTCTAATGATAGGGTGGCAAGCCCTGTGCCTCTCATTCTAAGCCAGCTTCACCCAGAAGAGTCATCTGAGTGACAGGGACCTCCCTGCAGGCAGACTGTGGGAGAGGCAGCATCACCACAAAGAGAATCTCACCACAAGTGGTCAGATATCATCAATGTCAGCCTCATCCTTGTTATTAGCATAATGAAATTGTCTATCTATCTATCTATCTATCTATCTATCTATCTATCTATCTATCTATCTATCTATCTATCTATCTATCTATCTGTCTGTCTCTGTCTGTCTGTCTGTTCTATAGGCATTGGAAAAACACAATGAACTAGTATTTAAAGTGTTGGATGGGGATGATCCAGGTTTAAGTCCTCAGTACGGAATTGACACTCACTGGGTTTGTTTTGTTTTGTTTTTGGACCGGTCACCCACTTTCCTTCACGTTAATCACCTGGATTATAGTGAATATAATGTGAGCAAAGGAAGGTATTGTAGACAGCTGTGAGTTCATCACAGGAAAGGTTAGATATTCTACATTGTAAGCAAATTGTTGGATAACACCATAGCCAATAACACAGAATCAGTGTGTAATGTGTGTAAAACGTGTTAGTCTTTAAGACTAAGATGTTTTGCTGCAACAGGAAAACACAGCTGTCCCTTTGTAAACTGTCCATTAATGCGCTGTGCCAGGAAGAGGCTGATCATCTACCTAGGCACAACTGGTGACTACAGATGGGCACGAAATGAACAATTTTTCGTTTCCGTTTTCATTTTTTCATTTCGTTATGCAACGAAATGACAAACGTATTTTATCTCTAAAATGAAACGAAACGAACAGAAACACCAGAAATTTTGTCATCCATTTCGTTTTCGTTACGGCAATACATTGAACTGCTTTAAAAGCTAAAAAAAATCACAAAAAATTGAAATAAATGGTAACAAAACGGTAACAAAATGAACGAAAACGAAAACAAATACTTGCTGGCATGTAATATTACTTTACAACAGTTTGCCAAGAGTAGGTGCAGGAAACTGAAACCCAACTCAAGTTTTTGTGTGTGTTTGATTATTTGTTTGAAATATTTGTACATTGCCTTTATCCTAGAAAGAATTCATGTTGGCTTACAGTATTAAAAGGAACAACGTTAAATGTTTAAACAATAAATATATATTTTCTCCAGAGTTGTAGAGAATAATTTTTCTCAAAGCCATGCATGAGGTATGGAATCAATAGATAAATAGATTTTTAATATAATACTCTTTAAATATATTTATCAGTAAAGTTGGCTAATACTAAACATGTCAGAGTAGATTGCCCCTGTCTAAATACAGTATTGCTTTCTCTACTCTCATAATACTTTCATCTTGAATCTAATAAGTGAGTTTATTGCAGAGGTGCTTAGCACAGAGCTTAGTCATTGCACACAGCAAACTGACTAGATAATAATTTATCTGCTTTTAAATATACAGTATAAGTAACAATTATGTTTTCTCTATGAGGAAGAATAAAACTGCCAACAAGGGGGTCTACCAGACAATTTTGGATTTTATAAGTTCTGGAGAGTAATGCTTTGCTGGTTTTGAGTTAACTTCAAGATATAAATAGAGAGTCAATGGAGCAACCACTTTAAAAAGAAGAGAAAGTGGAAACAATAAATTAAAAATAGGATAGATTCTAGGAATTGGAGGGATCGGATTAAAACATTTTTGGGAAACTCCTGACACTCATCAAGGTAACTTTTAAATAAAACTATGGAAGATGAAAAGACTTGATTATGTTGAAAACATTCCTTAATTGTATATATTACAAAAACAAAAAAGGATCTAACTGGTCCTGGATCTTATAGATCTATTTCCCTAGTAAATCAAAATGCTTTTATTGTTTTATGATAGGAAGATAAATGGCAAATTTGCCTAGAAGAGCGTTAAATGTTACAAGAAAATATGGAGAGAGAATAACTTAATTATTTTCAAGGCATTTGTTTGCATTGAATAACAAACATTTAAAATGATAATAAAAATATTAAAATATAAGGAAATTAGGGATGATAGGACATGGAGTCATTTTCTCATATTAGCAGCACAGATTTCACTCTGCAGTAGACTTTATCTATGGAATGTGTTAGTCAAAATACAGTTTTCTGGAAGCATGGACTCTGATGCTAATTGGACATTTCAGGATTACGTAGATGGGGCAGCAAGAAATCCTTATCAAGACAAAAGGCAAGTTTAAGTGATAAAAAGGCAATGAAACATATTTAATTTTGGAAGTAGAATATGAAGAGCACTTATTAAAATGTTATAGGAACACAATTTTAATGAATAAATTAAGTACAGTACTCAGGTTTGGAAAAAACTGTATTTATTTATTTAATGAATTTATACCCTGCCCCTCTGGCTATCTGACCACTATGGAATATAAGGATGTTCGAATCAATTTTTTAAGGATAATGGGGAAAATATACGCTAATATGGAAAGATAGCATTTAACTCCAGTGAAATTAAATAAAATACTGTAGTTAGCAATTATTCCAACTTGTGCTGTAGAGGTTGTTAGAAAGAAGGTACTTATTTACATATTAGAATAGAATAGAGTTTTATTGTCATTATGCATATGCAAGATATGCACAATGAAATTAGAGTGCTGTTCCACTACACACTCTAAACATACAAAACACATAAAACGCATAAAACACATAAAACACCATACAAAATATTAAAAACTCTTAAAATTGCTTACAAAATTTAAAACACTACTTAAAAACTGATTAAGATGGTGCTAAAACTGTCACATTTAACTTGGATACCACTCTGTGATAAAAAATGTTCTTTAGTCTATTTGTCCTTGACCTAAGAGTCCTGTATCTCCTGCCAGACGGCAACAGTTCAAAAAATTGGTGGCCAGGATGCGAAGGGTCTCTCAAAATTCTAGATGTCTTCCTTGAGCATCTGGAGTTGTATAATTCTTCCAAAGGAGGAAGAGGACAGCCCACTATCCTCTCAGCAGTGTTTATGACCCTCTGGAGTGCCCTTGTATCTGCCACTGTGCAACTGGCGAACCAGACACAGAGGCAGTAAGTGATAGTGCTTTCTATAAAGCCCCGGTAGAAGGTTACCAACAGTTTCTTAGACAGTTGTTCCCTCCTGAGAAGTCTCAGAAGTAGAGATGGGCACGAATCAAAAAAATTGCATTTCGTTTGTCGTTTGTCGTTTGGAGGGTCCGTTTCGGTTCGTTTCTGTTTTTCGCGAATTTTTTTAAAAAAAAAATCGTTTTCGTTTTCGTTCATTTTGTTACTATTTATTTCACTTTTTGTGATTTTTTTAAAAGGATTTTAAGCAATTCACTCATATTGCAGTAATGGAAAAGAAACGCACTACAACATTCCCGGTGTTTCTGTTTGTTTTGTTACATTTCAGAGACAAAAATTGTTTGTCGTTTCGTTACGTAATGAAACAAAAAACAAAAATGGAAACAAAAAATTGTTCATTTTGTGCCCATCTCTACTCAGAAGATATAATCTCTTTTGGGCCTTCTTAACCAGTGCTTTAGTGTTGGCACTCCAGGTCAAATCCTTCTGTAGAATAACTTCTGGTGGGAATGTGAGAATATATTGAAATTTTGGCAATTGTTTTGTAGGGAAATAAATGAAATTACTGCATTTAAGATGAAGATATGTCCTGAGAAAACACTTTTATCAATATTTCAGAGAATGCAATGTAATTGGATAACTAACAAATTCATTTATAGTTTATTAACCCTGGAAAAGGAATTGCATCTTAAAAACTAGAAAATAAGGTACTATATGAATTCCAATTAAATGAAAGTTACAGAGAGGTTTGGAATACTGCTATTAAATATAGGTTAATCTGCAATATTAAAATTAGAAAGCGGTTACAATGGACCCTTGTATAACAAACAGTTTGTATAACATAAAATCTGTACAACATAAAACATTCTGGAGATAGGGAAAATTTGCTTAACATAGTCGCCTATGGGGCGAATCCATACAACATAAAAATGGGATTACTGCGTTTTCAATGCATTCCTATGGGAAATTTGTTTAAAGGAAAATTTGCTTAACATAATTTCATTTGGAATGAATTAATCCCTTTATACAAGGTAACACTGTATAAAGATACATGGCTGGTGGAACCTCTACTGGTTAAAGGATACAAATGTCACTCCTTAAGTGTCTCCCTCCTCAACAAAGGGCAGGAGAATTAGAATTGCACTTGTAATGCAAATGAGCACTCCAATTTGATATAGATTTTATTGAGGGAAATGATCTTTAATGTGTGTATGAAGACACCCACAGATGATCAGAAAACCTTCCCTGAAAATGGAAGCAAACTACACTTAGCAATAAAGAGTATGTCTTTCTTTCCTATACATAGGTCTTTCAAACATCACTGTCTTAAAATTTGGAAAGGGGTTTTCAAGATAAAAACACAAAATGTTGTATGTTGATTCTATTTAATTCTACTTCTATAACTCTTCAGCTCTACATATAGGAATATCTGCAGTTCTTAGAAATGCAGTTATAAATTTCATCTTTTGGTTAAGCACTACTTGTAAATTATATAGGGAAATAAGACTTTATAGAAACACAAAAGCATCTCTTCTGCTCCATGAATATACATTCCATTCAAAGCTGCATTAACCCGAGTCCCATTAGTAGGTGCTATCAGTATAGCCAGCAAAGTGTAGTGGAAAGAGTGCAACATACTGGGTTCAGATCCCTGCTTGGCCATGGAAACATGGCATTAGTCTACATGAAGAAATAAGCAGCTGAACTGGTCTAAAGAGGGTCAGTATAAGCCATATGCTGTGATTCTAGCATCATAAAGACATCAATTCCTCAGCAACTTGTTGTCAATTTGCCAGTCTTGTGTAGTGGCTTTAGAAGACAACTACTTCAGGATGCTAGCAAATCAAATAGTTCCTCAGCTCCACAAAAGGGCTGAGGGAGTGAAAAAACATTTTTAGGTATGTATTACAGCAGTGAATATGTGCTGAATCATTTTAAAACCACATCAGACGTGGGAACCTTTCTTTGAAGGGTAAATTTCGGAGGGGCTGCAGTGATGCGCACACGCTCCTGGTGTCACACTGCATATCTGGAAAGGAAGTGACCTTCTATTTCCCCTGACCTTTTGCTTTGAGGCAAGACCAAAGGGCTAAAGGGCACCTGCCTCCTATATGAACCACTGTTTTTGTAAGTGCTCCAATGTCTCGCTTGTGAACATTGATAAGATTAATAAAACAAGCCTTCTGGGAGGAAAACAGCAGTCTGTGCCTGCGTGTCTGCTCAGCTGGCTGAGAAAGGCATTTTTCTCTGTCTGTCTATTCTTCGTTCTGTGACCAAGGTCAACCTGACCTAAAACTCCTCCAGCGAATTCCCAACAATCATGTACGAGTATTTCAAGTTAGGTGTGTGCATTACGTATGTGTATTAATTTGTAATACACATACCTAATGCTGTTGCTGCTCTCAGATTTTGGGACTCCCTCCCACCAGAGGCCAGACTGGCCCTGTCTATGCTGCCCCTCAACAAGCAGGTGAAGACATTTAAGGAGAAGACCACCTTTTAAAGGAGAAACACAGGGTAAAATATTTTAAATAAATATTTAACTTGCCAATATCGTGAAGTGGTTCTCTTCACCATACTGTCAAATCAAAATAGGAAGGCTCATTTTGATTCATTTCCATCACTCAAAGGCACTCAAAACAAACCAAAATAGAGTGATTCTACTCATATCAAAACAGTGGAAGGCCCCCGCAAGGGCTGTAAAGATATAGGTAGGAACATTCTGAGGATGGACTGGTTCACTCAAAGATATCATCTGGTTACCAATTCTAGGAGCAAACTAGCCACTCCCTGGCTGCACCAAACAGTCTGCTAAATGCTAACGTAGTCAGGCTCTCACTGGGGGTGACTATGGTATGATTACTTTGTAAACCCCATGAAGGAAGTTCTGTTAAAAGATGCCAACTGGCCTGGGATTCATGGATGAACATCACTGTTATACGGGCATTTCAATCTGGCTGCCTTTTGCCCTAATCCCTCGCTTTCGCCACTAGAAAAATTGAGTCTCATCCTGGACATGGAATTTTCATCCCACATCAATCTAGAAAATCAGTGGTTCTCAACCTGTGGGTCCCCAGATGTTCCTGGACTGCAGCTCCCAGTAGCCTTGACCACTTGCTGTGCTGGAAGGGGTTTCTGGGAGTTTCAGTCCAGGAACATCTGGGGACCCACAGGTTGTGAACCACTGGTCCAGACTATTCCAGAATTCCCCAGTTCAATTCAGATTGGAGGATGCAGGTAGACTTCAAAATGATTTTTGAAGTTTTCCTATGATGTGATCAAGAGATATACAACCTTAAGCAACTCTGATCCTCTAATGTGAAATTCCTGTTACCTGTGCTCTTTTTATATTTTCACTTTTCAAGCTTTGTTGCTCTAGGAGAGTGGTCCCTGTACTTGGGACCCTAGGTGTTCTTGGACTAAAGCACCCAGAAGCCTTCACCACCAAGATTTCTGGGAGTTGTAGTTCAAGAACACACCTGGGTAGTCAAGGTTGGAGACAATTGCTCTGTCTAGGTCTAGGAAAAGACAGAAAGGCTATCAGGGAGAGGTTTTATGGACAAGATGAAGCTGCTCACCATTCAAAATTGTCTCCTAGGGTGTTACTGTGGAGAGATGAAAAAACCACACCCAAAAGTCATTAAAAACGTGTTAACATGCATGGAACCTGACATTTTCTGGGTCATGTGGCCTCAGCTTTAGCCCAGGAAGTTTGCTATTGCTTGGTACTTCACAGGTAATCACCTGCTTGTTTAACCCTGCAACTGCTTTAATCTTAAGGAGGTGTGCACAGGTGAGAACTTTAGAAATCTAACTTGGCCTGTCTACTATCAGAAAGAAAGAAAGCCACAACATATTACAGGACAGAACAGAATTTGCATGATATTTTCATGGGCAAAAAAAGTTAAGTAGACTACAGATAGAAAGGTTAATATTTGCTGTATTACAAATTTCACTTTCACTGTAACTATGTTTTTAGACCTTGTTGGAACCATGAATGTGACTACTTATGTTTTTGAAAAGTAAAAATGTTTTGCTTTGGACTGGTTTGGAATCGACACTGCTGTGTGGTTGTTTCTGCATTCCCATCAAGCCAACTCACTTGTATGCTTTGAAATAAGTCTATGGTGTAGGGTGGCCTGTGTGTCATAAATATATAGAAGGAAGTTCTCACTTTAAAATGCTGTGAGACGGCATACCTTGATGAAGGCATCAAGGGAAGTGATAGTACCACTCTATTCTGCTCTGGTCAGACCCCACCTGGAGTACTGTGTCCAGTTCTGTGCGCCTCAATTTAAAAAGGATGTTGACAACCTCCAGCGGGTGCAGAAGAGGGCGACCAGGATGGTTGAGGGTCTGGAGGAAATGTCTTATGAGGAACAGCTTAGGGAACTGGGAATGTTTAGCCTTTCCAAATGAAGGCTGAGGGGGGATAGGATAGCTATGTTTAAATATTTGAAAGGATGTCATATTGAAGAGGGAACAGGTTTGTTTTCCATGGCTTCAGAGATTAGGACTCGGGGCAATGGTTTCAAACTACAGGAAAAGAGATTCCATTTGAACATTAGGAAGAACTTCATGACGGTTAGAGCTGTTCGGCAGTGGAATATGCTGCCACAAAGGGTGGTGGAGTCTCCTTCTTTGGAGGTTTTTAAGCAGAGGCTGGATGGCCATCTGTCGGAAATATTGTGATGAGATTCTTGCATGGCAGGGGGTTGGACTAGATGGCCCTTGAGGTCTCCTCCAACTCTATGATTCTATGATTCTATGATTCTATGATCTTATTTATTTATTTATTTATTTATTTATATACCGCTCGTCTTCCCAAAGGAACTCCGGGCAGTGTACAGCAATTTAACAATAAAAAACAAATATCAGACAAATCATCCAATAAAAAACAACACAAAACAACAAATAATGATACTCGGCAAGATGGCAGAAGAAAAAAAAGCTCTTCTTTTTGAAGGGCTCCTTTTACCATTAAGAATCAAATGAGTTTTATATTCAATAAAAGAATCTGAGGTATGTTGATATTGATACCTTCTTTTTTTAATTCCATTTCATAATTTCCCGAACGTATGACACAAGGGCCACAAGGATTCATTTTTCCTGCTAGTGGTTTATTTTCTCCTTATAGAGAGGGTTGTTTTAAAATGTATTGATGATGAATCAGTTCATTCCTTACTGGTATAGCTTATGTGCATGCACCTATTGATGTATTTCCAGCCCCACTTGCAAAAGGTTCAGGTTTCCAGGTGCTTTCACCACCTGATGGTTAGTGCGCTCGTTCACGTTTTTCTAATTTTTCTCATATCGACAAATCAGTGTATTTCTGTCTTCCTCTTGTAAAGAAGGAGAAGGCTCAGACTTTTCTATTGAAAGGTTCCAAAGCAAACTGATCTTGATTACAGAAATAAACATACAGACAAAAACAAAATGTTTTTTTCTCAGCCAGTTCTGCACAGACGTAGACAAAGACTGACCTGCGTCTTCTCCAGAAGGCTTGTTTTATTCATCTTATCTAAGTTCATAAGCAAAGATTGGAGCATTTATGAAAACATAGGTTCTGATAGGAAGCAGGTGCCCTTTAGCCCTTTAGCCCTACCCCAAAGCAAGTGGAAGTGGAAATAGAAGGTCACTTCCCTACAGATATGACAAGTTGGGAAAAGTCAGGAGTGTGTGTGCTGCACTGAAACTTCCTCAAAAAGCATACTCTTAAGAAAGGTTCCCACAGCTGACCACATTGTCAACAAACATAAGCACATCACCACATACACCCCATGCTCCCATCACATCAAGAACATCTGTGTATTGGAGGTTTAGATCAACAGTTTTGTTACTGGCAACACTAGGGTTCAATCCAGATGAGTAGCCCTTAGCCAGTGCTCCAATTATGCACATTAACTTTGGGTAACAGAGGATGTTACCTGCCATTCCATTTAGGTGCCATTTTACTGGCATTTTTTTCTGGAATTGGGTATGTATGCTTTATTTACCTCAAGCAGGAAACTCTCTTGTGCCACTCCAGTTTTAAATTAATCTCCTCAAAGTAGTGCCTGACAATTGCTGGCATTTTTTACAAGTACTTATTATAAACATAATCTGCCTTTAAATCAGCATCAATATGCTTCCCTATCAATCATATTAATCAAGGTGAGTTGATTAAAAAGATATTTTAATTGATTAAGCACCTCCAACCCTCAAGATAAGATGACATTTATGAGTGGGCAATTTTTCATGGTAATTCTAGTTTATTAACATTAATGATTTCAGAAATGTCCAGGATCAGTCACCAAGGGCTGGTTTTAATAATAATAATAATAATAATAATAATAATAATAATAATAATAATAATAATAATAATAATTTATTTATTTATTTATTTATTTATTTATTTATTTATTTATTTATTTATTTATTTATTTAGAGTATTTTTACCCCACCTTTCTCCTTGGAAAAGGAAACAAACAACCAGGTCACCTCCCTGTTGGCTGTCCATCTATCAGCAACCAAACATGTTCTTATGCTAAAAGGCCTCTGGTTTTTACAGAGGGCTGCCACTAGACCGGCAAACTACCTGGATGCTAGCCCTCCCCCCTTAATTGATGACTTACAATGAAAGTTGGGAAAAATTAGAGTACAATTCCCAGAATCTTTCAGCCATCACAGTCAGGATGACTTAGAGGTTCTGGGAGCTGTTTTTTCCTCTCTTTTTAATTCTTGTTTCGGCATTCTTATTTCTATTTTTGGCTTAGAGCAAAACAAAGTGTTCTGCTTATATACCACCCCATACCACTTCAAGTAGTCTCTGGGCGGTTTTACAGTTTAATTACACTATGCAGGCTACACATAAATCACCGTAAGTGGCATTTCGACAGAAAGAGAGAAGGACATTTATTTATTTATTTATTTATTTATTTATTTATTTATTTATTTATTTACCACCAGTCTTCTGGAACTCCGGGCAGTTAACAATAATCAAAAGAGTAAAACATTAAATATTAAAAATAAGCAAATGAAAAAAATACTAAACAAGGTTAAGGGAAACTTAAAAACAAACCCCAGGGGCAGAAATAGGAAAAACAACAGAACAAACAATAACAATAGCACTGTAGCAAAGAAACAAATTCTAGCACACTCATGTTCTTTCTTTGACATAATTTCTGAATGATAATAAAAAACAGCTCTCATTTTGTATCTATATACTGTTTCACTATAGAGTTCCCCCAGGGAGTCTGCCTTTCTGTCTCTGGTTGATGCCGGGAGCAGGGCCCTGGTGAAATACAGAAGCTGCTTCCTTTCCTGGTCTCTCAGATTTAGAAATCTGCAAACGCAGCCTTGATATACTTAGAGTCCGTGGTGCTGATATGGCAGTACACTCCTCGGCGAAGAGAGCAGGAAGCTCTCCAAATGCCGCAGAGCTGGCTCATTGCGTTTTAAGGTACCACACTCCTAACTCCTAAATGAAACTTTCCCCTGGAGTGCCAAAATGTTAAACACTGAAATCTAAAAGGCATCTGGTATTAAATGCAATAAATATTTTACTGTATTATATTAACATAACATTTGTATGGTCTAGGTTGGTCCTTCTTAAAAGAAGGCAGTCTGGTATTAAATAAGTTCCCATCCATTGGCATCTTAAGTTGCATCGGTCACTTTATCAAAGAATGTGCATTCCTCCACAAGAGAAACAAAATGGCCAATTTTTCTCAAAAGAACATATATAGGCTTATATGAACTCTGCTGTTATGACTACCATTTCCTATCAGTTAGTGGGCAGCGGAATCAGTAATGTGGAGAAATTTTGAATGTTTGAACCAACCACCTGCATGTGAAAAACATCACAGAAAGAGGATCTAGGTCTGAAAGAGATGGTACCTGCAGAAGAATACAAGGACCAAAGAGGAACAAATGTTAACAGTCCAGAGTGGCCTCGCTGCCAGATGGGCGGTAAAAAATATATTGATAAATAAATGAATAAAACTAAAAGGAGCTATGAAGAAATCACATCAGACTTTGAAGCTCTAGGAAGGAATCTCAAGGACTTTGGGGCCCAGATAGTTTTCTTACCCATCCTACCAGGGCCACTTTACTCAGAGGGCAAAGTGAGGATTTTCCCAGTGGCTCACATGAATAGGGTGTTTGTAAGGAGTGGGGAAGCCACTCCCCTGACAAGCAGTGGGCCTTTGTTAATCTTATTTCACCTTTCTGTCCCCAGTCACGCTTCTCTCATGGCTCACCCTTTTCTCCCTTCAGGTGACTAACATCACCTTTGGTCCTCCTGGGCACTCACATTCACCCAGCTGTAGCAGCAGCCAGCAACACAAACATCTTTTGACATTCCGAAGCATGTCAGGGCTGGGGTGTGGGATGCAGGACAAGACAGGGACAACATACAGGAGTCTTGGAGCAAGGCAGGACCAAGGTAAGGCAAGGGCAAAGGCTGAACAAGGAAATGCAGGAATTTTGGAGGCACACAGGAGAATGCTGGGTCTGAGCACATGTATCACTCAGGTACTTATGTTGCTGAGGTGAAGGGCAGTAGCTCAGTTAAGGCGGTTACTTCACACCCCGTTCGTCCCTCTTTGCTGTCCTGCTTGTGACCGGTACAAAAAGTTGTCTCGACCATGCCCCCGGAACCAGGAACAGAGCGTGACAAGCCGTACCTGCCCCTCGGCTGGAGAATTCTTTTGTCTCTGTTCCTGTTCCAGGACAAGGTCCCGTGAGGTAACAACTGTAACACAACGAAGGCAATCTTCCGCTCGTGAACTTACGTCTGTCCATTTCTCTTGTACTTTTGAGTGCTGTGGATCGACATTTCGAACAGACGAAGCACAGGGGGTGTGGTGCACCCTTTGTTTTTATGTTTTTCCCCCTCAAAAAAAGCAGATCTTGTCACGAAACAAGGCCGTGAAGTAACACTTGTCACGAGACAAGTTATCATGACTGTGAGTAAAGGGAAACAGGGACTGAACAGGGACAAAACCATGTGACCGCAAACAACACTGTCACGGTACAAATGTAATCGCGGAAGAAGGTAGGATGTGAAGTAACCACCTAAGACTCTCTCTCTCTCTCTCTCTCTCTCTCTGTGTGTGTGTGTGTAGCTGCAGTTGTTCCCTGCAATTCTTGAGAAGAGATGTTCTTGCTTCTTCCAAAAGTTACAGGATCTCTGCCTTTGTACTCTGACAGCAGCAAAGGGAACCACCACCCTTTACTGCTGTGGATACTGCTTTTCTCTTTATTCTTGCTTCATCCTGCTCCAACCCCATCTCTACCCTGCCCTGCCCTGCCCATCTTCATTTTCAACTCCAAGAGTTATAGCTCCAACAGCAAGTAACTCATGGAAGGCAATTGCCATGACTCGGTTCCCAGATAGCCTCATATGGATGACTGGCAATCTCCACAGACATGTTGCATCCAAGGATATTGAAGGAACTAGCTGGAGAACTTTCAGAACTGCTTTCTATTATTTTCTGGAAATGTGTGAATTGCCAGATGATTGAAGGAGGGCTAACATCTATTTTTTTTTAAAAAAAAAGGAAAAATGGAGGAACCAGGGAACTATTAGACCGATAAATCTGATATAAATCCCAGGGAAAATTCTGGAGCAGATTATAAAGCAGTCACTCTGCAAGCACCTTGAAAACAATTTAGTAATAGTTAGAATCCAACATGAGATATGATCATGCATGCCAAAAGAACACCAATTTTATTTACTGTTATTTAAATAAAGCAAAACAATGTGTTCTGCATATATAACACCCCATAGAATTTCAAGCACTCTCTGGGTGGTTTGCAATTTAATTATGTAGGCTACACATCCCCCCCCCCGACCTCAAAAGAATAGATGGCTTAGTCAAGCATGAGCCGGCTACTTGGGATTGATCCCCAGATTGTGAGCACAGTTTTAGCTGCAGTAATCACTGCGTCACGAGGCATTTTATAAATTTCAGTTCATATGATATTTCAGAGAGGGTAGCTGTGTTAATCTTTTCAAGAATTTTAGGCAAAAATCAAATAAAAACAAAACAAAACAAAGGATACAAAACATGTGGCACCTTAAAGACCAACTTTCATATTTTAATGTAATGTTTCTTTATACCACTAAGCCATAATACCACACTTAACATATAAACAATCCTGGCCTCAGAGCCATAAAACTACACTTTACATATCTACAGACCCTGGCCTAATCCTCCTTCCTACCATCTCTACTAATCAACTCTCCCTCCTCTTCTTCCCCAAATTCATGATTTGCTGTCTGTAGTTTTGTTGATTCAGTGTCATATATATTGCTGACACCTGTGTATAAATCAAACCCATCCAGTCTGTAAATTCATATTGATTTATTTTAGCAATATCTTAACAAGGCATATCAATAAATTGCTTGTAGCAGCAGCAGCGCTAGACACAAAAACGACACAAATACATTGCTCAGAAGGAGACAGCCTCCCATCCCCCCATCCCCCATTTTAGGGCAGTGTGGACTTTGAAGCAGAATGGCAAATGAATAAATTTATATGAGATGGCACATGTAGCTTACACAACCAATACACATAGCAAGAAGTATCCCAAATGAACTGACAGCCACATGAAAGGCCTAGCGGTGTATATACCATGTGACTATTCACAGAAATACAATAGCACTTTTTAAATACTTGAAAGATTGTCATACAGACAAGGAGTAGGATTTGTTCTTGATCATCTCAGAATGCAAGACATGTTGCAATGGGCTCAAGCTACAGAAAGCCAACTTCAGGCTGAAGAGGATGGAGCCAATTATCTCGGGAAGGAGGGAGAGCTCCCAAGCCAGGGGCATTCAAGGGCAAATTGGATAAGCACTAGTCAGATCTACTTTTATTTGGATTCCTGCATTGAGCAGCAGGCTGGATTTGACGGCCTTATAGGTCCCTTCCGACCCAATTATTCTATGATTTGCAGTCATGCCTCCTCTTTGGAAGTGGTTGGTTGCCAGTGGAGGCAAGGACAGGTCAGTCATTCTACGGCCCAGATTGGAGTTCCACCCCAGCAGACGGGGCCTGGCAGTATGCCATGAACTGTGAAGGGGCCAGCCAGGTAGGGGCTTAGGAGATAGCCCTGTGTGGCACCTGTGGTGCTGTGCGGGGGGCTTCACACAAAGCAATACATCTGGCTTCATACCCATGCCTATTCAAAACTGAATATAGTAGGACCCCCGTATCCACTGATCCATTATCCACTGATTCAATTACTGTATCAGGTTGGCAGAGGGAAAAAATTAAATAATTGAGCAGCCACAAAGCAAGCAGTAAAGCAAGCTGTTGTCACAAACAACAGCTGTAAAGCAAGCTATTGTCACAAATAGCATCTGTAAAGCAAGCTACTGTCACAAACAGCAGCCATAAAGCAAGCTACTGTCTCAAAACAGCAGTCATAAAGCAAGCTACTGTCAGCAAACAGCAGTTTGGGGGTGGGTGGAGAGGTGTTCTCTCTTATCCATGGTTTTCATTATCCACGGGAAGGCCTGGAGGCTGCAACAAATCCCCAGCGGATACCAGGGTCCTAATGTATTAAAAAGTGTGTAGATAAAGAATAATCCTTAACATTTTTTTGTATACTTTGTTCAGTTGTCCAAAAATATCCCTCATTGCTTGTTGCAATCCTGGCAACAACCCTAAAAGGTATGTCCGTATAATTATCCCCCACAGTGCAGATGACAGAGATGAGGCTACCTAGTGATGTGTTCATGATGCCAAAGGTGATATTTGGAAGAAGGATCTCTTGATCAGAAGAACCAGAGTGTTAATCCTAATGATCCTAGGACTGCATGGGTGGAAGGGATTTTATGTCTCAATGAGTCCAGCTCCTGTCAAGAAGGCACAATGGGTACTCCAACACCCAACCTTTGGCTCTGCAGCCAAAGACCTAAGCCACTGAGGTATCTAGGGATGAACACAAGTGATCCACACTGTGAGGATGATCTCATTCGGATGCCACATAAGGATTGAACAAAGTATAAATTGAAAATTAAAATGTAGTGATGAAGAGCCCCAATTAGTTGGCATTCAGTTGATCTAAACAACAGCTTTGTATGTACTAGAGATGGGCACGAAATGAACAATTTTTCGTTTCCATTTTCGTTTTTTTGTTTTGTTACATAACGAAACGAAAAACAAATTTTGTTTCTAAAATGAAATGAAACGAACAGAAACACCAGAAATTTTGTCGTCCGTTTCGTTTTTGTTACGGCAATACATTGAACTGCTTTAAATGCTAAAAAAACACAAAAATTTGAAATAAATGGTAATGAAACGGTAACGAAACAAATGAAAACGAAAATGAATTTTTTTACAAAAATTCATGAAAAACGGAAACGAACCGAAACGGACCCCCTAAACGACAAATGACAAACAAAATGCCATTTTTTGATTCGTGCCCATCTCTAGTATGTACATTTAGAAACAGATCGGCTTCACAGTGTTCTCTCAAGTGGCCAAGGCTGTCTTTTTGTCAAAGTGACTCTTTTCTTTCACTTCATTTTCTCTCACTTAATTCTCATTCTCTCATGCTTAGACATTCTTCCATCTGTGGTGGTAAAAACAATCTTATTTTTAAGTCAGATTGCTACAGCAGACATCTTGAAGAAATCTTTTTGTTGAAGACAGTCCGTGTTAATTGCAGAGAATATACATTTCCTTTAATACATAGTTTGATCTTTTGAATATTGGGTCTTATTCACAGGAATTTAAGAATGTCTGTTGGATCTGGAACAGGACAGTTTGCTACTCTATATAATCATATTACAGACATAAAATTGATCAACTCAATGGAAAAATAGATGTGTAAATGAGAGTGTGTATGTCTTAGGTAACACAACAGATGTGATTAGGATTGGATTTTCTAGCTTTTCTGCCCAAGGACGAAAACAGACTCCTCTGTCCTTGAAACTGAAGTGGGCATTTCACAAACAGGTCCTGGTTATACTCTGGAAACCAACAAGCACTTTGTGAGATACACATTGGCCTATGGCATTTGCAAAGTTCAGCTGTAGGGGCTGTTGTTTATGTAGCCAGTACAGAATTCACTGTACTGAAAGGGTGTTTGTGTGTTTTTCAGGAGAGATGGAGAAGCCTGACTCCTTCTCAACAGTACTAGTAATGGAGCTTCCTGGATTCATGCCCATCACCACCATATCAATGGCAAGAGAGTGGGTGTGAAGGAGAGGTGAGACTTTCCTGCTTATTCTTCCTTCTTTCCCGGGACAGGAAGCTAGAAGGTAGAAGAAAAAAGGAAGAGGAGAGGGAAGGCCTACCAGGTCTCCCTCTCTCAACTGCGTCTAGGAGGATAGTTGAAGGCTCCACCATCTTGCTTTCAGAAGCTCTTGGGTCTGAACACAGGGACCAAGCCTGCAGGGCAGTTGTTTCCTGCCTCTTCCAGCAACCTCTGCCATTCCAGCCCCTTCAGAAACTATGGTCAAGGGCTGTATAAGGTCTGTGTTCTTTCGTTCCTATATTATTCCTACCCACCACCACCATTCCTACCCACCACCACCACTGTTTGTTTCCATTCATTTATCAAGTGTATAGTTGAATGTCATATCCCCAAAATATCACAAATGACTGAGGGATGGTGGAGAAAAAAGGGGTTGTGGGGGCAGAATCAGCATCATCATTATTTTTTGTTTAGAGTAGTGGAATTGTTCAATCCAACATTATGGGGAGCCCAACAAGGTCTCAATGAATGCGGAGCGTCTTCACAGTTACAGGGCACCAAAGAAGTAGCAGAAGAAAAAGGCAAGTATGAGGTAGCCAAATAATCCAATGAATCTTTGGGGTGCAGCTTTTGCTTCTGTTGAGTTTGGCATCCCTGATATGGGTCACCACTGGTTCTGGATGGTCTTCTGGATCCAGGGTGTGATGCAGCAGACTTTGGCATATACACCTGGATTGCCTTTTTGTGCACATACATACGTCCCCCAGGAAACCACACCTTCAAGCTGCTCATCACAGACAAGGGGTCCTCCAGAGTCACCCTGCAGGGAGCAATAACAAGCAGCATAAGCATTTTGCAGACATGATCCTGGTTTATTTTTTGTGTTTATCCAGGTCTGTTTGACCTACAGCCCTCCCAAGATCACAACTTCCTCCATTGTTTCCAGCTAATGCTTATGAATGATGCTGAGAATTGTAGGCCATGACATCTGAAAGGCACCCAGTAGGAGATAATGCTATAGTGATCTATTCCATGCTGTTTAGGTTCAATTAGGTTACCTAAATGTTTTCTTTCGTGTTAAAAACACAGGGAGCAAAATCATTTCTTTTAAAAATTAATTGTGGCCTTAATACCAACCACCACCATCGGTTTTTAGGTACAGGTATAATATGGGGTTTAAATGTAACTCTTTACTCCTCAGTTTCTCAGAAGTAATGAAAACTTGTACTCTTCATTTGTTTTTAAAAGGTATCTGAATGTTACAAGTTCCTCCTCAACAGTAGACCACGAAGCATTGCATAACTCAAGACTGGAACCATGGGTCATCTTCCATTTTTACTGGAGCCACACCATACCTATGACCATTAAAAGTGTCTGAAAAAGTTATTAAGTTGAGTCATGTTAGATATACTGTAGTAAGATAATGTAAGTATACTGTTGTTGGGAAAAGGAACTACAGGCAAGTAACTAGGCGTGTACAACTAGTCACTTCCAATGATGACCTAGTTCTTTTTAAATGCTTATACTTTGTCAGTACAACTGGCTTTGTTATGTTAACCAGGGAAGGCCTATCATTCATTCATTTTTCTAACAAAAGCTTTCATGTTTGGTTCCTGGGTTAGCTCCAGGAAGGGTTATGAAGGACTTCTGTCTAAACCAATGGACTGCTTGCTACCAGTTGGGATGGAATTGAAAGCACTGCCAAATGGAGGTAAGACAGGGAGAGAAAGTCACTCATCCCTAGTTGTCAAGTTGGGAGTCCCCCAACCAGTCCACAGTATCAGAACTGAAAGAGCAACATCAGTGCCTCATGATGTTTTTCAAACTCTAGTTCCCAGCAATCCCTATCAGCCTAGCCAGCGAAGGAGAATGGTGGGAACTACAGTCCAACAACCTCTGGAAGGCTACATGTTCTGGATCATGGACCTATGTTTTCTCACCTCACTCAGAAGGGGACCTGTACCCGTTTGCACAGGCTGTAACTTAGCCAACTTTCCTCTCACCTGACAAGAGTCGGTGCCTCCCTGAGGTACTCCAGCACACAGCATGAATGGGGTGACAGCGCCACGATATGCTTTGTTGCATTTCTGTTCTGGGACGATGTTAACATCTGCACACTGTAGCTGTGCTGGAAGCTGTGCTGAAGATGTATGCAAAATACCAAGATGTCAGTGGTGGTGAAAAAAACGAAGCTATTCAAAGAGAAGAAGAGCTTTTGGAAATTTGAGTCCTAGTGTCTGATTACAAATGTATTTGCAATCCTATCCCAAGAGCATTTCTACCAGCGCCCCTCTGGCTCTTGTTAGTGGTTCCTGTTTTTTACGTTTGAGTGGGATTGCTCCATTTTGGTTCAATTCCAGCATAAGCGATCACTGGGATTGAACCAAAGTGGCTGTCTGTTTGTCTGTCCCTTTGGAAAAGCCATTTCTCAAGATCATTCTCAAGATTGTCTACGCTATGAAGATAGACATTGTACGTGCTCCCAAAGGGTGGTGGAATCGAGGATACATATGCTTTTTCATTGCCCTCTTCATCACCCTTATAGAGAGAAATTTATTCACCCATGTTTAGATAGACTAACAGTAGATGCAAAGGAGATGGGTTTGGAAAGACTTTTAAATGATGAAAACTCTTTATTACTAAACAAATAGCTAAATTCTGTTTGTATTTGATTAAATTCCATACTAAGAAGACGGGCTGGTTTTTAACTAGAAAATTCTCTATGTTTTGGGTTTTTTTTTAATTTGGTTCTGTTTCCTTTTTCTTTCTAATATCTTTATGTATGTTATGGATTATTACATCTGCACTGTTTTTGTAATTGTACAATTCTGCAATTATGTTGGACTTTTAAAATGACATTTACGGTTTTATACTGTAATAAAAACCTGACTGACTGACTAACTAACCCCAAACTGTGGCTCCATGGCCATATACCTAAATCACTCAGCTATCCAGCAGTTCCAATGCTTTCCCAAAGAGTTGCATAAAACAGGGAACACCGCCTTTGTACTCCATAGGTCATGAAAATTACTGTTCTGAACTACAGCAAGCAACCAGTATCTCTTGTAGAGACTGGCCATTATTCAAATTCTGCTGGCTGGGGTAGTTTGGGGGTGATAGTCACAAAAACAGCAACTTTCTCCAACTCTGTGACCTTTCAAAAGCTTCAGGCAAAAAAAAGGAAACAAAACAAAACAAAACAAAAGACACAAAACATGTAGCACCTTAAAGACTAACTTTCATATTTTAATGTAATGTTTCGTGGACTACACGTCCACTTCTTCAGACATATAGCAACAGAATGAGGTGTGCAATATAATATGGGATGGGATATGCATTTCATGCTGCCTAGATGCCCTAAACACATCCAATCTCGACTGATTTCGGAAGCTAAGCAGGGTCGGCCCTGGTTAGTACTTGGATGGGAGACCACCAGGAAATACCAGGTGCTGTAGGCTCCTGGAGTAGGAACTGGCAAGCCACTCCAGTATTCCTGCCAAGAACACTCCATGGACATGGGGTCACGAAGGGTCGGTCACGACTGTAACGACGCAACACACACACACACATGCATTTCATACCAGAGGAAAGTTAGTCTTTAAGGTGCCACATGTTTTCTGTCTTTTGTTTTGTTTTCCTTTGATTTTTGCCTGAAATTCTTGAAAAGACTAACATGGCTACCCTCTCTGAAACTTTCAAAAGCTTGGCTCTGTACCTAGAGGTGACCTTGTGGTGCCCCAGCCAGAGACGGTACACCGCTTCCCATCATTAGGGCAGCCTGAAGGAAGCTGGATGGTCTTCACAGCATCGGAGAGCGTGGCACAAGGTTTAAGCCGCAGGAGCATGTAGTCCTTGTCATTCGTCCTTCGATCATATTCTGGGTGTACTATAATCTCAGCAATATCCAAGCACTGTTCTGTGTTTTCGACCCTCTTCAGGTTGTGCTTCCCAACACAGACCTTCATTCTATAGAGAAACATGAGGCAAAAGATAAAACACAATAAGAAAAAAAAATAACACTGGAAGGCAGCAATGCTTGAGAAATGTAAATTTAGCATATTCCACTATGCCTGGCCTAATCCATACCTTCCAGACTCAAGGGCTGATTGGATCTTAAGGTCAATCTTAACATAAAAGGAAAATGGGCACTTTTTTCAAAAAGCCTCTAATTAGAATGCAGTTTCCACATAGATATGGGCCTCATGAATCATGCTTAAAATCTAAGCCCGTATTTGTTTGCTATGGTCACCCACAATTCAAAACTTCCTGAAGTGCAAGACAATAGCACATGCTATCATAAATAGACTCCCCCCCTCCACTTAAAGAAGCATCGTTTTTAATGATGTGGCTCTGAGCTCTATATTTTTCATTTCTCTGAATGTTGCTGCATAATTTTCATCCTCCCCCCCCCCCAAAAAAAAGAAAAAACTGATCAAAACAAGCCTAGGATTTCTTATTCTGAGAAGAGGTGGAGTAAGAAATGTAGTTTGGCCTGAATGCATGTGTAGAGGAGTTTCCTTCTTTGAAATGAGGCACTGTAGACAAGATAGGTATGCAGACACATCCTTTGTCTCAGCAGAGGCAGTCTCTATGGCCATAGCAATGCTTGAGCATAAAGATGCCTTCAGATCAAGGCACAAACAGCAATGACAGTTCTGAGGACTGCTGCATAAAGGTGCACGTCTCCCTGCCTCAGGTAGCAGAACATCTTACACCAGGCATGTCCAAACTTCAGCCCTCCAGATGTTTTGGACCACAACTCCAACAGTCCTTTGCCATTGGCAATCTAAGGGCGTTTATACATGACCCCTAAGCTCCGCCGCAAATGGCTTCAAGGTCCGGACCTTAAAAATGTTTACCCACCAGCTCCGGACTTTGCAGACAATTAAGTGCGACCCCGCCCACTTTAGCAAGACCAAACAGCAGTTTTCTTGTACCTGCTTTTTGGAGGTGACAAATATTTGATCCGGTGTAAGGATAGTGAGTGCAGGGCTCTCCTGGCTTCTGTTTGTTCTTTTTTTGCACCCCGCCCCTTTAAGAGATCTGAATGCTGCCCAGAACAAAACGGAGGTAAGAAGGCATTCTTTTCTTTCTTTTTTCTCCCTCCCTCACGCAGCCAGCAACTAGGAAGTGCGGAGGGGGGTGGGGACAGAGGAAGAGCGAGGAACCCCTAAGATCTCTGGTCTGAATTTAAGTGGCCAGCGGATCTTAGGGGTGGTGTAAAAAGGCCCTAAGCTTAGAATTCTGGAAGCTGTGGTCCAAAACTTCAGGAGGGCTGAAGTTTGGACATGCCTGTCTTACACTGTCCCACATGTAAACATGCATCAAATCATCTAGTGCATCTCCTAAGTTTCAGGACTATGTACTGTGTGGAGCACCAGAGGGAGAAGTGCGTATCATAGGGCCCAAATTTCTTCTTCTTCTTCTTCTTCTTCTTCTTCTTCTTCTTCTTCTTCTTCTTCTTCTTCTTCTTTCTTCTTTATTATTATTATTATTATTATTATTATTATTATTATTATTATTATTATTATTATTATTATTATTATTATTATTATTATTCATTTCACTAAAACATCCCCTTATGCCCTCCGGAGATCACAGAAGGCAAATTAGCTACAGTTTTACTCCCACTTTTTGTACCCCTTTCCCCCCTCACAATCCATTTAAAAAAAAATCTGTGGTTGCTACACGTTGTGAGGGCACCTTTGAAAAGGTGGCAAGACGTTAGCCTTAGTTTGAAAACTCCCCCCCCCTTTTTTTCTTTTTCTTTTTCTTTTCTTTTTTTTTTTTTTTTTGCTTAGTTATAAGTGGTAGGAGAACTGTAATAAAAAATATTACTTTTTTTAAAGCTCCCCATCGGTGGTCTTTGAAATTCTGGAGCAAGGAAAGCAATTTCACATCTGTCCAAAGTAATAATAAGGGATCCATGTAAGTTCCTTTCATGAGGTCATTTCAATGACAAGGAAATGCCTCAGTTTTATTTCACTGGCAATAGTTATAATTCTATCAAGTTGTATGGCCTTCTTTCCCAAGGTCATGCGCTCCAAATATTTTTGGGTTGTGTCAGGTATTAGTGAAATATATGTATTAGACAGGATGTTCTAAATGTATTTGATATGTATTTAATTGATTTAAAAATGGAGTCTGTAAAAAGTGCAAAGTCACAGTGACTCAGTGTATAGTTTTTTTCAAATGGAGTACAGGTGTAAAGAATTAATATAATGAATTTTGGCTGATGCAAGAGGTTGCAATAGCTATGATGTAATGTAATTTATGATTGGACAGGCATGTGTATAAGAATGCTCTGTAAATCACTGTTCATTGGACCTTCCGTGAGTAAAGGCACCCACTTTCTTTCTTTGTTATGTACTGTTTTGTCTATGAACTGTATGCTACTATGCTGTTATGCTGTTGAATTTTGTATCAATGTACTAATGTGATTTTTCCTTCTGTGCTTTGTTGAACTTTGTAGAAGTTCTGTGATGCTGTGATATATGTTGTACATTTGTAATATAGCTGTTTGGTTTTAAGAAAACTCTGTCTCTGGCTCTAACAATTTATTCATTAAGTATTGCTTCTGCCTGCTGATTAAATAGCATGTACTCTGACAGGTTCCAGCTGCCTTTCCCAGTCAACAGCACAAACGGCTGGAGATGATGATAAGAGCTGTCCACAAATGTGTGGTGGGGATATATGAGTGATTTACCACAGAGATGCCATCTTGGTTGGGGAATCCTGCTGAAAGGTGAGGCCATCACTAGTCCTCAAAGGACACATCCCTCCCTTGTATCTCCCACTGCCACACCCACCTTGCCAGTCCTTGCCTCGAGACTCACCCTTTCCTGGGCTTGCAATGGGCTGCTGAGAGCACCCAGCACGGATGCACCAAGCTCCCTCCGCAGTAGATGTTCCAGTTGCCTCTGCGCCCTGTCACAAGGGCTGCTTGGAAAGCTCTGGAGTTTGTTGGGCAGGGATACCCACCGATAATCCGCTCACCTATACCACCCTGGGCAAAGACTGCAAAACAAAGCATAACATTCCTTATTCCATTTATTTCCTTTATTTCCTAAAATGTTGTGTACACCTCTCTGCCCCTTTACTTGGGATTACGTCAGGCTGAGACGGGGCACTTTTGAGTGGCTCAGTGGGATAAGAGGCTGGCTTGCTGAAGCCATAGTCCTCTGCCATTCTACCAATGCATCACCTTGGTTCTCTACACTAGACTGTGGATGACTGGTGTGTGGGGGAAAGGCGGCTAATGAATGGGACTGCCCATTTGTAAATGAAGAAGGTGGAAACATACTGTATGTCCGTTCCTGTTTGACACTAGGTATCATTTTACATATCTTGTTAAGTATATGGCATATTTATATCCTGTTGGGTGAGTTATTATGAAATCTGAAAGAGGAAATGAGAGACAGGTAAATATTTTCTGGCAGCCGCCTGTCTGAGAACTCTGGTCTTTTTATAATGATCTGTTCTATTGTTGGAATGCAGATATGAAACATGCATTTAAAAATCTATGTGCACCTTTAATCCATGAACATCAGAGGACAAGCCATCCTAGATCAGATTGAAGTGCTAGCTAATCTAGAGTTTAGGAAAGTTACATCTATGGACTACAGCCAACCTAGGAACTGGGATAAAAACAGTAACATAATCAAGATAAAACATAATCCAGATTTCGATTACCACAGCTCAAGATAAGCTCACAAACAGGGCATGTATTTCTCAGCAGCTGGTGGCTCCTGGTAATGGAGGTTAACATGTACCCACATTTCATGAATTTAAAACTTATCCTTGTTGCTAGCCAATCATAATACCCTGTGGTGCCACATTTCCAAATTAACTTTCCTTTGCTTTGCTTCATTAGTTCTGAGCATTTTCCTATTTAATTTTATTGGATGATAAAATCTTATTGGTATTATGTGAAAGGAGGAGAAACTCCTTGCATAGTTTTTTCCATGTTGTGCATAATTTTATTTATCTCTGTTATCTCCATCCTTATTTGGTTCAGATTGCTCAGCTTCTCAATCACTTTGGTTGACTTTTTCTATGGGCCTTTTTACATGACCCCTAAGATCCGCTGGCCACTTAAATTCGGACCAGAGATCTTAGGGGTTCCTCGCTCTTCCTCTGTCCCCACCCCCCTCCGCACATCCTGGTTGCTGGCTGCGTGAGGGAGGGAGAAAAAAGAAAGAAAAGAATGCCGGTTTACCTCCGTTTTGTTCCGGGCAGCATTCAGATCTCTTAAAGGGGCGGGGCGCAAAAAAAGAACAAACAGAAGCCAGGAGAGCCCCGCACTCACTATCCTTATACCGGATCAAATATTTGTCACATCCAAAAAGCAGGTACAAGAAAAGTGCAGTTTGGTCGCGCTAAGTGGGCGGGGTCGCACTTAATTGTCTGCAAAGTCCGGAGCTGGTGGGTAAACATTTTTAAGGTCCGGACCTTGCAGCCATTTGCGGCGGAGCTTAGGGGTCGTGTATAAACGCCCTATGTCTTTCCCGGTTCCACAGCTTCCTTTTCTTTACACACAAGGGGCTGGGGCAGAACTGTACCAAATGGTTGAAATCCTGTTGCTTAGCATCATAAGGCCCATTAGAATAAACTCACTGAATCAATTGGATTTTTGTGTTGACTCCATTGATTCAGGTCAGCCTACTCTAGTTGTGATTCACTAAGGTAAAACTAGAGTATATCCATTTGAGTTGAACTTACAGAAGAGTTGATTCAATGGACCTACTTAATACACCATGCAACAGGTTTTCAGCCAATATTTCAAGTCTGGCTGATATTAAAAATGGAAGATCTTTTTCTTGATCCCTCTCCTAATAATCTCCTATATGGATTCTGTCTTTTTCCGCAACAGCCATGCGTAAGGAAACTCATGTGAGGGACTTCACATGGATAAGAGTCTATATTTCCTTAGAATATGGGAGGAGTTTCACCTGCAAGGGAATGCTCCGGAGCCATATGTGGTTACATGCAGCACAGAAAATTACAAAATGCACCTATAATAGGAATAAAAATGCCATCTGAAGTCATTATGGGGGGGGGAGGAGAGGAAATGAATGACAATTAAGTTAATTGAGTTAATTAAGATCTTGACAACTAGAACATTACAGCTTTGTGGCAATCAGTCACAGCAACATATAAAAGAATAAACATGCACCTTACAGCTAGCATTGTCCGTTCTCTAGCAATGAGTTAGTCTGTACTAGTTTGTAAGGAATGATGCCCAGTTTTCAGAGCCACACTCACATTCAGAATTCAGAAATGGAGGCAACACTGTTAGCTGATATTCACAGACCAGTTCTGTCAGCTGTTTTCTCTATCAACAATCAGTCATACAAGCCTGGCTGGTATTTCGGTAAGAGATCACCAGGAGAGCACCAGCAACATCCGAGCAAGGAAAGAATCTTGCCTGGAAACTTGAGGAACTGCTTACAGTCAGATTTGAGAATACTAGCTCTGCCACGCTTTTATCCTTGTCTGCCAGGAGAGTAGCAGTAATAGTAGCAGCATGACCGAGCTAGTAGCCAAATATTTATTACTAGTTTCTCAAAAGAATAGCACTCCTTCCTTTTAAGTTTGGCTTATTGTAACCCCAGACTAATATGGTCGCTATTCAGGCGCTGTGAGGTTTGCCTATTGTAACTATTTTTAACAATTATTTTATGCCAATAAAGGTGACTTTGACTTTGACAATGCTAAGCTAGATGGTCGATTTCCCTGACCCAATATTAGTTTCTGTGACTGATGGGCCTTGACTGCACCCCCCATTCAAGACAATCTATCCATATCTCTGAGTTACAGTGAAACAGAGCTGCCAAACTCAGAGGGAACAAAAGAACATCTTGGCATGAGTTATCCTAATCAAAGAGTTCACATGGCTCTGTCCCTGGTGAACACTGACTGCACCCATAGTGTTAGCTTCCCAGACATTTTTCCTTACTTGCAGAAGCAGTAGCCCAAAGAATCAACCCAAAGACTAAGTACTTCATAGCTGGAATGATAGGTCATCAGCAATCCGGTCTTCCTGTGAAATTTGCTGCAAGACAAAAGATTTGCAAAGAGCAGTTGGTTCACTGATACTAGTCCACGTATACTAGTCCACATATACACACCCAGGTAAGTGATACCAAGGAGGATAATTTTCAGTAATTGTTTATGTCGATTATTCTCTATTCATTATTATTCATTATATGTTAGTATTAATATTTATGCTGAAACAAGAACAACTGCTGACGCCCTCTGGGATGACATGTGTAAACAACAAGATATTATTCTGATACTAGACGTAAAAAGAAAAGCATTAGTTTTGTGGTTTGTAACTTGAATCTTTTAACACAAATTTGGAGGTGATTCAACATTGTTGGGGATTTTCTGTTCACAATGTTATGGGACATTGTTTTCTTGTTCTTTTCTTTTTTTCTTGGCATATTCTTGTTAAGATTTTGATAGATTCCATCTCTGTAGTTCAAGAAGAAGAAGAAGAAGAAGAAGAAGAAGAAGAAGAAGAAGAAGAACAAGCTGTAGCAGTATCCCATGTAGTCTGGTTGATTTATTATTTCTACTGAAAGTTCAACAGAGGAATATATTAACTGCAACAAACCAGGAAAGGGACCTTGTTTTCCTGGTTGACAGCTCAATGAAGGTGTCAACCCAGTGTGCCGCAGCAGTGAAAAAAGCAAACTCAATGCTAGGGATTAGAGATGGGCACGAAACGAAATATTTTCCGTTTCCATTTTTGTTTTTTCGTTTCGTCATGCAACGAAACGACAAACAAATTTTTATCTCTAAAATGAAACGAAACGAACAGAAACACCAGAAATTTTGTCGTCCGTTTCATTTTCGTTACGGCAATACATTGAACTGCTTTAAAAGCTAAAAAAAATCACAAAAATTGAAATAAATGGTAATGAAAAGGTAATGAAACGAACGAAAACGAAAATGAATTTTTTGCAAAAATTCACGAAAAATGGAAACAAACCGAAACGGACCCCCTAAACGACAAACGACAAACAAAACACCATTTTTTTATTCGTGCCCATATCTACTAGGGATCATTAGGAAGGGTATAGAAAATAACTCAGCACATGTCATTTAGCCTCTTTATAAATCTATGGTGTGACCCCATCTGGAGTACTGTTTACAGTTCTGGTCACCATACCTCCAGAAGGATATTATGCAAATTGAAAAAGCGCAGAGGAGGACAACCAGAATGATTAGGGGACTGGGACACCTTCTTTACCAACTGAGGCTGCAATGGCTGGGCCTCTTCACTCTTGAATGATGGTGCCTAAGAGGTGACCTGATTGAAGTTTATAAACTTCACTCCATGAAACTGTTGGGTACTAGATCTCAAACAAATAAGAGAAAGTATTTTTTCACCCAGAGGATCATTGGTCTATGGAACTCCCTGCCAGAAGAAGTGGTGACAGCTGTCAGCCTTGACAGCTTTAAGAAAGGATTAGACAAGCTCATGGAGAACAAGGGTATCAATGGCTATCATTAAGGATGCCTAAGGACAACCTCTGGGTTGGAGAGATAGGCAAGATATCACTCAATGCCATTTGCGGGGAATCATAAGCAGGTGAAGACAGGTGAGCCATTATGTGAGACAGAATGCTGGACCGGATGGGCTGTGGCCTGTTTCAGCAAGGCTGTTCTTATGTTCTTATGTAACTGATCAGGATAAAAATAACACAGAATATGGAACCAATGGATTGGAAGTAAATATATAAAAGACATGCAAGAATGGCAGATTCTTTGGAGGTCATTAGTTCAATCCCAGGTAACAGGCTCATGGTTGACTCAGCCTTCCATCCTTCCAAAGTTGGTAAAATGAGTACCCAGCTTGCTGGGGGGGGCAATGTGTACCCTGCATACTATAATTAAAAGCTGTAACCTGCCCAGAGACTACTTGAAGTGGTATGGGGCGGCATATAAGCAGACCACTTTTTTAAAAAACTCAACTGTTATCTACGAATGCTCTAATAATAATAATGTCTATTTATGCAGGATGAAACCCCACTTGCTATTTTGCTTGGTGAAGCTTCCTCCCAAGTAAGCATGCATAGAATTCGTTTCAATCTTAAAAGATTTTTAATCGTTTTAAGGATTTTCCCTGCCTTTTGCCTTGGATAGCTGGAGTATAATAATTGCTTTAATCTTCTTTGGGCTTGATTTTTTTTTAGCAAACATTTGAATCACCATTTCTTAACAAGACTACTCAGGAGCCTTGGTGAAATTTTGCATTAACATTTTGTGTTGTTTTAGGGGACTGTGGCAGTGGTGGTAGTAAGTAACCTCAAGAATGAAAAGGACTAGGCTGAGGATTTTTGATAAGAATGTTCCAAGACTCTTCCCCATTCCCCAATTAATTTATCAGAAAGAATTTGTATTTTAAAATACTGAATGCAGGATGGGGGTGGGGAGCAAAAAGATCCTGTTCACCCAATCAAGCAATTCCCAACTCTTTCTTTTCTTTTCTTTTCTTTTCTTTTTAATTTCTTTTTATTTAGTTTATATTTTATTTTATTAAATAAATATGTTATTAAATAAGACCTCTTTTATGCCAGGCTTCTCATCTTTAACAACTACATGACAGATGACAGACATTATCCTCTCCACGATGAGAATGACTATTATCTTTTGACTATGACCTGTAAAAATGGTTAAACATGTTGTTCCATACATACATTTCCCAAATTTCCACATTTCCTTGGACCTTGGATAGGAAGGAGATGGAAAATATTCAAACAGAGAAGAAGGTGAAACACATAGATTCATCCTTCTCTGAAACTGGGTACACAATGTATTTCTTTCAGTATTTTTTTTTTAAAAATCCCATCCCTCTGTTTAATAACTCCCCCCCCCCCAAAGTCTAACCGTATATGTTGCTGCTGCTGTTGTTCTTATGTGCTGTCAAGTCACCTCTGACTTATGGCAACTCTGTGAATGATCAGTCACCAAAATTTCCTGTTCCCAACAGCCCTGCTCAGCATTTGCAAATTGAAGTCTGTGGCTTCCGCTAGGGAGTGAGTCCATCTTGTATTTGGTCTTCCTTTTTTCCTGCTGCCTTCCGCCTTTCTCAGCATTATTATATTTTCTAGAGAACCCTACCTTCCTCCTAATCTGTCCAAAATAGGACAGCTTCAGTTTCAACAGGTTTGTCTCAGTATCATCGTATATAAACTATATCAAGCTGTCAAAAGCTAATACTCCACACTTAAAAAGAATGAAACTGGCTTTTCCCTCAGAACAACTCCTAGAGAAACTACCGAGAACAGATCTGTATATACAACCTCTCACTCACCTGCAGGTCTTGTTGAAGCACCGGATGAAAGATACCTTTATGGTGTTTTCTGGAGGAGAACAGATGAGTAAGTAGAGGAGAACTTGGGATTTAAATGCCAGGGGAGTAGGATGGACCTGACCGATTCCCTATTTGATGCATCATCACAGCTTTGGAGGCTCTGCTGTGACTCAAGGCCATGGCTGTGTATCTTCTGATCTCTCCTCCAACAAGAAACCCACATTAAGTGCTCCACAGCCCAGCCTGCTGACAGGTCCACCCTCCACCTCTTCACGTTATTATGTCTCTTGCAGCTTTGCCAAGAGGCATTTTCTCTCGGGGTTCATCTTAGGGCACAAAAGATGTTCCAAAAATGAAGGCTGGGGAGGGAGGCGGGATGAACTCCCACTGTTAACAATTTTGCCTTCTGATGGTAGGAGTGATATAGTGCCGAAGATGGTACTGCAAGATGGGGTGGGGGTGGAGGTGGGGGAAGGAAAGGAAAGGAATTGTTTGTAATAATAGGACGACAAACACCAGGGAAACCTGAAGTGCAGGCTTATCGCCTCCAGAGGCAAATCAAGGTGCTTTGTTGGTCCATCAAAAGTACAAGACAAGACAAGTTTACTTGTATGCAGCCAGATCCATTACAAAAATTCAAATGATATAAAACATCTTATAATTTCATCAAAAGTAGATACATCCTTGATTTTTCCAGGAATGTTCTTGTTTGCTTTATTTGTTCATTGGTTGATTTGCTTCCTAAATTCCTCTCCAAAATAGGACTCAGAATATCAGAAAAATGAGCACCTTTAGCAGGTGATCCTGTTTTCATCCATGTCAGGATAAGCTTTAGAAAATAAACTTGGGTTACAGCTACAGACTTGGGTTACAGCTTCAGCCAACGCATCTAAAGGTCAGGATCAGGGATGAGCCAAGATGAAATTCAACAACAACCGGAAGGTATCTTCACAAGGCTACCCCACCTGAAGCAACAGCCTCTTTCCAGCTAATGGTTGAGCCAGCCCGGATGCCAAGGAAGGCTAGGGTGACCTCCTTCCTTTTGTCTTCCTGCACACAGGCCAAGTCCACTTTATTGGGATGGCCTTTTGTTTTTGCAGCTGTGTATGTGTGTCTGTGTGTTGCGTCGTTACGGTCGTGACTGACTCTTCATGACCCCATGTCCATGGAGTTTTCTTGCCAGGAATACTGGAGTGGTTTGCCAGTTCCTTTTCCAGGTGCCTACAGCACCTGGTATTCCCTGGTGGTGTCCCATCCAAGCACTAACCAGGGCTGACCCTGCTTAGCTTCCAAAATCAAGCAAGATTGGATGTGCTCAGGGCATCTAGGCAGCATTTTTTGCAGCTGACCAGCTGCTAAAATAGGAGCTGTCCAAAGTGTGGTGCTGTACTTCCTATGCAATGTACAGTGGTACTTTGTATAAAGGAATTAATTCATTACAAATAAAATTATGTTAAACAAATTTTCCTTTGTACAAATTTCCCATAGGAATACATTGAAAACGGATTCCTAATTGCGACCATTTTTCTGTTGTACGGATTTGCTCTATAGGCAATTTTGTTAAGCGATTCCCCCCTATCTCCAGAATTTTTTTCCTTTAAGCAGAATTTCTGTTAAACAAACCACTTGTTATACGAGGGTTCACTTGTATTTGTAATTGCTTTTTCAACTGAACAGTGTTTTGCTATTATACTCTGTTTCACTTTGTTTTTAACTTTACACCTTTGGACTTCTTATCCATTCCTGTTTCTAAGCACGTTGTGGGCTGCCTCAAATCTAGATTCTGTGAGAAAGGCAAATTATAAACTAAATAAGAAAAAATTGAGATATCCCAGTCTGCTTGTAACGTAATTTAGAGTAGTGAAGTGCATTTTTCTAGGCTTAAATGAAATTGTGAATTCTAAGGTGCTAGTAGACTTCCATTGTATCTTAATCTTTAAAGATTATAAATCTACTCTAAATTACATTACACTGCTTTGTTTTACTAGCTTCCCCAGTTAAATGCAAAAGAGAGGATAAAATTAAATTAAATTAAATTAAAAGGAGGTATTGGTAGGTGGGGCATAACACTGAGGTTTGTAGGGCTACAAAAATATTTTTAAAATACAGGGATGCATGTTTATGTTTTTGGATAACAAGTCATGGAAATCATCACCCAGCATGGCTTCCGGCTATGCTACCTGGAATGCTGCAATCCAAGAACACAAGAATGCACATGCTTGTTAAAAAAATAACAAGGAGTGGGGAGTTGCAATAATCCTTGTCTCTGCGCCTGGGTGCCCAGTTTTCAGCAGTGGCCAGGACTGCCTTGGCACAAGAAAAACGAGTGTGCCTGCTGTGCCTGTTCCTAGAGAGGTCTGATCAGACCATGGTGACACATGCCTAGGCCTGCAGTCTCACTAAAGTTTTCTGCGTATCTTAATTGGTTACGTAGTATTTTTTCAGGTGGTCACGTGATGTTTGATGCGCAGTTAGTGTCCTGTCAACAGGGTAGTATTTTACTGCTCTGTGCCCGTCTCTACTTGCTTACTGCACATCTTTTCCCTTTTTTCTGGGTCGATTTTCTAAGTCTCCATTGCAAGAAGTGGCAGGAAAAGGAGTATGATGCTAATTACTGCGTATTTTCTGGGGTCGCACCTCGCTAGAGTAGCAAAGAACTGTACATCTTTAAGGGAAGTTTTTTTAAACCAACCCCTAGCGGTGATTTAAAAAACATTGGTGAAAGTGCACTTCCAGGGGCGTGGTCGGTCGGGGCACCAAATTACTTCCCTTCGCGGTTAGGATACGATCTTTTACTGCACATTTCACCAGAGCAAAAAGGCACAGAAAACGCTGGTGAGACCGCGGGTTTAACGCACTCTAAATGGGGCTGCCTCAGAAAAGTTTTTGAAATCTCAAGGGGTTGAAATTTCAGCAGCCAAATTGATAACGAGGACTGGTTACAGGGGTTACATAAACCCCTGCTGGTGGTCTGTTTTCAGGCAAAAATGCTGATTCTGATCTATAAAGCCCTCAGTGGCTTGTGTCCAAGTTATCCCTTTATGTGCCTGCCCAGCTGTTAAGACCAGCAGGAGAGGCCTTTCTCTTTGTTCCACCCCCCCCAACAGATGAGTTTGGTGGAAACACGACAGAGGGCCTTCTCTGTCACTGCTCCCAGACTTTGGACCTTCCTTCCCCAGAACCGGAAGGCCAGGCTTACCCCACCTTTGCTGTCCTTCTGTACGGGTTCGGATAAGTCTATAAGCGGTTCCGCGGATGAAAGAGAATGCGAAGCTTTGTTGTTGCAAAAATCAAATAAACTTTTATTTGAGACATTCAACGGCTTCTTGTTCATTTCTACTTTCGTCCAACCATCTGAATAAGGCAGTAACAAAGGGGGTTCCGAACTTGGATTAAACGGGGGTTCAAAGCCAATACAATCTTTCTTGAAAGGGTTGCAACTACTTATTTGGGGGGTGCTGCATGAGGGAATTGTCCCAACCCCACGTATGGGAGTCCAAATCCTTGAATACTGGGATCCAACTCCGAACTCCACCCCCACCCGGGAATCCATCGGGGGGGATTCGGGTCCAAACCTCTCCTGCTGAGATCAGGTCTCGTAGCAAACCGGCTGGCCCTAATTAACGGCGGTCCCAGAGGTGTTGGTAATGGCAACCCCACATAATTAGGGGTCGAGGGAAATGGGCTGACACCTGCCTCTCTCTCTCTTTCTCCTCCCCCGTCTGCACTGCCTTTTCGGTTAAGAGCGTTACCCTCCTATCCGTTTGCGTCGCGCGCTCTATTCTGCTTCTCCCTCCCTCTCGCGCACACTCAGCCTTGTCACTCAATCTCGTCTGTGTCTCTACATCTTTGAATAACTTCTGATGTCCACTCATTACAACTTGCACCCCAATATCCCTTTTAACTTTATCTTTATCCATATCCACTTGCACTCCAATATGCCACGATTTACCAACTATATACCTCCTCACATCTATCTCTACCTGTACCCCAACATTATATCTCAGCTTCCTCGACCTTATGTCAACTTGTACTCCTCTTCCTATTCCCACCCCAAGATGTTCTGTTTGCAATGACACATTTTTCCCCATTGCCTTCCATTCAGTAACTTGAATTTCTTTATCATGTTTCTCCTTCCTGATACGCCTCATATGAGCCCTCCAATTAAGTGCTTCTTGGGCCACAGCAAAGAAGCTTCCAATAGTAGGACCCTCAATTTCCTGTACCACATCTGTATTCATCTCTCTCTGTCCCTTGTTCATCTTCCTTATAGGATTTGTTCTTTTTTCCAACTCTGCCATCACTTTCCCTGTATCTTCTTCTTTTCTCTTTTCTTCGTTCTCGTCTCTACTGGCGGACGTACCCACATCATCCTTCTTACACCTTCCCCAAGCAGGCAAATACCTTTCTCTTCAGACAAGCTTTCCCTTAGTGCGTAGTTGCCTGAGTGGGGTTTTTCAACGGACTGCAGTTCCTTACTGCTTTGTTTGTGTTTCTGAGTGTTGCTTTTGTTTACAATCTTTTAGTGTGGTGTTTATTTGATCTTTCTTTTTTTGGCATTTGTATACTTACAGTTTTTAGCTTTAAATATTGTCTTTTAATTATGTCAGCCACTTTTAGAACTTGTTAAGAAGAAAGGAGAGGTAAAAATATTTTAAATATATAAATATGTCCAGTGAAGACAGCATGAAGTAAGTACTTTGGTGAGAGAGAGAGATATAAAACGATGGCTCAAATTGTGAACATGCTATCACTCCATTCTGAAAGAATTATTGCCGATGTCAGGCATTGCTGTTGTACTGGTAATGCTCAAGCTGCTTTAGAAAAAGAAACCTATGTTTTCAGAAATAATGATACACATGGTTCAGAAGGAGTGGTCTTGCAAACCAAGTGCTTTTGCGTCTCATTCTCTCCCTCCTCCGCTTTAACATTTGGTGACAGAATTGAATGGTTGTTTTTGTTATCAGTTTCAGTACTCTCCTTTCTTTTTCTCCTTTCTCCATGTTTTAAAACCCCGCTTATGTAGTATGTTCCTTTTAGGGTCCATGGAATCTCTTCCAAGATAGTAAACAGTCTTTATCCCTCAAATCCCCATTGCTCTTGGTCTTCCTTCTTTCTTTGTCAAGAGTCTGTGAAGATTCTCAGTCATCCAGGTGAGTTTATCTGGGAGTTGAGTCATGAGTCATGTCTTTATAACCACTTATAACCTTGTGTGATTGCACTGACACCATGTTTTCAATGTTAGTTTCCATCACTCATAACTTTTACATGGAATTTTACTCTCTTTTTAACTGCTCGCATTCTCTTGTAGCTTAAATCAATGTAATGTTGTCTTTTAATGCTGTAAGATGTTCCTCAATTCTGTGTTCTCAAACTTGAATATGTCTTAATTGGACTGTATATTGTCCCTCATTACTGTAAGCCGCCTTGGGTCCTTTTCCAAGGATAAAGGTGGGGTAAAAATACTCTTAAATTAAATTAAATTAAATTAAATTAAATTAAATTAAATTAAATTAAATAAATAAATAAATAAATAAATAAATAAATGGCAACTGGACTTCTTTTCTTGAGAGACTGAAACATTTCACTGCTCATACAGATAGGTTTTTCAAGAGTCCTTTGACACAGGCTTTCCCTTCCTGCCTCCTTCTCCTTGACCATAAGTCAGCAGCTGTAGCATCACTACTTGCCCCTCACCTTGCCTTCAGGTCTCTACCTCTCCCAAGCCTGCTGATTCTTCCTCTCCTACAGAAAAGCACCGCAACCCTGGCAAGCACTCTTCCACAGACATCTCATCTTTTCTGTTGCCACCCTTCCTGTTATCGCCCTTCTTGGGTAAAGTGCTACAGCGCTATACTCGCTCACCCCACCCCCCTGGACAAAGCAAAGCAAGACAATTAACCAAAATGATAGGAGGGAGAAGAGTCAGAGGAAGACCCTTCTACAAAGAGAGATCAGAAGGATGTTCTAGGGCTGGTGGACAAAATATCTGTGATGTTGACCAGGATCTGGTACATATGTTAACCTGGAACAATCAGTCAGTAAGGAGGCCAGCACTTTGGAATTTAGTTCTGTGCCGATGTAGAACAGGAAATAGGAAATGGCCTCCAGCTTGATGCAAGAGTGACCCAGTATCTGAAATCCATGTTGCAACTAGAATGGGCCTATTGAATCAATGGAACTTGCATAGGATTTGACCCAACAAACCCCCAATGATTCAGTGTGCCTACTCCAGATTGAATTTACTACTGAATATCAACCGTTGTTTACTAGCATACCGCTTTCTGAAAACACATAGTGGTTTAAATCGTGAACCTTTTGGGAAAGCTCCATGAAAGGTGACCGGCAGTGGAGACCATGGTTGCAGCTCTGGGCGATGGACAGCTTTCTGTCCTGGGGATCCTCTGGGACCTTCAAAGACTGGCCTAAATGCCAAAAAGTAAAAACTGAACTGAACTGAAACTTCTCTTGAACGCCTCTAGTGTTGGAGCACTCACCACCTCTTGAGGCAATTGGTTCCATTACCGTACTGTTGTATTACATTGGAAGTGAATTTCTAGTTATGAAATTCCTTTAGTTGGAAATATCCTCTATTTGAGTGGTTCCTGACCTTGGGTTACCAGGGTGTTCGTGGACAGCACCTCCCAGAAACACAAACCCAGCATAGATGGTGGTGAAAGGTTCTGGAAATTGCAGCCCAAGAGCACCTGGTTACTTAAGGTTGTGTTACCCAAAGTTATGTTCTATTTGATAGCCTGCCCAATGTAACTCTGGATTTCAAGATAAAGAAATATTGACAGCCAACATAAGGTGGTCAGAGTTCTGGCATGAAATATGGAACATCAAGGTTCAAGTCTCCAGTGAGTCATTAACTTTACTGGGTAATGCTGGCAAATCCTTCTCATTCAAGTTGACTTCCAACATTGTGAAAATAAAATGGAGAGGACAGGAGCTACTTAGCTGCCCTTGAGCTCCTTGGAGGAAAGACAGGGCACAGGAGTAGCCCAAGCACAATTAATAAAAATAAGAGAAAATGCTAAGAAGGCAGACCAGAGGCCCTGACGTTACCAATCCCCAATGAACAGGGCTCTTTATATATTATTCTGTCATTTATTTAAATACTCCTTGATAATTGGAACCTTATTTGTGGCAGTGGAGCAGAAATGACACCAATTTTAGTTACAGAAACATTCCAGTGAGCATTCAAACTACATGGGGGGAAAAACACCTCTGCCCAGATATTCCAATCTTACCTAAAGGTTTGTAATGACCAATTTCATATTCATTCTTCCAATTTTAGAAGCATCTGCAGCCATCACCAACACTTCCTGCCACCAGCCACACCCACAAATTATATAATTCTCTCGCACCTTTTGGCTACAATACTGTCTCTGTGTTGGCCCACAGTATCAAAGTGTGTGGGCCTCAAGGCTGACAGAAAGTCAAATGCAGTGGTACCTCTCCATACAAGTTTAATCTGTCCTGAATGCATGCTCATAAGTCAAGCAACTTGTACGTAGAGCAGCCGTATCAAGAAAAAAAAATCAAATAGATAAATAAATAAATTGAAAAAATAAAAAACTGTGTGTAGAGCAGACTGCATCTAAAATTTGTAAGGCAGCAGATAAAGTGCCAATGGTTTTCTGTTCTTAAGTCGAATTGCTCATAAGTAGAGCTGCTCGTAAGTAGAGGTACCACTGTACTTCAACATATTCTCCTGCATTGTCAAACATCTCGGAGAAGCGTAAAAGTAAATGCATAATTCTGGATATCTATAAACTTACCTTGATTGTGTGCCCATCATCCTAGTCCTCAGTCCCCAGCTGGGTTTTAACACTCATTGACGGCTGGCATGTCCTTTACCAGATGACTGCAATCCATCCTTTCCTGTTTCAGCATCCTTCCTTCAGCTTGCTCATCCATCTTTCCCCTGCTTGCTCATCCAATTGAAAGTGCTGTGATTTATTTGTTTGTTTGTTTGTTTATTTATTTATTTATTTTATATAACTTGTATGCTGCCCACTACCCAAAATTCTCTGGGCAGCTCACAATTAAAATAAACAATTAAAACATCAAAATTACAAAGAAGTGACATATAGTATCTTCATTTTTGGGTCCATACTTTGTATTTCCAAGGTCCCATGTTCAGTCTCAGCATCTCTATGTAGAACTGGGAATTACTATTTTATTTGAAACTACGGGCTACTATTAATCATTGTAGACACAGCATTGTGCTGGATGAGTGGTTCCTAACCTGGGTAACCTGGGCATTCTTGGACTACAATTCCGAGAAATCCTGACCAACACAGCTAATGACGAAGGACAGGGAGTCTTTGTCCAAGAACATTTGGGGACTCAAGGTTGGGAACCACCTAACTAGATGCACCAGCAGCCTCTCCTGTGTTGAGTAGCTTCCTATCTCTGAGCCCATTTGGAAATACTACTTTTGGGGGCTACAACGTGCAGAAATTGTCCAAGTGGCATGATCAGTGGAAGTCCAAAGTAGAGATATTTCCAAAATTGGATCAAAATTTGAAAATTTATTTGCCACTGAACTGGAAAAAGTCATGTTTTCCAGAAGTCTTGGCCGTGCTGGCTAGTAATTCTGAGAGCTGTGGTCCAAAGCAGTAATGTTTCCATCTGCCAGGTGGTTGTTCTTGAATTCCTCCAACAATGGAGCAGTCACCAGTGGTAATTGATTCCATTGCCATTCTCCTCTACCAGGAAGTTTTCCCTGGTATTGAACTGAAATATGCCTTTCCTGAAATCTCTCCATCCTTAAAACTTAATGGGACCTCATTCTTTCCCCCCACAATTCTAAATTTGCAATGAATATGTCTTAAGTTTCAGTAAAAGAAAGATGGAAGGACCAGTTCACTGATCTTAGATTTTGCTAATGTATAACTCACTCCTGATTCTATAAAATATGGGACGTGGGAGCAGATGCTTAATCCCTTTATGAAGAAGGGGTCCCCAGATACAATAGGGATCATTTACCACATTGGTCGGTGTCCTGTTCGTAATGTAAAGTTGTGCTGGTGTAAATGTCCTTTGACTCAACATTATGCCCCAGCAACAAGGAATTGTGCTATGGAATTGCTCAATCAGTTGAGTGCTTCTGCCACTTCTCTCTCAGTACCAGCACAACTATTGTGAGCATGAGCTCAAGTTCTATGTGTACAGTTGTGGGTTTTACTCGTTGATCGTAAAATAAGGGACATTAGAGGGCCTTTTTACACGACCAGAGATCTTGAGGGTTTGTCGCTCTCCCTGCGTTCCCACCCCCTCTGCACTTCCTTGTTCTGTCTGCGTGAGGGGAGGGGTTTAAAAAGGGAGAAAAGAATGCACTCTTACCTCCGGAGTGTCGGTGGAAGTTGCTCCGACCCCCCGTCACTTCCTGGTTCCTCTTAAAGGGGCGGGAGGCAAAAAAACAACAACAAAAAGAAGCGAGGAGAGCCCGGCACTCTCCGCATCAAAATTTTTCACTCTCGCAGAGCAGGTACCTGAAAAGTGCACTGGGACGCGCTTAGGTGGGCGTGGTCACACTTAATTTTCTGTTAGCTCCGGAGCTGGTGGGGAAACATTTTAAAGCTCCGGAGCTGGGAACCATTTGCAGTGGAGCTTAGGGGTCGTGTATACACTATAGTTCTAAGGCACACAGCTTATCAGTTATGTTATATGATTAAGCTGGGCTTCAATCCATTTCTCTCTCAATGGTGAAACTGATAACTTGTGGATCAAATGGGACTTATCTGAGTCACTCTGGGATATGTCACCATGAAGGAAGTCCTGCTCAAGTAACTTGAGCAATGTCAGAAACTGAGATTGAATATGCTCTGATAAATCTAATGTAAGTGTGTGTGTGTGTGTGTGTGTGTGTGTGTGTGTGTGTGTGTGCGTGCGTTAAAAAACAGTGCAAAGCAACTTATACGGGAACAAGACACTATCTAACCCTCAGTAATGGTTTGCAATCAAGGTGTGGTTTGCAATCGGGGAGAGGGAGAACAGGGTGGGAGAGGGGGTTGTAAGAATCTCAAGGTGTGGCCTTCGTTTGGGACTTCCCCGTGTTCTAGTAACTACCTTGTGACTTGGATACTCATACATATTCTCTGTAGGGGAGGGCTGGGTCCCTGAGAAAGTTGCATGTAGCTGCCTTCCAGCTGCTTTTGGAGGCCACATTCTGACACAGCACTGCCATATTTTTGACTATAGGTACACCCAGATGTTCACCCACTGTTTTTGAAGCACTCGGCCACTCAGATTGAGAACAATAACAAAATTGCCTACGAGGACAAGTTCCTCACATGATTATTTTAAAGTTAGAATGGCTTCCCCTTGGTTGTGGTTGTGAATGACATTGGAGGCATCTGAGAATTCCAGAGCTGATGAGCTAGTCTTGAGTGGGTGTGCATCAGAAATGCATAAGTGAAACCATTTGAACTTGGTTCCAGCAAAAATGATGTGGGCATTAAAGGAAGGAGGTGGTGTTCTGGATTAGTGTCCCAATTATTTATATTTATATTAGTGTCTTATTATAATAAGGCCTGTATATTTTCTTCTGAGTCACCAACTGTGCGAAGGCCTCTGGCTAAGGGTCATTTATCTGATCAACTTATATACAGTATACTAGGGCCCCAAAGATGAAATTGCATCTGATATGAGCAGTGAGTGTTTCTGAGCCTGTATTTGAATATTTCAGCCATGTCTGTATAAAATTTGAAGTCCGTTTTGGACTATTAATGAGCATTTCAATAGAATGAACGCTTTTGAAACATGCTGAAGAATCTATCAGTTTGCAATGCAGAAATATTCTTAATATGCCGAATGCACCCAGCCCAATATTCCATCCTCTACCTTCAGTACTGCACAGCTAATCCCAAGGGACTGCTGCTACAATACATTGCCTTTGTCCTTCACTTCAAGCAGAGCAATATCTTAGACTGGCCCAGATTTGAATTTTAATGCATATATATTTAAAATCTCCTTCAATTTTCTTCACAAAAGACACTATTTTTTACACCTCTACATGTCCCCCCATTCCCCAAAAGAAAAAGTACCATATATATTTGCTATTTTTTCACATGATGCAAGAGCCTCAGTCCCCTGATTATTTTGCAGTGAAGTAGTAGTAGTAGTAGTAGTAGTAGTAGTAGTAGTAGTAGTAGTAGTAGTAGTAGTAGTAGTAGTAGTAGTAGTAGTAGTAGTAGGAGGAGGAGGAGGAGGAGGAGGAGGAGGAGGAGGAATCTTTTGTTAGGCAGTGAGGAGTGTAGTGATAAACTGTATGTAAAAGCAGATCTCATTATGCTAGACTCATAGACATTAAAGAGATTCCAAATACTTAAACAGAAACAACGGCTCTAATAGTCTTCCTATCTTCCAGAAGCAGGACGTTTGTAAAACTAACAGTTCTTACTCATCTAATCCAGACTAAATTGTTTGTTTGATAATTTAAAATATTTTTGCCCCACTTTTCTCCTTAATAGCTTGCAGAACATCAGTATTAAATTCCCCCCCCCCAAACTACTATGGAGTTGCAGATGACCTCAAAAGCAAGAAGGAAGCCTGTGTTGTATTTTTTTTATTATTATCCAGTTTTAGCCTCTTGCCAGGCATTTTCTAGTTATTGTTTTTTGATTATTGATTGTTTGGAATGTTTTTTGATTACTTGGTTTATTTGTTCTTTATTTGTTCTCCTTGATTTTAGCTGCTGATTACTTATTTGGCTTTCATATAAACTGCCCAGAGTCACTTTGGGAAATTGGAGCGGCCTAGAAATGAAATGAAATGAAATGAAATGAAATAAATAAATAGTCCTAAAGTGGGGAGAAGGTGGGAGTTAATTTGCTTTGGCTAACCAAAAAGCCCCTGTGCTATGAGCCCTGGTTCTATCACAGCTCTGGTTATTATAACAGAAGAAGCAATAATCTTGAACTCAATCAATCACCTTTACTGGAATCTTAAAAAAAAATTACAAGGACAAAGGGTCCACAAATAAACGGGGAGTGTGTGCCCCATATAGAACAGAATGGACAGCCTAAATACAGACAGGACATGGCAGAGTATAGTTTGCTTTTAGAGGAACAACTGACTGTCATCCAAAAACTTTAGCATATGCATAGAAGATGTTATTAACTGCATCCTATGCAGCTAAGCCGTTTGCTTCACGGAAGAGAGTGATCTGTGTCACTGGATTAATAAATTAATGTACAGTGGTGCCTCGACTTAACGAATTTAATCCATTCTGAATGCATGCTCTTAAGTCAAACTACTCTTAAGCCGGGGTACCTATATTAAAAATTGAAAAAATAAGTTAATAAATAATAAATAAATAAATAAATATTTGTAACTTGAGCAGACCATATCTAAAATGTGTAAGGTGGCAGTTAAAACGCCAGCAGTTTTCCGCTCTTAAGTCAAATTGCTCTTAAGTTGAGCTGCTCTTAAGTCAAGCTGATCTTAAGTCGGGGTACCACTGCATTTGGCTAATCTTGAACTGGTTTAACATTTTTAGAACAGTTGTTCTGCAAAAAAGCAGAGAGAGAAATAATGTAAACAGCCTGGGCAAGGTTATAGCAAAGAACGGAAAGAGAAAGGGAAAGACTAACAGCCAAGGGCAGTCCTACGTGACAAGTTCCAAGAGATGGTGAAATAATTAGAACTACTAAATAATTACCCAGTTATTAGCATTTATTATGAGTACAGCTACAACACTTCCAAACTGCCTATCTTCAGTTGGAGGGAAATTACACGTTTTACACAGAGTACATGCTGTACATTTTTCTACAGAGAATGGAGTTAAAGATGTAACCATGTTATTAGGAGGATTCTGGGATTTCTGGTCAAGAAAGTAACTTTTCCAAACTCTGAGTAAGTGTTATTAGTGGGCTTGAAAGCACCCGACTATGGGTGTGATCAGATGGGCATTTTGCCTGCTGTTTACTCCTCTGTGGAGGTGGGTTAGTTCTCTCCTTTTTCTGGAAATCACACAATCTAATTGCTGTTAACCAACCAGCCTGTCCCCAGAGTTTTCTTGCCTGCATTTTTCTGGGTTCCAGTCAGGGGTTTCTACTTTTATGGTGTGGGTAGGCTCCCTCCATTTTGGTTCGTTCCCAGTGCATGCGATTGGTAGAAGTGAACCCAAAGTGAGCTTGGAGCGGCCAAGCCTCCTTCTGCTGTCAATTTCCTATACAGGCACAACGCCTCACAATGGAGTTCCAATCTTAAGACTAGCATCGCTGTTCGTGGTCCCACTTGGGACCAGTACAAAGTAATCTAACCGCATGTCCATTGCGGGATGAGGGGAGTTCATCCCAACCAAGCCCCCTGAACTGCAATTTAAGCGGAATGAGAGATTCCCCTCCCTGGCCTCGGGAATCTGCTCGTCACGCTTCTCGTTCCGAGACGAGTCCGCGTGAGGTAACACTTGTCACGCAATATGCCATTCTCCATCTAGTGGCAGGAGTGTGAAGTGCCATTCACCAGTACATTCCCTATGGAGTCAGCAACGCAGTGCAGAGAGACTAAAAGATAAATGCCTCAAACTTAGCTCCGTAACGCATTGAAGGCAAGGCTTCAGAGAATCTAAACAATGAAAAACGGAAGGTCGGGGCTGGAAAAAAAAGGAGAACAAAGGCATGGAATTTCACATCTCACCACGGAACAAGGACGTGCGGTAATAGTCATGCCGGTATCATCCATCACACCCGTGTGTACACGGGAACAGGGACAGAACCAGAAGAAGACCACGTGACTGCGACCGACATCAACACACAACAAACTTCCTCCCGGGACGAGAATGAACGTGAAGTAACCGTCTTTGTCATTCACTGAATTTGTTGTTAAGTGAGGGAGCTGAAGGTGGATGTCTTGTGGTGTTCTGAGGCTGCTTTCCTAGCAGGCAGGCCAGAGCATGGTAGATCTCCAGGGGGCCATGGGAGAAGTAAAACAAAAAGGAAGGCAATATTGAGATGGAAGTTGCTGACACTCCATCCTGCTCAGGTCATTCTCCTCTCTGGCAGGAGGCATTGTGACACTCACAGCAACACCGATCCCTTGGAAGCAATGGAGGAGGAGAAAGGCAGGGTGAGGCTGGGGATGCTCTAGCCCTGCTTCCTCCCCTCTGAGTTAGCTGACAAGGTTACTGCAGGCAAGCAGAAGCAGGCTGGACGCTTTGACCCAAGGCCTGTGGGCTGGAACAGCAAGTTTTTCCTGAGGCAGCCACTAATTGCCTGGTCATTAAACAGGTAGGTTGTTAAGTGAGGAGTGGCTGTATTGTGACTTAGGAAGACCGTCACTTCAGGATATTGATAAATTAAACACTTCCTCAACTCCGTCGTGAGGCAGCAGAATTTTTTAAAAAATTAGACATTATTAGAGCACTGCTGGCCTTTTGCATCACTTACAAAATATTTAAAAAATCAAAAACTTCCACCTGGAAGTGAGAGAAAATAGGAGGAGGCAATGAAGAAGATTTTCTTTATCCTTTTCTTGGTGACTTGTCTTAAAGTATAGGTCAAGAACCTGACCACAGCTAAATACAAGGAAGAAATATAAGAGCTTTTGACACTTTCTTGATATACAGACTGAAGTGATTTCCTCTCCTATTTGCACCAGCCAAATTCAAAGCATGGGTAGCACAGGAAACAACACACATTTTAAGTAGGAAGACCAGACCCATCAGACTCAGATTCTCCTGTAAACTTTTTTCCCCCTAAACCAAATTACTTCTCAATCTAATATGAAAAAGTTCCTTAATTTAGGCATATTATACCAATAGGAAACAATAAAATAAAATAAAATTCTCATCCGTTTCTTCCATAATGTTACGGGAGTTGCATTGGAAGAGAGGGGTGAAACAGTTTTCATAAAGTAGTAACAAAAACTTGGGACTGGACAGTCTGTGGAACATAAGTTTACCAGGTTTGTGTCTAATTCTGCTCCTGTGTTATTATGAACAGCTTGATAAACATGAACTTCAGTGGTACAGAAGCATTAAGTGTTAGGAAAGGGATTATACGCTCAAATGCTTAATTGCAGGGCAAGAGGAAATCATGGATATATAGGCATTCCTAGTGCTGCTTAAAAGCCAACACCAAGAATTCTAAAAATAATATCCTGGGGGTTTTGGTGTACTTTGGAAATGTGTCAGAAATTCACGATGAAATCAGTGATGATTGATGATTGTCAGTTTTCCCCAAAGTATCCGTCCTTTAATGCTCATAGTAGAGATTGTGCACATTCTCTAACAGGGCAGACTATGTTTTCTACTAAAACTGCCTACAGCTTCTTTGAACTACAGCTGCCAAAATCCCCTAAGCAGCCATACTGACTGGGGATTCTGGGAGTCGTGATACCCAACTGTGATATTTCCAAGCTCTGAATGCAATTCCCCCTCCTGTCAGCAAACAGGGTTTCTGTTTGATGTGCTGCTGTTTCAAAGGCACAGAAATTCTACTTTGAGCCCATCCGGTAGTAAAATATGAGCAAGTGAGGAAGTAAAAGGGATTTCTCAGGATTGTGGCATTTTCTTAGCAATCCTAAATAGCAAACATATCAGGAAAATGGTTTCTCCTTCCCACCAGATAATTCTGGATAATTCTTATGCTGCACCTTGGAAAAGGAAATAAGTTTATGAAGAGACAAAACCACAGATTACTGCAACAGCCAACTGCTGATCCTTGAGCCCTCTCTGAGCTGTATTCTCAGGTCTTCTACCTTTGGCCCCCTGTGATGACCTCCACTGAAGAAAACCAAGACTCCTGTGGCCCACTGGAGTTAATTTGCCCCTGGAAAAACTGGCAGGAGTGGAATGAACTCTTGACACTGTTATTTCCATTCCCCTTGTTCGTGGTGGCTCAGTGGACTAAGGCTTCCGAAAACTGTCAGCTGCAAAGTCGGTAGCTCAGCGGTTCGAATCCCGGGTGCCACGCAGCGGAGCGAGCTCCCGCTGATAACCCCAGTTCCTGCCAACCTACCAGTTCGAAAGGATGCCAATGCAAGTAGATAAATAGGTACCGCCATTAAAAGCAGGAATGTAAAACAGTGTTTCCTTGCAGCCACACTGGCCACGTGGCCATGGACTTGCACAACACTGGCTCTTCGGCTTGAATACGGAGATGGGCACCGCCCCTAGAGTCGGACACGACTAGCACGCATGTGCGGGGGGAAACCTTTACCTTAACCTTTACCTGTTACAGTAATCCTGTTGTACCTGAGCTGGGCCATATGGAATCGATGGAGGTGGGATTGCCTGCTGACCCTTTAAGGGACAGAAGCAACCAAACAGGGGCTGGAAGATTTCAGAGACTGGAGATACTTTTTGGACTACAAAATTCAGCACTCAGCAGCCATCTTGGAGAGATGCTAGGACTTGTAGTTATTTTCCCCAGGCTCTGAAGGCAGTGTGCAGAAGTGGGCTGGGAAGTAATACTTTATATATTCCTGCCTTTGAATATGGTTTAGAAGAAATCAATCACATATATTGCTAGCAGACTTGACATTACTTTCTCTAATACCAAATGGAGGCTGCAGTAGTAGCATTGGAATGGTGGCTGAACAGTAGGTAAGTAGCAACAGGTGGTCACTAGGTGGCAATACGATGGCTGCTTATTAGATTTTGAAACTGGATTCATTCTGTCCATTCTACCACAAAAGAGGTAGAGCACTCTCTGGAGAGTTTACAACATAATTTTGCAGGCTGCACATTCTGCTCCCATTCCCAGGGAGTTGGAGACTCCTTTTACCAACCTCAGAAGAAGGGAAGGCTGTGTCAACTTTGAGCCAGGTACCTGAACACATCAGGATCAAACTCAAGTTGTGAGTCGAGGCTTGACTACATTGCTACAGTTCAATCACTGTGCCTGGAGGCTTGCATGTGTAAAGAAAACCAGGCACCTGTCTTGAGGAATTTCCAATCCAAAATATTTTGTTTGTTCATTAACTACTAGCACCAGCTGAGAATATAGAAAAAAAGGAAGAGAGAGAAAAGCAAGGATTTTATCTCCGTTTTTAGACATAATCATTTCATTACTCTTTGTATTTGGAGTTTTTGTTATTGGAGTAAACACATATGGCATTGCCCTGTACGTATTGAAGGTCTAGGAATATTAAAGAAATTTTGCAGCATCTAGGACACGGGTGAAGGGTCTTCGACCCTCCAGATGTTTTGGACAGCAGCTCCCAGAATTCTGAGCCTATATTGCCAATGATAAAGAAATGTTGGAATTGTGGTCCAAAACATGTGGAGGGCCAAAGGCTCCTTACACTTGATCTGGGACAGTGGTTCTCAACCTGTGGTTCCCCAGATGTTCTTGGACTGCAACTCCCAGAATCCTCCACCACTCGCTGCTGGAGGAGGTTTCTGGGAGTTGCAGTCCAGCAATATCTGGGGACCCATAGGTTGAGAACCACTGATCTAGGATCTTTTCTTCATATTTTCAGATGAGCTAAGCTGATTTTCCTTGAATGGCTAACAGACAAGCAGACAGGATGGAACAGATCTTTAGGCTGTAGTATGGATGGTTATCAATAAAAAAACAAAATGATACACAGTATCTTCTCAAGACTGGTAGTAATATTACTGAGAGAGTATCATCTTATAAATACATGGGGTGCTATGTCAAGGATAAGTGGGATTTTTCATGCTAAATTTGTTGTAGAATTGAACAAGGTATAAATTCATTCCAGAAAATGAGGAAAGTCTTGACAAGCCAAGAATTAATTATCTGTCAAATTTCATACCTGAATACTTTGATCTTATGTATTTAGTAACTTCTCTATGGTGTTGAAAGTTGGACCCTTACAGGTGCATTATGTAGGAGTCTGGAAGCATTTGAGATGTGGATGAACAGACAAATTCTGAAGACATCTTGGACAGCCAGAGTCACTAATGTGGCTGTATTACAGAATATGAATAAAAAGTTAGAAATTCTCAATACCGTAAAGAGAAGAAAATTACAATGTTTGGTCACATAATGCGCAATAACAAATATCATCTGCTTTAGTTATCCTTCAAGCAAAAATAGATCGGAAGTATGGTCCAGGGTGTAGAAGAACATTCTGGTTTAAGAATTTAAGCCATTGGTTAGCAGTGGACACAGATTCCCTGTTTAAAATAGCTTTAGGTAAAAAAAAAAAAAAGATCATGCTACTGATTGCCAATGTTCTACAAGGACATGACACTTGAAGAAGAAGAAGAAGCAGCAAGAGCATGTAGCCTCTAACATGGAGAGAGACAGAAAGGGAAAGTTTTAAAAGAATCTGAAATAAACCTTTTTGGGTCTTAACATGTTTATATGGTACCCTGCACAAACAGATGGAAACAAAAGAAAAACCCGAAAGACCTCTTAAGTCTCTGGCATCTTCTCTTCCAAATACATTTGTAGATATATCCAGGGGGGAAAGTGCTTTAAACACTCTCAGGGTAGTTTACAAGTAATTTTGCAGGCTACTACAATGGGCACGACTTAGCGGTTTCCCGTTTAAGTTCCGTTACTTTCCGTTACCTACGGAAACGGTAACGGGAATTACTCCGCCAGACTTCGAGCTCGAACCGACGAACGAACAATTTTGGTCTATTTGGAACTTCCTTGCATCGCGCGATTGCGCGATGCCAATGCACAGAAAAAAAGTTTTTAAAAGTTAAAAAAAAACCGGTTCCCGGCCAAAAAGCAGGCGGAAAAATGCCTGCCGTGCCTCAGGGCACCTACCAGAGGGTTTTTCTGTCCCCGCCTCCCCCCTCATCCCCCGTCCTGGGCTGCTCTGGTGGGACTCGCCGCAGGCTCGCAGCCACTTTGTCATTGTTGGCCGCCCGCAATTAAAGCGCAAGCAAGCGGCACGGACGGCACAGTAAAAAACTTTTAAACTCTCCCCCCACCCATTCCCAGTCAAAAAAGCAGGCGGAAAAATGGGAGCTTGACTAAGGGCGCAGGGGCACCTACCGGAGGGGTGGTTTCTTTTGGAGGGGGGGTCCCGCCTCCCCCCCGTCCTGGGCAGCCGGACTCGAGTTGCCATTTCAGCCATTCATGCGGTCGGCGGGGGAATCCAAAATATGGCGAAAGCAATATTGTTTTTAAATCGTGGTCCAAAATTACACAAGCACAACAAAACACAAAATTTATAAACTGACAGATTTTTCCAGTATCAGTGGGTTTTTTCACATAAAAATGTCTCTCCAGAAATCCTCTGTCCTCCATTGATTTTTTTTTTTTTTTTACAAAGCACAAAATGGGCTGGCCGAGTGGCCACCATGTCGGGAGTGGACAACCATGCAAATTTTTGAGCCATCCCACCAGTGCATGGCCACTTGGCCATGGAGACTTCTGGGATGTGCCAAAAAGCCCCCTAAAACCTCCTATTAAAACCCTTGACTCCGTACCCAACGTCACAGACTGTCAATTAGTGGGTCAGAGAGGTTCCCAGAGGTGCAACCCTTAACCGTAACCTTACCCGTCATAGCCTAACCCTAGCCATTGCACTAATAAACCTTAAAGCAATCTACTTGCTTGCATGCACTACACGCAGCAAGTACAATTCCCTTCTGTGTGAGACATGTGGTAAAAGCCTTGTGAAGTGAAATGACGCTAACTACTGTCTGCACATTCTGTTATGCAATAATATGGCTATTGCATAGCATTTTGCAGCAGCAGGGTGAGGAGGGGAGACCCCCATGTAGAGGGGTCTCTTGGAGCCTGCTTCCCCTTCCTAGAGGGTGAGCCCATCTCTACGGGCTACACATTGCCCCCTCAGCAAGCTTTGTACTCATTTTACTGAGCTTGGAAAGATGGAAGGTTGAGTGAACCTTGGGATTGAACCCCAGGTCATGAAGCACAGTTACAGCTGCAGTACAGCTGTTTAACCGCTGTGACTCTCAACATGGAGGGAGAAAAAACTTGCAGAAGTTATCTGCAAAAATGTTGGGCTGCTTTCACACAACTCCTAAAATCTGCTGGCAATTTAAATGCAGATTCCCCCAATGTGGTTTTTGTTCTGCTTCCTGTGTTCGCACCTCCCGCACTCTGACTCTACTGCTTCTGTCTGCGGTGAGGGGAGAGAGAGAAAAATGCCTGTCTGTTAAAGGGGGGGGAACCCAACAAAAACAAACAAAAAGAAGAGGAGGGCCAGGCATGCAATGCTTTAAAACAGCAACAAGGATTTTACCCCCTCCAGACCAGGTACTTGTAAAATGTGCTGAGGCGCGCTGAAGTGGACGTGGTCGCACTTTTTTTTTAAAAGTCCGCTGCTGGTGGGAAAACAACTTTATGCTCCGCATCTGTGAGCATTTTGCAGCGGATTTTAGGGGTCGTGTGAAAGCAGCCTTAGAGAGCTGATTCAGCATCCTTGGCACATCTTCCTGTCATTAAAGTGAGCTGGTAGATGGAGAGACTTTTGCCCACCCAGTGACTTGTAAGAGCAGTATCTTTTCTCAAGTGTTTTCTTCTTTTCTTCTGACTACGCTCATTGTTGACATCTAAAATGATAATAGAGTAATCACTATGGGACTCACTCACTCTTTCTGGATTTGCCCTGGAGCTGGTATAAATCAACCTGAGTGCCAAAGTTCAAATTCCTTGGTGTTGGGACATGACACAGTTGTCTACTTAAGCAAGTTACATTCATAACAATCATTCCCTTTTCTTTGGAGTCCAGAGGGGAGTGGTTAGTCACCTATGGAGAAGGTTGATGATCTCAGGCACATGAATTGTCATTCTGGGTGTTCCAGTCTGAAACGGTGTTTGCAGGGGGTTATTAATGCATGTTTGATTATTGCAGAAGGCATGATGATTACAGAGTGGATGCAACACCAAGCCCAGTCAGTCTTGTCACTAGTTCTGCAGGAGGCCTGACAACAGATCTTGCCCTGGCAGGAAATGAGGTATGACAAGAAAGAAAATTATCCAAAAAAATGCCTCCTTTAAAATCTCAAAGTTCTCAGGAGCAAGTAGTCTTTTAAAAAAATCTTCTCCCATATGCTACTAGGTACAATGGGGAAGGCTTTGTTTTGCTTCATCCATGGGTTAAAATTTCCACAGTTCTTCCACCCCTTGACCATGTCAGCTGGAGGAACTGGAAGGTGGTGGCCCAGAAAAGTATCCTGTTCAAGTTCTGATTCTGAGCTTTGGCCGCTATCTCACCTGGGGGAAGATCCAGATATTCTGAAAGTCCAGCTTTTCTTCTTTCTTGGTCACATGACTGAAGATGTGGGATCTCCATTCCCACGTACAAGGATTTTTAAAAAAGCGCCGACCAGCCCCAATGCCAGCAGGTGGCGCTAGAAAAAAAACAGCGCGGACAGCCTGAAGGCCAGCTAATCAGTGCTGGGGGGGGGGTGGGGAGGATTTATTTTTTTAAATAAAAGTGCCGAGGAGCACCAGGACGAGCTGGTCAGGGCTAGGGGGGGGAGCAGAAAACCAGATCATATGCGAGCTCCCACGGACATCTGCCTTGCATTTTTTACTGGAGCAAAAAATTCCCAGCTTCTCTGGTAGGTCTTGGAAAACTTGCTAAAGGAGGTATAACTGTTTTTTTTTAAAAGCCCGGTGGCCGTGGGGACAAGATTTTTGGAAACACTTTATCTTTAACTTTAATCAGCATTTTAAAGGACATGTGATAGAGCCCTTCAGAGCTTCTTCAGAGAGGAAATGGCATAATGACACCTTTTCCTGTGCCATGTTCTGAAGCAGCCCGGATTGGGAATACAACACCCATTATTTTATTTTAGATACAAGACATATCTGGACAAACATTTCGTTTTCCCTCCCACTGCTGGTTTGTGTAGCTGAAGTTTGGTAGTGTGCTGTGCATCAACATACAGCCTCACATCTTCTGGTTTTGGGGCTGGGGGCACAATATGGCCCAATGATCTCTGGTAATTGCTGTTTAGTCCTAGTTACATGCAATAGGGATAGTATAACTTTAAATTCCGAGTTTAAACATGCTTCCAAATGGACTTTAGAACTGTACATATGCATGTAATGAATAGACATTTGAAACTCAAGAACCTTCTAATTAAAGGTTCATTATTAAAAGTGGGAGACCTACTTACATGTATTGACCAGAAATCTTCCCTTTGCAAAAGTGAGTTGTTAGTTCCACACACAGAGAGAGAGACACACACACACACAAAAAGATTGGTGTTCATGAAAAAGTGTTAAAGAAGAATCCCATGAGCTCTGAGGTGATTTCAGAGGCCAGAAGAAGACTTGACAAGCTTTTATTATATATTTTGGCACAGCACCAGGGAAGCACCACCGAAAAGACAACCCAAATGGGGGTGGCGACGGCAACAAAAGGAGTCTAATCAAATCCAGCCAAAATTTTGTTGAACAGTTGCACAAAAGTCTGGATGAAGCTGTTTGGATGAACAGCGAAACGTTTCTATCTCTCAAAAAAGAAGTCCAGTAGCCATGACTCAACTTCCAGATAAACTCACCTGGATGACTGAGAATCTTCACATACAAGTTGCACAAAGGGTATAACTTTTAATGTGACTTTGAGACTTTAATAAAGGCATGTAGTTCTGGAACTTCCCACTAGACTTGGTGCACAGTCTGAAGAATGTGACTTATAATCAAAAGCTTGCTCTATTTATTTTTAATTTTTATTTTACTTTGTTAAAGGTCCAGTAAAGGTATCCCCCCTTCCTGCACTTGTGTTTTAATGCCAAAATGCTTTAGTCTAAGAAATCTGCATAGGCATTGTTTATTGTACAAGAACTCTCACAACAGATAACACCAATGGAGATTTTTTTTAATTTATGGCAATTTGTTGTTAACATTTATGCATTTTGTGCAATAGCAGAAGAGGGCTTTGGATTCTGTGACGAAATAACAAATATATTCTTTTGTCTGATGCCAATAAAGGTCTTGACGGATGAATGTATTCCACCCTACCCAGACCCCAGTTCATTCAAGATTGTCACTTGACTATCAGTTATTCGCAATAGTCTCTCGGATCCATCCCACATATTTGCAGACGTTGACATAGACTCCTGGTTTGTTTGGTTGTGCACATATCTGAGGGCCCCAGGACACAATCCCTTGCAACTGGCCATTGCAGACAAGAGGACCACCTGAATCACCCTGCAAGAAAAAAACAAAACAGGATTAGAGATGCATGGGGATATTTTTTTTTTAAAAAAGAACTAGGGACCTCCCTAAATTGTCAGGTGTTTTTGTAAATTCAGTTGGAAGAAATTGCAATTGTAGAACTTTGAATCTGGGAGAAAATGAAACTGTTCAACCCAGATCCATCTGGAGGTTATAGCTTTTTAAAAAAAATCTAGCATTAGTCTACATTTTTGGTGCTATGTTCACATTGCGACCGCTGCTTGTTTAGGTGGCTCAAAGGCAGTTTGAAACCCCTCCCCCTGGCTTATGGGTCCCGATTGGGGGGGGGGAACTCCCTTTCAAACTCCCTCCTCCCCCTCCTCTTCCCCGCTTTTCCTCGCCTTAGGGCCTTTTTACACAACCCCTAAGATCCGCTGGCCACTTAAATTCGGACCAGAGATCTTAGGGGTTCGTCGCTCTTCCTCTGTCCCCACCCCCCTCCGCACTTCCTGGTTGCTGGCTGCGTGAGGGAGGGAGAAAAACAGAAAGAAAAGCATGCCGCTCACCTCGTTCTGCCTCTCGTCTCTGTAAAAGTAGCTCTTAAAGGGGCGGGAGCCAAAAAGCAGCAAACAGAAGCGAGGAGAGCCCCGCACTCACTATCATTGCACTGCATCAAAGATTTTTCACCTCCAAAGAGAAGGTACAAGAAAAGTGTGCTGGGGCGCGCTAAAGTGGGCGGGGTCGCACTTAATTGTCTGCAAACTCCGGAGCTGGTGGGGAAACATTTTTAAGCTCCGGAGCTTGCAGCCATTTGCAGCGGAGCTTAGGGGTCGTGTATAAACGCCCTTATTCGTGGTCCCCTGCCTTGTCCTCTTCCCCTCCCTGCTTCTTCCCTACTTCTGTTCCTCCGCAAATTCCTCATGGCTGGAGGGGGAAATAGGGGGGCCAGGGGGCATGTCACCTGCCAAGCAAAAGCTCTCCACATGCCACCTTTGGCACGTGTGCCATAGGTTGACCATCCCTGCGATAGATAATGCCTATGGATTTGTTTTAACTTATGGCAATTCATTTCCAAAAGTTATGCCATTTGTATAAATATGCAACAGGATGCCAGCCTGTGAATTAAAGTAAGTTTTGCTGCCCCTCCTAAAGCCACAAGTGATATTTGCAAGTAATAGTCAGTGCTTCTTTTAAATAATTCCTGGTATCTGCTCACTGAGGTTCTTTTTACTACAAAGTACAAACAATTCCCAGAATGCCCAAACTAGCAGAGCCTCTGAGCAGCTAGAGGAGGGGTCCTCAAAGTTTTCAAACAGTGGGCCGGTCCACCACCACCTAGACACCTCTGGGGGCCGGATCACAGTCCAAAAGCAGCTGTGGAGGTTGGCTTGCTCTCAAAACAGGGGGTAGGTGGGGGGGTGCAACTGGTACCAGGGGCCGGATTCAGGACCTTGGGGTGCCGCATCCGGCCCCGGGGCCTTAGGTTGAGGACCCCTGAGCTAGAGGATTCTGGGAACTGCTGTTTAAAACTAAATGTTTCCAGACTGCTTGGTTTCTGGAGGTGTGAAAAATCTGTCATTCTTGATCTCTTTAGTTGAAGCCCAGTAATTAGTTGAAACTAAAGTAGGCCTATTGAATCAATGATGTTGACTTACCAAATCCCACTGGACCTACTTTAGCTGTGACTTGCCACCGGATTTTGACCATTGCATTTCTCATTCTTGTTCCATCTTGGTTCTGTATGATTTTTTCCCCAAAAACTCCCACATCAAACATCGTACATATTTTGCATGTTTTTTTCCAAAACAGAGGCATTATTGCTTACTTTTTTTCCAGTGGCTAATTTTTTTCGCTCATACGCAGTGTTACAAATCCCAAATATGTACAGATTTCTAAGGCAAAGTGTACTCCAGTTTCAGAAGTGTGACGTGGATATATCCATAGGTAAATATGAAAATATGGTAAATATGAAAATATATTTATATCTTTATTCCAGAAATGCATTTATTGGGTTTTTTATGACCTCTCATGCTGCCTGTGCTTTGTGTGACTGTGGTATGTATGTGTGTGTGTGTGTGTGTGTGTGTGTGTGTGTGTGCCTTTTCTAGATTAGGGTACATGTCAATCTATCCAGCACTAACCAATCATTCCTTCTTGCATCTGAATTCAAAGAGATCCCTGCCTCTCTGCTGAGCTCTTTTCCCCTCTCTTTAATCTGTTGGAATCAGCTGCTTTGTTTGCTATTGATCTGCTCACAATTGTAAGTAATGAAATATTTCTGCTACAAACATCTCAGAGTTATTGAAACCTTAAATGTCAGTCAATAAGAAGGGAGTGGACTATCTGGATATATCCACAAAATCTGTGAACATCTGTAAAAAAATTTTTTTTACTAGAAATTCAAAATTCCATGGCAGTATTTGTCCAGAGAGAAATCCCAGAGCATGGATATACCACAGCTGCTGCTGCTGTTCTTGTTGTTTCCAGAATTCTCCAGCTAGCATGATAGCTGTTCGTGGCCTAACTAATTAGGAGATTCTAGCCCTATAAAGAAACTTATCAAAGTACAGTGAACCCTTGTATAACAAACAGTTTGTATAACATAAAATTTGTACAACATAAAATATTCCAGAGATAGGGGAAATTTGCTTAACAAAATCGCCTATGGGCCAAATCTGTACAACATAAAAATGGGATTACTCCATTTTCAATGCATTCCTGTGGGAAATTTGTATAAAGGAAAATTTGCTTAACATAATTTCATTTGGAACGAATTAATTCCTTTATACAAGGTACCACTGTACTCTGACATCCACAGGGTCCTCACAAATATCCTTCAATACGTTCAGTTCAACTCACCTGGCAACTATCTGTGCCTCCTTCCATCCTGCCAGCACAGACCATATTCTCATTGATATACCCAGGATAGATGGATTGGCAAACACTGTGATCGACGATGCTGATGTTTGCACAGTGCAGAACGTCCGGGAAATGTACTATATGGAAGGGAAAAGAGACCACGTTCAGAAAGAGTACCCAGATGTTAGACCAAACAGTGGCATGCAGTTTGCAGCCCACCAGGTGATGTGGGAAAGCAAGCTGCATCATCCCTAGCCAGCATAATAGGCAGTCATGAGAACTGGTCCAGCAGCCTCTGGAAGGGTCCCCAGGTGCCCAGCTCAGGGATATAGTGGTTTTTCTTCCCCCAACTTCTTTCTAATACCAGAATCACATGGGGCCCTTCAAAAAGAGAGTGATTGTCAGGAAATGATGATGGACAACAGGGAGGAATACTTTTTAAGTACAACTCCCCCAGTCAGAGCTAAAGAGAATAGACCTATTCAGGCATTACACACCTGGCAGTCTGAAAATACTTACCAGGGAGCACAAAGCCTCATCCCCTTCATTGTCACTTCTTTCACGCAGTCACTGCTGAGAATGAAGGTGGCAGGTTTTTGTTCAGATGAAGGCTTTCCCAGCAAGAGCCCAGATTCCTGCTCACATCTGGGAAGTGTACTTGCATGCAGGGTTATCTCCTCCCATAATAACTATCACTTTGCAGAAAGTAACAGTGGAGGAGATGACTCTAGGAGCAATCTTCTAAATGCCACCAGATTCTATAGTGCCAATGTAGGATTGAACTTGGTGAGGGGTATATCACATTGCCTATGGATCTCCATGTTCAGATGCAGCATGCCTCTGAATACCATCTGCTTCATCTGTGAAGATTCTCAGTCATCCAGGTGAATTTATCTGGAAGATGAGTCATGGCAACTGGATTTGTTTTCTTGAGAAATCGAAACGTTTCACTACTTGCATGAGTAGTGAAATGTTTTGATCTCTGAAGAAAAGAAGTCCAGTTGCCATGATTCAACTTCCAGACTCTCTCCTTAGGAGTGAGAGTGGGAGGTGATTCTATCTTGGTGGTGTTCACCTGTAATGATGATTTTGATCAGTGGTTCTCAGACTTCCTAATGCTGCAACCCTTTAATACAGTTCTTCATGTTGTGGTGACCCCTTGCCCTGCTTGGAAGAGGCCACAAGCCCCCTTTGGCAGGCCACTGCCACAGGTGCCACACAGATCTTCCCTCTACAGGCACCCTCAGCCAATCGCAGCCTCCGGTGCCATTGACTGACCTCCCCTCCAACCCATCAAGCTGTAACTCACTCTTCCCCCCCTTCCTCCCCCTCCTCCTCCAGACCCAAGCCGTTTGTGCCTTTTTCTGCACTGGCTCATGGCGACCCCTATGAAATGGTCATTTGACCCCCCCCCCAAAGGGGTCACGACCCCCAGGTCGGGAACCACTGGTTTTAATAGACCTGCAGTGCTGGAAGGGATAATAATGGATCATTAAAGCTAGTCATTGTCAAGGAGGCAGAGTGGAGAATCAAACTCCCAACATAACTAAACACCCTACTCCTAAACCACTAAGGTATTCAGCAATATCGTTTATCTATGAGGTTTAAGCTATGACTATCCAGCAAAAAAAATCATGCTAAAAATATATAGGAAATCATCTTGGCTGTGGCATTTTCTTGATGCATTTCTTAACCCCTCACTAAGGTCATGTTCAGTCATCTTATTTTGAGAAAACTTTTTCGTCATATTAATTTTGTTTTGATTTTGTTTCTTTTATCTTTGTTGATGCCAATCTACTGTCAAATTATTTGCCTGCTTTTTGGAATGGATTCTCCATGCCTTTATTATTGCCAAAGGTTATTTTACAACATTGGCCGGGGGGGGGGACACAATAAAATAGGAGGAACTTAACAACACTATTGACAGAAATACATGGCATCTAGACAACAGCTACACTTGGAAATATTTTCAGATATTCTGGAAGCTTATTATAGACGTTTAATGAATAGAATTGGGCCAGTCAAATTCTTCTGGAAGCTAACCACTTCACTGTGGCAGCAGGACGGAGTCTCCCTGCTCTGCTAAGGTATGGTTGGCTGCGTGGGGAGGCAGAGAAGAGCCAGCCAGGCGGCTGCCATGATTGGTGCAGCGAGGATGATGATAGCCATGTGTGCCACACTAAGAATGGGAAGTGGCTGGTCTGGTTCGGGGGGAGGGTAGTGGGCCATATACGTGGTGCCCATATTCCTATTAGTATCCTCAGTGTACTCTACCCAGCTCTACTTATGAGTAGTCACTGCTCTTCCCTTTCTCCTTTCTTTTCCTTTCAAAACAGCATTACTACTAATTTCTGCTTCTGTTGCAATCCCTTCATAAACATTATGTTCTTTTGTTTTTAAATGTTAACAAATATTTTACAACATTACTAGCAGACCACCACTCCAGCAATATCATTCAAACCAGTGACATATGCTTGGCTCTGTTTCGTAAATTCGCAGAAGTTCCTGTAACTTTTTTGCTGTGGTATCTTCAAATAGCTGGAGAAGATAGTGTGAGCTGAAGCATCCCTCATCCTCACCAATCATTTCTTAGGGGAGGAAATACTGGAAGCTGACTCCTCCTTGGACAATCCAGTACTCTTGGTGATATCTTGCTACAAGTGCCAATGATTTCAGGTATGGAATCCCTACCTGGAGGTGCCAAAACCAGGAAACTTCTTTCCTCAAAGCATTTGATCTCCCATCAAGAAAAGACACAAAAATTTTGACTTAAGCTCTAGCCCTTCAAACATTTTGGGATGGTGACTCCTAGACTTCCTCCCCGTTGGCTATGCTGTCAAGGACTTTGTGGTGCTGAGTGGACACAGAGCAATGGTTGCAAACCTTCGGCACTCCAGATGTTTTTGGATCATAACTCCCATAGTCCTTTGCCATTGGCAGTCTAGCCTTGGAATTCTGGGAGTTGTGGTCCAAAACATCTGGAGTGCCGAAGGTTCACACCACCACTGCTCTGGAGTGGTCTTGCAGCATGGAAATCTGCCAAGCTGCCAACACATAATAGCAAAAAATGGGTCCTGACAAAATTTGACAGTTGTAACTGAATTTCAGCTGGAGTTACAGTGAATCTAATGGGGCAGGAAGGGCAAATGTGACCTTTTTTGGACTACACCTCCCAAAATACACAGACAATTGAAAAGTTCCGGAAATTGTGTTTCAGAAAAGATAGGTCACATTTCCATTTCTGCTACTCAAGAAATTGGGTATATGAGTGCAGTCTAAATGGTAAGCTGCAGAAAACAAAGGTATGCAGTTATGAAACCTGCTAAGAGACTGGGAATGGAGAGAGGCACTTCTGCGGCACTGTAAAAGGTATCTAGTTACATTTGTCATATGCTTTTGAGGACTGCAACTTCTTCTCCAAAGGCACCTGAAATCTGATATTTCAACCCAGGGCCAAATGACCCTAAAGAGATCAGGTTACAACCCAGGACCAAATGACCCATGGATTACAGATTTGAAAGAGAAACTCATAAGCCCTACTGTACCTTCAGGGCTTGTCGTTGTACCCCATCCTGAAACAAGGCATTTTGTCCCAGGCACAGGGCATCTCATTGGCAAGTCGAGGATGTTGACGTTCTTGTTCAAGCAGACGGGAGTCAACAGTTTAACGAGCATGATGTCATGGTTTTTTGTTCGAGGGTCATAGCCAGGATACACTATGGTTTTAGATGCTAGTTTTAGCTGTTCAGTCCAGTCCACGCGCTTGAGATCATGCTCCCCTAGTCGTACGGGGAAAGGCCTGGAAAGAAACATATAGACACATTGCGGGAAGATAGCCAGTAGCAGATCTGTGAGTTTCATTTCTGAACAGAATTTTCCAGGGAAATGAAGGTGGCTGCTAGGATGCCTAGAACTCTGCTGAGGGAATTATTGCAGAATTCAGGGAACTGGAGTCTCAGGATACCCCTATTCATATGCTGGCTGGTTTAAGGTTGGTAGTTCAATTCCCAACTGTACCCACTGTGAGTCGACTTGGGTAAGCTGTACAATCCCAGGTTGCCCTGAGAAGTGTGGCATGGTAAACAACTTTGACATATTCTCTGCTTGGAAAACTCTGAAAAAGGGTTGCCCTAATCAAAATTAACTCAATATCACATCATCATCGTCATCGTCATCATCATCATCAGTAGTAGTAGTAGTGGTAGTGGTAGTGTTCTGCTTATATAAAGTTCTGCTTATATACTGCCCGCTAGCACTTCAAAAACCCTCTGGGCGGTTTACAATTTAATTATGCAAGCTACACATTGCCCCCACCCCACCAAGCTGAGTACTCATTTTACCGACCTCGGAAGGGTGGAAGCTGAGTCAACCATGAGCCGGCTACCTGGGATTGAACCCCAGGTTGAGCACAGTTTTACCTGCAGGACAGGTATTTAACCACTGTGCCACCAGTGGTTTAGTTGTCAAGTCATTTCCAAGTTACAACCGCCCTGATAGGGTATTTGAGGCATGAGTACCATTCAAGGAGTGGTTTATCATTGAAGCCACCACTCCCAGTTGGTTTCCATGGCTTACCAGGGATTTCAACCTACATCTCTTGAACCCTGCTCTGACACTCCTTTTTAAACATAAAAAACAGTATTAAAGTCAATTCCATTAAACAGCAGCAATAACAATCTGTGACACTTCTCAGGACATTTTAATGACAGCTATGCTCATTCATGGTTGTGTTAGTCACTTGAGATTATGAATGAGTAACTACTATGTATAAAATTTGAGCTAAAACCCAACTGTATCTGTACTTCTCACATCTGTTACTCAACTGTGCTAGCTATCTTGGTTAGTATTTACACTTGATTGTTAGATAACTCTTTTGCCCTCTCGCACAACACCAATGCACATGCAGAAACATCTTTCAGCAGAGAGAGGGAGAGAAAGAAATGGTGGCATGTCCCATACCATCAGTGAGGCTTGGATCAGTGCTCAGATAAGTTACTTTTAAAAAGTAATAGCTCACAGAATCCCCTAACCATTTTGAAGATTCTGGGAACAGAAGTCCAAAAATGTGTTCTAGCATTTAGGTTTTTTTTCCTAAGCAATAACCATTAATTAATTAATTAATTAATTAATTAATTAATTAATTTCTGAGCAATAACCATCAATCAATCAATCAATCAATCAATCAATCAATCAATTAATGGATATTTTTCAGAAAATTAATTAATTAATTAATTAATTAATTAATTAGTAACCACGTGCTGAAATGTCAGTTCTGAATAATGATGATTCTTTTCAACATACTCAAAAGTAGTTTACTATTCCCTTCTTCTCTAAGGTCACCCTGGGGCTGTGCAGCTTCCTCAAGTCAAGACTGCACAGGCTAGCTCTTCTTCCAGGAGAATTGGGGAGTCAAATGTTCTATCTCTGTCTCCACAGCCAGATAATAGCCAAACAGAACAGAACAATGGCAATTAAAGGCCACTTAGGGCCTTTTCACACGACCCCTAAGATCCGCTGGCCACTTAAATTCGGACCAGGGATCTTGGGGGTTCGTTGCCCTTTCTGCATCCCCATCCCTCCGCACTTCCTTGCTCCTGTCTGCGTGAGGGGAGGGAGGAAAAAAGAGAGGAAAAATACAGGCTCACCTCCGAAGCTGCCTGGAGCCCCGTTGTTGTCCTGATTCCTTCTCTTCTGTTTTTTTTTTTTTGCCTCCCGCCCCTTCTCTTAAAGGGGTGGGAGGCAAAAAAAAAAAAAAAACAGAAGCGAGGAGAGCCCCGCACTCACCAGATTAAATCCAGACCTGGGGATTTTCACCCTCCTAGAGCAGGTACAAGAAAAGTGCGCTGGGACGCACTTAGGTGGGCGTGGCCGCACTTAATTTCCTGCAAACTCCGGAGCTGGTGGGGAAACAATTGTAAGCTCCGGAGCTGGCAGCCATTTGCTGCGGAGTTTAGGGGTCGTGTACAAAGGCCCTTAATTCCTCCTCTCCCAGAACAATCTACCACAAAGTGGATGTTCCTTTGGCTGGATGAGAGTTTCTTCTACCTCTAATGTCTTATAGACACCAGGTCCATTTTGAACAGTTACATAGCAGGAAAGGACAACCCGACCCAATGAAAATGGCTGTTGTAATCTCAGTTGTTTCACCTTTGCCCCAAAAACTGTTCCTTACAATTCGGTTAAAAGAATTGTGCCCCAAAGTTGAATCCATTGAATTTGGCGAGCACAGATTATACTTTATTATCTTAGAACTGTTGAGCTGGAAAGGGCCTTATGAATCATACAGTCCAACTCCTGCCAAGGAGGCACAGTGGAGAACTGAACTCTCAAACTCTGGTACTTCAGACATAGACCTAACCCTCTGAGCTACCCAGAAGTTTTCCAGATGACTGACAGTTTTGTCCTGTTAGTTTTGGATAAGAAATTCCCAAATTTTGATTTTTTTTAAAATCATACATTGAGCAGAAAGACTGTGATATATATATAAAACTAAAAGTAGAAGACCGTAGTGCATCTACTTTGCATTCTTCTTAAAGTGTGTCACCAAAATTGGAAATACAATGTTCAGATTTTGGAAAAGTTACTGTTTGGAACACGGCTCCCAAAATTCCCATTCAGTAAGCGTAGTGGGAAAGTAGTCAGGGAAAAGTTCCTTTTCTAAGCTCTGTTTATATACAGTACACATAGGCCTACACACTTCCACGCTTGTGTTTACAATGGTACCTTGTATGAAGGAATTAATTCGTTCCAAATGAAATTATGTTAAGCAGATTTCCCTTTATACAAAATTCCCATAGGAATGCATTAAAAGCGGAGTAATCCCTAATGGTGACAATTTTTATGTTGTATGGATTTGCCCCATAGGCGATTCTGTTAAGCAAATTTCCCCTATCTCCAGAATTTTTATGTTGTACAGATTTTATGTTATGCAAACCTTTTGTTATATAAGGGTCCACTGTACTTACGTTCTCATTCTACAGTGGGCAGCACTGAGCACCCATGATTTGTGGATCAGGGTCCCTCCACATCTCAGACTGAAGCCAGAAAACAGGCCAGCTTGCCATGGCTGGGAATTGGGGGGACACGGTTTCCCTCCAGTTACTCGTTCACCATCTGCTGCGCTGACTAGAATAACATAACCCAGAGATTTATTTATCATTAAATGTTAAAATATTTACCTGCCTTTCTCCTAAAAAAAAGGACTCATTACAGCATTAAAGCATGATATCAAAGCTAAAAACCGAATTATTCAAATAGTAAATGAATTACTAACATTATATGGTATTTTTGTGATGGCTGTAGATCTCCTCATCTTATTTTGTTTGAATTGGTAACATTATATTAAGAATGTTTGGCAATCCATTACTAAAATAGATTTAAAAGCAATGGAATCATAGAATCATAGAATCATAGAGTTGGAAGAGACCTCAAGGGCCATCTAGTTCAAACCCCTGCCATGCAGGAACCCCCATCACAGTATTTCCAACAGCCTCTGCTTAAAAACCTCCAAAGAAGGAGATTCCACCACCCTTTTGGGCAGCATATTCCACTGCCGAACAGCTCTAACTGTCATGAAGTTCTTCCTAATGTTCAAATGGAATCTCTTTTCCTGTAGTTTGAAACCATTGCAAACCACCTCACTGCAAAACCTCTCCTCAACAAACTGTCACTACCTGAGGACAGAGGAAGGACAGTGTGGATGGGGCCAACATGGCCTCCGGTGAATGCCTGAGGTAATAACCCCCCCCCCACACACACACACACACATAACTGGATTTCTATGATAGTAAAGATAAGAGAGAGATGCAGCCAAGCATTAATTCATAATGGCTTTTTAAAGTGGGTGCTGATAGTTTGTTTTTAAAGGGGGCACAAGTATCTGATTGCAGTCACAGAAAAAAAAAAACACCTAGAGCTCCAGAAAGGGAGAAGGTGCATGTGTTCATTTTTATGTGTAGAGAATTTAGAAAATAGTTACTGTGATTTAAATAGAAATACATTGTGCCACCGTTTTTATGTGTAGAGAGAATTTGGAAAATAGTTCCTGTGATTTAAATAGAAATACATTGTATCACAGTTGGTGGGACAGGGGGTCCCATGAACTCCTTGGCCACTCAGTCTGCTCTCTGGGCACTAAGAGTGGATGCACAACCATGAGTTTCCTGCTGTTCCTTCTCAAGGTTCCTAGACAGGATAGCTCTTCCAGAAGAGGACACCTTCACAAAGAGGCCTCTGCTTGAGTACTGTAATTCTTTCCAGTTCCCTGTCAGTACAGTCTTCCTTCCATGAAACCATATAAATTAACACACACATCGTTTATGCCAGGCCATGTGCCCCTATCTTCCATAGATGCTCGGTCTTACCATCAGCAAAGTTGGGAGAGGCTGCTTTTTTAGCATAGAGTGCCCCTGGCCATGATTGGGAGTTGTCATCCTGAAAAGTAATTTTTTCCCATCTCAACAAAAGGTGCAATCCGTCAGAGATACTGCTCACATGTTGGGCCACCTGCAACACGGCCTTAAGAGAGCTCAAACCAGCCCAAACTTGCTGCATGTGCAAACAGGATCTTTTTGGGTCCAGCAGCAGAACTATTTACTGTTTTGTTTTTAAAGCAGGGCTTCAATGATTCCAGTATGGTTAAAAGGATCACTTTAAGGGAGATTTCTTCCAACAAAGCAACCTTTTCTAGAGTGTTCAGACGTGATCTATGATTGCTGTATGATCACCTCTATAATAACCTAAGGCAGCTGATTATAGGCCGTTGCTAAACAGTAGCCAATTCTTAGCCATTTAATATATTATTTCTGTACAGTGGTACCTTGAGTAAAGGAATTAATTCATTCCAATTGAAATTCTGTTAAGCCAATTTTCCTTTGTACAAATTTCCCATAGGAAAGCATTGAAAACAGATTAATTCCTAATTGCAACCATTCTTCTGTTGTAGGTGAGTCTGTTAAGTGATTTCCCCCTATCTCCAGAAATTTTTTCCTTTAAGCGGATTTTCTGTTAAACAAATCGCTTGTTATACGAGGGTCCACTGTATTTTTATTTCAGCACATAGTTTTTGTTATGTGCCATCAAGTCACCGCTGGCTTATGGCAGTCTATGAATTAATAATCTCCAAAATGTCCTGTTCTCGACTGCCCGGTTTGGCTCTTGTAAACACAAGTCTTAAGATTCTTTTAGGGTAGTGGTGGCGAACCTTTGGCACTCCAGATGTTTTGGACCACAACTCCCACAGTCCTTTGTCATTGACAATATAGGCTTGGAATTCTGGGAATTGTGGTCAAGAACATCTGGAGTGTCGAAGGTTCACCACCACTGTTTTAGGGATTCATTCCATGTCGTTCATCCATTTCTGCCTCAGGTACCAAAATAATCTTGACTGGCAGTCTCCAACTTGACATGTAGGAGAAACACATTTTTTTGCTATGCTCTAGGAAGCAAAATGCCTCACATTGGCCCTGGATTCAGATGACCCAAACCCAAACATTTCATCACATCTGATTAAAAAAAACCAAACACATAAGAAATCCCTTTATCTACTTACTCAGGATCTTAGCAGCAGGTACCAGGAACAAAATGGCCATCAGCAATCTCAGGAACATGGTGCTTCAGATTAATTCTTCCACAAATCTCTTTCTTACCTCTCCTACAAAAGGGAGAGAGGAATCAATAGACTTGGAGTGCCATTCTACCCATTAAGCAGAATGAAGGAAAAGACTGAGGTGACAGAACGTTGGACCATACCATTTGAGACTGTAGTAACAGGGGAACTGCATAATGAATTACTCATATACAGAAATGTTCCGCAGATAGAGTGACAGCTAATTTGTTGCACAGGTTTATGAAATATTCATTGTTGATAGTTTATTACTATGGTCAGAATATTTTTTAATGTAAATGAAACATTAAAATATGTTGCAAACACATACAGAACAGTCTAAACTGGTAAAATTCAACATGCATCTCCTTATTCTGCTTGACAGGCAAAATGCATAACTTGGAAAAATTATTATTTTGAAGGACAGTTGAAACTTCCTGCCAGAACAGCCACCAGCCATATTAGTTTTGTAATTCCAACCTGGACAGAATGCATCGGTTGCTAATTTACTTAAGGAAACTGAAGAGAACAACAGTTCCATTTGCATCCATAGTAATTTCTGATCTTTACCTGTTGAGCAAGACAGAATCCAATGGTGCTGATGATGCCAGGATATAGACGAGGGGCAGTCAACACGGGGACATCATGTTCTGTCGAATTGCAGCTCTGAACAACTTTATAAACAATCCTGCTTGCGTAGAAAACCACCTGATCAATTGATCTAGCAGGTGAGGGTAAAAACCAGATGTTACAGATGATGCATCATTGGAAGAAAATAAATCTTAACTGCTAAAATAGCCTAGGTGCAGAGCGAGAGCTTTTCTCACTTTGTATCATTTGGAAATTAGTTTACTTTGTTGGTGATTAGTTTTCACGTACTGCACAAGATTCCTTAAGTTCAAGATTCCTTTGAAGTAATTTTCAGACATGAAAACCTGCTGTGATTAACGTCTCAAACACTAATAGGTCTCCAGTCCTTTGTACAGTTCTGATCAAAAGCTATCTGGAACATCTGTTTCGCCCCTTAAGAATTATCTGTGATCCACAGAGTTCAAGAGAAAAGCTAAAATGCTATATCCATTGGACTCATCTCTAAGCATCTCCTGGTTGGCAAGTTATCCAGAGAACACCTTCCTGAGCGGCCGTGTATGGCTTGCCTAGATCTGTCCAGATTAATAGGCCAACAATGAAAGCCTCCTTGAAAAGACAGAGGGAATGACAAATGAGGGTGTCAGCCATGCGTTTTGAGGCTGTCAGACAACACCCTCTGTCTCCTGAGGAGGTTCCCTAGAAGGGTGCCCCAGAAATAACTTACTCCTTCTTTTCATGGAAGGCATACACCTCTAGTAGTAAGTGCTTCGTTATTAAGGATCCTGATAGCAATCAGCAAAAAAGTAATAGAAGTTTTGTGATTTCTTACCCCCAAGGCCGCTGGCACCTTAGCTCTGCATTGCCGTTCTCTCTTGGCTTTTATTTCAAGTCCTGCCCCGCATTCACTGAGGCTTAGTGGATGGGGAAATACTTGTTAACACCCCCGTCTTTACCGCTGAAGGCCGAGTGACTAGGACTTCAACCTTAGTTTGGATTATTCAAACTTCCTGATATTATAAGGGGTGATTGTTAGAGAAGGAGGGAAGGTTCCCTCCAAAAACTAGCCACCTTGAGGAACAAAGCAGACAACCTGCGTCACCTGGATGCTTTTTTCCCCTCTGTTGCACAAGTTGCCTGAATCATTTGCCTAAAGCATCAATCACAGGTTGGCTTGATACAGACCATCCTGAAACCTGGGCTGAGACAGAGTGAGATGGCAACCCCAAGGCGGGATATTATGGGTGCTGTGATTGCTATCTATATTAACTCATTCATTTTACTCATTCATTCAGCCTTGGCAGTGACATGAAGTTGTCCTGGGTTCACCCAGGCCTAGCCCACAGCCATGCCAAAGGGAAGGCAAAAACAAGAACAGTGGACTCCACCACCAAGTGGAGCAAACGCTAAGAAAAAAGAAGAATTTTACTAATTCATTCCCTGAATGGTTGACCACTTCTGCCCCAGTTAGCATTCTTTTCTGAGGGCGTTTATACACGACCCCTAAGCTCCGCCACAAATGGCTGCAAGCTCCGGAGCTTTAAAATGTTTCCCCACCAGCTCCGGAGTTTGCAGACAATTAAGTGCGACCCCGCCCACTTTAGCGCGACCCAGCGCACTTTTCTTGTACCTTCTCTCTGGAGGTGAAAAATATTTGATGCGGATGTGCCGGGCTCTCCTTTAAGAGGAACCAGGAAGTAACCGGGGCTCCCCCGGCAGCGTCCACCAACACCGGGAGGTAAGGTTTTATTCTTTTGTCCCTTTTTTTCCTCCCTCCCTTCACGCAGCCAGCAGGCAGGAAGTAGGGAGGGTGGAGACACAGAAGAGCAACAAACCCCTAAGATCTCTGGTCCGAATTTAAGGGGCCAGCGGATCTTAGGGGTCGTGTAAAAAGGCCCTGAGTTTCCATATATTATAGATAATTCTTTCCTATTCGGGCTTTTGCTTAGCATAGGAAGTTGCATTAGAGTAGTCTTATTAAATCAGTGGGGATTTGGTGAATCATCTCGTCTATAATTTCCATTGATTCAAATAGGTCTACTGTCCACTCTAGTTGTGACTAGTCACAGGGAATTACAACTAGAATAGGCCCATTTGAATCAGTGGAATGTAAGAAGGGCATCTCCCCAGATCCCAATTAATTCAATAGGCCTCCTCTAGTGAGATGGTTTCTTCACATCCACTCTCGTCCTGGGAGGAAGTTTGTTGCGTGTTGATGTCGGTTGCGGTCACGTGGTCTTCTTTTGGTTCTGTCCCTGTTCCCGTGTACGCACGGGCATGATGGATGATACTGGCATGACTGTTACCTCAGGTCCTCGTTCCGTGATGAGATGTGAAATTCCATGCCTTTTTCTCTGTGTTTTTTTCCGGCCCACCTTCCGTTTTTTGATGTTTTGATTCTCCGAATGTGTTACGATTCTTCAATGTGTTACAGAGCTAAATCTGAGGCATTTGTCTTTTAATCTCTCTGTACTGCATTGCTGACTCCATAGGGAATGTACTGGCAAATGAAGCCTACAACTGCATCAGATCTTATCGAATCTGGATCCAACCCACTAAAGATAAATAAAACAATACAAGAGAGGAATTTTAAATCACAACATCAGACATCAACATAAATTGAAATCAAGTTTTAAAATGAGCTCTAGATGATTTCTGAAAGATTCCTCATATAGAGAAGGGGGATACCTACACAGAAGTAGATCCCATTGTACTCACTAGGACCTACTTGCAGATCTGTGTGCAGTTTCAGCCTCAGCAGGATTCTGAAATCCAAGGCAGCAATGTCTGATATTTCAATTTGATATCTCCTAGACAAAAGGTCACATAGCATGATATGCTTTAGGGTCCTAGACACTTGAGTGCTTCAATAAGTTGTGTTCCTATGTAATTTGCATCACACTTTCTTAAGCATATCCAGGTTATAATAAGGAAAGTGTACATTATTTGCATAGTTATATCTTTTTATACTAGAGCTTGCCATATTGATAAAGAAATCTATTTCAATTAATCTTATGACTTTTAGTTAATAACTGAAATGACCAAACCTGAATGTATTTGCACATAAAAGGACGTCTTTATGGTCGGTTAATTGCCACTCTTGCATTTTAATGTTCTCTTTTATTTTAGCTCAGTTCTGATACCAAGGGCATTGGACCCAGGGCTGTGTGTGTGTGTGTGTGTGTGTGTGTGTGTGTGTGTGTGTTTGGATTGTTACAGTCGTAACCGACTCCTCGTGACCCCATGTCCATGGAGTTTTCTTGGCAGGAATACTGGAGTGGTTTGCCAGTTCCTACTCCAGGCGCCTACAGCACCTGGTATTCCCTGTTGGTCTCCCATCCAAGTACTAACCAGGTCCGACCCTGCTTAGTTTCCGAAATCAGGCGAAATTGGATGTGCTCAGGGCATCTAGGCAGCTGGACCCCAGGCTAGGACTCAGGAAATCTGAGTTCAAATCCCCAATTGGCTCATTTAAGCCATTACTTAAATATCTCAATTACCTTGAAAACACTGTTAGTGTCACTATAAATGAGATGCAATGTGGTTTATTGGGCTTCAACTCTCATTGGGCGTAGTTAATTAGAGCCAATGGGAAGATAAGCTGAAGACCAAGAACATCTACAAAGCTACCATTGCCCATCCTTGTCAAAAACATTTTGCTTTGACTTTTGATGATTCATAAATGTGTCATTAATAGGTGAGGATGCCATACATGTATGTTTTTCTTCTGCCCTCCTAGTTTATCTACATGACAACTCTGTGACGTAGGATTCCTAACTGTCTGTATCAACTGGAATCAAGATCTCCACAATCCCGAGTTAATAGCTCCAGTCACTTAAATCATTTATATTGATAAATAGGAAGTGGTAACCTGCATCGATGTAGGTCTTTAGTAGCTGTAGAAAGGAAAGAGCTTTGCCAAATGAAGTTTCTCTTCCTGAGCATTCAAAAATCTCTCCTCTACCTGTTGGAGTTGAGAAGGTGCAACTCAGCCTACATGGAAGATTCCCAAGAAGCGGGAAATAGCCTGAAGACTCCTTGCATCACTGCCTTAATTTGCTAGAGGTCTAACGAGCCCTGTGGCGCAGTGGTTAAATGCCTGTACTGCAGGTAAAACTGTGCTCACGACTTGGGGTTCAATCCCAGGTAACAGGCTCATGGGTGACTCAGCCTTCCATCCTTCCGAGGTCGGTAAAATGTGTACCCAGCTTGCTGGGGTGGGGGGCAATGTGTAGCCTGCACACTGTAATTAAAAAATTGTAAACCGCCCAGAGACTACTTGTAGTGGTATAGGGCAGTATATAAGCAGAACACTTTGCTTTTGATTTTGCTTTCTCATCCTTCCTTTCTCAATATACTGTACAGTACTTCCCTAAACAACAAAGCCAAGCCAAGCAAAAATTATTTTTTTTTCTTATTTTCCTCTAATGGGAAGTCTGGATGTCATCTTTTCCCCAAAGGATTCTGCTAACCTTCCTGACATTCAGGGGCTGAATCCACAAGTTAATTGTGCACCTGTTAGCTCTGCTAATACCGGAGAAGTAGTAGGACAGTAATGGGTTTCTGAATTGAAATCTAGTATGCTGAAGAGGTACAATTAACTCAATATATATATAAACTCAGCTCATCTTTTTAAAAGGTAGCTTTAAAATGGATCAAAGTCACACTTCTCACATAAAAATGCAAATCAAAATGCATTTTCAAAAAGAAGACTGAGAGGGGATATGATAGCTATGTTTAAATATTTGAAAGGATGTCACATTGAAGATGGAACAGGCTTGTTTTCCATGGCTTCAGAGATTAGGACTCGGGGCAATGGTTTCAAACGACAGGAAAAGAGATTCCATTTGAACATTAGGAAAAACTTCATGATGGTTAGAGCTGTTTGGCATTGGAATATGCTGCCACAAAGGAGGGTGGTGGAGTCTCTTTCTGTGGAGGTTTTTAAGTAGAGGCTGGAAGGCCACCTGTTGGGAGTATTGTGATGGGGGTTCCTGCATGCCAGGGAGTTAGACTGGATGGTCCTTGAGGTCTCTTCCAACTCTATGATTCTATGATTCTATGCATCCACTCTTCTATTTGGGGATGTGTAAATTGCATGCTTGAAGGATCTACCTATACTGCTGGTGCTGGACACCTCAGTGGTTGATGGATCTGGCTGTAGAGCCGGAGGTTGGGAATTTAAGCTGAAAAGAGCTGGGCTCAGTGATCCCTAAGGTCCCTGTCAGCTCTGCATTTCTAACATATACGGACTTTGTATGGATGCCCTTCTCCCATCCCAGTTAGAAGCATTATTAACTGAGATGCCACGTGGAATAATGTTTAGAGTCCTACAGTGCAAGTGGGGGAATCTAATTTCTAATCTTGGCTGAACCCCAAAAAATCACTGGTGACCTGAAGGATGTATTAGTCTGATTTACCTCCACCAACACTCCGAAAAACTATGGTGAGGGGGGGGGAGGGAGGAGCCATGTATGCCACTTGAGCTCATTGGAAGGTGGGGGCATATTCACGGCAGCGATAATGATAGGATCTCGTGACCTACCTGGGACAAAACAACAACAATCCGGTTGCCCTTGATGGCCCTTCTTTGTGACCCATCTCTTCCAAAACTAAGGTTTATTTTGTGTACCACTTTGCACAGGGGCCTGGCACCTTAGTGCTCTCAAGAAAGGAGGAAATAACCACACTGCAAGTAGAATGCCAAAGAGTTGAAGCATTTTAGTCCTAGGAAGTGAACAGTTAGAACAGGAGTTGTGATGAATCCCATGATCTTCCATCACCAAGTGACAAAAAAGGTAAAAGAGTTTGTCTTCTGCAAGACTCTTTAGTTTTTTAGATCATACACTTGTTGTATCTTGGGGATTTTCTGAAAATGTGTTCCGTGTTTGCTAGAAGAATTAGGAGTATTTTGCTATATGTGTATTTTTGGACCTTCATATTGAACTGCATTCATTTTTATGCCTTTAATTTTGCCTACAACTTTGGATTGTTTTATTTGATTTTTAAAAATTTGGGTTGCAGGGCAGGAAGTAAGACAAATCTAAAATCACGAGTACAGAGACAAGGGAATTCATGGGTGACCTGGCATCTCCAGAATGTCCCAGGTGGTGCCCTTTGCCCTAGAATATTTTGATTTCATTTGTCAGTCTCCATTCCTTACTTGTAGGGAAAGATCTGTACAGTATTTAAATTTCTTCCGCCTCTGTCCTTTTTTTTTTTTTACCTCCTCCCCCTCTGGCTTCTTAGCTTGCCCTCTGTGTTCTTTCGGCAGACTCAATGCATCATGTCACAAGGTGTCAACTCTATGCCTACATTCCAAGCCCTAATTACACAAAAACTGGAAGCAATTTTCTGAAACTGGTGTGTTAACCTTGTCAATTTGATGCAGCCGTGTCATAATCCAAAATTAACCCAACTTTGAGAGGATTTAATCTCCTCAAACTGCCAACTCACAGGAGGGAAGTGGAAGCACAAAGGCTTTTATCAGACACAGGGAGGTGACTGTCGTCAGAATTTTTCACAATAAATAATCCAAGGGGAAAATGAGGAAAAGGGATGCATCTTGTTGAGAAATTGGGGTTTTGGGGTTTAAGAAACCCTGCAGGTGGATGACTCTGAACAGGGATGGGTGAGAATCTTATTCGGTCTTTTTTTAACTTACATTTTCAACTTTCTTCACCAATCATGCTCATAAAAGAGGTGGAAAATTTTGATTTTTTTTAAAAAAAGAAGGAGAAAGTAAAATTGGCAAATTTATCCCTACTGGTAGAGTGGTCTAAGTCTGGCTTTGAATCCCTGTGCATTCACTAATCTTGTAGCAATTGATGAAGTTTAACAGCTTAAAAAACTTTTCAAGACATTTATTCTTTGAACATCATTTTTAAAATATTTTAAAATTTAAAAATATAATTTTTAAAAGAAATACATTTTTATTTTATTTTATTTTATTTTATTTTAGTATTTATTTATTTTCAGGTCAGGCATCTACAGGGTACAGGTAAGGGGAAGGAGGATCTATAGGTTAAAAAAAGGAAAGCAGTACATCATCTGTCGCATCCTTTCCAATTCTGAAACTAATGTCACGTTATAAATCAAATCTACTAATGGAGTAATATTAATTGTGGGCTTCTTTTACATAATAATCATAGAGTGGCCTCCAGCATTCTCTTGCCTTCTGTAAGTCTCTCTCTCTCTCTAAGTAGTTCCTACATTATGTCCATCTCTGCGGTTTCTAGATACCGTATTTATCCAACAGTTCTTGATGCTCTGGTAGCTCTCCTATTTTCCAATATTTAGCTAATGAAATCATTGGTATAGTTATCATATACATTAGTATTTTTTTCCTTTTCATCTTTGATTTCTGGCATGATGTTTAACAAAAATATTCCAGGTTTAAATGGGATAATACATTTCAATATTTTTGTAACATCTCATGTACCATTTTCCAGTACCTACATACCTCATCGTATGCCCACTACAAATGATAGAAAGTCCCTTGCCACCCCAGCTCCGAAATAAAGAAATGAGACAAGAATTGTGAAGTTCAAATTGGGCCACAACTTATTGATTAGCTGTATTAATTAAACTGTAAAGGATGAAAATCCAAGTTGGGCCCTCAGAATAGTACAAGTGGCATGAATTACAGGGTCTAATTAAATTTAGGCAGGTGCTGTCCACTAGCACAGCACCCATCCCAAAGAAACAGTCTGGCCAGTCCTCATCTAACCTCTAAGGGCCAATTTTAATGCTCTAACTAATAATCTTAATATCCTAAACTATTAATATAGACTATAGAGGACTACTGGGTGAATTACGAACACTCTATTTTCTAATACTCACTAACTTCGGTTGCCACTTGTACAAACCACCAATTGTGATCAGTAGAATAGTAAATGACCACACCTCACCTGAGGAGAATGGAATGGGCAAAAATTCACTGCCACTCTTATTTTATTTTTATTTTAATTTATTGTTATTAATTTATGTCCTTATGTTCTTATGTTACCATCAGAGCTTCCAGCATTCAGCCCAAGAAATGTTACTGCCTAAGCAAAAAAATAATAAAAATAAAATAAAATAAAATAAAATTAAAAAAACTTCAAGATGGCATCCCTCATGTTCCATGGTCTGGTAGATTCATCTTTTTCCATCACCAACTTTTGAGCAGGATTCCCCATGCACACTCCCCGGTATTCCAACACCTTGGGGCTTAGTATCTGTCACTTGAAAAAAACTTCCTCATTCTGCCTAATAGTAGGGAGGGCCTGGTTTGCACAGTGTACCAAACCTTCCAGCAACCAGTTTCTATTATATTATCTATTCCTGGAATGTATAAAAAGGGACAGAGTCCCTTGTTCCAGAAATGACTTACCATTTCCTTATATGCTACCTGCTGAGGTATTTACAGATTGAATAGTGGTGAAACATACAAGTGTTCCTTGTGACCCATATGGAGTGACGTCAGAGGTAAGTGCATAATAAACCATGCATTCTTAAAAGATTTTGCACAATACTCCAAATAACTGCAGAAATGCATGTGCAACCCTTTTGTCCTAGATGACAGATGGGCACAAATGCTAAAAATGATGGATGTCGTTTTTGAACTCCATCATTGACTCATCTGACAATTTGATGCATACTGAGAGAGTGATGAATGAGCTAGAAAAACAGTCTAGTAAAATGAATCCTGCAAGACTGTATCCTCATTAGGTTATCTAAGAAGCCGCCTTGGGTCCTTTTCCAGGAAGAAAGGTGGGGTAGAAATATTAAAAATAAATACAGTGGTACCTTGTATAAAGGAATTAATTTGTTCCAAATGAAATTCTGTTAAGCAAATTGTCCGTTGTACAAATTTCTCATAGGAGTGTATTGAAAACAGATTAATCCCTAATCGCGACCATTTTTCTGTTGTACTGATTTGCCCCATAGGCGATTCTCTTAAGCAATTTTCCCCATCTCCAGATTTTTTTTTCCTTTAAGTAGATTTTCTGGTTAAACAAACCGCTTGTTCTACGAGGGTCCACTGTAAATAAATAAATAAATAAATAAGCAAATATCCTTACAAGGATCAAAGTTTGAGTTTGGAGCCATATTTCTCCCTAAATACTCACTGGGAATTCTAAGAAGTCCCAAAATCAACTTTTCCCCTTTCCCACAAGGAGACCACTTATTATATGATAGCAAACATGAAACCAAAAGTATGCTCATGTTTTCAGGAAATGTCTGTACAGTGGACCCTTGTATAACAAACAGCTTGTATAACATAAAATTTGTACAACATAAAAATTTTCCGGAGATAGGGGAAATTTGTTTAACATTATCGCCTATGGGGAGAATCTGTACAACATAAAAATGGGATTACTTCATTTTCAATGTATTCCTATGGGAAATTTGTATAAAGGAAAATTTGTTTAACATAATTTCATTTGGAACGAATTAATTCCTTTATACAAGGTACCGCTGTATACTAATGTATTTCCAAAGATGCAAATATGGAAATTATTTAAATAGATGCACAATACATTTCATCGAAGTGGGGAGATTGGCTGGTAATTTTAGGAGGTACTTTTTAAAAAATAAATAAATGATTTCACACTCCCTACTGTACATAAATTTCTTCCAGTGTCTTAAGCATCTGGCTGTGGAACCAGAGGTTGGTGGTTTGGTTTCCCACTGTGCCTTCTGGGAGAAGGACCAGGCTGTGTGTCTTTGAGCAAGATCCACAGTCCCAGGATACACCCAGAAGAAGGGAATGGGAAACTACTTCTGAGTAGTCTCTACCTAGAATACCCTGAGAAGGATCACCATGGGCCAGAATTGACATTACTGCACATTGTTGTTGTTGTTGTTGTTGTTGTTGTTGCTGCTGCTGCTGCTGCTGCTCTTGCTGTTGTCCTCGCGGAATATTCTGCGATTGGCCCATGCGCAATCAGTCCTATCAGTCATTTCCTGGACACAAAAAAGGATAATATGGTTGTAACAAGCAAAACAACCTTATCCTGGGAACTGAAAGTTAGTGTCGCCTGGCTGTAACAATCAAGATGCCGACTGCCTGTCTGTGAAACTAATTAAACCTCTCAGTGAGCGAAAACCTTGTCCTCTGTGACATCAGGTTACACAAGCTGGAACCATCAGTTCTGCCCATGAGGGAAGATGTTGCTGTTTGTTTAATCAGCGAAGACTCTTGTGGATCCTTGAACTTGTATTATGCACAAGCTTTCGTATTTTTCTTTTGCTTTCTTTTGTTTCATTTTTGTTTCGTCGCTGGAATAGACTGATCCTTGGAAATAATTGTTGATATTAGCCTTGCAGGCTGGTGATCCATATGGTTCCTTCCAACTCTGCAACTCTAATATTATTCTAGATCTGCTAGGTAGCTCAGGGGTTTAGGTCTGGTTGGGGGTTCAATTCCCCACTGTGCCTCCCTGATCATAAGGTTCCTTCCTGCAAAGCAGCATTCCTATCATGAGGGTGGAGATGGTGGGTGCTGGAGTCCGGTGCTTATGGAAGACCACATGTCAGATGTTAGTTTATGCCAGACTAGGGACAAAGAACCACTCCTTTTCATTTTTCTCTCTTTCTTGCACAGGGCCTTTAATGACGTTCTGATAGACTTGTTCAGTGTGTTTAGGATGACAGAGTTCTCCCAGTGGGAAAGCCATGGTTTTGCCCCCATGTCATACTGGACTTCATTGACTAGTGGGTTTTGTCTCACCCACTTCCACATCTCTTTTGCTTGTAGGTGCCTGACCAAGTTAACCATCACACCCCTTCAGAAGGGAAAAAAAATCCCATCCTAGAGAAGACAGTAGCAGAAGTCTTTCATCTTTCCCTTTCCCTTTCCCTTTGTGCAGTGCTGTCTTCAGGTGCCTTACTTACTGTTTGACTCCCACCATCCATTTACAACACAAATTAGAAGTCATCAGGACCCTAAACCACAGAGCAGAGAGCATCCCCACCTCCACAGAAGCCAAGAAGAAAGAAGACAGGCACCTGAAGACAGCACTTAAGGCCTGTGGATATCCAAAGTGGGCCTTCAACAAAGCAGTGGGCCATCCCAGAAGAACAAAGGATCAGTCTGAGACCCAGACCCGATGGAAGAACCTGGTCATTCCCTACATGGCTGTGGTGTCTGAGAAGCTTAAAAGGATTTTTGGCAAACACCACATCCCTGTTTATTTCAAACCCACAAACACACTAACGCAAAGACTCATCCACCTGAAGGACCTGACACCAAAACACAAAAGGGGCAATATAGTATATGCAGTCCAATGCAGTGAGGAGTGTGCAGACCTCTACATTGCGGAAACTAAACAGGCATTGAACAGGAGGATGGCCCAACATTGGAGGGGTAACAGCTCAGGACATCTCCACTTGAAGGACGACGGGAACTCATTAAAAGATGAAGATGTACACATACTAGACAGGGAGATAGGTGGTCTGAGAGAGGGGTTAGGGAAGCCATTCATGTGAGCATTGAAAAACCCTCTCTCACCAGAGGTGGGGGTTCAGGCACAGTCTATCTGCTACTTACCAGGCAGTGATTTCAACAATACTCAGACAAATAAAAAATACTTCATGCCTCCAACACCAAGGCCATAGCTTATGCCCCATACTTTATTGGTTTCAGCACTTCACCTTAAGACTATTGAGACTGTTGTCTACCTAACAAGCCTATTTAGGCCATTGTTCATCTTATAAGCCTATGTCAGACCAGGGTGACATGAGGTCAAAGTGAACTATAAAATGGAGGAGTCACAACTAGCTTTCCTCAGACTGACGAAGCTGTTTGGATGAGCAGTGCAATGTTTCAGTCTCTCAAGAAAAGAAGTCCAGTTGTCATGACTCAACTTCCAGATAAACTCACCTGGATGACTGAGAATCTTCACAGACATTTTGCCCTTACTATAGTTCCCACAGCCTACAGTCTTCCCATGGTGGAGACAATGCCTCTGTTTCCCAAAGGAATGGATGACGGGTGGTAAGCACTGATGTCCCCGGGATCGTGGGGGAAGGAAGTGGGAGCATTACTCACATCATCCCTTGAGGCCACTGCCTCCCAATTCCTAATGTTAGGGCTGGCTCTGTTTGGTTCAGGTCCTTATATTTCTTTTGGAAAATGACTCAGATGTGACTCATTCTTTCACACCAGCCCGGCAGCTGGTGTCTTTGGGGTTATCCCTGTTGCAAAGGTACATTATTAATACATTGCAGATTTTGCACCGCTGCAGTAGTTGTACGTAGGCTTATGACTGCCAGTAATTCTAGCTCTTGATGACCATATGGAGTGTGGTCTCCACTTTGGGGTTTGATGTTGGCTTGATCCTCGATATATCATATTATCTATCCTTATGATATTGACTATTTTTATAACAGTCCTGTTTGTATTTAGTGGCTTTTATCAAAAGTTTTACAATGTTTTTAAAATGTTTTAAAAATGTTTTATTCTGGCAAATTCAAAGTTTTATTCTGGCAAATTGTTTTATTGTGGCAAATTGATATTTTGGTATTTCTTAACTTGGTTAATAACCATAAATAAAGATTCATTCATACATTGCATTGACATTGCTAGATAGCCAAGAAATTAAGGGAAAGCTCTCAGGTTCTCTCGTGTGTCCTGTCCTGAAAAATACACTTTGAAAGTATCTGGAGTAGAGATGGGCATGAATAAAAAAAATGGCATTTTGTTTGTCGTTTGTCGTTTAGGGGGTCCGTTTCGGTTCGTTTCCATTTTTTGCGAATTTTTCCAAAAAATTCGTTTTCGTTTTCGTTCGTTTCATTACCGTTTCGTTACCATTTATTTCAATTTTTTGTGATTTTTTTTAGCTTTTAAAGCAGTCCAATGTATTGCTGTAATGAAAATGAAACGGACGACAAAGTTTCTGGTGTTTCTGTTCGTTTCGTTTCATTTTAGAGATAAAATTTGTTTGTCGTTTTGTTGCGTAACGAAACGAAAAAACAAAAACGGAAACAAAAAATTGTTGTTTCATGCCTATCTCATAATCTGGAGAAATGGAAATAATAATCAAGTGCTGTCAAGTCAGTTTCATGGTTTTCTAGGTGAATTAATCAGAAGTGGTTCACCATTCCCTTCTTTTTGAGGGGGAGCCCTGGGACTGGACAGCTTGCCTAAGGCTACACAGGATGGTTTTTCTCACAAGAGGTAGAATGGCGCATTGAACACCCAGCCCCTGGTTCTGCAGCCCAGTACCTAAACCACTGAGCTGTGCAGCCGTCTTCCAAAAATAAAGACAATGCAAAACTGTACTTTTCTTGCTGTGTGCCCAAGGCCACACAGGCCATTTTTCCTCCCATGAGGCACAATGGGAAATCAACTTGAAAAATTTCCATGGAAATACCTCTACAGACACCTTGGAATAGCCTTATGAAGCTAGCTTTGAAAGTAACTAGAAAATATTCCTTTACATAAATAAAGTAACTTTGCTCTAACAAATTCCATTATTTTTGCAATGGAACGTCATTACACCATTGTTAAACAGAATACAGTAATTATGATACCAGTAACTTTGTTACTTCCATGTTCTGTTCTTGTCACTTGCATGACACAAAGTAAGGTAAAGGTAAAGGTAAAGGTTCCCCACACACATGCGTGCTAGTCGTGTCCGACTCGAGGGGCAGTGCTCATCTCCGTATTCAAGCCAAAGAGCCAGTGTTGTGCAAGTCCGTGGTCATGTGGCCAGCATGGCTGCAAGGAAACACTGTTTTACCATCATGCTTTTTATGGTGGTACCTATTTATTTACTTGCATTTACATGCTTCTTCAAACTGCTAGGTTGGCAGGAGCTGGGGTTATCAGTAGGAGCTCGCTCCGCTGCAAGGCACCTGGGATTCAAACTGCAGAGCTGCACGCAATAGCATGCACGACTTACACCTCTCCCACCAAGCTGAGGAAGAGGAGGAGGAGGATGTGGCAGCCAACACGTTCCTGCCTGCCTGTTTCGCCGCACGAGCGGAGGCAGAGGCGGTGGAGAGGGTGCCGTTGCCAAGCTTTAGGGGAAAGGAGGATGCTGGGCGGCGGGAAGGTGCACAACTTCCTACTACTACTCCCCCTCCAGGCGCCCCCAGATTTTGCACCCGGGGCAGATGTACCCTTCTGCCCCCCACTAGATACGCCCATACCCCCACCCCCATGGATACCCATGTTCCAACCATTCACCTCCACAGGTTCATTCATTATTGTTAGCATGATGATGAAGAGAAAATACCTTTCGTTTCCTATGTTCCCTTACGCGTGGCGATTATAAGTAGAAGAGATGCAAAAGTTGGGGTTTTTCCATAAATAAGTTTCTTCTGCCTCAGTTATTTTGGCTGTCCTTCTTTCTGCCTTTTATGTATCTGGAATGCCTTCTGTTAAATAAGATATAACCAGAAGTGTGCAGAGTACTATGCATAGCTATATACTGTACATCCATTTCTTATTATAACATCAGATTGGAAACTAGACCCTAACAGTCTTTCAAGGTGAGACATTTAAGGAGTGGTTTTATAGTTCCATAGACCCAGTAAGTTTCCAGGGTCAAGTAGGATTCAACACCAGGTCTCCTGAGTCCTAGTCCATCTCCCTATCCATTATATCACACAGAGTTGTATATGTACTGTATACAGTTTAGATATACATACAGGTCCATATCCACTATCTGGGTCACAATCCAAAATATAGTATTGTTAAGATTATTTGTGTGAATCCAAATTTCCACATACAACTAGTTTCATAATTTAAAGTCAACAAATTGTGGTTTCAATTTTATTCCAAGAACTTTTTTTAAAAAATGCACTCAGTATTTTTTGGGAAATGAACTACCATTGAAGTGAGGCAAATAAATGAAAAAAACAACACCCCAATGCCATTAATTTCTTAGTATAACATATTTATTTATTTAAAAGAGAAAGAGCAGCCTTGCCAGTCAATCATGCATTTAAAGAACTTATATAAGCCACTTCAGGGAGAAAAAATTGTTTTAATTGTGGGAACCTTTCTTCTGGGTTTGCTTTTTGGGGAAGTTTCAGTGCAGTGCACACAATCCCGACTTTTGCCAACATGTCATATCTGGAGGGAAATGATCTCCTATTTCCTCTGAACTTTGCTTTGGGGCAGTGCTAAAGGGGTAAAGGGCCCTTGCCTCCTATCAGAACCAATGTTTTCATAAATTCTCCCATCTCTGCTTTCTGGAGAAAATGCAGGTCACTCTTTAGCTACAAGTCTGTGTAGTGTTTTCTTCCCAGCTTGCTGAGAAAAAAGCATTGTGTCTTTGTCTTTCTGTTTATTTCTGTAATCAAGATCCGTTTGCTTCAGAGCTTTTCCAGCAAATTCCCACATACATTCAGAAAGTGAAATGGTAGTGTTCATGAATGTCTCAGTGCACCTGTGCCTTCTGTCCACAGCATGAGTATTCTCCTTGTCTATTTCTCCATTCTTGACGTAACAAACCTGGCTCTGTCATGTCCACCAAACAACTGAATTAAGCCCACCTATTAAGTGTAAGATCTAAAACAGTCCAGATATATTCAGTAGACCAATGGTGTTCCCAAGTTATGAGAACTGGTTTCATGGCCTAGCCATCTAAGAATCTGTTGATGAATGAAGGATGGTACCAGGGTCAACTATTTAATTTGGTTCTCTTGATCCTTGTGTCTCAGAGACTTGCTATAGGAATACTCTATCCATTTATCCTCCAAAGAGTTTACCCAACACCATGTGTCCATCAAGTCCCATTCCTTGACGTTGTTAACACTGACATTTTTCTTGTGGTGGCTGTGTCTTCCTCCTAATACTGCTGGTTCTCCTATGAATGACTTTCACACCATCCCATCCTTCCTGAAGGTCAAACTCCTTGTTTTTCAGACCCTCATAAATGTCACTGGCTATGGTCTCAAAGGCTAAGTCTACGTTGATGTCATTCTTGGCAGATGCTTCAATGAAACGTGTGCCCAGAGAAGTCGCCATTCCTTCGGCTTCCTCCAAAGTGACCCTGTTGATGGACTGAAGGTCACATTTGTGGCCCACCAGAAGGAAGATGACCTTCTCCATAACATTGGTCACTTCGTTGTACCACTCAAAGATGTTCTCAAAGGATCTCCGGTTCGTCATATCAAAAACGAAGAGAACTCCCACTGCATTCCGGTAGAAGGATCGAGTGATGGACCTAAGGGGGAGGAAAGCCAGATTCATTTCTCAAAATCATAAATGCCAATCCATCATACCCATGTCTAGAAATATAAAGCAAATCCATGTTCTTTGGACCAAAATATGTCTTTAGGCTTTAGAGTCAGTTAGGACTCTGAAAAACAAGGTTTGAACCCCTGTGAAGTCCACTATACCAAAAATAACTGGAATCCCATTACTGATTAAATACTGTATTTGTTTATTATAATAGATCAGTGATGGCGAACCTTTTAGAGACCGAGTGCCCAAACTGCAATTCAAAACCTACTAATTTTTTTGCAAAGTGCCAATACAGTAATTTAACCCGTATACAGGTGGCTGTGAAGGGGCGACGTCGGGTGCCCACAGAAAGGGCTCCGAGTGACACCTTTGGCACCCATGCCATAGGTTTGCCATCATTGGAATAGATTTTCCTAGTGCTCTGCAAGTTAAATTAAGTGCAGAGTTTTTTCCAGGACAGAGGTGATCTTACTAGGGGTGAATCTTGGTTGTCAGTAGCCACCACTGAGGAGGGGAAATTTGCATTCTCGTTGCGTTCAAGAAGTACAAGATTCATTAATCTTAAATCCAGTCCTAACCCTAATGATCAACATACTACGATACATCAGAAAATACCCCAGAAGTCACTCAATTCACATTTTAAAAATTTATTTGTGTAAAGGTTAAAAATCCAGTGTTGTGTAGCGGAGAGAGTGACAGACTACAACTTGGGAGCCTGGGTTCCCTCACTCAGTCATGGAAACTCACTGGAAGAGTAGAACTGGTAAAACTCTTCTTAAATACCTCACCACGAAAACCTTGTTGGATCTCTGTAATTCAGCTCCAGTTGGCGTGAAGCAACAACCAACAAAGGTTAGAGACACTGGCCACAATTCTATGTGAAAAACTACACAAGGGTGTTCTTGCCAGCTGTCAGTTGTGTATCCTGTTGATTGTGTAGTATCTTTCTACAGACAGCTGGAAAAAAATGTACCTACCTCCGCTTGTGCTATTGATCATATGGGAACACATATAATCACAACAAGATTCTGGTCTAATATATTTTATATAACCGAAGCCTTTATGGAATAGGAACATGAAAGACACTGGCTATTTCTTAGTACTGTATGATTTTATTTTATGATTTTTACATACTCATCATCTGCGTTGTTACGTACCAGCAAGCTGGAACTGACTTATAGCAAACCTAATAAGTAAGATATTTAAGAATGCGCTTTACTAGTTCCAGAACCCCAGTGAGTTTCCATTGCTACATGGGGACTCAAACCCAGTTCTCTGGAGTCCCAGGCTGTCACATTATCCACTACACCACATGGGTAGCAGCAGCTTCTACAACTTAGAGCCTTTTCACACGACCCCTAAAATCTGCAGCAAATGGCTCCCAGATCCGGAGCTTAAAATTGTTTCCCCATCAGCTCCGGAGTTTACAAAAAATTAAGTACGACCACGCCCACCTAAGCGCCTCCCAGCGCACTTTTCAAGTACCTGCTCTCCGGGGGTGAAAAATTCCTGATGAGGATGTAACGTAGTGAGTGCCGGGCAATCCTCACTTCTGTTTGTTGTTGTTTTGCCCCCGCCCCTTTAAGGGATACTAAGAGACTGGAATGTTGCCGGGAGCAGAGCGAGAGGGCAGAACGAAAGTGAGCCGGCATTCTTTTCTTCCTTTTTTTCTCCCTCCCCTCACGCAGACAGCAGCCAGGAGTGCGGAGGGGTGGAAACACAAGAACAGCGACAAACCCCCAAGATCTCTGGTCCGAATTTAAGTGGCCAGCGGATCTTAGGGGTCATGTGAAAAGGCTGTTAGATTCTTTTTAAGTCTTCTTTTCCAAAGAAGGGAGAACAGTCTATGTCCAAGGAGCTTACAATCTTCAAGACAATGATTTAGATGAAATAGGGAAAGTAGCAGCAGAGGCAGATGGTAAAATAACAGAAATATTTGTTTGTTTGTTTGTTTACCATCCATCTGACAGTAGGGCCACTCTGGAAGGTTCACAACACATATTTAACAACAAACAATAATCAAAGCAAAACAAAACAATAGCATTAAAATACATTAAAATACAATTAAAGGCAACCTAATTATGATAAAATTCCATTTTGGGGTGGGGAGAGTAGAGTTGCCATTGCTAAAATCATGTACTAGCCTGTCGGAATGCCTATGTAAAAAAAACAAAAAACAGATTTTCAATACTCATTTGAAAGAGCTTATGGAGAGGGCCAGGCAGATGTTAAGTGGAAGATTATTCCAAAGGCATGGGACAATGGCCCAAAAGCCCAATTTCATGTCTTTTCCTTAAAGCCTTCTCTTGATGTTAGTGCCCTCAAGCACCGAGCCTGGAAGGACTGGGTACTATGCGCATTTCTCATTGGTAGAAGGTGCTCTTGTCAAGTAGTGAAGTTCCAAACTGTTTAAGGCGTTGTATGTCACAATTAACACCTTGAGACCGATAAAGAAATGAAGCGGTAACCAGTACAGGGAGGCTAGGATGGAGGACATGTTGTGGTATCTCCGAGTCCCCATTAGTAGTCTGGCCGCCATGTTCTGAACCAGTTGAAACCTCCACATCAGCCCCAAGGACAGCCCCATGTACAATGCATCACTTTAGTCAAGTCTTGAGACTACCATTGCATGTACTAGTGTGGTGAGGACACCAGTGTCCAGATAGGGACGCAACTGGGCAATACGCCGCAGGAGGAAGTGGGTGGTATGGACCACTGATGCCACCTGGGACTCCATGGACTTCAGGTCTAGAAGAACACCGAAGTTGTGAACCTCAGTCTGGGTGGGGAGAGTCGCACTCCCAAAAGAGAGGGAGCTCCCCAACCCACAGACAACAGGAAGCCCCACATGCAGAACTTCCATCTTGTCCAGGTTCAACCTCAGCCTATATGACTTCATCCAGTCCATCATGGCATCCATTGCAGGAGGAGGAAAGGAGAGATAGAGCTGCATGCTGTTTGCATACTGGTGACATAAAGCTCCAAAACTCCTGATGACCTCTCTCAGCAGCTTCATATAGTGATAGATAACATTGGTAAGATTCTCAACCCCTATAGAACCTCACACTTGAGAGTCCAATGGGTGGATTGCATCTCCCCAGTCTCAATGCTCTGGGGGCAGCCCTCTAAGAAGGAACAGAACCATGCCAAGGCAAGGTCACCAATTCCCAACTCAGAGAACCTCCCTAGGAGGATTCCATGGTCAACAGTATCAAAAGCTGCCAAGAGATTGAGGAGGACCAATAAGGACATTTTGCCCCAATCAGCCTCCCTCAGAAGGTCATCTTTGATGCTGCCATGATGTGGCCTGGACCCCAACTGCAAAGGATCAAGGGTGTCAGTTTCCTTCAGGAGAGCCTGAAGCTGGCTGGCCAACACCCTCTCCAAGACTTTACTCACATGAACATTGGCAATGGGCCTAAAAAGGATTACAGCTCTCAGAAACAACTGCTAAAAAAGGTAACATTTTAAAGTTCAGCATAAGAACGTGCAATTATTTCAAGTTGCCCCCTAATCAAGCTGCCACATGACTAAACAGAATTATTTGTTAATTTTTATTTTAATAGTGGGACCCTTTGGTGTTACTAGCTACACAGATAGCAATTTATCAGATAAATTGCTTATGTCAGTACTGACTCTGAGAACGAGTTGATAGGAATGCCATTGTTTGCATAAAATAATCAGATTGGTGCAATAGTTAAATCGGTAAGGTCAGATATGGTTAGGCTTTTCCTGTCTGCCTGATGAGATCTGTTTCCCATCCCAGCACCCCCCCCAAAAAAAAGAGCTAAACAGAATTTGTGCTGAAGCCACATAACCCTCGTTTTCTGATTCTAAATAGTCTGATAACATTCCAATATTAAGCCAACTTCTTTCAAGCCAGCTTATTCCTTTAGGTAAGCTAAGAATGCATATGCTGCTTCATTTCATCACAAGATGGAAACATTAGCGGAGACATTTTGTGCATTTTTTTCAAAAAAAGGCAACATTTTAAACTACGGTAATGATAGACTCATTTTGTGAATTTGTGCCATTCGTAAAAGCAGTAGCCTTCGATAGCATTTGTGCATGTTTACGAGCAATCAACTAAGCCCTTTGCCCTTTTACTTCAGATTTATTTATTTAAAATATTTTTACCCCACCTTTCTGCTTTAAAAGGACCCAAGGCAGCGGACATCAGTGAAATACAATGTTTCAAGTTATAAACAACAGGTATATAACTAAAAAGGATCAAATAATGACCATAATAAGGAAATGGCAAAGAAAAGCATTATCAAAGCTGTAAGGCACAACTATCCATTGAAGAACTCCCCTCTGGCAGCAGTCACTCAGGGAAAGCATGTCTTGTGCACTTGGAGTGTTTGTGTGTCTTTGTTGATATTTATGAAGAGAAGAGACATTAATTTTCCCCCAGTCTTTGTTTGCCAAGGATGGAAATCACACCCCAAAAGCCGACATTTGATGCTCCCAACTCAACTGCAGCTGAACCCGTTACCCGAAGTCTCTCAGTTTCCATGTATGGACCTCAAGCGCCATCTTGGGTGGGGGAGGTGTTGTCATAAAGTTATGAGCAGCTGACTCAAAGTCAGCTGCTCTGACTCGTTTCATAGACCTTGATATCTGGGAGTAGTTCTTCTCAGCCTTAAGAAGGACCCATCCGGTCCTTTTGATCCATCATGAAGGAGAGCGGGCAGCTGAGGTAGATTTTTCACACTGGCGTACAGTTATGGATCCCAAAAGATCTTCTATACGGAGAACTAGTGCAGGGAAAGCGCCCCAGAGGGAGACCAGAGCTGCGGTATAAGGATATCTGTAAGAGGGACCTGAAGGCCTTGGGAATGGACCTCAACAGATGGGAAACCCTGACCTCCGATTGCACTGTCTGGAGGCAAGAGATACAGCATGGTCTACATAAATTTGAAGAGGCATTTGTCCAACAGGCAGAGGAAAAGAGGCAGGCACGGAAAGAACGAAACTCGAGGACCGGGCAAGAAACAGAATACATCTGTCCCCAGTGCGGTAGAGACTGCCATTCCTGAATTGGTCTATTTAGTCACACTAGGTGTTGTTTTTAGGATCTCTACTCCAGGCATGATACCATAGTCTTTCGAGACTGAAGGATGCCAATGATGACAGTTATGGTATATGGCTCTCAGATAGCATGGTTTAAAATGATCCACCCTTCTCCTCTGAGAGCTGTCCCATCCCTTTCTGGCACAGGGCCAGGGTATGCTCTCTCTCTTGGGATGATCCACTGAGACGCAAAAGAGCTCTTTTGTTCCACCTTCAGGGACAGGAACGTGAATTAAAATAGATTGCACTGAAGACAAGGACCCTTTAAGCAGGGGAGTGGGAGGACCAGATCTTACCAGATCTTACCAAAGTTCACAGTCTGGACAGCACCATTGACTGCTTTGAAATTCTCCAACTCAAAGGAATTAAGCAGCACATTGTGAAGATCAAGGTATAACCATCCTTAATTCTCTTAGGGTGCGATCAAAAATTGGTATTGCTTGTGTTTTCAACTGCATGTGCCATGGTGTGGTTCAAACTATTTTCTGGCAACCAGTCAATGTACAGGAAATCATGAATTTGTGTCCAATCTGGAGCCTTTAAGTCCAACAACATGACTACTTTTTATTTTTAGCTGGTCTGGTGCCATCAAGGCTAGTGTGTACAAGGAAGAGTCACTTTAAGGGATTTTGCACCCAACAAAAATCCTTTTCACACGACCCCTAAACTCCGCGGCAAATGGCTCCCAGCTCCAGAGCTTAAAATTGTTTCCCCACCAGCTCCGGAGTTTACAGAAAATTAACTGTGACCACGCCCACCTAAGCGGGTCCCAGCGCACTTTCCAGATACCTGCTCTCCGGGGGTGAAAATCCCTGATGCGGATGTAACTTACTGAGGGCCGGGCTCTCCTCGCTTCTGTTTGTTGTTGTTTTGTCCCCCGCCCCTTTAAGAGACAGGAATCAGGACGACGACGGGGCTTGGGGCGGCTTCGACCGGCAGACGGAGGTGAGCCTGCATTCTTTTCTCCCTTTTTTTCTCCCTCCCCTCACGCAGACAGGAGCAAGGAAGTGTGGAGGGGTGGGAATGCAGGAAGAGCAATGAACCCCCAAGATCTCTGGTCCGAATTTAAGTGGCCAGCGGATCTTAGGGGTCATGTGAAAAGGCTTTAGTGAGCCTTTCCAGTGTAATCCAATGAGATCTTATATATACAGTGGACCCTTGTATAACAAACAGTTTGTATAACATGAAATTTATACAACATAAAAAATTCTGGAGATAGGGGAAATTTACTTAACATAATCGCCTATGGAGCGAATCCATACAACATAAAAATGGGATTACTCTGTTTTCAGTGCATTCCTATGGGAAATTTGTATAAAGGAAAATTTGCCTAACAGAATTTCATTTGGAACGAATTAATTCCTTTATACAAGGTACCACTGTATCGCCATCTGATCCATAACCTTAATATGATGTTCTAAGTAACCATACCAATATTCCTTTATTTAAAACATTCCAGACCAGTTGTTCAAAAAGTTATTGTTTTTAATTGAAGCTCCCAGCAATGTAATCTTACTCAGAGATTCTGGGACCAGTGGTAATAAAATGGGGATTGAGGGTGTGGGGGAGAGACAGAGAACCCTTTCTCAACTTTGGAAACTGTGCCTTGGGTGGTGAAGAGTGAGTTCTGCTTTCTGGACCTGCACAAGGACTGAGCCTTCAACTGCTCCATCATGCATGATGGCCAGATTGCCCCAAAGCATATATTAAATTGTTTTGGAGCTGAAGTTGCAAAAATGACCCTTGCTTTGAGAAAATGCTGGTTATTAAGCTCTTCAGAGCACAGGTTGGTGCTTAGATGTTTGAAGTACTTTTTACCAGAAGCAGCAAGGTGGTCCAACGGGGCTGGTTTGCCAATTTTGAAAGAAATCAAGTCATGGAAATTAATAAATGCCCTAAGGGCAGCTAATTAGAACACTGAATCAATACTTTGCTCCTGCAAAGAGCGCGGCATCCTGAGAACTCTGCTAACATCATACAAGATCTACAAATGAATTCGGGCAAACATGAAGAATGAATCACGTCATATCTGCCAGCTGAAACTGTATGATTTTCTTCTTAGACCCTGAACTTCATCAAGGGAGATGGAGTACAAATGCAGTTAAAGCTTATTTTTCTTTTGTTCAGTAGTAAATGCTCTGAGTGACCAATCCTTTTTTTAAGACTGTAAGAAATCGGGAATTATTCAGAAGCAGTGAGAACAGATTTACAGATACTTTACCTAATTGGCATCAGTGATGGTGTTAATCGCCTTCAGGTCATCCCCACCCTACCTTCTGATTCTAGATGTTTATTACTTTCTCATTTCAAGATGTGGAAGATCAGCCCTCAGTAATGCCCTGGGCCGCTTCCCCTAAGTCCTGCTCTCAGGACACTGTAGATTTTCAGAATGAACTATTCCGTTCAGAATATATGGAAGAAAGGCAGGTTATTGATGATCTGGAGTGAACCTGGGTGGGCTGGCCAGTGTAGGTTTTTTTAAGACAGATTTCTGTCTCTTGCTTTCAGAGTTAGGAAGAGGGGGATTTTGGACTAACCATGCAAAAGGGACTTGGAAAAGGTAGAAAACTGAGATGCTGACCGTAAGTGCAATGCCTTTTGCTTAACATCCTTTTCTCACCTGAATCTTTCTTGTCCAGCCGTGTCCCAGAGTTGTAGCTTCACCTTGATCCCTGGGGGCAGCTCCATCACCTTGCTGTAAAACTCCACTCCCACGGTCGGGCAAGGGGATGGGACAAAGCATCTCTCCATGTAGCGCCGCAGCAAAGACGTCTTGCCTACCATGGAATCCCCCAGCAGAAGGATGCGGAATTGGTACTGGCAGCTGTCATTTAGGTTGTGGGCCAGAGATGGTGCCGATGCCATCTCAGAACCTGTGGGAAAGGAGCGTATGGAAGGCTGCCAGACAAAGACCAGTATTCACAGAATCATAGAATCAGTCGTCTTCACACAGGCCAGTCCAAGAGAGAGAGAGAGAGAGAGAGAGAGAGAGAGAGGTTGCTTGATTCCAGCTTAGCAGAACTCACATTGGAGAAGATCCTTCCACCATCAGCACGGGAGTCTTCTCCTGCCTTTGTCCTAAAACAAAGAGAAGGCTGAGACATCTGATAAGGGAAGAAGACCATCCTTTCCCACCCCTTTTTTTGCCCGGAGAAAACATTCCATTCTCCTGTCGCCAATCGCCCTCCCAAATGAGGAAGCTTGGTTTGTATCAGAGTCAAACACAACAGAAGGCTGAGGGGTGGTGCTTGGACAAGGAGACCACAAAAGTCATTGGATGATTAACCCTGTTCTATTTGAAGTGCCACAACACATTTTAAGCATTGTGAGATAAAAACAGGCTTTGATTGTCATAGCCAAAGGCGCTTCAGCCTTCTTCCTAATAGGACTGTACATCTGGTTTCTTGATGGAAAGGGTGACAGATACTCTGCCGACCGTATTTTGCTTTTTCAGCGTGTTTTAATCCAGACCAGTAATTGTCTAGGCTAGTTCCTGAATCTCCCATGCAAATTCAGCAGGATCAAAGCTTCCTTCCATGTTACCTTGCAAAAGACAGTAGATAAGAGGTGAACCAATGCACCAAGTCCCCTCCCCCTGTTTTCCTTTTGCTGCTCAAGGAGAAGCTCCCCCACCCCAGTGCTTCAGAAAAACAGATAACACAGGTCTGGGATGAGATTCTGCTCTTTTTTTTGTCTCCTCACCACCAGCCCTTATCTAATCAGCTCTCCTGCCCCCAACAGTCATGTGCCTGCAATTTCCTTCAAATATTGTGGATGTTTATTCATTCCAGAGCAAGGAATTTCTTGCTGCTGCACATGTAAGCAGTCTGTGAGAGGTGCTTTTAAAAATGCTCTCAATAAGCACACTTTATTTATTTATTTATTTATTTATTTATTTATTTATTTATATACCACCCGTCTTCCCAGGGAGCTCCGGGCAGTTAACAACACGGATGGAAGCAACCAATTAAAATACAATACAATACATCAAAGAATCAGGAAAAAAAATTAAAAGAGGAAAAAATAGGTAAAAAACAAAATCATCGGCAAGCGGCGTTAAAAAATGAATTTTTAAAAAATTAAAGATTAAAGGTCGCCAAATGCCTCCCGAAAAAGCAAGCTTTTAGTGCTTTTTTGAAGACGGGCAGGGACTGTGCAAGGCGCAACTCACTCAGAAGTTGGTTCCAGAGCGAGGGGCCAGCCACAGAGAAGGCTCGGTTGCGCGTAACTGATTTCCGCTCTTCTCTGGGCGTGGCCACTCGGAGTGAGTGCGCCTGTGATATATCTTTCTGTTTCACTGTACGTTTCGCTGAAGCATGTATATCTGATTTCAAGCATGCTCGTCAAAGCCATGCCCTGTGCTTAGCTTTCCAGAACCATCTGTAGCAATTATTTTTCTTACTCTTGCCCATTTTTCAAGTGCTGTATATTTACTTCTAATTGTAGTTGACTGTGAACTGCCTAGTTGCCCTAAGCATATCCGCTCTCACCTGATTTCGGAAGCTAAGCAGGGCCAGGCCTGGTTAGTACTTGGATGGGATACCAACAGGGAATACCAGGTGCTGGAGGCGCCTGGAGTAGAAACTGGCAAGCCACTCCAATATTCCTGCCAAGAAAACTCCACAGACATGAGGTCACAAAGAGTCAGTCACGACTGTAACAACACATAGGGCCTTTTTACACGACCCCTAAGATCCACTGGCCACTTAAATTCGGACCAGAGATCTTAGGGGTTCGTCGCTCTTCCTGCATTCCCACCCCCTCCACACTTCCTGGCTGCTGGCTGCGTGAGGGGAGGGAGAAAAAGAGAAAGAAAAGCATGCCGCTCACCTCATTCTGCCTCTCATCTCTGTAAAAGTAGCTCTTAAAGGGGCAGGAGCAAAAAAACAACAAACAGAAGCATGGAGAGCCCCGCACTCACTATCATTACACCGGATCAAATAATTTTCACCTCCAAAGAGCAGGTACCTGAAAGATGCGCTGGGACGCGCTAAAGTGGGTGGGGTCGCACTTAATTTCTTGTTAACTCCGAAGCTGGTGGGTAAACATTTTTAAGCTCCGGAGCTGGGAGCCATTTGCCCCGGAGTTTAGGGGTCGTGTATAAACGCCCATAGTTGACTCCAATGAAGATTGCTTGTTATGACATGCCATCATCGCATCACCTTTGACTTCTCCCCATCAATCACTAATCTCCAAAGTGCCCTCAAGAGCCACGCTTGAGCTCTTGCAAACCCAAGCCTGTGGCTTCCATTAGGGGGGCAATCCATCTTGCATCTGGTCTTCCTCTTTTCCTGCTTCCTTCCGCCTTTCCCAGCATTTTTGTCTTAGCCAGAGAATCCATGTCTTCTCATGTCCAAAGGAAGACAGTCTCAGTTTCAAAATGTTTGGCTCTGAAAATAGTTCAGATTTTATTTGATCTGGGACTCGCTTATTCATCTTTCCAGCACTCCATGGTAGCCACAATGCTCTCCTCCCTCACCACACATCAAACAAAATGTTCCCCCTCCCCGTCAGGTTTCTTTCCTATCCAGTTTTCACACCCAAATATGGTGAGTAGTATCTTTCACAACACATTGCGTATTGCGCAATGTTCAACAATGATTACAAGCACTTTCTGCTTCTACTGGTGGACGTGTGTGTGTGTTGCGTCATTACAGTTGTGACAGACTCTTCGTGACTCCATGTCCATGGAGTTTTCTTGGCAGGAATACTGGAGTAGTTTGCCAGTTCCTACTCCAGGCGCCTACAGCACCTGGTATTCCCTGGTGGTCTCCCATCCAAGTACTAACCAGGGCCAACCCTGCTTAGCTTCCGAGATCAGGGTGGATTTACCTCTTGTCAAAATGGCTTTAGTCATGAGAAAAATAAATTCACACATAGCTATTCTTGAAAGATTAAAAACAGCAAATTTTAAAATCTCTTAGATTCTGACTTTTGTGGAGGGACTACAGCCCATTTCTTCTTATTTTGTGTAATGGACAACACAAGAAGAAGTGACAAAGCTATCATAAAAGGAATGTAGCAAGTAGTGACATTACATGTTTGGTATGATGTTTTCCAAAAGTTACTTTTAGAGAACATTCTGGGTGCTTTTAGAACTATGAGAATAATCTCTTTTAGTGCAAAGCCAAACAGCTGTTCCAATTCAATACCAGATTTGCCCCAGCCAAGATAAGTCTTTAGTACAGTCCAAGACCAACATCCAAATGTACACATAAAACAGATTACAGAGTACTACATTATCCTATAGAGAGATACATAGTATGTGCAAAACTTAAACTATCCAAACAGAAAGGGACTGCTGTCTTGAATCCTATTTAAAAAGTCCCCACTGGTAACTAAAACTTGTATTAATTTGTTAAAACCTTCATCTTGCGGATTTTAATTGCAGCTGCTAGAAATTTTGCCCCAGCAATTCTGTTGAGTTAACTTCCCGTTTTTAACTTGTTTTCAGCCTTTAGCTTGATGTGTCACATGCCTCTCTCTTTTTTAGTTTTATAGGAGTGGCCCAGAAAATAATGAACAACAAACACCAAAAATTTATCTAGCAAACTTTTGTGGGCTTCACTGTTCATTTAATCAGTTTCAGTAGGCAGAGGAGATCATTTTCAAATGGTGGATGATGCCCAGCAATTTTAAAAAGATTAAAAAGGAACCACTCAAAATGTGGATGAAATTATGGCTGTCTGGATTAAAGTTCCTAGAGGAACACACAAAAGTGTAGAGAAAGAGATAAGTGTAAACAGCCAAGCCGTATCAGCAGCTAACAAAAGCCAAGGATGTCAAAGTCCCTTCTGTCATGTTCCTACAAGTTGCTGGAGCTTCTGTATTTATTTACTTAGGGATAGTTCTTAGTTTAGCATGGTCCCCACTTGCCAAGAAGGCGTTTGTTAGCACGATCAACATCCCTTTCAAACGTCTGTGAAGATTCTCAGTCATCCAGGTGCGTTTAACTGTGAGTTGAGTCATGGCTACTGGACTTCTTTTTGAGAGATAGAAACGTTTCGCTGTTCATCCAAACAGCTTCATCGGACCGATGAAGCTGTTTGGATGAACAGCGAAATGTTTCTATCTCTCAAAAAGAAGTCCAGTAGCCATGACTTAACTCCCAGTTATCCCTTTCAAACGTCTTTCTCGCCTGCATTCTGACAAGACTTCTGTGAACGCCATCAAAATTATAGAGAGGCTTCTGTCTCATCTTCTCCATCCCTGAAAGACCATCAGGAGATGAAAGGAAATGCAGTGCTCTTATGTTACCTCCATTTCTCTATCTTTATATACCAAGACATCTTCCTCTGCATAACAAGTGCCACTGTATTCCCAATTAAGAGACTGAACTAAACAGGCATTCAGCCCACAGTTTGGTCCACTGAAAGGATGAGCTCCTTTGCTAGAGTGAGGCAGCTCACCCACCCCTCAGAGCAGTCCTACCCATATTTTTTCTGGCCTATTTCAGGGACTTCCACATTTTTGGTGCAGGTAGGGGTGGTCTGTTTTGGTCTGTTTCCAGCCCATGTGATCAATGGAAAGAGACCAAAAGTCTTCCCTTTTTAATTTTATTTTTTAAAATCATTTTTTATTTTTTAAATTTGCCTTAATAGAGCCACTTCAGGATATTGGCTAAGTAAATATTTATAGCCTCCATTAGAGCAGCAAGGGGTGTGGTGGCTCAGCAGACTAGAGCACAGAAACGGTCGGTTGCAAAGTCGGCAGCTCAGTGCTTCAAATCCCAGGTGCCACGCAGTGTGTGTGTGTTGTGTCGTTACAGTCGTGACCGACTCTTCGTGACTCCATGTCCATGGAGTTTTCTTGGCAGGAATACTGGAGTGGTTTGCCAGTTCCTACTCCAGGCGCCTACAGCACCTGGTATTCCCTGCCCAGCTCCTGCCAACCTTGCAGTTCAAAAGTATGCAAATCCAAGTAGATAAGTAGGACCCGGCATAAAAAGTGGGAAGGTCAAACGGTGTTTCCTTGCAACCATGCCAGCCACATGGCCATGGGCTTGCACAACACTAGCGCTTCGCTTGAATACGGAGCTGAGCACCACTCCTAGAGTTGGACACAACTAGCACGCATGTGCGGGGGGAACCTTTACCTTTTTAACCTTTTAGAGCTGCAAAAATGCACTGCAGTGGTTATTTTTTAAAAACACTCTAGCTATGTTAGTCTTACTAGTATATCATGCAAAAATTAAAATGTAAAATTAAAAATGTAAAAGATAAGAATATTGTGGCACTTTAAAGACTAAATTCTATATTTTAGTCTGAGTATTTGTGGCCAAGTCCACTTTTTCAGGTAAGTGTTTTGATTTATTTTTATTTATTTAACGGTGTGTTGCTCTCCACAGAGGAGCCAAGGCAATTCAAAGAGGTCTTAAGTATGTGCATCAGGTACAAACATACCTAATACTTTTCTCTGAAAGATCACTTGTAATACACATATACAGATTTCATAAAGCAGACCAAACAGAATTGTGTGAAGCCTGCATGCTACCTGGTTGCAGGACATCTCTGATGTCTTTCTGGAAACCGGCAAAGACTTTTATCTTCAGGCAAGCTTTCCCTGAATGATAGTCTACCTCCTATTATGTGACTTTTATATGAACCAATAGAATCACATAGACTTTGTATTTATATCTACTTATAACCTTATGTGTTTACATTGACATTACGTTTTCAATGTTAGTTTCCATCACTCATAACTTTTACATAGAATTTTACTTTCTTTTTAACTGCGCATGCTTTCTTGTAGCTTTAATGTAATGTAATGTTGTCTATTAATGCTGTAAGATGTCCCTCAATTCCCTGTTCTCAATACCTGGACAGTATATTTTCCCTCATTAATGTAAGCTGCCTTGGGTCCTTCTCCGAGGTGAAAGGCGGGGTAAAAAATAATTTAAAATAAATAAATAAATAAATAAGAATCACACATAATTTATTTATTTATTTATTTATGTTTAAAAATATCCATTTGCCACCTTTCTTCTAAAAGGCCCAAGGTGGTTTACAGAAACAAAGATAAAAGCTAAAATAATACAAGGATTACAATGTTTTAGAAGAATTAAACAAATCTCACATTAAACCATTAAAACTAAAGGCAATATCAAAAGCAAGGAAAACAAGAGCTCTGTGCATAATAGATTTTCTGGCAATCTTGTTATGCTGGATCCAGCCCAGACCACCATGTAGTCAAGCCCCTGGTGACCATATGCCTGCCAGAGGCTGCAGAGGGACTCAGCGGCACAATTACTGCATGTTGCTTATCTATACACCATCACCTCTATTTCAGTTCCTTTTCAACACCAGATATAAAATCAAACATTTCATCTCACTGTTTGAGATGGGGAGCTTCTTGGGGCAAGGTCCTCACTCCCTCATGGCGGTGTTACAAAAATAAAATAAAATAAAGAAATGCACTAATTATGTCAGTGCTTACAAAGCTTTATACTTTTTTTTTAGTTTTGGGACCCATTTGTGAACAGGATGGGGTGCACAAGATTTTGCACAGAGTATCTTTCTCAATGTATGTGCCCATAGATCTGCTTTACTGAAATTGTGCAACTTCATTCATCTTTTCAGTCTGACGTGAAAATGCATTAAAAATATTGACATATTGAGTTCAACTCAAGAGAGGATATTGGGTCAGACAGTTACTTCTTGTGTGCAATTTCCTGTGTGTTTTGCCTAGAAGGTCCATTTGAGTCCCCTAGGTTTGGACTTCTGTATTGGTCAAGGTGATGCAGTCAGTGTCTGTGCCAATCATGTTTGTCAGATTTACCGCCCAGCTTGCTTATCTTACAGATATGAGCCAATTGTAGTACTCAAAGTGGAATGTAAATGAATGATTGTCAGGAAAGGTAATTTTTGAGACTACAAGTCAGTGTGGAATTATGGGAGCTGTCGTCAAGGGAGGTCTGATTAAAAGTCTTTTGGAAACAGCATTGCATTGTTATCACTCTGATAGCGTTCCCACTTATTATAAATAGTAACGGCAATCCCAGCTTACATTGCCCCTTTTGGCGTTCCTTTACCTCACAGAGGCAAACCAAAAACTAAAGGACTGCAGTCAGGTTTCTGCTAACAACCCAAGTTCAGTCTTCCTCCCTTCTGAGACAAATAGATTGAGCATTGAGCTTGGGGATGGTGTGTGTGTGTGTGTGGAGGCAGGGAGTGAAGTCTGGTCCAAAGCAAAAGGACACTTGTGGGGGGGGTGTCAGTCCCCCTCATCGGAGCACCTCTTGTCTCCAAACTGTTGTTTCTTCTTTTTCTTCAGCAAGAAGAAAAAGAAAACACTTTTGCTGCATCATTTAAGAGAGGGAAGGCAGGAGACGGAGAAGAAAGGAAAGGAACAATAGAAGAGGTGCACCATCAGGAGGATGAAATGTTCTCCAGCTCAGATTAGATTCAAGGAAGAGAGCAGATCAGGTATAAGAAGGAAAAGATTTTGTTAAGAGTGGTAGCGTGTGCTACTGTGGTTGCTTCTGCTGCCACGATGCTGCCCTCTGGTGCTCAGCTGCAGCCATCACAATGTGAGACATAGTAGAACTGGAATTGGGGCTCTTTAGTCTGGAAAAAAGACGCCTGAGGGGGGTTTCCTGCTTTCTTTCACATTTCCCAGCATTGCTGTCGTTTCCAAGGACTCCTACCTTCTCACGACAGGGCCAAAGCAGGACAGTCTTCAACATTTTTGCCTCCAAAGCTACGTCAGGCTTGATTTGGCCTAGGTTTGTTTTTCTGCCAATCCAAGCTCTCCTCCAGCACCCAATTTAAATGAACTGATTTTCCCTCTCAGCTCTTACCTGTTCAGCTTTCACATGATGATCAGAAATACAGGAGTGTGAATGACCATGGCTTCCAGTGACACCTCCTTACACTTGATATTTTCTAATTTCTCCATTGCTGCCCTTCCTTGCCTGAGTCTTCCTAATAAGAGCCTTGTGGCACAGTGGTTAAATGCCTGTACTGCAGGTGAAACTGTGCTCACGACATGGGGTTCAATCCCAGGTAGCTGGCTCATGGTTGAGTCAGCCTTCCATCCTTCTGAGGTTGGTAAAATGAGTACCCAGCTTGCTTGGGGGGGGGGGAATGTGTAGCCTGCATAATTAAACTGTAAGCTGCCCAGAGACTACTTGAACTGGTATGGGGTGGTATATAAGCAGAACGCTTTGCTTTTTTTGCTTTGCTTCTAGGCTGCAGTCTCAATTTGGATTGATGAGTGAACCAAAAATACAAAATATCTATTTTAATGTCTTCATTGGCAACAAAGAAGTTGAGTGGTTCTTCTGTAGTCATGAGTATTGTCTTCTGAACATTCAACTGCAATTGCGTGGCACTCCTGTAAAAACTCAATAGGATTTTGGGCCATTCCTGTTGTCATGCAAAACATCTTGAGGTAGCTTTGTCCAAAGAAAGACCCATAAGCTTTTTTTAAAAATCCTAAGATACCCGCATGTGCATCAGAGCCTTGAGTTCCATTTGGTCTCAATTTTGAAAAGCGGGACTGGAATTACAGCCCCAGATACAAGTGTTACCTCAATAACTTAGACTCATGAGCACTAGAAACTTATCTGTTTTCTTTCCAAATACTGTACAGTACAAGGTAAGATTTTTCAGGATGCCATCACAGCATCACGGAGTAATACACATAAACTCAAGCCTAACCATACCCTGGCAAGCTCTGCAATCAACTCAGAACAAACAGTAAGTGAGCAAATATTTTATTACGCTGTTTGTGTACACACACCTACATGTTTCTCAAACAATTCTGATGACAGAGGGAAAATAATAAACGAGTGCACATATGCCATTTTATAACAAATATATCTTGTTGCATTTTTAAAAAAGCAGGAGGGTTGGCAAACAAAGCAAACAATAGCATCATCTTTCATTCCAAACAACCACTACGGACCCAGAATAAAGCTCTGTACTCGCACAACATATGAATCTTGCTACCAATGATTTGGATGAGGCACAGCCAGTTTATTTATGGAGGGGGGGAATCCTGTACATTTTCTTATGCTGTCTAAACATGGAGAGAAGTAAGAGAAATCTATGACCAAGTGGTACAAAAATTGTGAGGCGCTATGCAACTACAGTGGTACCCTGACTTAAGAGCAGCTTGACTTAAGAGCAATTCGACTTAAGAGCGGAAAACTGTTGGTGTTTTAACTTCCGCCTTACAAATTTTAGATATGGTCTGCTCGACTTACAAATATTTTTTTCCATGTTTTGGTTTTTTAAACTTTTTTTTTCAATTTTTTAGATAGGTACCCCAACTTAAGAGTAGTTCGACTTAAGAGCATGCATTCGGAACGGATTAAATTCTTAAGCAGAGGTACCACTGTATATCCCAAAGGAAGAAGGTGCTCACTTTATATGTATTTTAGCATTTCTCCTATTGGCAAACATTCTTGTATCTAGCATTATTATAAATCAATTAACTAGTCACACATACAGTATTTGCATAGTTAGGTTTTCAATGCATCCAGTGTCTTAGCAACTCAAGAGAAATTGAGGAGTTATTTATACACTGCTTTTCTCACTCCATACAATCATTCTCTTAGCAAGACTGAAATCCTGAGTGGCAAACCAATTAAATGATAATTATATTTATAGTGTCCCCCCCCTTTCATTTCCCCCTCGTTCAGGATAAAAGAGAGGTCAGGATGGGGCTATCCCGACGACAGAGCTTAAGGGGTGTAAAACTGGTGAAGCATGGGAAAGTAACTGTTACTACGTACCCCAGAATCCTCAAGACCGCACTGGCTGTGTTCCCTGGGGATTATGAGAATGGTCATCTACAAAAGTAATTGCCTGGAGGTCGGCAGCTGCAGTCTTCGAGGACCAATTAGTTGCCATTTGCCCTGAACTCGGCAAATTGTTTAGGGGACTTGCACAATAGCATCCAGCAGCACCAAGTAGCCAGGGAAGCACTAGTGAATTTTCATTTGAATACCTTTTCCATTTGCTCTCATTCCTGGAATATGAAGGAAGGGAGGCCATTTTTAAGTCATTCCTTTTTGGTTATACCCCCAACCTTTATGCTGAACATTCTCTCTGGAGATGTTTCATCCAACCCTTTGAGAAAAATCCACTGCTTCTTGCAGGGTTGCGAGAACCTTTGAACTGCAAGGGTCACTATCTCGGACCACTGGCCATGCTGGGTGAAGGCTGATGGGAGCTACCTCTCTGCAGAAAGACCAGGGTTCAGCGCAGGATTAGGGAATCTTTGCCCCCACCCCACCCCACCTGCAGCAAAATGAGGGACCTCCTTCTGTCTTTTCAATTTTCAACCTGCAATCGTGTTGGTTGGATCTAAGGACAAAAGATTGGGCAAAAAAAAAAAAACACAAAAAAACACCCAGCTATGTTTTAACTCTAAGATCTTACTTAGGGCGTTTATACACGACCCCTAAGCTCCGCCGCAAATGGCTGCAAGCTCCGGACCTTAAAAATGTTTACCCACCAGCTCCACAGTTTGCAGACAATTAAGTGCGAGCCCCGCCCACTTTAGCGCGACCCAGCACACTTTTCTTGTACCTGCTTTTTGATGGTGAAAAATATTTGATGCGGAGAGTGCCTGAGCTCTCCTTGCTTCTTTCTGTTGTTTTTCTTTTGCCTCCGCCCCTTAAAGAGGAACCAGGAAGTAAACGGAGGTCGGAGCAACCTCCACCAGCACCGGAGGTAAGAATGCATTCTTTTGTCTCTGTCTAAGGCTTTTTTTTTCTCCCTCCCCTCACGCAGACAGAACAAAGAAGTGCAGAGCGGGTGGGGACGGAGGAACAGCAACGAACCCTCAAGATCTCTGGTCTGAATTTAAGGGGCCAGCGGATCTTAGGGGTCGTGTAGAAAGGCCCTAAAAGAGACTAACCCTTAGCAGGGGGAACCTGATAAAATATCTGGAAAATACCAAATGATCGTGAGGTGAGGTAGCAGCTGTGGTCAGCTGGGGTAGCCCAGATAATGAAGCCAGTGGCCCAAATTCTGCTCTGGCATTTACCCCCCCCCCCCTTATCCTGTGATAGAAGCATCCGTGCACTCAGGCACAAACACCGCTCTGTTGTAGTGAGTGTGCAAGGTGAAGATTAAAAAGTTTGAGAGACAAGGGGGTTACCCACCCCCGCTTTAACCAAGCAGAGGAACGACAGGACAACCAACCGGACCGAGAGGACCGGCTCATCTGGAGATTTGAACAAGAGGAGAATGTGGCTTGCTGTACCCTAGCTTGCAAATTCCCGACTGCCACTTTCAGTCCAAGAGACAGGGAGTGAGTGAGGGGCTATGTGGATTCATGGGCAGGAGGAGAAGGCAAACAAAAACAAAAGCAAGGAATTATTCTTTTTAAGACAAGAATAAGCATAACAGCTCTATGGTAAAAAGTCACTCTCCCGTAAGGCATTCTTGTTTTCATCCAGCCCTGCTCACAATGCAGGAGCATGAAACAACGAAACAACGCTTAGAGGACAAAAGGCAAAGCAACCATGAGGGCTGGAAATTCTTTTTTTTTAAAAAACAGAGCAATATATAGGAGTTTGCCTTGGAAGTCACATACCTCGTTTTTAAACACTAAGCACCATGAAGATAACAAGTTACTGCAAGGCTAAGGAGTTAACACAAGTGATTAGGAACATTAAGGCGTCACCGAAACCCTGTACAAGGCACTTAATGTTACAGAGGCCTGGCAAGTCAACTTGTTCAGGCATATGAAACAATGAACTGCAAAACATAGACAGCTTGCTCTCTTAGGTGTTTTCTCAATGGATATTTTACTGTTCTGAAGCCAGCAAACTAGCTCAAAGACTAAGTGTCTGTTGTAATCCTATAAGCAACAGCTGTATAATGAAAAAGGAAAGGAACTCCATAGACTTTTACAGGGTTCAGATGTGAATCCATGAACTCACTATATCTGGGTCTGTGAAAACCAAATATATAATGGCAATGCATTGATAAATAGTCAATTTGTCTGTATCTTCAGAATGACGCATGTGGTGATGATACAATAGTCCTATATGTTGCTTTACACCAGTGCAATTTATTACTCTCCAGTATATCTGGAGGTTGAGTCATGGCAACTGGACTTCTTTTCTTGAAAGACTGAAATGTTTCACTGCTCATCCGAACACCGAAACTTTGGATGAGCAGTGAAATGCTTCAATCTCTCAAGAAAAAGAAGTCCAGTTGCCATAAACTCACCTGGATGACTGAGAATCTTCACAGACTCTCCTCTATACTTTTAAAAAAGTTTCTTAATAGTAACAATAAATTTCTGTTTATAAAGCTGATTATCTATCTGTATATTTCAACACTTTTTTAAAAAAATTATATTAAAATAAAATAAACAATTTAAAGTTCTGTAGAAGGAGACACTTGCATAGTGATTTAATTCACTGAAGGACAAGGGATTGAATCACTAATTTATTTTATGGGGAGAAAAGGTTTTAGACATACAGAAACCAATAATGAGATTAAAATGTTCTCCTTTTCCAAGCTTGTGCAGGTTTTAAGTGGGTTCCTCTGGAAAAAAAATAACCTATTTTGGAAGGTGCTAAATATTCTGCCAGGAAAGCAAAGTAACTGTCACAACCACTGACCTAGATATTGAAGCAAAAAACAAATAAAGCACCCCATGACCTACTAATTCTCTTTTCATTGTTTCAATCAGTGCTTTACAAAAAAAAAAGAGGTCTGGGAAAACCTTGGAAGCTTACCAGGAAATCCCTCACTGAGAATCAAGCAAGCTTTTCCTGAAATACAATTTCCTCACTGATCCTGTCTTCCAACATGCTGGGGGGTTGAATGCATTCAGGCTTTAGGATGTATAGAAGCTTAACTGAATTTCATTCCCAGAGGACCTGTTTAATAACATTAGAACAGTATGGGCTTTTGAGGAGGGCCAGCCATACCATTAGGCACAGTAAAATATCTACCTTAGGTGGCAGATTTAGGGTGTCGTGAAAGAACAGGGATTTGTTTGTTATTAACTTTTGTAGCGATATTGCCAGGAGAAAGGTCATTATACTCTTTTCGATCTTGCATGCTAAAATAACGCAGCTGACTTTGAATACTACGTATTCTTGACTTGGATTTCATGGGGTGTCGTGAGCTGCTCTGCCCCAAGGAACAAAACCCTTTGGGTAGCCCTGATTCTGAATCTTTCATTTAATCAAAGAAAAAAAGGACTGTTGATTATTATTTTTTTGCAACCCAAACGAGGCTTTTAGAAGACTTGATCATTACCAATTTGGAGGGACAGCATCTCAGTGTGTGGCTCATGAACTACGAGAGAAACTCCGTCTAAAATTCCTGTTTAGGGTGGGGATCTGTCTCTCCCAGCCACTAGAGGGCACCAGGCCGTGGCCGTGGCCATGAGAGCCCTCATAGAATACAAAACCTAAGTTCTGCTTACTCTTGTTCTAAATAGAGATGGGCACGAAACGAGCAATTTTTCGTTTTTGTTTTTTCGTTTCATTACGAAATGAAAACGAAACGAAATTTGTTTTTAAAACAAAACGAAAATGAAACAACCAAATTTGCCGTGTTTTTCGTTTTCGTTGCAGCAGATGCATTGAACTAAAAAGAATGCTAACGAAACAGCAATTTTTCGTTTTCATTTTGTTACCTAACGAAACGAAAATGAATTTTTTTTTTTTGCAAAAAACGTCACGGAAACGAAAACGAACCGAAATGGACCCCTAAACGACCAAATGACAAACGAAACACCATTTTTTGAGTCGTGCCCATCTCTATCTAGGCTCTTTGGCACTGAACCACTTCTCTCCCCAGAATCGTTATACATGGACTGTGCTTGCTGAAACCTGGGGTCCCACATGCAGAGGGCCAACTCTTTCTTTTGTGCTTGTTAGGCCCCACAGGAACAGCTGAATGAGTGCTTATGATGCAAAATCCACACCAGCTCACAGAAACACCTGGGCAGAACAGAACAGCCAATGAAGGGAACTCTCCTTCATGAAGCTCAGAGAAGAAGCCTGAATACAAGCACAGAAGTCTAAGAAAGACGTCCTGTATATACTCAAATATACGCCTAGTTTTTCAGCCCTAATTTTGGGCTGAAAAAAGGGGCCATCGGCTTATATTCGGGTCAATACTTTTAGCCACTGAGGCAAGTCATCTGTGGCTAAAAGTCATTTTAAACATTGCACGCCGCTTCTCAGACCCCCCCCCTGCATCACAGGGGAGCGGCACACGATGTTTAAAATGACCTTTAGCCACTGACCCAAGCACTTGCATCAGTGGCTAAAAGTCATTTTAAACACCACACACCATTTCCCCCAGCTCACAAAGGAGGAGCTGCCAGGCCCTGCTGCATTTCCAACCCTAGACTTATACTCGAGTCAATACGTTTCCCCAGTTTTGGGGGGTTAAATTAGAGGCCTCGACTTATACTCAGGTCGACTTATACTCGAGTATATATGGGTAACCCCAGCACAGTTAGAATGTGACCACCTTATGATTACCATAATGACCTTCACCTATATATTCCAGATGTAAAAGGAGAAAGCGTATGCACAAATGTAAAATATACTGGTGATCTACTACGGCAAAACTGGGGGAGGGGGAAGAATATTTTATATACTTTTAAGAGCTGTTTGTCAGCTATAACTAGCACCAGCCTCTAAAGATTATGGGAGCTGCACTGCAAGAATGTATGGAGGGTCCATAACTGGCCATCCTGGTAAGTCTTCCTATGCTTCCTCTCGCAATAAATTATATTTTTAAAATTATAATATATGAAAAATGTGTATTTCATAAACCAGTTCAATTCACATGCTTTATTAAATCCCCAAACCTCTTCAGAACATTTGATATGCACAATCTTTTTAGAACATATTGGCAGAAGAACTTGGTAATAGATCATCTCTAGGGGAATGAAGGGAACAGCAAAAAGGGGGTATTTATAAACAGGAACATTATTAAAAGTCCTAATAGTTGCAGCAAGCCATATCAGACACAGACATGTGTCTTGAGCTTTTCAGTGAATGTCTCATGATTCTGCATTTGCTACCTTGACCTTTATTCAATGGATATTCTGAGAAGCTAAAAGAGTAAGAAATTTGGCATGTACATATGCAGTGAAAAAAGATTTGGCAATAATGCTGCAACTTTACAGCTGAGCTGTCATAACCAGGAGCTCTAAAATGTAATGCCCCCTCGCAAATACTATGAAGGCCAAACCTATATTTGGAAACTGAACTGGATAACAAGAATTTGTGAGCTCTAGTAGCATTTGTAAGTTTCTTTTTCCTTATGCCACAGTACATTTTGCAAAGAGTATTATTTCTTTGATGGATTGTTTCATGTGTGCAGTTTGAAAGTGGAAGTTTATTTGGCTAGTGAAGCTCTTGCAGGAAAGGTCAAAAGATTAATTTAGCATGTTCCAGGGGAAAGGGGGACAAAGATGATTTATAATTATGCTAAAATGAAGGTTCCCCATTCTCCCGCTAGTCATAAGGACTGGAAACTGATCTTTCAATTTGAAAGTTAGTATTCCGCTCAGGTTGCTGGAGTCTGTATCAGAAACCAAAGGAGTTTTGTGCAGATTCCTAAAGCACTTGGGTAGATCTTCTCACAAGCAGGCTATGTTTATTGCAAGGCTTTCAGCCTCCCTAAGACCCCTCGATGCACCAGGGTGCAGTTTGGTGAACTAGTTTTTCTCGTGCACACACACAATACAGTATCAAAGAGACATGTAGACTTTTAGACAGTGGATGTTAACCTAAGGGCAGTACATACCTCTGCAAGCATTATGTACAATTCCTGGCAGCAAGGCAGATGAGGCCTTATTCCAAGCTACACCAAGGTTGCAATCTTAGCTCCTTTGCACTTGGGATGAAACCCCAGTGAAACTCAGTAAGATTTCCATCAGAGTAAATGGATCAGCCAATCAGGTTACATCTTGTGCAGACCGGCACAACTCTGCTCTAGGTGCACAATGTGCACTGACCTAGACAGCTTGGCAATAGACTGTAACTCCCAGGATGACTCTGAAATCAATTCTGGGAAACAGTCCAAAAAAAGAAAGTTTTCTAAACTCTACATATACCAGCTGGAGAGCTAGTTCTTGAAGGCTGCAAGCAGCCGGCTCTGTTAAGCTTTAAATGAGACAAGAGTGATTCTTTTCAATACACAGAAGAAAGTGCTGGCACAATAGAATGCATCTCTTGGGTGCACACAGGGGCAGAGGGGAGATCTCAGCTCCAACCGCTGCCATAAAGGATTTGCCACATTAAAAAAAGAAAGAAAGAAAAGGAAACCCCATCCGTTTCCCACACATCAATTGCAAAACTGAGGGAGGGGGAGGGGTGGAAACAGCTGTGGTATGAGACTGCTCCAGATTAATTGGGTTTCCGTGCTCTTTACATCCCTGAAGGAGCACCAGGATCAGCTGGGTTTGGTGGAGATGTTGGTGGAGGTTGATGGAGACTGGTCTCCTTGTAGACAAACCAAGCATTGCCTGCCCACAGGATCAGGTTGAGGAAACCAATAACCTTAGAACAAGTGAGAGAGAGAGAAAGAGAGAGAAAGAGAGAGAAAACGTGTTTGAGTTCTATGCCTAGACAGAAATGACCAGCTTTATTCTTCAGGTAAAAGATTCTCAGAGATAGAATATATTTGAGTTTGGACTACAACTCCCAGAATGTCACAGTCTGTAGAGCCACTAGCTAGACCAGAGGTCCTCAACCTAAGGCCCCGGGGCCGGATGCGGCCCCCCAAAGGTCCTGAATCCGGCCCCTGGGACCAATTGCAACCCCCCCCTACCCCCTGTTTTGTGAGCAAGCCAGCCTCCGCAGCTGCTTTTGGACTGTGATCCGGCCCCCAGTGGTGTCTGGGTGGTGGTGGACCGGCCCGCTGTTTGAAAACTTTGAGGACCCCTGAGCTAGACTGTGGGACACCGAGTACTGTTATTTTGTAAATGTTTTCTATCTCTGAGGGCTACAGTATTTCCCCATTTATTGCGGGAGTTTGGTGCTGATCCACCCACGATAAAGGAGAAATGCAGACGCCTCAGTAAACTGACCTTGGGCTGCTCCTGCCGGCTACGTTTCTAAAGAGAGGTTTTTAAACCCCTCCTGACACCTCAGCAAACCTTGCTGCCAGGAACTCAAGGTCTGATTGCTGAGGTGCCAGGAGGGAGTTAAAAACCTCTCTCTGGAAGCCTACTTCTCTCAAGAAAAAAGCAGCGACATATGAACCACATTGTGGCGGGGGACTACGGTATAACCCAAACATCAAGGACTAGCTATCCTTTCCCTTAAATTCTGTTTTAGGATGTGGTGGCAAAATGGATTAAAACAAATGATGATATGTGATTGTTATCTATAGGTTCTATGCTACATAAATTCTATTTACTTGGGGTACAGAAAAAGAAAACAAATATGTTACTGTGGCCCCTGTCATCGCTGTGGCCTCAGGAATGATGGGAGGTTACAGCAAGGCTGCAGCAATAACACAGGCCACAGTAAAGGCTGGTAGCAGCCCACAGCAGTGTTGAAAGAAGCCATGGTGGCAGCAAACAAAAATGAGGGAATGGGAATGGGGCGGGGGCATTCTGGGGACCGTGGGGGGGGGAGGCTCAATTTTGTGATTTTTTTTTAAAGTTCTGACAAACCGATTAGCGGTTCATTGATAAATGGGCCCACAATTTGTGGTTTGTGGCTTGACACCTTTGACAAACCATAAATAGGGATGAACTGCCATTTTGGCAGTCGTATCTGTATCTCTAGTTACAACTGCAATATAATTTTGTATGGCTTAGTTGTTGCAAACAAAGAGTCACAAGTAATTTATTATCTGCAATGAGCTACTTCTATGAGCTGGTTGGGAATTATGGGGAGCGTTGTTCCACTCACCCTTGAAAAATAGGGGAAAGCTGAACTGGTCCAGCACACCCTCCCTTACAGTGGCTGGCAAGTTGAGGAGCTTACAAGAAAATAATAAAGGTGATGGTATATGCTCATGTTTACGTACCACAGAGATGTTCAAGGAGCCTAAGCTTCGCTGTTCATCAAAGTGACATAAATTTTGATCTTTCATGCAAGGTTCCATTCCGTCGATCATGCTGGGGCCAGTGGATCTTTTGATGTCCGTGAGGGCCTTCGCCCAAGCCGAGGTGCTCACCAGCCACAGAAAAGCAATGACCACTGTGATAACAAAGTCCTGTAGCAGCAAGAACACAAATTATTACTGAACTGCCATCCAGGGATGGAAACATGTAGGGGGAAAAAATGAAGGATCTGGTTAATCATTATGCCCACGTTCATGTCCCCACAGAGGAATTAAACCCGCTTGGAGACCCTGGACCAGTTCCTCTCTACTCAGAACGGCTGCTAGAGGATCAAGTAGGGATGAAGGAGATAACCATGTAAGCAAGACATGCATGGCAGAGCAGCGGTGCAAGCAATTTACTTCTGAATGATACAATGGCTCAATTCTAATAGAGTATCTGCACTTGTGTACTCAGTGTAGCTCCGACTGAGCCAAGGCTGAAGAACTATCCACAAAGCACTCCTGCAGATACATTATGCAACCAGTCACAATGAGAACACTAACCAACTGCACAATCAAACTACACAACCCATGTTGCCTGGGCAGAAGGCCCAAAACAACAATAACAACGACATCATCATCATCATCATCATCTGATCTCTGTGGAACTTTCTGGATATATGGGTCGACCATCTCGCCCATGCTATTTAAGGTTTATATGAGACTGGTGGGAAAGGTCATCGGGGGGGGTTGGAGCCTCATGCCATCAGTCTGTTGATGACACAAACCCAGCTCTGTCTCGTTTTTCTCCATCTGCAGGGGATGCTGTTCCGTCCCTTGAGTGCTGCCTTGGTGCCATCCTGGACTGGATGAGGGCAAACAGACTGAGGTTGAACCTGGACAAGATGTAAGGTTGGCGGATTGGGAAAATTCCTCCCTTTGGCAGACCCTTTGCACAAAAGTTGAGGTGTGCAGCCCTGGTGTCCTCTTGGACTCAACATGCACCATGGAATCCCAGGTGACATTGATGGGTCCTCTCTGCACATTTTCAGCTGCAGCAGATTGCCCAGCTGCATTGTCGACCCCTGGGGGACTCTGCAGTTGAGACTCCAGGGGTGGAGACCATCTCCTTGAGTTGTACTCTCTGAGGCAGGTCATCAAGGAAGGATCAGAGCTAGGATAAAGCACCAGCCTGCTTCCTGATACCATCATGTGGTGTTTTCCATCTCACCAAAATATTCTCAGCACCTGATAGACAACACCTACTATCAAGACTGCATCTCTGATACAATGCTTTGATAAAGATAGCAAGTTGCTATCGAAAGCATAGCTCACATTTTGTGTTTTAGTAGTGACCAATAAAGGTATCACATAACTTCCTTTTGAATTTGTTTTTCTAGTCACACGGCTCAACTAGCTAAGGATAAAGCCAGGACACCAATCCCCAACTCAAGAGTCTCCCCCAAACAATATCATGGATGATAGTATCAAAGGCCGCCGAGAAGTCTTGGGGTGGCGCGTGCAGGCGGTGTTGCAGGATCTTACCTACGCCACCCGCCCACGCTCCCCGAGGCTTCTCGGGGGAGCCTGGTTGGGCGGCGCGGAGCGACCCGATCACTCCCTGCCGCCCCCCCAGGCCGCCCCTAGGCTTCTCGGGGGAGCCTGGTTGAGTGGCGCAGAGCAACCCGATTGTTCCACGCCGCCCCGAGGCTTCTCAGGGGAGCCTGGGGGGGGGGGGAACGGCGTGGAGTGATCCGATTGCCCCTGCCCCCCCCCCGAGGTGCAGGTACTGCAATCCCGCGATGTAGTGGGACCGCAGTACCTGAACCATGAAATGGTGGGGGTGACTGTATACGGACTGAAATGGACTACACTAGAATAGAGATGTAAAATTTCAGGGGGCAACGGAAATTTTTGGGGGCGGGGAATGAAAAAAAATGCTACATTAGCACTCCCCACACCCTTTTACAGTTTGAAAGTCATTCTGTTACTTTAAGAATATAAAATATGATTATGGACAATTTGACTTGGCATAAAATGATCACAGCTAGCATTTTAAAATATAGTGTATCTAAACCAGTGGTTCTCAACCTGTGGGTCCCCAGATGTTCCTGAACTGCAACTCCCAGAAATACCTTCCAGCACAGTGAGTGGTGGAGGCTTCTGGGAGTTGCAGTCCAGAAACATCTGGGGACCCACAGGTTGAGAACCACTGTAATTATTTTTAAAATAATATTTATTTGTAATTGTAAGTAACAAATGGGGTAACAATCTCCTGAACTGTTTACTAGTTTATGGGGAACAAAAAACCTACAAAACAATGTTTAAAAATCCAGAATTAACAATTACTAATTCCTCTCCCAGGTATTAAATAAAAATAAAATAAAAACCTCATTCTGGTAAAAAGAATTTAAGAGGGGGGAAATGTATAAAAGGAAGTGGAACTAAGTTTCAATGAATGGGCATGAAATTTAAGCAGAATAATTTCTATCCTAACACTGTACTGCAAAACCAACAACATCCAGGGCAGCTTCTTTTTAAACAAAGACACCATTTTAAAAATCAAAATGTGGATTCTTACCAAACAGAAGCTGGTAGGGCAGGCATTGACATAGCCTCAATTGTGCTGTTTTGGGCAACAGCTACTCAAAAGTGAACACACAGTCTTGGCACCTGAGCCCCAGCATTTGAAAACAAGAACTCCTCAACCCCATCTTGTTAGGGTTTTCATGAACAACACAGGAATAGAAAATTAGATATCCAGCTGGTTCTGACACACAGTTTCTACCACCTGAAGCAGCCGTCTCACTCTACCGAATGACAGGGTTGGAACAGAGGTAGCATCCTTTACAAAAAGATCCCAAACATCAAAAGAGACATCCCTCAGCCAGCAGGTAAAAAAATAAGAAGGGAGGAATGGTCCAAATAATTCGGAACTTCAAAGCCCTGGTGGTAAGATACTAATATCCAGAGGGCATCCTACACAGTAAACAGAATCCAACTAGTCACACAGAAAGAGTGACACACTTACCCATGTTCCTATGATTCCAGCAGCAAGGAGGAGAAGTAGAAAGAGTAACTGTAGCACATTTTAAAAATCTGGAGGGGGAAGCACACCATAACTTCCCAAGATTGGGAGTAACCACTCAAATAAATTCAAAGGTCTAAGGCTTGGAGTTTGCTGCTTCACACTCAGAAAATGCATATTTTTAAAAATATGCATGAAATTGTAAATTGTAGATAATGTATTGGCCACTCACATATAAATAAACATTTTTTTTAGTTTAAAAAAACTTTTGGTTACTAAGGGCGTTTATACACGACCCCTAAACTCCGGGGCAAATGGCTCCCAGCTCCGGAGCTTAAAAATGTTTCCCCACCAGCTCCGGAGTTAACAGGAAATTAAGTGCGACCACGCCCACTTTAGCGCGTCCCAGCGCACCTTTCAAGTACCTGCTCTTTGGAGGTGAAAATTATTTGATCCGGTGTAACGATAGTGAGTGCGGGGCTCTCCTTGCTTCTGTTTGTTGTTTTTTGGCTCCCGCCCCTTTAAGAGCTACTTTTACAGAGACTGGAATGTTGCCGGCAGGAGCGAGAGGCAGAACGGAGGTGAGCGGCATGCTTTTCTTTCTCTTTTTCTCCCTCCCCTCACGCAGCCAGCAGCCAGGAAGTGCGGAGGGGTGGAGACACAGGAAGAGCGACGAACCCCTAAGATCTCTGGTCCGAATTTAAGTGGCCAGCGGATCTTAGGGGTCATGTGAAAAGGCCCTAACTTTCATAAGCACACCTTTGCTCACAACACTCATCCACAGGAGAAGGAAAAGGCAAAAAATAATAATTAGCATGAAGATCTATTTAAACAGATAGAATTTATAAAAATAGAAATGCAACCAGACCACCTCGGGATATGCTGGACTACAGATCCCACGATCGCCAGACAGTCACAGCAGCTGAATGATGGGAGCTGTAGTTTAACGCCTCTGGAAAGGCTTGCATCATAGAAGACTGGTCTAGCATGGGGTGAGAGATCTGGGACTTTCCAGATGTTGCTGTGTTTCAAATCCCACCATCCCATGCCGCTATTGCCATTGGTGGGGCATGGGAGAAAGGTATAATTCAGCAACATCTGGAGGGCCACATGATCCCCATAAACAGACGACACAATTTTGAATGTTGGGCCCTTTGTACATGACCCCTAAACTCCGCAGCAAATGGCTGCCAGCTCCGAAGCTTACAATTGTTTCCCCACCAGCTCTCGAGTTTGCAGGAAATTAAGTGCGACCACGCCCACCTAAGCGCGTCCCAGCGCACTTTTCTTGTACCTGCTCTAGAAGGGTGAAAATCCCCAGGTCCGGATTTAATCTGGTGAGTGCGGGGCTCTCCTCGCTTCTGTTTGTTTTTTTGCCTCCCGCCCCTTTAAGAGAAGGGGCGGGAGGCAAAAAAAAAAAGAGAAGAGAAGGAATCAGGACAACGGGCTCCGGGCAGCTTCGGAGGTGAGCCTGCATTTTTTCCTCTCTTTCTTCCTCCCTCCCCTCACGCAGACAGGATCAAGGAAGTGCGGAGGGGTGGGGACGCAGGAAGAGCAACGAACCCCCAACATCCCTGGTCCGAATTTAAGTGGCCAGCAGATCTTAGGGGTCGTGTGAAAAGGCCCTTGGTTACTACAACACTCTGCTGTGTCCGTGTCCAATGGAGCAGTAGTCCCTGCTTCCTTATCTGTTGAACAAGAAAATAACAAGTAGTCTCCCTCACAGAGAAGAAAAACCAAGCTGAAAAGTGTTTCAAAGAAATTGAGGATTCAAAATAGTGATGGTGAAAACTAACCACAAACTACTTGTTCACAAAATAAGCTCTGAAACTATGTAGGAGAAACTTCTAGGTACAGTAAAAAAAAAAAACACCACCCTTTCGCGGTTCATATACTGCAGTCCTGATATATCACGGAACCACAATAAATGGGAAAAAAGCCCCCTTGGGGTAAGAGGGTAAGGTTGGGACTTCAATTCTCCACTCTGACAGGAGTTGCATTCAGTGATCCATAGCGCCTCTTCCAGCTCGGCAGTTCTCAAATGATTACAGATTAAGCAGAGTTCTTACTACCTTAGGAGAACGATAAATTTTTGCCATTGATTATTATTAAAGCCCTGTCGAGGTGTTTCTGATTTAATAGTGCTCTTGTGAATTAATGAGCCCCCAAGTATCTTATCCATAACAACCCAGCTCAAATCTTTTAAACTCAAGGCGGCATCTTTATCGTTACTGCTACGCTGCACTTATATAACAGATCTATTAAACATAGATGAATCTGAATTTAAATGCAGTTAAGAAGATACAGCCATCACTATTGCAGTGATTAAATGGTATGTTTGGGGAAAAGACAATTCTTAAGGTATATTACGCCAACTGTGTATCTTTTGAGAAGCAGAGAGCAGAAATCCACAAACAGCGTTATTCAGTAAGAGAACAAACAAGGGTACCATATACAGTATTATAACATTAAAAACAATGAAATCCAGTAACCCCCTGCCTATCGCGGGGGTTAGGGGCCCAACCCAACCCATGATAATTGAAAATCCACGATACGTAGATGAACAGGCTTCCGATGGGCTGTCACGTCACCAGAAACCACTTCTGGAGCCTCCGACAGGCCTGGGAAACCCGTCAAAGGGGCAGCGTCAGGCCTGGGGTAAGTGCAGGAGACCTCAAACAGGACCAGACAGTTGACCCCAGGGGGCCTTGCCTGTCATATACTCGCGATATGCTGAGAACGCAGTACAGTGGTACCTTGTATAAAGGAATTAATTCATTCCAAATGAAATTATGTTAGGCAAAATTTCCTTTATACAAATTTTCCCATAGGAGGGCATTAAAAACAGAGTAATCCCTCATCGCGAGTGCAATTTTTTTTATCTTGTACAGATTCGCTCCAAAGACCATTCTGCTAAGCAAATTTCCCCTCTCTGGAATTTTTTATGTTGTACAGATTTTATGTTATACAAGCCATTTGTTATACAAGGGTCCACTGTATATGAACTCCAAAATGGTGGGGAACAACTGTAAAGTGCAGCATTAAGAGCTAAATTTAATCTAAAGTAATATTTAAAATAGATACTATTAAAAATACAATGCCCCCTTTTAATCTCAGAATAATATAATCTTAGAACTGCAGAGCAAGAAAGACTATAGCTCATCAAGGCCAGCCCCTGTCAAAGTGGCACAGGGTAACTTGAACCTGGACCTCTAGCTCTACAGCCAGGACACTAAACCACTGAATCAAAAAGCTCTTCCTTAGAAGCCATTCAATTGTCAAAAGCTCTGCTGGCAGGAAAAGCCTGCTGCCACTACACCTTTCTAGCTTATCTACTGAAGATCAATGAATAGAAAATACAAATATTCTTGCCAAATGAGGAGGGGGAAAGGGGGTGAATGAAAGAAGCCGCCTACTTACAAGCATGGGGAGTTTACCAGCACCCCGATATAAGTGGAGATATCCCACGTAGAGCACCAAGGCCGCCATGCAGTACAGGAACACCAAGACGGCAAAGGTGACGAAGAACTGGGCAGAGGAAGAGAAGTCTCCCACCAGGAAGACTGACTCATCCCAGGAGGCATTGCAGGTCTTTGCGTCGAAAGGGCCGATGGTCACCTTATTCAACCTTGAGTTCAGGTCAGCAAACAGACACATTTCAGAACGCTTCTCATTACAAGATTCTCCAAGAACAGGAAATATTCTAAAACTGGATTGAAGTGTTAAGTTCTGAAGGAGTCCGTGCCAATGGACCAAAACGAGGCAACACACGAGACAGATGCCATCAGATCTTGTAGTATCTCTAGCTTGTTATTAGAAATTTAGGAGAGTGGTAGAGGTAAGCCTTTGTTTCTCAATCAGTTCTCCTGATATAAACTCTCCTTTCAACAGCTATCAATGCCACCCATGCCCTCCTTCTGAGACTATTTTTAATAGAAATTTAAAGAGACAGGAAATCACAAGCCCAGATTCAAAACGCATAGGCAGCATTAGGTTTAAGACCTTGCTATCTGGCAGAAAGGCTCCTGCTGCAAAGTACGGCCCATAACACCCGATCATCTCAGGCAGGACATTTGAGGGTGCTGTCGCTGAAGGAGGCCCATAAATCTATGACGAGAAATCAGGCTTTCTCAGTGGTGGCCCCTCGAATTTGGAACCAACTTCCTCCTGAGATTGGTCTGGCACCTTCCCTCCCATTCTTTAAGAAGCATCTAAAGTCGTGGCTATTTAAAAAGGCGTTCCCCAGATATTAATCTGTTCTAATAATGATTGCTATTATGTATGTATTTTGTTTTTATCTGTAGCCAATGTTGCTCCTATTCTATGTTTTTGTTATATATTGTTTACTAGTTATTGTGTTTTTATTTGTACACTTGTGCTTATCTATTATACTGTATTTTACTGTTTATGGTTTTGATTTCTGTTCAGTTTGTAAACCGTCCAAAGTAGCCATGTAGCTAGATGGAGCGGTATATAAATTTAATAGATAGATAGATAGATAGATAGATAGATAGATAGATAGATAGATAGATAGATAGATAGATAGATAGATAGATAGATAGATAGAAACAAAGAAAGACTCAATAGATCTCAAGACACCAAGTGTCCCTCTTAAAGGCAGCTACCCATCTCTTTCCCATTCATTTATCCTGCCTCTGCTAGCCCACCCTTACATACTTATCCCCATCTCCACCCCATTTAATTTTTGACATTTTATCTCCTGTTTTAGCCACCTTTGCCAAGATTGTTTGGTCTACACACTATTCATACACCTAATAGTTAATAGATATTAAAAGGAGCATTCACTATTGTCTGGTTAATTTACCTTTTACTTCACAACCAAAGCAACAATGGGTTGTATACATGTTAATAAAGATACGCCTCGCTTGTAAGTATACAATTGAAATGACATAAAATACTGTCAAAGGAGGCAACTTCTCAAAGAGGAAAAAATGAGCTACTGGGGGATTCTGGGATGTGTAGTTCCAAAAAGTAATTCTGGACCAAATTTAGAAATTTGGCCTCAAGCCCCTCTTAAAACTGGAACCAGGCCTGTCTGTCGCCATCTGGCACTGTGTTTAGAAAAACATTTTGACAGATGAACTACTTTACTATGGAAGCAGTTTAGAAGGCCCACTGTGGGCACAGAAGTTCTAGTACCCCTCAGAGGAATAACTGTTCTTACCTGAAAGGATAGGCAAAATTAGTAACCACAGAAAAATTGTAATTAGGACACCTGAGGAGAAGGACTGTTTTCCCGCTGTAACCTCCACAGGTGGCAAATGCAAAGATGGAGAAAATCTGTACAGGACAAAAGACCAATAAAAATGAAAGTTAGTTTTTCAGGCAAACACAGGAAGGAAGCAATATTTTATGGACCTTTTTAGGCCTACATGAGACATTGCTAGCTTTTGTCAAAGTTACCAGCTGCAGGCAAAACTGTGGATCTTCTGGACATGTGTTTGCATAATTATTCCTTGAGACTCAGCAACTCTATGGAAATCAATGAGACCTTTAGGAAGCAGTGAAGGGATGAACTATTTGCACCACAAGCATAAGAGGGGAACAAATTTTCAAAAGCTGAACCTAGAAACACTTACATTTCAGAAAATCTCTGTTGCACCCAGCCATAATGGACAGAGGATTTGGGGAACTGTCATCTTAAAAACCACAGCTTTTCTGAGCTTTCCTGAACTAACCAGAAATCAGAAACTTAGGAACATAAGAACATAAGAAGAGCCATGCTGGATCAGGCCAAAGACCCATCTAGGACACCTTCCTGTATCTCACAGTGGCCCCACCAAATGCGCCTGGGAGCGCACGAGACTAGATATCTGCCTCCTGATACCACTCCCCTGCATCTGGCCCTTGAAGTACCCTGTTTTTAAGCCTGGAGATTGCACATCTCCTGTAACCTGTGATGGACTTCTCCTCCAGGAATTTGTCCGATTCCCTTTTGAAGGCATCCAAGCCAGATGCCATCACCATATCCTGTGGAGTGAGTTCCACAGACTAACAACACGCTGGGCAATTTTTTTCCATTTGTCTGTTCTCTCTCTCCCAACCCTCAATTTTAGTGGATGTCCCCTAGTTGTGGTTAGGGACATTCCAGTGTCTAAAAAAACTAATGGCTGAAATCCTGTTGTGCTGTTAAGTAAAAAGAATCACTTCTGGTAGTGAAATATCTCACATTAAGAGATTTGCCGCCAAGCATTACACCTTTGGGTCCATCTCATAAGAACACATGAAAGGGCCTTCTCTGTTGCCGCTCCCAGACTTTGGAACTCCCTCCCTCTGGAGGCCAGGACTGCCCCATTTCTGCTTTCTTTTCGGAAGCAGGCAAAGACCTCATTCTTCAGGCAAGCTTTCCCCGACTGATGGACTACTTATTATGTGACATTTTGATGGATTACCATGCTTGAACACCAACGTTTTCCATGTTACTGTAGTTTCAATCCCTCATAATGGATTTTTTCATGTGCTCTTTGTAGCTTTAATGTTACCTTTGAATGTTGTAAGATGCCTCTTCTAATTCCCTGATCCTAACTTGAGTATGTTTTAAATGGTTCTGGGCTGTATATTGTCCCTCATTATTGTAAGTCGCCTTGGGTCTTTTTCAAAGAAGAAAGGTGAGTAAAAAATATTTGAATAAAAAGAAAATACAACAGAATTCCAGTCCTTGTGAAGACTCAAGGGTTGTGACAGTATATGCTGTATATAACAGTATATATCTATGGGTTTTTTGTGGGGGCTACTATATGGAACCACGTTGCATCCCTTTCATGAACATAACATAAGAACATAAGAAGAGCCATGCTGGATCAGGCCAAAGGCCCATCTAGCCCACCTTCCCGTATCTCACAGTGGCCCCGCCAGATGCATCTGGGAGCACATGAGACTAGATATCTGTCTCCTGATACCACTCCCCTGCATCTGGCCCTTGAAGTACTCTTTTTTTAAGCCTCAAGATTACACATCTCCATCATGGTTTGTAACCTGTGATGGACTTTTCTTCCAGGAATCTGTCCAATCCCCTTTTGAAGGCATTGAGGACAGATCCAAAGTAACTGGCTTTATGTCTTCATCAGGACTTAAACGGAAGTTCAAGATGCTCCAATATATGTCAGCTAATACAGTTGCTTGTTCATGTCTCTCAGTGAAACGTTCCACAATTCCATGTTCAGTGGGAACGGAACACTGGGGAGGGGGAAGGAAGGAAGGAAGGAAAAATGAGACTGCGTCAATTCCACACAGCAATGGGTTTCTAGTAATGGCTGGAATGCTGGACAGAAATATTTCACCCCACAACATTGTTTAAGATTACAGTAGTCCCCTGCTACAACGTGGTTAATATATTATGATCTCAGTATATAGCATATTTTTTTCTTGAGAAAAGCAGGCTTCCAAAAAGAGGCTTTAACCCCCTTCTGACACCTCAGCAAACTGACCTTGGGCTGCTCCTGCTGACTGGTGCTTCCAAAGAGAGGTTTTAAACCCCACCCAGAAACCTCAGCAAACTGACCTTGGGCAGCAGCCCCAGATGTTTGCTGAGGTGTCAGGAAGGGGTTAAAGCCTCTCTTTACAAGTGCATGCCAGGGAGGAGCAGCCCAAGTGAGGGGGAGTACTTACCTCACTTTTTGCACTAACCACTATTAACTGATAAAGCATGCCCATTTTGCAATTCTTTGCTGTCTTATGTATTTGGCAACCATGTACATCTTACTGCTTTTTGAGGAACTGTTCTCAGAACAGCTTTCAATGAGAAGGAAACACCAAGTTAAAGCAATAACTTTACAATGTAACAGCAGGAAAAAATTAGGGAAAAAACGAAGGGCTGCTAAGCAGACCCCCTCTCAATCAAAAATGAGTTTTCCTGAGAGGAAGGTCTCATAACGAAGAGCTAAATTCACTAGAGCCAAGTTCACACCAAATTCATGAACTGATTGCACAGCTTTGAGAAGGTCAGTGAACAAGGCTGTTTAGTGGCTTCTAATGAATCTCACAATTGAACTGCAAACAGACTGGCACAGCACTCTAGGCCAGTGTTGACAAACCTATGGCACGGGTGCCAAAGGTGGCACTCGGAGCCCTTTCTGTGGGCACCCAACATCTACCCTTCACAACCAGCTGTATTCATGTTAAATTGCTGTATTGGCACTTTGCGAAAAATTAGTGGGTTTTGAGTCGCAGTTTCGGCACTCGGTCTCTAAAAGGTTTACCATCACTGCTCTAGGCCTCAATGGAAAGGTCTACCCCCTTATATCTGTTTTCCACTGGAGACTTTGAAACCTGCATGCAAAACATATGCTCTAGATAGGGGCAACCTGAGGTTTGAAGATGAGAGCCTGTCCTCCCCAAGTAGCAGAGAGAGGCACCCACCCTCCCCATGCTGAGATAGTGGATTGCCAATGGTTCTATGAATGGGTTATAACCTTCCCCCCCCCCCTTTTTGGTATGTTTTCTTTTGATTTGTATTAGGGTGTTTTTAATTCTTGTTTGCTTTGTTTGTACACCGCCCAGAGTTCCCTTGGGGAAAATGGCATGGTTTATAAATAAATAAATAAATAAATAAATAAATAAATAAATAACCTCCCCCACAAAAAAAAATCTGATTCTTCTTCCTGAGCAATCCTTGTGAGGACCAGCAGCCAAAATGCGTAGCCTGTTGAGCAGTAACAACTCATGTTGCCTGGGGAGCACCATGCCGGGGGGGGGGGGTAGTCTCTATTGCACTGTCCTCAGTTAGCCTCTGGAAGGTGCCATTTAATTTTCATCTCATCCTCTGGCAGATGCTTTCAGATTTCTGGGCTGGGTGTGTACACGGGTTGGGTTAACTTATTATTTAGCTTTCAACTTTGTTTCTTTTATTATTTATTTATTTATTTATTTATTTATTTATTTATTTATTTATTTATTTATTTATTTATTTATTTTTGCATTTCTGGACCGCCCAGTTTCCCAGCAGAGACTCTCGGCAGTTCACATGAAAGCCAAATAAATAGAAGACAATTAAGAACAAATGAAACAATAAACATCCAGGACATAACACTAAACATACAATAGAATCAAAAGCCCGGCAAAAGGCAAAACTAAAGGGTGGCGAGAAAGGTACAACAAAACAGGGCAACACAATATTATACAGTATTGTGTGTGTGTGTTGTGTCATTACAGTCATGACCGACCCTTCGTGACTCCATGTCCACAGAGTTTTCTTGGCAAGAATACTGGAGTGGTTTGCCAGTTCCTACTCCAGGCGCCTACAGCACCAATCGCCAAATGCTTCCCTAAAAAGCAAGGTATTTAATGCTTTTTAAAAGGCTATTAGGGACATTATTTGGCGCATTTCAGAGGGTAGCTTGTTCCACATTGCGGGTCCAGCCACTGAGAAGGCCCGGCTACAGTGACCCTCCACCTACTGTGGGGGTAAGGGACTCGACCTGACCCACGATAATTGAAAATCCGCGATATACAGATGCAGGTTGGGTAGGGCCTGAGGGGCCTAGCTGGGGGCCCTTGTACTTACCCCCAGCCTGGCGCTACCCCGAACAAGGCCTGCAAGGGCCTTCCCGGGCCTTCTGGAGGCCCCAAAAGGGCCTCCCTGCGAACCAGGAATGACTTCTGGTAAACCAAAAATCATTTCTGAGGCCTCCGAAAGGCAAGAAAGGCCCTTGGAGGCCTCAGAAATAATTTTCTGCGAACCGGAAGTCACTTCCGGTTTACCAGAACTGACTTCCAGTTCACAGGGAAGCCATTTTCAGGCCTCCAGTAGGCCCGGGAAGGCCCTCGCAGGCCCGTTTGGAGCAGCACCAGTACTGGGAGGCCTGAAACAGGCCTTTCCCCCCCCCCCTTACCCCAGGGGGCCTTTTTTCATATACTGTGGTCTCGCAATACAGTGGGACAGCAGTATATGAACTGCGAATGGGTGGCGGGACCACTGTATGAATAACAACCTTATGGGCCTCCCGGGGGTGGCCACACGGAGCAAAAACGCCAATTGCGTCAGATTGTCGCTGACCTTGGGGAGATCCGCTCTGCCAGATACTCAGACCCCAAGCCATGGAGGGTTTCACTAATACTCTTTACTAATTACTAACGCTCTTTACTAATAAGCTGAAGTCAATCCTTGAGGAGAAAGGGGGGAAATAGACAGACAGACAGATATTGTAAAAGAGCATCCTTCATCTGAGAGATCCCAATCCTACAGGGATCTTTTCAGAACGAGACAATTTTGTACAGCATGATGCCCCACACAGTCTGCTGCCCCACCTGACCTCCAAACCTGTAATCTCTGCAGTCTGTTACGCAGCCCTTCGAATGACCATCACAGACAACACAGAACTCAGGACTATACAAAATGTACATCCCTGCACCAAAGAAGTGCAGAATGACTATGGGAAACCTTAGTGGTTTTTACAATTCCGTTTTCAAAATAAATCATTTTCATTCTACCTTTTTTGGTGATGGAATTACTGAAAGACAAACTAAATTTTGTTTGGACAACTCTTTTCTGAACATAAAATAGGTTTCCTACTTGGAGATCTTACACAAGCCTTACATATCTGCTTCCTGACACCTCCCCTTATTCTTGCAAAATAACATCCAAACCCTGCAGGGAAATGTATGCTGCTGTCAGTGAGACCAGCAAAATGATAAAATATTATGTGGTACTGAATCTACAAGTCTACACCAACACAGCCACATAAAAATTTGAGCACAGAAACCCTTTCCTTGGTGTTCATTTTGAATTTAGAACATGTATGATGAAGTTAGTACAGCTATAGAGCAACAATGCTCTGAATTAACAAGATATAATAGAAGCCCTTGAGAGTTTCTGGTCTCATCTACATCTGGGTCAGAAAACCCTTTGTCCTCATGGTTGGTCTCCAATTATTTTCAGCTCCAGTCCTGTTCCAGGGAAAGAAGTAATGAGATTTGTAGTCTAGCCATTCAGCAATCTCTAGGGGCCACAGGGTTCTTACTCCTGCTTTACATAATCCATATAGTAAAAAGAAAATGAAAATGAGACATCCTTCTGTGGCTTTTTAATGTCCTTACATCTCTAGGAGCCTCCTTCTAAACACATGCTTATACAAGTACTACCCAATGCAAGCTTTTTCACTGGAAGCAGAGGAACAATTTGTTTTCACAACAGTATGGGAACAATTCTGATGACACGCTAAGCCAAAGCTCGACAGAAATCCTCTACAGGATCTGAAGAATAGGATCTGACAAACGGCAGGAGAGAAAAAAACCAGGAATGGGGGAAACAAACCAAAATTTGTTTGGCTTGCTACTGTGTACCTCATGGCAAAGACAACAAATCATGGTTAACAGAAACCATGGCTAATTGTGCCATACAATAGCACCAGAAGCAGACCCTTGCAAAAATCTCATTTCCTACACTGGAGAGGACTACTTTTATCTAATCATCTCCAGATTCCTCTGGTTCCGCTCTCTTGGCCACCTCCTGCTTCTAATATCACCAGGAAGCTCAGACCTCGGAGTGGCTCCTTTTAGAAAACAACAGCCCCACTCAGGGCTGAGCGGAAGACATCTACATTCCTGGACTCCAGTGTCCAGTTTTCAAATCCTGTCACTTAATGTTTGAGCAGCACTTGTGGAGCTAGGCACGGAACGTGGCAACACTTTCATTTTGGACAACAAATGCCACACTAGCTAAGGCAGGGGTCCTCAAAGTTTTCAAACAGCGGGCCGGTCCACCACCACTCAGACACCACTGGGGGCCGGATCACAGTCCAAAAGCAGCTGCGGAGGCTTGCTTGTTCACAAAACAGGGGGTAGGTGGGGGGGTTGCAATTGGTACCAGGGGCCGGATTCAGGACCTTGGGGGCCGCATCCGGCCCCGGGGCCTTAGGTTGAGGACCCCTGAGCTAAGGGATGCAAGGAAGTGCAACAAAAAAAAAGTATTTCTAAGACCTGACTATGGAACAATACCTTGGAGAAAGTAGGGTTTTGTTTGGGGACTTATTTTCCCAGAATCCAACAGATAAAAAACTTTTCCTGGCTCAGAGGAACATATGTTCAATTTCTCAGAAGTCCTGTATGTACTACTTTATTTTAGATGCCTCAGTGCCCATGCACACTCATGGCTGCAGTTTTTCTAGGCATGCTGAGTACAAAAGCTACTTTGCTGAGGAAAATAAATAATCACTGCTAATTCCCCAGGCATGTTACATCTCCATGTACATTTCACAGCGGTTTACGCCAACTGTTCTGAAGCCCAGATTTTATAGAACATTTCCTTCTCTGCTCTTCCCCACCCACGACCCACCCACAAAAAAGCAAATACAAAACTAGACCAGATGATACCTTAAGGCTACTAGTAACCACTAGGTAATATCTATCCATTTTATTTGATCCATTTTTTTATTAGTCCTGCTTGCTGGGTTGTATTTGTTGTTATTTTGTGCTGCGGGTTGGGTTATGTGTTTGTAGGTGGGTTATATTATATATAATGTTCATAAGACCTCCAACCGGAACCGTGCCTTTTCGGTGCTGGGTCCCATTTGGTGGAATCAGCTTCCCAGCGATATTAGGACTGTGGAGCCCTTTTCAGCCTTTAGGAAGCAATTAAAAACTTGGCTTTTCCAGGTGGCTTTTGGTGACTAATGGTGGTTGATCACATTTCCCCCCTTTTCTTTTCTGGCGCGTTTATATACCATGTTTTTATTGATTTTAATTGATTGGTTTTTGTTTCATATATGTTTTGCATACTTGATTTGTATGGATTCTTTTGTTGTGAACCGCCCAGAGTTCCTCTGGAAAGTTGGGCAGTAAACAAACAAACAAACAAACAAACAAACAAATAAATAAATAAATAAATAAATAAATAAATAAATAAATAGGCTACAGCGACACTTAGTGGATCTTTCTAAATTTTATCCCAGGCCCCAAATCTGTGGAACTCCCTGCCACAGGAGGTGGTGATGGCACCTGGCCTGGATGCCTTCAAAAGGGGATTGGACAGATTCCTGGAGGAAAAACTCCATCACAGGTTACAAACCATGATGGAGATATGTAATCTCCAAGCTTAAAACCCAGGGTACTTCAAGGACCAGATGCAGGGGAGTGGTATCAGGAGACCACTAGAGATATCTAGCCTCGTGCGCTCCCAGACACATCTGGTGTGGCCACTGTGAGATACAGGAAGGTGGCCTAGATGGGCCTTTGGCTTGATCCAGCACGTCTCTTCTTATGTTCTTAAATGAAATGCATGGGTCTCCTGCACCAACCCTCCCTCTTCTCTGGCCAAGCAGGGGCCATTAGCCTCAAAGTGCCACATGGAGAGTGGGTATGAATGTGTTTACATGATCCATGTCATGTTGTTTGAAGGGACTGGGACGGTAAACATAACTTCAGATGCAACTTCGCAACAACTGTGCTCCGGGCCTCAACTAAGAAACTACCTGGCATTTTTTCATCTTGCCATGCTTGAACTTTTGGTACAGTTCTAAGGAAGAGGTGGTTGCCCTCGAAATATTGGCAACTTTTTGTTAGTTTACCAATAGCCTTAAGGGATCACCTGGTCTAGTTTTGTATTTGGTTTTTGTGATGGCTACACGGCTCCCCAACTTGTTTTACTTCAATTAAAAAAAGCAAAGAAATGGAATAGAAGTCTTAGGCCTTGTCCTTTTTCTTTCTCTGGGTTCTGGCATCTTCTTTGGAAGAACTGAGTTGAGAATAAAGAGATGAACATCACCATCTTAAAACTGGCACCCCCTTCTGTGTGAAATTAGTGCACAGACAGCAACAGAGGAAGCTGATTAAGCGAGACCCAAGACTTTGGCAGCCCATGAGTATAAATGTAGGGATAAACCTAGTTTGTATTCCTGCCTTGAACAGGGGGTTGGACTTAGGCAGTTACTTCATGTTCTGTTTGTCCCTCCTTGCTGTCACGCTTGGGACCAATACCAAAAAAAAAAAAAAAAAACTCACTTCAAGTCCATAGCGTGATAGCAAAACATTGTTTCAACCACACCCCCAGAACTGGGAACAGGAGCATGACAAGCTGTACCTGGGGGATTCTTTTGTCTCTGTTCCTGTTCCGGGACAAGGTCCCGTGAGGTAACAACTGTCACGCAACAAAGGCAATCTTCCGCTCGTGAACTTGCATCCATCCATTTTTCTTGTACTTTTGAGTGCTGTGGATCAACATTTCGAATAGACGAAGCACAGGGGGTGTGGTTGCACCCTTTATTATTATTATTTTCAAAAAAGCAGATCTTGTCATGAAACAAGGCCGTGAAGTAACACTTGTCATGAGACAAGTTATCACGACCGTGAGTAAACGGAAACAGGGACTGAACAGGGACAAAAACACGTGACCACGAACAACGCTGTCATAGTACAAACGTAATCACAGAAGAAGGTAGGATGTGAAGTAACCACCTTATTGGCCTTGTAGGCCCCTTCCAACACCACGATTCCAGGAGTCTAGTCCAACCTGTTCCTATTTATTCCACATTTTTCTTAATAAACTTTTGTTGGCTTTACAGAGGCTGATCCACAATCTTCACACACCCCAGGGAGAACTATGTTATGAGTTTGTATTTTAATGTTCCAAAGATTTAAACATCCTTAGGCTCCTATTCTCCACCCAAGACAATTGTTATGAACAGGAAAAACAAGGATTTGGAATAACAGGGCTGCTGACATTCCTCCAAAGACCAAGGATGGAAAAACAAGCTAGGGTGTATGTAGGGGAGGGAATATGCCTTTGTACATAGATGGAATGAAAATGCTGTTTTCCCCCCCTTCCTTTTCTCATCAAGGAGTTCCTATATTTAATACAAAGAGGCTTTATCTTGAAAACACTGTGTATCCTATTAGAGACATCACTTGTTTTCTGGTCTCTCTTACAACAGATAGCTATGAGAATTCTGAAACCCAACAAGGATGAGGAAAGTAGGATACCAGTCATTTCCTTGCTGTAAAAGGAAAAGGCCTTGCAAAGCCTGAAACAGATCACAAGAGCAAAAGAATGCTGAAAAGACAAATTATGCAGATTTAGGCATGCTGTGGTCTGACTGTGCAAAGTGAAGAACAAAAGCTAGAATAGGAGACCCTGCCACCAAGTGGGACAGGCGCAAAGAAAAAGAAGACAAACATTCAAAAAAGAAGAGAAAGAAGAGCTACTGTATGCTATGGTCTCGATAGTTCATTGATTCTGGCATCTGGCTGCAGAGCGCGAGATTGGGAGTTTGATTCCACGCTGTGTGTCTCCCTAGGAGAACAGTAGCCTGTGTAGCCTTGGGCAAGCTGCACAGGAGTCCCAGGATGCCCCCAGAACACAGGAAGGGTTAAACCACCTCTATCCTATATCTGGAAAACTGGGAGAAGGGTCACAATAAGAACTGACTGGATAGTACATCATCATCATCATCATCATCATCATCATCATCATCATCATCATCATCATCATCATCATCATCATTGAAAAATAATGTCCCGGGAGGGTAAAGCCAGCACTATTCAGTGACAGGGCTTCAGAAAAACAATGTCCCGGGAGGGTAAAGCCAGCACTACCCAGTGACAGGGCTTCAGGAGATATAAGGCAACAGTATATGGCAGGCATTTGTAAAGTCAGGCCAGGGGGCCAAATGTGGCCCATTTCCAAATTCTGAGTGGCCCGCAGCCTCTTCTCCCTGCCAGCTCAGCCTGTCATGCATCCCTACCAGCTGGCCCCTCCCCATACCGGATGGAGGCATCAGCGTGCAGTTTTCTGTTTTGCCTGCCCTCCCTGCCTCCGTCCACTGCCACCCACCCAGCCCCCTTCCCAGCCTACCCGCCCCCAGCTCCGTTGCTACAGTGACCTCCCTACCTCCTTGCATGTTATAGAGACTAGTCCAATGTCTGGCTCAGGAGCCAAATAGTCGTCCCCCACACATTTTCACCTCTGGCCCTCCTTGCAAAAAGTTTGGACACCCCTGGCATATGGGATCCCCTAATTTTGGAACTATATCTTAAGGAGGAGCTCCCTGCCAGTTTGGAGCAACCAGTTCAGCCGGATGGGTTGATGCTAAGATCCCGGTGAGGGAAAATGGCCTTGGGACCCTAAAAAGTTGCCTAGAAGGCCGAGATTTTTATTTTTACAGTGGTACCTTGGATAACTAATTTAATTTATTCCCCGAGGCAATGCGTTATTTGAAAATATTTGTTATCTGAAATGCAGTTTCCCATTGAAATGAATTTGAAACCAATTAATCCGTTCGGAAGGTCCGAAAAAAGGCAAAAAAGCTGGGAGGTTTCTAGACCTCTTTATAAAGTGCACTTTAAAGGTATGCAGCGCTGGAACACCCCCCTCCTACAGAACACACCCCTGCAGTGCAATGCAAACATGGAGAAATGAAACCTGCAAGCCTAGGCCAGTCTTTTCCCGCCCAAAGTGCAAAAGGGGGGGGGGATCCAAACAGACAAAACAGACGCAGCAAGAAAATGCCTCCACATCAATGGAGAAAGGTTGCAAATACGGAGAAAATGAAAGCTGCAAGCCCTCCCAAACCATTTCCCGCCCAAAGAGCAATGGAGGAAAAAAATCCAAACCAAAAAAATAAGCATAAAACCGATCAAGCCTAGCCCAGCCTTTTCCCGCCCAAAGTGCAAAGAAAAGCAGTGCAAACATTAATAAAAGCTAGCTCCCTATCATTCCAAGTCCAAATCCTCAGCAAAAAATGTCCAGAATGCCTCTCAAACACCCTGAAAAAAAGTTCTAGCTCCTCCCTCCCCTTCACAAACTACAGGGGCTGCAATGCATCCCGGTTATACGTTTTTGCAAGTTATTCTGAAACATTTGTTATCCAAGGCAGCCCTATACCCGTAAATTTCTATTCGTTATAAAAAAAAAAAATCGTTATTGGGGCATTTGTTTTCCAAGGTATTACTTGTATTTATTTTAGAGTATTTTTACCCCTCCTTTCTCCTTAGAAAAGGACCCAAGGTGGCTTACAGTAATGAGGGATAATATACAGTCTAGTACAATTAAGACATGTTCAAATATTGAGAACAAGGAATTGAAGGACATTACAGCATTAATAGACAACATTACATTAAAGCTACAAGGTTATAAGTAGTTATAAACAGAAAGTATTTATGATTCTATAGATTCATATAAAAGACACATAATAGGTAGTCCAGAGATGAGGCAGTCCTGGCCTCTAGTGGGAGGGAATTCCAGAGTCTGGGTGCAGCAGACGAGAAGGCCCTGTCATGGGTTCCCACAAGAATTTTATTAAGTTACTCCACCATAAACTTCCACTGTACAAAACTGCCTGACACTCTCCTCTCTCTGGATTGCTTCTTCAAATAGGTCATGCGTATCATGCATTTCCATGCAAAATGAAAAATGCAACTGAACCTCAAGTGAGAACAGAAGCAATGCAATTTCAAGCCCAACTATATATTTCACTTTCTTATAACCACTTGACTTCAAAAGAGGATCCAGGGCAAAAAACAACAACAACACCATCTTACATAACAGCTCACAAGCCATAAGGACATCTGACCATTCTTGATACCTTCCATTATGCAATCCCACGTCACTGAAAAAACCCCATGCACCTTTGAGCCAATCCTAAACCATGGCAACCCTTTTTGAGATTTTCCAGAGAGATAATACTCAGAAGTGGTTTGCCATGCCCTTCTTCCAGAGGTGTCCTGGGACTATGCAACTTGCCCACAAAGGCCACCTCTACTCACAGGAGACACAGTAGAGCAGTGTTGGCGAACCTATTGCATGGGTGCCAAAGGTGGACTGGGAGCCTTTTCTGTGGGCACCCAACATTTCCCCTTCACAGCCACCTGCATTCAGGTTAAATTGCTATACAGTAGGACCCCCATATTCAATGATTCATTATCCACTGATTCAGTTATCCACGGTTGGCAAAGGAAAAAAATAAATAAATAATTCAGCAGCTGCAAAGCAAGTACTGTCACAAACCGCAGCTCTAAAGCAAGCTACTGTTGTGAAACAGCAGCCGTAAAGCAAGCTACTGTCACAAAACAGCAGTTTTGGGGATTTGAGGGTGTTCTCTCTTATCCACGGTTTTCATTATCCACGGGAAGACCTGGAACCAATCCCCAGCAGATACCGGGGTCCTACTGCATTGGCATTTTACAAAAAATTAGTGGGTTTTGAATCGCAGTTTGGGCACTCGGTCTCTAAAAGGTTTGCCATCATTGCCCTAGACCAGTGTTGCCAAACCTATGGCACGGGTGCCAAAGGTGGCACTCGGAGCCCTTTCTGTGGGCACCCAACATCGCCCCTTCACAGCCACCTGCATTCAGTTTAAATTGCTGTATTAACACTTTGCAAAAAAATTAGTGGGTTTTGAATCGCAGTTTGGGCACTCGGTCTCTGCCATCACAGCACTAGGGCATTGAATATCCAACGTCTGGCTCTTGCAGTCAGATACCTAAACTACTGAGTCACTAATAAGATAAGCCAAGCTATTCCTGCAGCCACACATTGGTGTTCCAAGTTGAAAGCTTACGAAAATCTCTCTTTTGGACTAGAACCTTTAAAACCCTTCCTTTTCTCTCCCTAGGGGCTGGTGGTCTGGGAACATTCACAGCTGTAGTCTCAAAACCCAGCTCTCTGGCCAACTCTGGCAAAGCTCTCCAATGCCTCTGTCCCAAAAGGATTAAAGCAATGCATGGTGAATCCTAAGGGACATAGGTAAGATAAAGGTTCCCCCCGCAACATGCATGCTAGTCATGTCCAACTCTGCTCATCTACGTATTCAAGCCGAAGAGCCAGTGTTGTGCAAGTCCATGGCCACGTGGCCAGCATGGCTGCAAGGAAACACTGTTTTCCCTTCCCGCTTTTTATGGCGGTACCTATTTATATACAGTACTTGCATTTAAATGCTTTCAAACTGCTAGGTTGACAGGAGCTGGGGTTATCAGTGGGAGCTCACTCCGCTGCGTGGCACCCGGGATTCGAACCGCCAAGCTGCCAACTTGACTTTGCAGTCAACAGTTTGGAGCCTTGGTCCGCTGAGCGTAGGTTGATGCCAGCTACTATCCCAGAAGTATTCAAGCAGTGCATGGTGAATCCTAAGGGACGTAGGTTGATGCCAGTTACTGGGCAAAGATTCATATTGGAACTAGGGGTTTTGCCCTGCATTTTGATCAAAATTCAGTTTCAATTATTTTTCTGTACGTTTTACCTTTACATCCACACATTCATACCACAAAATAATATTTTAAATCACATAGGGCAGAGTATAGCAGCTACAAGGCACACAAATGGGAAAGGCAGGCAGAAACATTAATGCACTCATGTTTAAAATAATATTTATCATCAGTTCCCCAAACTGGGTCCCCATAAATTGTCATGGTAAACTGATGCACATCTGAATTAGAGTACCCCAACACTGAGAAGGCTACTACATAATATCCAGATTCCTGGTGAGTTTAAGACACAGTATTCTAGCCAATATTTATGTGCTGGGGTTTATTTTTACACCAGGATGCATTCACTGTGATTCTGCACCTACGTTGTGCAGTTCTCCTTAATCAGGTGTAGGTGGTCTCCAAGAATTGCTACCAAGAGGTGGTTAAGTATCTGTCATAACCCAGGAAAAGTACCTTTGCATCCAGACCATGTGTGTGTGTTGCTTCGTTACAGTCGTGACCGACTCTTTGTGACCCCGTGTCCATGGAGTTTTCTTGGCAGGCATACTGGAGTGGTTTGTCAGTTCCTACTGCAAGCGCCTCCAGCACCTGGTATTCCCTGGTGGTCTCCCATCCAAGTACTAACCAAGACTGACCCTGCTTAGCTTCCAAAATCAGGTGAGATCAGATGTGCATAGGTCTAAGCACCAATCCTTACAGGACAGGATCACTCCAAGAGGATTTAGTGAGTTAGCTCAGTTACAGACAAGCATCAGAGCCTTCAACCCTCCTGTGTAATGTCTTTGCAAGTTGATCTGGACCAAACCATGGGTAGATGCATTAAAGTGTTCTGCTTATATACCGCCCCATACTACTACAAGTAGTCTCTGGGTGGTTTACAATTTTAATTACAGAGTGAAGGCTACACATTAGGTTCTGTTCCATCACAGAAGCACCTCTAATCAAGAATAATCTTCCTTAACATGCACTATTCTATAACCAAGACAAATCCTCACATGTTGCCTATTTACTTTTGGAAAGGGGTGCACACGCGCTTATTTGTGCCACTTGGCAGTTTGTGCCTTGAGGAAAGAATACATCATTGCCCAACAGATTTGTATTGACCACACAACTCCCTTATATGTGTGTGCGCGTACATACTACTACTACTACTACTACTACTACTACTACTACTACTACTACTACAACAACAACAACAACAACAACAAATAATAATAATAATAATAATAATAATAATAATAATAATAATAATAATAATAATAATAATAATAATAATAATAATAATAATAATAATAATAATAATAATAATAATGTGCTGTCAAGTTGTTTCTGACTCATGGCAACCATTCCCAGGAGTTTCTAGTATAGAATTACCCACAAGGGGCTGACCATTCTCCTCTCATGGTGTGTGTGTGTGTGGGGGGGGGGGCATCCTGGGTCGGTGGCACAGTGCCGGACTGAACTCTCATCCTTGGGTTCTGCAGCCAGATACCTAAACCCACTGAGCTATCCAGCCAGCCCACCTCATTATTTACGCGTGAGTAAATGAAAAGGAAGACCTGGTCAAACACACGTTCTAAGTACTGTACCGTACTTTCTACCCGGAAAAATCCTGAAGAGGCTCGCCCTAAATCCGGATTGACTTGACGGCACGTGGCTACTATTATTACTGTTAAATTAAGTGTCGTCGCTCCGCTCCCCCTCCGCCCCCCCCCCACGGAAGAGACTCATAAGTCGGGAGCGCACGGTTTGTTTGGAAGGCGCAAGAGGAGGCCTCCACGCCCCGCAGCAGCTCTAGGGAGGGGCGGGGGGGGGCGCGCCCAGAATAGATCTCTCTGCCTGGCCGGTCGGCGGGCGCGCAGGGACCTCTCGCACAGGGCGCGCAACGGCTCCAAAGGCTCCAGGCAGGCCTGTCGCGCTTCTGCTGTTGCGCGCGGAGGGAGGCCGTCGAGCAAGGCATGCACCAGCCTCCCCCCCCCAACCCCTTCCAACGCTGCAAATCCCAATCGCGCGGCTGGGGCTGGGGAGGCTCGAGTCCCGCCCCCCCAAATGGTGTGTGTGTGGGGGGGGGGGACCCCAACTCGGAGGCAGCCCCCTAAGAAGGGCCCGCGTCGTGCTCCTCTTGGGCACAGAGAGAGAGCCTCGCCCAAACCGCGGCGCGCCCGGATCCTGGCTCTCGAGCCAGAAACAGGGTAGTCGAGTCGAGTCGACCGAGGGGCAACGGACGCCGAGGGGCGAGCCGACGCTTGAGCAAACCCCGCGATGCCAATGGGTCTCCTCGAGATCGGCAGGCTAGCGCGCCGCCGCCCCCGCCACTCACCCATTGCAGGAGTTTGATGAAGCCCAGCGGCTCCTTGAGGGGCGCCAAGTTGAGTTGCAGCGCGGACATTTTCTGCGGGGAGCCAACCAAAAAAAAAGAGGCGAGGAAACGGCGGAGGTCCCGTCGGGCACCAGGCAAGCGGGGCGGCGGCGAGGCGGGGCGAGGCGCCAAAGGGGAGCGGACCCGGGAGGCGGCGGCGGCGGCGGCGACGGGCTCCTACCTGACTCACGCGCTCCACGCCCCGCCCCAGGGGCCGCCCCGCCAGCCAAGGCACCGCCGCTTCCCCTGCCGCTGCCGCCTCCTCCTCCGTCTGCCAAGGGGGCCACCATTTTCCTTTCTGGCCAGAATTTGCCGAGCTCCAGCTTGGCCAGGGTTTGCCAGGCCCTGCCTCGCTCGCTCCATCGGGCATTTTCACTTTTTCATCTTTTTTTTCTGGCAGGCCAGAGGATCTGCATGTAGCTGCCTAGATGCCCTAAGCGCATACGATCTCGTTTGATTTCGGAAGCTAAGCAGGGTCGGCCCTGGTTAGTATTTGGATGGGAGACCACCAGGGAATACCAGGTGCTGTAGGCGCCTGGAGTAGGAACTGGCAAACCACTCCAGTATTCCTGCCAAGAAAAACTCCACGGACATGGAGTCAGGAAGAGTCGGTCACGACTATAATGACACAACACACACAGAGGATCTGCAAAGCACCACCATTCAAATGAATACAATTCCCCCCTCCCCTGTCACCTTTCACATCCTTACAGTGATTGGAAATAATGTGCAAGCATGTGGATGATCTCGATCTTGGACTCCAGTGGCGCATCCTTCCGCTATAGTCTCTATTTGGAAACATGATATACAAAATCTTTATTTATTTAATTTTATTGTCAGCACTGAAGTTGGGTAGTACTTATGTCGTCATGATTTTTGTCTTAATATGCGGTGGCGGTCCTGCTTGAGCGCTTTCCTCTGTCAGCTTCACTAAAAGTTGTTTCAAGCCATTCGGGCTTTCTACTTGTCTGAATTTCCCCCCCCTATTATCTGACTTAATGGTAGCTTCTTGTCCACTATACAAGTAACGCATCAGGACAATCAAGTGCTGGGGCACACCCATTTCATTCAGAACAAAACAACCATAGTTTCTCACGATCCATACAGTCAAAGCCTTTGCTGTAGTCTATAAACCACAGATTGATCTTCTGCTGAAATACTTCAGGGCACTCCAGTAGCTAGTGGGTATTTGTGACATGATCCTGAGTGTACAGTATTTTCCTTTTCAGAATCCAACTTCAACACCAGATATTTCTCACTTCATATAAGGTAAAAGTCTTATGACTCCTTGAGCATCACTTTGCTTGCACTGGAAATTAGAGCAATGTACCTAAAGTTACCGCATTTCTTTGCATCCTTTCTTGCGCACTATAATGAATATTGAGCATTTCCAGTCTGCAAGCCACTGTCCTATATGCCATATTTGTTGGCATATTCTTGTCAGGATTTTGACAGATTATGTCTCTCTGGCTTGAAATAGTCCTATCAGAATTCCATCTTCCCCTGGTGTTTTATTTCTTCCTAGTGCTTTCATAGTAGCTCTCACTTCACTTTCTAGAACTATGGGTTCAAGGGAATCTGTCATCCCTTTATCTCTTCTGTATAGGTATTGAGGATACTGTTTCCACTTTCTTTTTGTTTTCTCTCTGTCAGATAGCATGCTTCCCTGTTTGTCATTCAGCATTCTTAATCTAGTCTTACATTTCACTTTGATTTGGGGGCTATTCTGGAAGAGATCTCTTCATCCACTTTCACTGTTCTCTATTTCCTTGCACTGACTGTTGTAGTAGTTCTCTTTGTCTCTATCGTGTGGCAGTTGCTGAAAAACTGCATTCAGGGTTCTGACCTTATTTCTATCACCATTTACCATTACTTCTTGCCTGTCCTTTATCATTTTAAGTGTTTCTTCCTCATCCATCTAGGTTTTTTTCTTTTTACTACAGGAGGTAGTTAGGCTTTTAGGGGTTTTGTCAATTGCATTTATTAATGCAAATCTGTCCCTTATGCGGACTTCAAATTAACTTAAATTTTAAAGTGCAAAAATGCTTTGATAGTGTAGGCTGGGGGAAAGAGAAGGAGAACATTGTTGCATTTTAAAGCACTTTCCCCTTCCTCTCTTTAATGTTGCCACCATGCTGAGACAAACTAACCAGCTTACTTATTTAGAAATACATTTCTTTCAATTTGTATTTCTTTTTCCTCCAGGAGGTAGCGGTAATTGTATTAGACTTTTCAGGAAAAGTCGCCAACAGAAGCCTAGGAACTTATTCAGCAGAATGAAGGCTCAAGGGCCAGCATGAGCAGACCTGCTTTGCCACATATTGAAGGAAATGAAGCAACGGATGCAACCTTCGAAAGAAGCACACTTCCTTCCTGGGGATGAAAGAAATAAAATACTAGACTCATCCTCTTCTCCAACTGGTACCCAGCAGCCATTCCATCAGACTAGCATAAGAGGGAAGGAAGGGAAGCAGGGTTCCACCTCTCTGTGGGCTGTTTCTAGAATAAAGAGTCATGAAGATTAAAAATTATGCATTATAGCATTACAAACCAATTGCATTAAAGCTGGTCATTAAATAATAATAATAATAATTCTTTTATTTCTCGCTCAGCTTTTATATGGGACTCCAATCTGGATCACAGGCTTCAACCCCTCGGTTGAAAGACTACTGTCAAACTCACTGAGATCGCTTTTGGGTGTGCCAAGATGTGTCTCTTCAGCAGCCCTGTGCCTAGAGGCTGGTTTTCACTCAGTGGAATGTCTAGCATGGCTCTACGCTTACCGGTACTGGCTAAAGGTATAATACGCCCCTATAAATAATGGGTACCTAAAGATGCCTTTGTCAGCTCATGGCATAAGGGCTTCACGGATAAACTTCATTTTCTAGGTTTCTCCATGGATTTTCTCCAAACTCACCCCCATGATTCCATAAAGTCAATGTTGACTCAAAGGATTAAAGATATAGACTATCAATACTCCCCCTAGCAGGTGCAGATAGAATCAGCTCACCATTGCACCTTGGCCTAAAATTTAACTTTCCCAGGCCAGCAAACTATATACAACAAATTAAAATTCCTAGGAACCATTTTGCATTCTCTAGGGCGAGATTCAACTGCTTTCCCTCAGCCCAGTTAAAAGGGTGCTTTAATAACACACCATACAGAGAAAGGTTCTGCCCCTGTGGGAATGAAGTAACTGAGACCCTGTCACACACCATACTAGAATGCAGACTTTATAGGTCCGAATGCCTCCATTACCCCCACCCAATTATGAACAAATATACCGGTATGCCCTCCACTGATCTCTTGAAATTCCTGCTGTCAGGAGCAAACCAAACAATTATACAGTCTGTAGCCAAGTTTTTATTTGCAGCTCTGAGAATCTGCAAAAGTTATCACTAGATAGCCATATGATAGGGACTAATCTTATCTGAAATATTTTAACATTTTATGTATTTTATGTATTTTACATATTTTATATACTATATTTTATAAGCCTATTTTTAATTACTCGGGTCAATGACCGTATAATAAAATTTGATTTGATTTGAGCTTAAGTCAAATCTAAGAGCCAGAAGCATAGCTGCAGAGTGGAAAATGTGTCAGAATCCTAAAAGGGTACAGGAAAGCATACCACTCTTGATATCAGCCAGGTTTTTGAATGTTTTCTTGAACAGAATTAAAAATAATTCTGGCTAGGCCTTTACATCCGAAGGCAGAAATGGGGGCATACTAGAGAAGGGCATGAACCAAAAAAGTGGTGATTTGTTTGTGATTCAATCAAGGTTGACAAATAACAAATAATGAATTTACAATTTCTTTGACAAATCAGTTTGTTGATATTTTTTTTTACTTTAGACCCCTATAAAATGCCCCCAAGGCACCATGAGACACCAACATTGGAGGAAAGCTTCTCTCGACTCTCTTCTGCAAGCCTTGTTAGTTTGGTGAAGTTTGGATTCCAGGTGTCCAAGTTATGCACCCACAAACTGCCCCCCCAAGCAAGAAAGTGTGTGTTGCATCGTTACAGTCGTGACCGACTCTTCGTGACCCCATGTCTGTGGAATTTTCTTGGCAGGAGTACTGGAGTGGCTTGCCAGTTCCTACTCCAGGCGCCTACAGCACCTGGTATTCCCTGGTGGTCTCCCATCCAAGTACTAACCAGGGCCGACCCTGCTTAGCTTCTGAATTCATGCAAGATCGGATGTGCTTAGGGCATCTAGGCAGAAGCCAACAAGAAAGTACCCTTTAGCAACTGCCTTGATGAACCCAATTGTAGAAGAGAATCAGAGGAAGCTTAGCTGCAAGTCTTGAATATCTGGGTGCCTGGGGAAACTTTCTTGGGGGGGGGGGGCTTTGGAGATGCATAACTTGGGCATCAGAAATCCAAACTATACCAAAGCTGGATGGGATTGTAGAGAACAGTTGGAGTAGTTTGTATTTTTTTTCTCCCTTTCTCTTTTTTCTTCTTCTCTATAAGTAGATCTCTAACGGCCTCCTATTTAACGGACATCAATTAATTCATGGGCATACGGATTTCAAAGTTTAAGAATCTGGATTTTACAATTATTGTAATAAAGTTTTAAATTGCTACTAATGTGTAAGTGGTTTAAAGGGCGTACTTTGAGTGCCTTGGGGACCAATTTATAGCACCATCAATTGACAAATTAAAAGTTGCCACCAATTCATAAATTTGTTGTCATTGGGGATGAATACAAATTGACAAATTAGGAATTTTTGAACAAATTCGGCAATTCCAATTTTAAATTTGTGCCCATCCCTAATGCATATAAATCATTTAATATATTCACATAAGGGGAGACTTTTCCAATAACTCTTTCAGAACTGAAATGCCTTTGTAAAAACTTCATCTGGGATAGGAAATCGGGTCAGATTATGAGTAACCCCTAGAGGGAATACTGTTGGGGCATGGATAAATTGAAGTGTCCTCAGTTCAGAATTTCTTGTGCCTTTCTTTGCCAATTTCCTTTTCTCCCCGATATCCACTCCTCTGGTTTGTCTGGGACGGGAAAGATGTTCTTGGCTGTTCCCTGCATACACGATAATACAACTTGCATTTCGGGTGATGGTAGGGAAGGGGAGGAAGAAGGGCTATCTAAAGAAGAGCTAATATGTTTTTTCTGCCTCATCAGCCCCGTTTTCGTGAGGCTGGCGAGCAGCCTTCATTCATTCTCCGCTGACTTCTGACAACTTTCAAGCGCCTGGTGGTGGGAAGGGACTTGTAGGCTGCTGCCGACCCTTTCCCTGTCAGCCCTATTCGGAGGAGGACGAGCGAGCCACTCTTCACACCCAAAATAGCGCTCTATCTCGTTCTTTAAGAGAGCGCTATTTTTAAATTCTATTTTCTAAAAGAGAGGCGCTTTCTGTCCTCTGCCCTTTCCGGGATTCCTGTCCCTGATCACATCCTCTCTACACTACGTATATCGCTCCGTCCAGCAGATGGAAGAAATTAAAACTACACTTCCCAGAGTGCATCGGCATGAGGATTCCCCCCCCCCGGGAAGTCGCACTGCATGTTGGGAGTTGCAGTTTTGTTGAAGGCGAAGAGATTTTAGTCGTCATTCTGGCTACCTCTTGCAGGGATTCGTAGTTCTTGCAATTAACTTCACCCTTGCTTTAAACTTCGGACGAAAATCTGATCCTTTCCCATTTAGAGACCCTTCATTAATCCTACGGGAGCAACCATTACAGCCGTCTCAATCGCCCACTCTGCCTGAGGGCCAGTTAAGCCGGGGTGCCGTCCCGGTGTCTCACGGGAATCGTAGTTCCTTTCTTCGGCCGCCTTGCCTTTGCGACCCCGGGAGCCTGCCCTCCAAGAGGACTCTTCTTCCCACAGTGCACCGAGGCGGGCGGCGGCGAGGAGCCGTTTCCGGGCCGCGCGGCCCCACGGGAGTCGCAGTCCCTCTTCCGGCCGCCATTTTACTCCTCTCAAGGCAAAGGAGCCCAGAGAGAGACTCCGACTCCCAGGCTGCCCCGCGCCCGGGGGCTTGAAGGCTTTGGTGGAGGATTGTTATTGTGGCGGCCCGGCCTTCTCCCCCCCCTTCCCCACCGCTTCCCCCCCGAAGACTCCTCTTAGTGTTTAAAGATGGCGGCTGCAGCCGCTGCTGCTCCTGCTGCTGCTGCTCCTCCGGCGGCGGCGGCGGCGGGGAGGAGGAGGAGGCGGAGGAACCGGAGCAGGAGGCGGCGGCGGTTCTTCGTGGACGTCGGTGCCGCGAGGGCGCTTCCCGGGGCGGCCGGGCGGGTGCCGCGCGCGGGGCGCCGGGGCCGGGAGCCGCGCGCGGGTCTCGCTGCTGGCGCCGCGCTTGCTCCTGCTCCTGCCGCCGCCGCCGCCGTGGGCCTCCTCCTCCTCCTCCGCCGCCGCCGCCGCCGGGGAAAGCGAGCGGGCCTCGGCGGCGGCAGCAACGGCGGGGGACGCCACCCTGGGCAGCCTCCTGAGCCTCAGCCGGAGCTGGCGTCGCCTGCAGGGCCTTTTGGGCGACAGCAACGGCAGCGAGGAAGAGACGGTGAGAGAGGTTTTTCCTTCTTTTTTTTTCCACCTTGCAAACGATGCTGGCGTTCGGGCTCCTCGGAGGAGGAGGAGGAGGAGGAGGAATTAGCTGGAGCGAGAGAGGAAACCGCGGTTGCTTGGGTGCGGTTGGGGGAGGGTGGGGTGTTTGACGCCCGAGGGGGGGGGCAAGTGGGGCAGCTGCAGACACATCGCCGTCCTTGTCCTCCTCCTCCTCCTCCTCCTGTTCTTCTTCTTTTTCCTCCTCCTCTTCCTCCTGCTTCTCTTCCTCGCATTCCGGAGTCGGGCTGCTGCCTTTCCTGAACTTGGGGCTGGATGCTGGGATCCGGTGTTGGAAGGGGATTCCGTGGGTATGGAGGGTGTGGGTGGGGAAGGGAGAGGTGGAGGGACCTTTCCTGTCACTGGGTGGCCTGAGCCGCAAGTCAGGCGGGGATCGTTGGGGATCCTCCTGGAGAAACGTTCTCGGGGCCTGCAGTGGAGCTGGCCTTGAATCCTCTCTGCCCTGGGCTCTTGGGTTTTTAGGGTTTTTAGACATCCCCTCGATTGGGGAGAAAATCCTGCTGGTGGAGTGCTCAGGCTAGGTGGCTTTGCCCTGGTGGCAAGTGGGGATCCAGCTGCCTTCGAAGGAGATGGGCCTTTTTATTTGCATCATGGCAGTCTGGAAATGAGCTGCTTGGGTGGCCTGCGAGGATCCCACGAGTCCCACCTCCAGTGGGGAATATAAAACTGCAGTCTTGGGCCTGCTTCTCTGGCCGTAAATCCCATGGAACAGGGTGAGCTCTCACTTCCATGATTGCATTTCGCAAAAGGGGAGGTCACTTCACTTGACTTACATCGTGGTAGGGGAGGTTGCTGTCAAACCTGCTACTTCTTTGTGCTGCTGTTGCACCGACACTTTGCGTTGCGCATGCAACTGTTCCAGGGTGTCAAGGGGTAGCCATGGTGAACAGATGCTGTCCCCCAGGGAGTGGGGATGTGGGAGGAGAGTTTGCCTGTGAACTCCCCTGTTGTCTGCTATTCTGCTTCTTGCTTTTTCTAAAAACCTGCGAGGTGCTGGTTAGAGAGGGTGGGGCCAGTCTTTAGCTTAGGTGGGGGTGTGATCAGACATATGGTGCTTTTGTTCTTAGTTTGGTCTATGAAAGCTGATCTTCTGACAGTGCTTAATCACCTGATGCGCATTGGGTGACTCTTTCGTCATCTCAAGCAAAAATTGTATTTAACGTTAAACAGTTGTGGGAAACTTAGAAAAATCATACAGAGCCATTGCCCAGCTTTTTATAAGGCCAGATCACAGTTCAGTTTTGTAATCTGGAGGAAAATATCTAATCTGAAAAGTTTGAAGTTGCAATGAAGTGAGATTGTTGGCCTTTGTTAACTTCATTTAAATAATAAAGCTGATGGAAATTGTTATGGGTTGAATGGAAGAGGATTCCAATCCTGGGAGATTTATATTAAAAGGCATGATGGGAGTATAAACCATGCAAGTACCAAAGCAGCAGCTGCTCATGGTCAGAATGTGGTGCCTTCTGTATACAGTACAGTACAGTATTCGCTTTTGACTGAGAGTTCAAGTTAAGTTTCTGAAATCCTGGTGTGTGGAAGAGCCTGAGAATGAAGCTGAAGAATGAGACCTCTTCTTGATAGACCACCGACCCCTTCTTTTAGTTTTTCTTAAAATGCTGCCTTGCTGTGTTTGCAATTTAGTTCCTCTCTTTCAAGTCTTTCTGCTTTTGCATTTAATTGCAGAAGTCCGCCTTCAAAATCCAGCGAACCCTTGAAAAACTCTCAGATGGACACATGTGCTTCTAATGCAGGAGCTGGAGTTGGGCTTTTGTGGAAAAGGGTTGATAATTAAGTGGGGTGATATTTTTCAGTGGTGATATATCTATATTCTTGTGTGCTGTTGGTTGCCACTGTAGGACTGACAGATCTTCCCCATTTCAGGAAGTTGCAAACAGATTGACCATCCTTGGACTGGATGAGTTTGTGGTCTACTGTTTATAAAATAGGGAGACTGTTCTTTTTGCTATATCTGAAGGGATTACTGCTTTGTCCTAGTTCTCCCTAAAGTGGTAAGTCTGTCTTAGGGTTGTATCACTTCAGTACCTGGAAGTGGTATGATGCTGTACCACTTTTGGCAATGGTTTTGATTGATTTTTTTTCATTAAAAAGAATAAAACAACCAGCTTTTCACATAGAAAATTAGTATTTCTGAGAGAAGAATATTGACTATTGATTCCCTCCTCATATAGCTGCTAGATTTTCTACCTCCAAAGAATATCTGAATGGAGGAACATTTTGTCATGATTGTAAGCCACCAGTCAAAAATGAAGATGCTCACTTCAGACAAGAGTTTATCACTACTCTCTGTTTGATAGGCATCCTGCCAGTGTAGGCTTTTGCACGCTGTACCAATCTCTCTACTTTTCCTTTTTAAAATCCAGAATCAGGTCCAGGATAAGGATTACTAAATATAAGATTTTGTATGTGCACACACACACACACACACACACACACACACACCTTGCAGTATCTGGAGGACGACAAGTCCTGATTTGCTGGAAAATGGTAAATGAGTCTGTTATAATTTTAAAAGAAAATATTCTAAACTCAGACACTCAGACAGTTAAGTATCAGGTTTTGGATTAGGTATGGTGCCGGTCAGGGTTCAAGGTTGAAATGTTTTACTTCATTTGCTATGAGAGGAAGTCTGGGTGTTTATGTGTGTAAATCTGCCCATCGTACCTGTCCATCCCTGGCTGAGCGACTGATGGCAAAGGAGGAAACAAGGCCCAAAAAGAGAAAAGAAGAAACCAGGCTTTCTTGGTGTTTGTTACTTGACTTTTGAATCAGCTACCATCCGAAATTCACCTGGCCTCCTCTTTGGCAACTTTTAAGAAATCCCTTAAAAACTTTCTTATTCTGCTGGCCTTTCCAAAATAATTCCATCTGAGTAGCCTGGTGGGTCTCTCAGCCTGTCATATTTATTTATTTATTTATTTATTTATTTATTTATTTATTTATTTATTTATTTTACTTACTTACTTACTTACTTACTATAGCTTGTATGCAGCCCACTACCCAAAGATCTCTTGGCAGCTCACAATCAAAGTAACTGCCATCTGTTTTTAAATGCATTGTCAAATTCATTTTAAATCTAATTTTAGTCACATGTATGGTATTATGCGTTGTCACTGCTGTACACTGCCCAGAGTGACCACCGTAAGATGGGTGGTATAGAAATTGAAAGAAAGAATAAAATCAGAGGATCCCCCCCCCCCAAAAAAAAGAACTTTGCTTGAACTGCCTATGGGACTATAGTTTTTTTTCTTCTGACCTGTCCAAGTGACATTATACTTGGGAGTGGGAGTGCTTGTAGACCATCCAAACATACTCATCATGGGTGTTCCATCAAAGTACCTCAGGTAATAATACTTTTCCCCATTCTGTCTCCTTGTAAATGCTTTCACCCACAACTCCTGTAGACATAAACCATTGGCTAGGGTTGATGGGAGTTGTAACTAAATGTATCTAGTCTAGATGATACTGGCTTTGGGAGAGCTGCTTTAGTGCAATGGGAGGTTTAGCAGGCACTTCATGTGACCATGAGGCATTGTAGAAGAATTCTCTGCAGTGCACAACAAAGTGTGGAGAGAAACTTTAGGAGCCCATGGTCTGCAGCAGTAATAATTGGCCACTGTTGTTTGAAAAACAGGGACTTGTGCTCTTCCTATAACAAAGGAGATGTGAACTGGGTATAACAGCTGGAAATGCTTTTTAAATGCCGTCTGATTTTACTGGCAGAAGAGAGAAGAGCAGATCCCATCATCCTTTCAGTATTTGGCCATAATCCACTTCTCCTGCAAGTACAGGATAGGTAATCCTTGCAGTATGAGACACAGCAGAGTGAGCTCCCGCTGTTAACCCCAGCTCTTGCCAACCTAGCATGTAAATGCAAGTAGATAAATAGTTACCACTGTAAAAAGCGGGAAGGAAAAACTGTTTCCTTGCAGCCATGCCAGCCACACAGCCACAGACTTGCACAACACTGGCTCTTCGGCTTGAATACGGAAATGAGCACTGCCCCTAAAGTCGTACACGACTAGCACGTGTGTGCAGAGGGGAACCTTTACCTTTACCTTTTCATAGTATGAGAAGTAAGACGTTTCCCACTTCCCTGAATGGAATGGTGTCAAAAAAAGGAATAGCACAGGTGTCATGTGTGTCTGTATGCATAACTATTTTATTGATTGATTTATTTTATTAAAAATAAATGTGTACATAGTTTTTCCACGCGCATGAGGAAACATAAATAGCAGTTATTTTCCATTTCCTTGATTGGCAAATAGTTGGCCTCTGAGCACCAGTGGTATAACTGTGATGATATTTCTACTCCTATATTGCTTTTATTCCATGCTATTCCTTTACCAGTGGTGATGTAGAGCACTTTTGCTTCTCTGGTGCTGGCAGGAACAATTGTACGTCTCATGACCATTTTACATTTCCACAAGATGGTTATATTGTTTAGGAGTAGGCACCCCAAGGCTAGCAGCATTCTCATTTTTGAAAATTTATGTTGCCAAGAAACATTCCAGAATGTGTTAGTGGTGCTCATTGAAATTTCAAGCCAATAATAATAATAATAATAATAATAATAATAATAATAATAATAATAATAATAATAATAATAATAATAATAATAAATAATAATAAAAAAAAAAAATAAAAATAAAATAAAAATAAAAATAAAAATAAAAATAAAAATAAAAATATGGATAGGTTGTTGTTTAGACTTCCCAGCCTGTTTATCATGTTTCTAAGCCCTCTCTGCCATTTTGGTTCATTACCAGAATACTTACAAACAACTGAAAAAGCAAACTTTTATTCTTGGCAGTAATGTAAATTAGGTATAATTTGCATTACGGACAAGAATATAAGTTCGTTTTTATTGGGTTGGATTTTGTCTGCAGCCTTGCAAACATCTCAAAATTTGCTCTCATACAAAATGTTCAGAGGCTAATCTTTTCTGCACAACCCTGTGTTAACCATTGGTGACACATTAGGAGTGAAAACTGAAAACAATGAATAAATTATAATGTTTCTTGTCATCGCTGACAGTTTTTCTGGGGGAAATCTTGCTCACCCCAGATGACCAAGGCAGTCCGGTTGTATCAGTGTGTAATTGGGGCACAATTTCCTGAAATCTTTTCATATACTGTGCTGTTTGGTAATATTAATGTTTCAGATAAGAAGCCAGGCTCCTTGGCATATCAAGCCAATAAGGGCGTTTATACACGACACCTAAACTCCGGGGCAAATGGCTCCCAGCTCCGGAGCATAAAAATGTTTCCCCACCAGCTCTGGGGTTTACAGGAAATTAGGTGTGACCACGCCCACTTTAGCGCATCCCAGCGCACCTTTCAAGTACCTGCTCTTTGGAGGTGAAAATTCCTTGATGCGGTGTAACAATAGTGAGTGCGGGGCTCTCCTCGCTTCTGTTTGTTGGTTTTTTTGGCTCCCGCCCCTTTAAGAGCTACTTTACAGAGACTGGAATGTTGCTGGCAAGAGGGAGAGGCAGAACGGAGGTGAGCAGCATGCTTTTCTTTCTCTTTTTCTCCCTCCCCTCACGCAGCCAGCAGCCAGGAAGTGCGGAGGGGGGTGGGGACACAGGAAGAGCGACGAACCCCTAAGATCTCTGGTCCGAATTTAAGTGGCCAGCGGATTTTAGGGGTCGTGTGAAAAGGCCCTAAGATGACCACTTTCATAAATAGTGTGGTTGAAGGTTGTTTGTGGCTTGTGAGGTTGGAGGCCATCAGAAACATTTTTCCTTGTCTTTTGGTTTTTTTGGGGGGTGGGGGCAGGTACCTGTGTTTTTCCATCTATAAGATGTCCCCATGTATAAGACGACCCCCAATTTTCCAGCCCAAAATAACAGTTTCTCTACCGTGTGGTTCTCCCATTGGCTTAATTCCATGTATAAGATGACCCTAAATTTTTAGTCTAACAGTTTTAGTAAAAATACAGTCTTAAACATGGAAAAATGCAGTAAGTGTTAGCTCTAGTTACTTCATTCTTTGATGGGCATTGTATTGGACATGCACCTGGAAGCTAGAAGGAAATTGGCTCTATTCCTTTCCCATGTTGAGCTCAAATAAACAATGCCAAAAGCACCAGATTGCATGTAAACCATTCACTGACCTGTACCAGGAGAGCATTTATTGTTTATTTAAAATATTTTTACCTTAAAAGCATTCCAAGGTGGATTACATCATTAAAAGACAATGCTTAAAGCTTACAACAGCATTTATTTATTTATTTATTTATTTATTTATTTATTTATTTATTTATTTATTTATTTATTTATTTATTTTTGAGTATTTTTTACCCCGCCTTTCTCCTTGGAAAAGGACCCAAAGCGGCTTACAGTAATGAGGAATAATATGCAGTCCAGTACAATTAAGACATGTTCAGGTATTAAGAACAATGAACTGAGGGATATCTTACAGCGTTCATAGACAACATTACATTAAAGCTACAAGAAAATGCACACAGTTAAAAAGAGAGTAAAATTCCACGTAAAAGTTATGAGTGATGGAAACTAACATTGACTAGAGAAGGGTGTCTCTTGATGACCTTAATACCCGAGTAGGTTCATGCTGTGATATTCGATCTTTGAGGTAGCTAGGACACAGGTCGTACAGTGCTTTGTAGGTTAAGGTCAGCACCTTGAATTGTACCCGATAGCTGACTGGGAGCCGGTGGAGCTGCTTTAATAGGGGTGTAATGTGGTCTCTGTACCCCGCCCCAGTCAGCAATCTGGCTGCTGCATTTTGGACCCATTGAAGTTTCCTGAGACTTTTCATCGATAGTCCCACATACAGTGCATTACAGTAGTCTATCCAGGACATCACTAGGGCATCAGTCACAGCGGGCCAGAGCTGGTTTCTCAAGAAACGGCTGTAACTTGCATACTAGCCTTAATTGTACAAATGTGCTCCTGGCCACCGCCGTGGCCCGGGCATCCATGCTCAAGGATGAGTCCAAGAGTACCCCCCATCCAGTACAGGTCGCATCCCTATCCCTTGTTCTCCCTTTCGACTGACCAGGAGCACCCCTGTCTTGTTTGGATTTAGTTTCATTTTTGTTCATCCTCATCCAGCTCATTACTGCAGCTAAACACTCGTGTAAAGTTGAGATAGTAGCTCCCTGAGAATCTGGAGATGACGAGAGGTAGAGGTATACCAATACTAAAAAGATCAAACACATACCACATAAGCAACACCAAAACATATTCAAAACAGTAAGTAATCCAGTTAAAACCCCCACTCAGCCAGCTATTCTTTCTGGGAAAGTTTACCTGAAGTGGAAGGTCTTTTGTATGTTTGCAGAAGGATAGCAAAGATAGGATAAGGCTAGCCTGCTGGGGAGGAAGTTCCAAAGTTTGGTAACAGCATCTGAGAATGCCCTCTCCCATGTACCTACCAAATGCACCCTTGAAGTTGGTGGGACCAAGAGAAAGGAGATGCAGTCCTTGAGAAAGCTTAGGCCCACGCCATTTAGGGCTAACCAACACCTTGAATGTAGCCCAGAAATGGATCAGCAGCCAGTGGGGCTGGTTACCAGGGACCATCTAACCACCCTATTACAGCAGCTTGGATTTGCAGTGTTGGATTTGCTGAAGTTTCCTGACACTTTCCATAGTCGGCCCCACATAGAATGCATTGCAGTAATCCCACCAGGATTTAATTAAGACATGTGTCGCAATGGCCAGATCAGGCCTCTCCCGAAATGGGTGTGGCTGGTACACTAGTTTTACTTGTGCAGATTCACTCCTGATGGCCACCAAACCAGGAGCACCCCCAAGCTGCACCCCTGTGAGTAGCTGCAATTCAAAGATGGAAGCCTTTTCCTGCTTATGTATATTTTCTTTTTGGTCTTACTGCTTCTTCATTTGCTCTTTGCTTTCTCATGAATTGAAGTTGTCTGTGAGGGAGGGAGCAGGCAGGTGACAGTTGCTATTACCTTCATAAGTAACCACAGAAATAATTGTTTAAACATTCCAATTAGGGAGTTGCAGGAAGCCCGCCCCAGATCATCTATCAAAGCAGTTGTCCCTGTAGGACATCCTGCAGAGTGTTGGCTGCAAACCCTGCCATCTTTTGTCAGCATAGCAATGGCAGATGAGAATGGGCCTTTTCACACGACCCCTAAGATCCGCTGGCCACTTAAATTCGGACCAGAATCTTAGGGGTTTGTCGCTGTTCCTGCGTTCCCACCCCCTCCACACTCCTGGCTGCTGGCTGCGTGAGGGGAGGGAGAAAAAAAGGAAGAAAAGAATGCCGCTCACCTCCGTTCTGCCATCCTGGCACTGCATTCAGATCTCTTAAAGGTGTGGGGGGCAAAAAAAGAACAAACAGAAGCAAGGAGAGCCCGGCACTCACTACTGTTATATCCGCATCAGGAATTTTCACCCTCCGAGAGCAGGTACATGAAAAGTGCGCTGGGACGCGCTTAGGTGGGCGTGGTCGCACTTAATTATCTGTAAACTCCGGAGCTGGTGGGGAAATAATTTTAAGCTCTGGAGCTGGGAGCCATTTGCGGCGGAGTTTAGGGGTCGTGTGAAAAGGCCCAATGATGGGAGGTGTGATGCGGTGCATTTGGAAGGTATCAGGCCAGAGTTGCTTGCTGCAAACTATTTTCATACTCTTTTCCCTTGAAGAATGGGTTCAGATGTTCAGCAACTGATGTGATATGCACTTCTCTGTTCAACACGACATTTGCCAGCCCCTGTGTAGCTCAAAATCTGTGTATAACTCATCCTCCCCCCCAAAAAAAAACAAGTAAAATTTAACACCCCCTCTTAATCCTTATCAGCCTCCTAGCATTTCCCAGCACCTTCCCCATCTGCCACATGGACCATCAAGGCAGAAGAAGGTGCTGGCTGGGCCACCACTGTTGGACTTGCTGGGGTGGGGGGGTGGGGGGGTCACTACCAACAACAGGGACCTTGCTTTGTCCGAGACCCATAGCTATTCTTCTCTCAGACCTCCTGGAGACGATTATCAGCACAGTATTGATAGAATGTTTAGTTCTTTATTGAAACATTTATTTATTTATTGTAATTGTTGTTGATGTATTTTTTTAAATGTCTATAACCAAAGCTCTGCTGCTGACACCCATGCAGTTCAGGGGAGAGATGTAGTCGTACTGGCTCAGGTCAGGTGTGTATGAGAGTGGTACTTTGTTTGGAAGTGTCTTTGCTTGACTGTTTCAGCATAGAAAGAAGTCACGTTTGCTTTCTCTCTGGTAGTCAGGTGTGCACATCCAGAAATATCTAAACCTGACATTATTTTGAATCATGCAACGTCCCTGTATATTCTTTGGTGATAGTACTGTACGTATACATTTCTGCATCACTTGTCAACTGTCCAATATAACTGTCTCATCAGGAACCATGCAGTTTCATTTCCCAAATTAATAATCATCGTATTATGCAAATTCTCAGTTAAATTCATTAGAACACATGCTTATAAATGTTTGGTTTTATTTAATTAATCAGTTACAGAAAATTTGAGAAGATGATCTAAAGACACTAGTGTATATAGTCACCTCACTGAAATTAAGTTGGGCTGGATCTAGCCAATGTTTGGATGGCAGGTACACTGAACCTATGTCTAAAGGAAAGTATTTATTTATTTATTTATTTATTTATTTATTTATACATACATACATACATACATACATACATACATACATACATACATACATACATACATACATACATATACATACAGTACATACAGTACATACATACATACATACATGCTGCCCACTACCCAAAGGTCTCTGGGTGGCTTACAATATATATCCCACTGTCTATTTCATATTAAAAAGAAAATAGAATGCAAGTTTAACAAAATAATTACAAGCCTTAAAAATTTGCACAAAGGACAAAATGATCATTTTTAGCAGCAGCAATTAAAATGAGGCCAACTATGATTTTAAAATAATAATCATTTACAGATTACTTGTCCAGATCTTGTATAGGAATGTTGCATGTATATGCATTTACTATTATGATTTGGTATTTGCTTCTCACGTTTTACTTTTTATTGTTGCTTTGAAGACTTGCTGGACCTCCACTTTATTGTCAGGTGGCTGGCCAGCAGAGTTGTTGGCAGAGTTTGAAGGTAAAGTTGCTCATTTTCACATTGACCTTGATGCTGCTGATGGTGGTTGTCCTTCTTGTTATCAGTCTTATATCCAGGTGTGAGAGATGTTGGTATTTGTCTGGTTGTCTGGAAAGGGGCTATAATACCTTGGTGCTATATTCTACTGCCATGCCTTTCAATTGATTTTAACTTAAAAGTGTTTTAATATATAATGTGTTTGGTTGTATTTTCATATTGCATCTTTTATGTAGATATTTGGGACCTTATTTGGTTAATCATTAACTTTCAGCATAAGGTACAGTTGGGTGCGTTCAGGGTGGTATAGTGCTGTTTCTAAGAACTCTCAGAGTTACATTGGGTAACTACAGATTTATGTCCCTGATGCTTGCAGTTTGTTGCCCATGCTGTTTAACATCTATATGAAGTTGTTTGGAGTAGTTATTAGGTTATTTGAGATGTGGCATCATTAGTGTGTTAATGATACCCACCACTTCCTTTGTGACTTCCAAGTCAAGTGGAGCTTTGTGAGTTCCTAAACCAGTGTCTAGAAGCAGGTGTTGGGGCTGAATAAAGACCAAAAAGGTGAGCTCAGTTCTGACAAAATGCAAACTCTGAAAGTGGACTGCTCCCAGGGGTAGAAACTAGGCAGATTACCTGTCCTACTATGGGAGGTACATTCCTGAAGGGTTAGATTTGTCATCTGAGAGCACTCTGTTATTTCATTAAATGACAGGCCTCATTCACAAACTGATTAATTCACCCTTCAGTTCAGTTACCAGAATAATTGTTAACAGCCCAAGTGGAAATACCATAGTCTTCTGCTAAATATGTTATTAGTAGTGATAGCATTTCCCCTGAACCATCTTTGTTACTGTTGGTGATTCAGTGACTGGGAATATTTCTTGCCAACTGATACGTCAGCTGTGGCCATTTCTGGGTAGGAATAATCTGGTCACAGTGAAGTACTGTATGTCTTGGTAACGTCACAAGGGAATTGCAACAGTGCATTTTTGTATACTATTCCCTTGTGAGTGGTCAGGAAACTGCAGTCAGCACAGAGTATGGTGATTAGATTGTTGTGAACATATGTGCTTAAAGAATTCCACTAGCAGCTAGTATGTTACCGGGTCACGTCCAAAATGACATTAATGTGTAAGGTCTTTATGAGCTTTGGGCCAGGTTTCCTATGGGAGGATCTTCTCCCATATTGCCTAGATCAGGCATGTCCAAACTTCGGCCCTCCAGATGTTTTGGACTACAACTCCCACAGTCCTTTGCCATTGGCAGTCTAAGCCTCGAATTCTGGGAGTTGTGGTCCAAAACATCAGAAGGGCTGAAGTTTGGACATGCCTGGCCTAGATTTTCAAGGCATTATAATAACTCTGTTGTGTAGGCATCTACGAAGACAACCAGGAGGGTTTTTCCTGTTGTAGCAGCCTGCCATAAGCACTTCAGTCGTTGAAAACAAACCCTTCTTCAACCCATCTGCGTATTCCTTCCTGGTATGGGTATTTTATTTCTTTAGAATGCGACAGAATGTTGGAATTTTGGGAATCAGTAAATGTTGTAAGAAACAGCTGGACCAATAATAAAATATTGTGGTCCTCTATTTTGAACCTGAGCCCTGTTGTGTTGTTCAGCTCTCTCTTGTAGCATATGGGAAAGGGGAAATAGAACTTCCCCACCAGTCCTGACTCCTCCTACCATGCTTGGTAATTGTTGAAGGCTGCCAGCCCCAAACTATAATGTAGTAATGAGGTTGGGAACATGGAACATGATTCTGGAGATGAAAAGGATGCCTCTAGACTTTAAAAGGCCTCCTGTAAGCTTTTAGGTTTTGACAGGCCAATTCTCCCTTCTATAGTATTTATTTTCCCTGTGGGTTTTTAATTACCAAATGAACATTACGTGGATCATGCAGGCCTGAGACATAAACCTTACTGGTGGACTTGCCCAGTCTCTCAGATCTGTGGGTGGCTTTGTTAGTTAGTTTTGCTTTGTTTTAAATATCCTTCTCTGTGGGTGCATGTGACATTCGTATGTGTGTGCATGCAGGCTCAAGAGTCAACATTGTTCAAGCTTACCGCTTCAGACTGCTTTAGGCTTCCTTATTTCAAGCCTTTGTTTTACTTGAATGGTCGTCCTTTGTACTTCTGTATTTCTGGGGAGTCCCCTGCCATGCACTTATTTGGGTGGCTCCATTTCACTTCAAAAGGATGGGCACACTCTGTTGCTTGAGTTGCTTCTAGGAAGAGTGATGCTATTAGTGAGTGGAGCATGGCAGATGCAGGACCTGTCTTTTCCTCATAGCTTGATTCCGTGTGGAAAACCAGGAATGGACCCACCTTCACTCCCTGCAATGGCAGTGCCCACCATGCTTGTCAGTTCTGGGAAGATCAAACAGCATTGGAGAAGGAACAATACTGTTCCCCAGTATTTTATCTCTATTAATGAGGACTCAGCTATTTGTGCCAGACTGAAAAGGGGAATTTGCTCTTTCTAGGTTCATAAGATTTTCAGCTTTGTCACCAAGTGCATTGTTTTCCCCTTAGGAATAAATATCAACTGTTCATTGATGTCAAAGAAAGTAAGGGCTGGGGACAGAGAAAGAGTCTGTAGGTGTGATCCTATGGAGCATGGCATTCCTGTTACTTATCTGTAAGAAAATACTGAGTGATGTACAGATCACAGATTGTGAGGCCTTAAGTGAATATGAATTTAGTTTCAGTTCCACATACATGTCTGCCATCCATTTTGGGGGGACTGATTTTTGTGAGCTCTGTTAGGAGGCAATGCTAAATTCTTTATTTCCAATGCTGAGCAATAATCTTCTTTCCTTCTCTATATTCAAGCAGTTGTGTAGGATCGATGTTAGCTCTGAATAGGCACATCCTCTAGAGCAGTGGTTCTCAATCTGTGGATCCCCAGATGTTTCTGGACTGCAACTCCTAGAAATCTTGGCCAGCTAAGGTAGTGATGAAGACTTCTGGGAGTTGCAGTCCAGGAACATCTGGAGTCCCACAGGTTGAGAACTACTGCTCTAGAGAAAGGAGATATGCTTCAGAGTGATGTTTCTGCCCCTTGAAATTGCTAGGAGCCACACCATACCTTCCAGATTAAGCCAAGAGCTGATCTTTTTCTAAAGTTTATGGGATATGCCTCATTTAAACTCATGCCTTCATTTTAAAAATGTGGTCTGCAGGGTTCAAATTTTTGCGCTCCTCTAGATGTTCTGGGCTGCAGCATTGCTTAATTTGACTAGGCCTGGTGGACACTGAGTCCAAAAAAGGAGGCACCAGGTTGTGAAAAAAACTCCTAGACTATCTCGTATCTTGCTAAAGCAGAATAAGATACTAGGATAGTGCTTGCAATGATTATCCACTTCCAGTAATGCTGTCCTTAATTATCCACTTTCTCTGAGGATGCAGAAGGCATTTAGTTTAGAAATGGTTGCTGCAGGTGTAAATGTTAAAGAATGCAATAGTCACAAAGAAAATTATGAAAATTCTTCTTAAAATGAAGAGATTATCCATATGTCTTCTCTGTTATAACTATAAGATTTTGAAATCTAGATATCAAAACCTGGATATGGATGCCAAGCAGACCTGAAAAGTACAGTAATTGCCTCTGGGTTGCTGAGATTTTAAAATGATAGCAATCCTACTGAGTTAATTAAATTGTCGGTTGTGTGTAATACCATCTTCAGTCACTTGGTGGCAGACTCTCCAAAACCAATTTAAAGGAAGCTGCTGTCAGGCCTGGTGTACAGTAGACACCCATATCCACTACAGATTGGTTCTTACTCCCTCCCACCATGGATACTGGAAGCCGTGGATGAATATTATACACTATATAGTACTGTATATTGGTAAATAAGGGGGGAGGGAGTACTGTACATATATTCAGATGCATTACCAGAACTGGTCACTAGATGGAACCAGAGACCTATACGTTCTTCACTAACAAGTACAGCATTTGTAGTATTGTCTCCGGCTCCCTCTAGTGACTGGCTCGGGTGATGCATGTGAAAATATTTTTTTTCCGGATGTATTTATTTACTTGTTAGATTGATATACTGCCCATCTGGCGATGAAGCCACTCTGGTTGGTTTACAGTGTTACAAATGACATAAACACAATAAATTAAATACAATTGAATCAAATAATTAACATTAAAGTAAATTTACGTGCAACATCAGATATAATGACAATAATAATGCATCTATTTTACTGTTTTTAATATTTTCATACCATAGATAAGTGAATCAGTGCACCTGGATTCCCATAGATAAGCTGGGGATCCTACTGTATGAATTTCTCCAGAGGGTCTCTAGATAGATCTGTATATTCCCCACCTTCTAGTGTCTGATAAGGTCTTGGGAAGCAGGAGAAAAGGCTGTTAAAGTAGCCTAGCGAAGGGAGACCAGTGGAAAAGGAAAAGAATGGAAGATGAGGAGGAGAAAGGGTAGAGGCAGACATTTCACCAAGAAGCCCACCTTAGGGGCTTCTAACCCCAAATGGGTGTGGGTGGGTGTGGAGCTGAATCCCTCCACTAATGAAAAAGGTAAGTATTCTTGAAGCTGTTTTTCTCATACTTGATGATAAATCTATGATTTACTCTATGTGTTCAAATCATCATCTAAGCCAGGCCTGCCCAAAGTCCGGCCCGGGGGGGGGGGGCAAATCCGGCCCTTCAGGCTATTCTAAGTGGCCCACGGCTGGCTGGCCTGCCCCTTCCTCCCCCTCCTTCGCCCCATGTTTTTTTTTTTAAATCTTCTGACAACACTGATACCACCAGGAAGCTTGAGGGGCTGGGCGAGCGGGCCGGCCGGTGAGCAGAATCTTGTGGGGCTGGGTGGGCGGGCAAGGGGGTGGGCCACCACCACCAGCACCGCTGGGAAGCTTGTGGGGCTGGGTGCGTGCACGGGGGGGAGCCACCGCCACCACCGGGAACCTTGTGAAGCTAGGTGCCTTCCTTCCTTCCTGCGGGTGGGGTTGCAAGGGGTCAGTGGGTGGGGCTTATGGGTCAGTGGGTGGGGCTTGCAGTGGGGTGGCAGGGTCAGGGAGCAACCGGCCCCTGACACATTCTCAGCCACCAAATGTGGCCCTCCTTACAAAAAGTTTGGGCAGGCCTGATCTAAGCTGACCAGGTAGATGTGGTCAAGTGGCTCCCACTTTATGAACTTCCCTGAAGAGCGAAGCCTCTTGGCCATTACTCTCCTTAGTTTCAATGCAGGGAGTTAGGAATGCATAATGCGAGATTGTCTTGCTTGCCTGGACCGTAGAAGTGACACTGGTGGGAAGCTTTTGTTCCTGCTGTTTAGGTTATCTTAGCAGAACCCAGGCTTTTGGATTCAGGTGTGCAGCTCACAGTAGATACTGTGTCCAGGGTGGGTAAAAATGAACAGGTTTTTTTTAAGTCAAATTGATTTAAATCACAATATATATATATATATATATTAAAGTGAAATTGTCAAATAAGACCAGTTTTTTAAATTTTAACTTATGCTTTAAAAATAGCTTGATTTAAACCATCCTTGTCCAAACTTCGGCCCTCAAGATGTTTTGGACCACAACTCCCACAGTCCTTTGTCACTGACAATCTAAGCTTAGAATTCTGGGAGTTGTGGTCCAAAACATCAGGAGGGTTGAAGTTTGGACATGCCTGATTTAAACCAAATCCACCCTGTCTGGGTCTAAAACTGCAGACGATGGGCATATCAGCTCTGTGATACTGAGTTCATTGGGAGCTGGACCTGCATAGAACACATCTGAATAGTGGGGTTATTCTGTATGTCTTTGTTGTGATTTTTGCGCCTCTGCTGTATTTTTGCACCTCTATTGTTACCACATTCTATTTGTGCATTTTGCTTTTTCTTGGGAATATGTGAACATCACATCAGAATAATCCCTGGTCTGGTGGTGCTGGAGAAGAAGGATTTAGTCCTGGCCACATCTATGAATTCATAAGATTTAGTGTGATATTAAGAGGTTGTCCTGATTTTTGTTTTTGACTACGGGTCCTTTCCTTTTGCCTTGCAGGAAGAATTTATGGGTTTCTGTTTGAAGGACGATGCCTCTCAGAGTTCACGACGTACTGCTTTACGGACAAAAAAAGGTAGGAGCTTTGTCCTATCGAAACATTTATCATAAATGTTACTTTGTTGATGTCTGGTTCTTGTCTAGCAAATCTCATACTAGCCTGAAGTATCAGCCAATTCTTAGTTTAAGGTCTAAAAATGGAAACATTAAAAAGGCACCTAAAAACCTCCTTAAGAAACTCACTTGAAAATAAATTAAGTTAGACTAAAATAAAGCTGTACGCTGCTCCTTGGGAACTCAAACTGCATGTTGTGTTAATAGCATATTTTGATAGTGAGTCTGGTGCTCTGTTCCTAACGAAAAGCAATCATGTGGAGTAGATCGGTGAACCCTCTGCTGCCTTTTCTTGGAGAAAGTTCGACTGGTACCATGCAGGAAGCTTATTTTAATTGTTATTTAGGATTATTTCTTTGTAGTCTGCTTTTTTGTTGTTGCTAGAGAGAACCCAGATCAGTTTTGTGATGTAAAATACACAATGCAGTTCAAGAAATAAGATAGGTATTGATATCAGAATGCATTTTAGGAAAACAAATACTGTAGTTACAGCCTAAAGGTAGTAATCAAAGTATCATTTAAAGTAAAACAGTAAAAGTGCTGTTTCCTTTAACAACCCATGGAAATAGTAAAAGGATGTTGACTGCTGATTAAAAGTTTAAAAGGTGGCCTGATGGCCCCTCAGTGGCAGAGTATTCCAGACTAGGGATATCAACCACTACAGTATTTATTAGTAATAGCATTAATGTGTCGATCCCATTCCTCACCTCAAATCAACAGCCTCTCATAGAGCAGTAAAACACCAGATGGTCCCAAGCCTCAGCTTGGCATGTAAGGAAAAAAAACCAACAACAACAAAGGGCCAGGAAATGAAAATCAGGTGTCAAAGTTATGATTCTTTTTTAATCACCATCTGGGATGGAGCTGCTCAGATACTCTGGTGGGCTGAAGGAGAAGAGCCAATGGCTAGTCGTCTTTTGCCCTGTTACAGTGAGTGAAACGATGGCTGTTAAGGCCCAGCTTTAAAGACTATTTTTCCTTCCCACTGGCTCCCCTGTTTTTCTCCTCTCCTGGAGAGGGATGAAGATTCTTCTTCTCCAAAAGTGTTCTGGGTTACTTTCTTTTCCTGAAAATGTGTTTTCTGCTCTCTAACCCCAAAGAGTTCTGACATTAGCAGAATCCGTCAGACAGCGGGGTGTTCTCATCTCTGCTAACGCTTATGTTCTGAGCTACCCAAAGCCTTTAAGCAGACATTCAAAAGTTGTCCCAAGCGCTGCTTTACTCTTCACAGTAAAGTTTTGCCAGATCCTGGGAAGTATAGACTAGACTGGGACTTCAAAACACCAATTTCTAAAAGGATGCTCAAGTGCCCATACATGAGAATTTGGTTTTACTGAATTTTGATATATGGCACCACAAGGAGGTACATAGTTTAGGGGAGTTCTCTAAGTCTAAAGTCTGTTGTTTCCTAGCAGCTACGGCCCTACGTGGGGCTTAATCATGATCTACAGTATGCCACTCTTCTAAAACTACTTTTGAAAAATGTAGCTTTTCTACTGGGGTTTGTATTAGAAACTGTTTTAGTGTGTGGCATGGCCATGGCTGTTTCTTTGTTTCCCCCTCTCCAAACCCATTTCATGTGTTCCTGCCCCAGAGTATCCTGGTTTAATATGATTCCCATGTAGTGTAATCCCAGTTTTTGCCAAGTCATTTGATCTACTCAAACTGGATTGGTTAATAATTTCATGACTCACCACCAGGTTTAGAGTTTCACCTTTCTCTTTGTTCCTGTTTGCATTCTTATCCTCTGTCATTGGAGCTGCCAGTAAAAATGTTCCAGCAATTACTTGTTGGCCTTCTAAGCAGTTATTTTAGTAAATGTGCATATTGCCAGAGATTCTCCGCATAGGCACCTTTGAAAGGTGTGGAAGATGTCTCAGCTATAACTTAATGCATGTTGCTGTTTGACGTTAGAGGTGAAGACTACAGTATAGACATGGGCACGACTTGACGAAATTCTCGTTTCCGTTTCTCGTTTCTCGTTACGTAACGGAAATGGTAACAATTACTCCGCCAGAACTCAATCTGGAACCGACTAAAGAAAAATTGGGTCTGATTTGTCGTTGTCGTTCCTGGCATCGCAGCGATCGCGCGATGCCAAGCGGCACAGGAAAAAAGTTTTAAAAATTAAAAAAAAAAACCCGATTCCCGGCCAAAAATGAGGTGAAAATATGCGTGCCTGAGGGCACCTACCAGAGGGGTGGTTTCTGGGGGGGGGATCCCCGGCCTCCCCCCCTCCTCTCCTGGGCTACGCAAAGTGCGCATCCTCGTCGAGTCGCCACGCCAACTCGCCAAGCGGCGCGGCACAGAAAAAAAGTTTTTTAAAAAAAAATAAAAACCCGATTCCCGGCCAAAAAAGCAGGCAAAAATATGCCTGCCTCAGTGAGGGAACCTACCAGAAGGGTGGTTTCTGGGGGGGGGTCCCCGGCCTCCCCCCCTCTCCTCTCCTGGGCTGCGCATCCTCATCGTCTCGCCAACTCGCCATGCCATGCGGTGCGGGTGGGGGATCCAAAATGGGGCGACCGCAATATTTATTTTGAAATCGCGTGGTCCAAAAACACACCAAAGCACCACAGAAACATGCGAAAATAGCTATTTTAAAACTGCCTGAATTTTTACAGTAGCAGCAGTGGGTTTTTCTTGCAACAAAACGTCTCCATTGATTTTATTTTATTTTATTTTTATTTTTATTTTTTTTACACCTGCCCAATGATGGGCTGGCCATGGGAGTGGACCATGCAAATTTTTGGAGCCATTCCACCAATTGCATGGCCACTTGGCCAGGTTTTGACCGAGACTTCTGGGATGTGCCAGTCGGTCATAAAAAGCAACTAACCCTAGCCCGAACCCAAACCCTAACCCTAACCCTAACCCATACGCCAGTACACTGTCCTTCTTAGTGGGTCAGAGAGGCACCCAGAGGTGCACCCCAGTAACTCACCCTAACCTTACCAGTAACCCTAAGCCTAGCCCTTGCGCTAACCCCTAACCCCAAGCCAGATCTGTGTACTCGCCCGTAGGGGTCCTCTGTCACTTCGTTCCCCAGCCCAAGTGCAGGGAGTGAGTCACAGAGGCACCCGAAAGAGAGGTGCCTCTGCCTGCTGCAACTGCAACTTAATGGTATGCATATCCAATTGGCTATGCATGCCATTTTGTAGCGGGCCAGAGGAGGCACCCACCCCAGAGAGGTGCCTCCAGGAGACCCCCCCCAAAAAAACCCAGTACTAACGACAGATGAAAAACCGACAAACGAAACGACAATTTTTTGGAAAATTTCGCGAAAAACGGAAACGAGCCGAAACGGGCCGGCTTCGACACACGACAACTCGAAACGTAATTTTTCCTGGTCGTGCCCATCTCTACTACAGTATGTTTAATGTTCCACCGTTTTCAAGACCAGACAGGTGCTGTGAATGCTCACTGTTTTGGCATTAGTGCTGTTGGCTAAGGAGAAATATGGTCATTTGAAGGCATTTATTAGTGGCTTCCAACCCTGGGTCCCTAGACTGCAACTCCAAGAAGCCTTCAGCACTAGCTGGGCTAGCCATCATTTCTGGGAGTTGCAGTACAGCTGTGGACCCAAGGCTGGAAACCACCAGAGCAGGTGACTAGTCAAAAGTGCTTAATCCCAACCATACTCAGCAAAATGATCTGCAATTTGTGCACTCCTTAGCTGTGTTCATCGCTATGTTACAAAATAGGGACAACTGTGTTACAAATAGTAATTGCCGGACTTAGCCCATTATGTATTAGACTGTCCCCTATATAGCAATATAAGAGAAAAATATTTACAGCACATTTTAAAGAAAGTGGAAAACAGAAGCATCTCAGAGAAACTGAGCTTTTATTACAAACATCTAATCTAGATATAATAAACGGAGTTGCAATATTTGCTTTTAAAGCCACTATATGCAGAGCTAAGTATTTGGACGGTATAGATGTAAAGTACTATAAAGATTCAGAGGTATGAAGATAGCCTCTTAGAATGCAGATTAAATGTTTTATGTAAAGGTTTTAAAATTGTAAAGTAAATACTTTTAGGGGATTTTAGTTAAATTGGTTTAAGTAAACAATATTTTATACTATATTTTAAAGCATTAATATTAAAATGTTTATCTTATTGTATAAATACTGATAAATATGGCATGATAATATGTTTGCGTGTTTGAAATGTATATTTTGCAATGATCTGACGATTATGCAATAAATAGTTTATCTATCTATCTAGTAATTGCCATTCTAAGTTGGAAAGTACTGCACAGCTGGTTAGCAGGCCCTTCTTTGCTGGAGACACATCTGTGGCTAAGGTTACTCACTGTTTCCACAGGGGCAGCTCTGTTACCGCAGGGCAGGAGGAAGAGAGCGCTTGCTGAGGACCCCCTTCCCAAGCGGCTGGTTAAGCAGAAGGCTGTGGAATCTGAACGGCAGCGTATGGTGAAGGCCTTGGCCGAGCTCCTTCAGAGGACCAAGGGAGCGCCAGGCAGAATGGGTCAGCAGCCAGCCACTGCCCCCAAAGTGGGTCGGATGCTTCCTGAGGAGATTAAGCCAGACCCAGAACCTGGCGACCCCCTGAAAACCACCATCTCCCCCATCCTCCCATTACAAGCAGAGAAGACCCTCAACTCCATTGTTTCCTCCAGGCCACGAGGCCGGCCACGAGGCTCTTGCACCAAGAGACCTGCTAGACAAGATAGGCCTCCTTTTCAAAGCACCAAAGTCCCATGTTCCACCCCAGAGCCCAGCACCACCACCCCATCCGCCTCGCCCCGCCAGGTGGACGAGCCGTCCTCTCAGCCTTCGGATCCTTTGAAGAAGCCACCGCTCATCTTGAAGTTCTTCTCCAAAGCCAGGCGGCACAAGTCTGGCCAGCTGGTGGTGACCCACGTCCGTTTAAAGACCCAGCCACAGGAGGGGCCGCAAGAGGAAGTGGAGTGTCGTGCCCAGGAAGAAATTTTCCCCACTTCCCTCACAGTCTGTCTCAGAATCTGAGACTCCTTTATCAGAGTCAGAGACATCTGCCCCGGAGGCAGAGCAAAAAGAGGAGTCTTCTGCTCCAGAGAGGAAGCTGGAGATTGTTGCTCCAGAACTGCACCCTCAGCCTGAACTTTCTGTCCCAAAGCCAGAACCACCTCTGGAAGTGATAGCCCAAGAACCAGAGCCGCCTCCAGAAGTCCTAGTGCCGGAGGCCTCTGAGCCAGAACAGAAGGCTCCTGCCCAAGGGGGCGACATCCCTGCTTCACCCAGTGCAGCCTCCTGCAAACAAGAACCCGAGCAGCGACCCTGCCCAGTCGTTGATGGGGCCAGCCTTCAGTTGGAGGGAGGCCCTTCCAGCGTTGCCCGTTCCACACGGGCACAGCATTTGAAAAGAGGCCGCGGTCGCCCACCTCTGAAGCGTAGGCAGCAAGTTCATCGCTGGGCGACTCCACCGGCCGCAGCCAAAAACAGGGAGGAGGCCTTGGCAGCTCCTCAGCAGCCTGGCAGCCCTGGCCCAGAAGATGTGCCAGCTCTCAAGGCCACCTTCCTGAAGAATATCCGCCAATTCATCATGCCTGTGGTGAGCGCCCGCTCATCGCGCCTCATTCGGACCCCACGCCGCTTTATGGATGAGATCCCCCAGAAAACGACCAAGGCTGTGGAAAGCCCTGCCTCTGAAGGACCCTGCCTAGAGAAGCAGGAGCCCGCTCCGGTGCTGTTGCAGGGAGCTCCCACGCAGCTGAACCCCCCGGTCCCGGGCTCTCCTGATAAAGATACCTCTAGGGCTCTCTCCTCCCCACCTTCACCCAGTGTGCCCAACATAACTTCCTCTGTGGCTCCTGCCCTGCCCGAGAAGCGACGTTCTATCCTTCGGGAGCCGACGTTTCGATGGACCTCGCTCAGCCCCACTGCTTCCCCCAAAGATATGGGCAAAGCTCTCTTTCAGGTTCCTTGTGAAGATTCCTCTTCTTTGCCCAGGACTCCAGTGCCAGCCCCATCTCCTCCAGCCAAGCGTAGCCCTCTGCTGCGTGCCCCCCAATTCACCCCCAGCGAGGCCCACCTTAAAATCTATGAGTCACTGACAGTGTCTCCAGAGGAATCTGAGTTGGTGCCTGCATCCCCGGAGGTCAGGAGGGACACCTCAGCACTGCAGCAGGAGACCTCCTTACTCCCTTACGAACCAGTGGTAACCCGCAGTGGCAAGAAGCTCTTGGGAAGGGTAAACCACCTTGCCTTGCCCCTCTTCAAAGAGGTTCCTCAACCAGCGGAGGCTCAAAGCAAAGAGCTGATCACCATGGAGGACGTTAATTCTCCTGGTGTGGTCCACAAGGTAACTATCCGAAGAGTTCTTCCTCCATCCATCCAAACAGATGAAGAGCAGGACGAAGACGAGGACGTTGCGGGTGATAGTTCGGAGAGTGAGGTGGAGCCCGCTAGCCCAGGCTTGAAGGAACAGAAACCAACAGCGGAGGGAGCCAAACCCATTATAACACAGCTATCAAGCATGGACAAAGTATACAGCCTACTCACTCGTGCCAAGGTGCAACTCTATAAGATCGACCAGCAGAAACAATTCAAATATATTCCGGTAAGAGAAATTCCAGGGATTGTGTGTGTGTGTGTGTGTGTGTGTGTGTGTGTAAAATCATTGATATTAGGGATGGGCATTTCGTTTCGGAACCAGTAGGTTACGAAACACAGCCACACGACCCCAGGTGGTCCTCGGAACCAGCTAATACACACAGATCCAATTGCTTTACCTTTCTCTGACTCGTGCAGGGTTAAAATCCTACAAGGAAGGTGCTGTGACGTCGTGCTGCTGGCCAATCAGAAAGGGAGGCCGGGCGATGCCAGTCTCTGCACAGCTCCTGACTGGCCACCATCACAGAGCTAGCACAGATGACGTCACAGCATGCTTCCTTGTTGCCAGCGTGGGGAATGTGGCATTAAAGAAGACCCTTTAATTTTTCAAGCAAGATGTCGGGGGAGATGCACAATTTCTAAGCATTTCTAAGCATCTTTATACAGTTAAAAATTTCTACATCCCTGTGATACAGTCCCTGATGGGCTGTGGGGGTTTACTGGTTCTTCTTCCTGATCCCTTGATATCCACCACTCTTGACCTAAATTTTTCATGCCTGTAATGCAGGCCTGCCCAAAGTCCAGCCCGGGGGGGGGGCAAATCCAGCCCGTCAGGCCATTCTCAGTGGCCCGTGGCTGGCCGGCCCGCCCCTCCCTCCCTCTCCTTCGCTTATGGGTCAGTGGGTGGAGCTTGCAGTGGGATGGCAGGGTCGGGGAGCAACCGGCCCCTGACACATTCTCAGCCACCAAATCTGGCCCTCCTTACAAAAAGTTTGGGCAACCCTGCTGTTTCGTAACCTACTGGTTCCGAAACGAAATGCCCATCCCTAATATCAATGATTTTACACACACACACACCCTCTCCCTCCCTTTGTTCCACCTGGGGTCTGTGTCGGCTGAGAGGTGTGCCTGGCCCTTGAAGAGCCTTCAGCTTCTGCTCCCTTGGAGGGCTTTTTAGACCGGCTGGACTCTTCACAGAGGACCCTCTCCCTCCCTTTGTTCCACCTGGGGTTTGTGTCGGCTGAGAGGTGTGCCTGGCCCTGGAAGAGCCTTCAGCTTCTGCCCCCTTGGAGGGCTTTTTAGACCGGCTGGACTCTTCACAGAGGACCCTCTCCCTCCCTTTGTTCCACCTGGGGTTTGTGTCGGCTGAGAGGTGTGCCTGGCCCTGGAAGAGCCTTCAGCTTCTGCCCCCTTGGAGGGCTTTTTAGACCGGCTGGACTCTTCACAGAGGACCCTCTCCCTCCCTTTGTTCCACCTGGGGTTTGTGTCGGCTGAGAGGTGTGCCTGGCCCTTGAAGAGCCTTCAGCTTCTGCCCCCTTGGAGGGCTTTTTAGACCGGCTGGACTCTTCACAAGGACCCTCTCCCTCCCTTTGTTCCACCTGGGGTTTGTGTCGGCTGAGAGGTGTGCCTGGCCCTTGAAGAGCCTCAGCTTCTGCTCCCTTGGAGGGCTTTTTAGACCGGCTGGACTCTTCACAGAGGACCCTCTCCCTCCCTTTGTTCCACCTGGGGTTTGTGTCGGCTGAGAGGTGTGCCTGGCCCTTGAAGAGCCTTCAGCTTCTGCTCCCTTGGAGGGCTTTTTAGACCGGCTGGACTCTTCACTGAGGACCCTCTCCCTCCCTTTGTTCCACCTGGGGTTTGTGTCGGCTGAGAGGTGTGCCCGGCCCTTGAAGAGCCTTCAGCTTCTGCTCCCTTGGAGGGCTTTTTAGACCGGCTGGACTCTTCACAGAGGACCCTCTCCCTCCCTTTGTTCCACCTGGGGTTTGTGTCGGCTGAGAGGTGTGCCTGGCCCTTGAAGAGCCTCAGCTTCTGCTCCCTTGGAGGGCTTTTTAGACCGGCTGGACTCTTCACAGAGGACCCTCTCCCTCCCTTTGTTCCACCTGGGGTCTGTGTCGGCTGAGAGGTGTGCCTGGCCCTTGAAAAGCCTTCAGCTTCTGCCCCCTTGGAGGGCTTTTTAGACCGGCTGGACTCTTCACAGAGGACCCTCTCCCTCCCTTTGTTCCACCTGGGGTTTGTGTCGGCTGAGAGGTGTGCCTGGCCCTTGAAGAGCCTCAGCTTCTGCTCCCTTGGAGGGCTTTTTAGACCGGCTGGACTCTTCACTGAGGACCCTCTCCCTCCCTTTGTTCCACCTGGGGTTTGTGTCGGCTGAGAGGTGTGCCTGACCCTTGAAGAGCCTTCAGCTTCTGCCCCCTTGGAGGGCTTTTTAGACCGGCTGGACTCTTCACAGAGGACCCTCTCCCTCCCTTTGTTCCACCTGGGGTTTGTGTCGGCTGAGAGGTGTGCCTGGCCCTTGAAGAGCCTCAGCTTCTGCTCCCTTGGAGGGCTTTTTAGACCGGCTGGACTCTTCACAGAGGACCCTCTCCCTCCCTTTGTTCCACCTAGAATTGCTCCTCCGCATGTCGGGACGCAGGAGGATTTTTATATGTTTTGGTTGTTTTAATAGTTCTATGTTGTATGCTTTATATTTGATGTATTCTATTGTTGTTGATTTGATATGCATTGCTTTTGTTAGCCGCTTAGAGTACTACATGTAGTAGATAAGCGGGATATAAATACAATAATAAGAATAATAATAATAATAATAATAATGTGACTATTTGGTTTTTACATTCTGAGCTGTATAATAACAAAAGGGAGTGCTGTATAGTACTATAAGCCACAGACTCCCTCACAGATGAGATGAGAATTGTTGCTAGCTATAAGGAAGCCAAGGTTTCTTTGAACTAACAGAGATGACCTCAGGTCTGTCATCTTTCACTCTTGTCTTTCTTTCTGTTAAGGGATCTCAGAGCGTCAGGGCTGAGGCCTTTGAAGCCTTGAAACTCCCAGCAGAGAAGGAGGTGGCTCCCGAACTCAAAGTAACAGGAGAAGAAGACAAGATAGAGGCCAGGAAACAGGTAACTAGGGCCAAATGTGCCCCTGCATTGCAAGGGTGTCCGTAACAGCAGATAATGTTTAAAATGATGCATCCAATCTCGGTGCGTTATTGCACTGGCAAAAAGGGAACAGCATAACTTGATCCTGATTTGTGAGTCCTTGCTTGGATTCTTAGATGCAGATCGAGTTACCGGACTGACACACCTGCAAACCGCCCAGAGTGACCTCGCTGCCAGATGGGCGGTATAAAAATCCAATAAATAAATAAATAAAATAAATAAAATAAATCCTCATTAATTAGTGTCAGTTTACCACTGTGAGTTACTGTATGTCAGTTTCCTTCTGCTGGTGTAACTGAGCGCGGGGGGGGGGGTTAACTAATGGATCGAGTCAAATGTAGAGGTATCGGAAATTCTTACATGGGGTGGGGGCTCGATCAGCTTGTAAGAATTTTAGCAGACAATCCTTCTCTGCCTTCCATGTAGGCACTAGCTTGGGGGGAGAGGTCACATGGCCTTATAGGGATTATTGGACTACACCTCCCCTCAACCCTTTTAAGTGTAGTGAACACTGAAGTATCATGGGTGTTGCAGTTCAACATTTGGAGAGATCTGCATTTCCTCATCCCTCTGTTAGGTGATACAGGCCTGTTGGGAATTGAGACTGGGTTGCAAGAGCCAGCTGCACCCTGCTGGTGCTACTTGTTCTCATGGCTTTGTTTTTCTCACACAGGGCCAGGAGTCCCCAATACAGGGTCCTCGGATCAAGCATGTGTGTCGGCATGCCTCTGTGGCCCTGGGGCAGTCTCGGGCCATGGTGCCAGAGGATGTACCACGACTCAGTGCCCTGCCACTGCGGGAGAGGGAGGAGATTGTTGCGTCCCCTACTGTAGAAGGTAACTAGGATTGTACTGATGATAGAACCAAAGGCTCTGCTTCCTTGAGGCTCCTTTGTCCCTCTCGTCTGGGATGGTCCTTAGAAACACCACCGTCATTCTGTACTCCTTAATAGTTCTCAGTGTGGGAATATGGCAAAGAAGATGAGTGTTGCTCCTTAATGGGTTGAACAGGAAAGGAAGAGGAAAACACTGGGATGGCTCTATTTGAGCATGAAGCAGATGTTGCTGAATACCGTGTGGTGCCATGCATGCTCCTCCGGGCTAGATTTGGTTTGGGAAGAGGTGGGATTTCCTCTAGTGGGTAGTTTGCGATGGAGGAGGCAACGTGTACAGAGATGGGTTCCTTCTTCTCTTTGGATTTTACCGCGTGTACACACAATCTCCCCTTCTCAGATATGCTACCTATCATGACAAGGATTTTGTGACACTTTATTAGTAAAGGCTATCTGCAGATCGCCACGTACGGTACATACTATAGAAAGCTCTCCTGCATAGGAAGGGGACTTTGTAAATGTATTTGAACAGTTTGTGAATGCACCTTAAGTAAGCTGCTGTCAAGTAGTCTGGGTCGTCTCTTATTCTCATGATCCTCCACGTCTGGGCCAGGCTGATCCCCATCCTTTCATGTGCTTCAGCTGGTAGTGGAGGTGAAATTTTCATACTATGCAGCCCTTGTTATGTAGGTTCTCTGTTCTTCTTTGGCAGTGGAAGTAGAATTGTGGAAATCTCTTTTCCTAATACCGAATTGGTCGAATCCCCTTCTTATGAACAACTTAGAGGCCGGCCCTTCCAAAAAAAAATTGATCCCAGGAAAGTTCAAAGCACTTCCTTGCAGGGCTAAAGATTCACTTTCCAGTTTGCCCTTTGACCATCCCTTTGGACCCCCCTTCTGTCCCACAGAGACCTCAGCTTCTGAGAGCGAAAGCGGCCACCAGAAGCCAGTGAAGGCTGATACTGCCGCCAGGGCTGCCCCGCCCCCTGTTCGTCGCCACCCCCACCATCACGGGAAGAAGAACCGCATGACGCGCTGTGGGAAGTGCAAGGGCTGCCTGAAGCTGCAAGATTGTGGGGAATGCGTCAACTGCCTCGACAAGCCAAAGTTTGGTGGGCCCAACACCAAGAAGCAGTGCTGCGTGTGAGTTTGCCTGGGGGTGGGGAGAGGAGTCTCCAGGTCCCTGTGCCTGTCCAAAGTTCCTTTTGATTACTGCTTGGGAACCAGAAGCCAGGATTGCAGGATTATTTTCCCCAGTCAAGAGGAAAGCAATTCCTGTGTATTGGCTGGAATCTTGTTGAGCGTAGTAAGCTGAGACGAGAGTGGGGTCCTTGAATCGTTGGGTGAGTTACCTTGCCCATGAATTTCATTGAGTCAGTGGATCTATTCTAGACTCTTTCTCACCAGCTCTTTCTATGTTTGAGAGGTTGTGGATTATGTGATTAGGCAGAATACGGACATGATTTGCTTTTGGATGCATTATATAATATCCCAAGCATCCAAGTACAGTAGTCACTTTTTACCATGTATATAGTTCTTTAGGCTTGTCCTGTTCCAGATCAGAAGATTGGTGCACTTGTGAAAGCAGTCTCTTCTTTGGTTGAGAACTGTGGGTTTATATTTGTACACCCAAGTGCTAATTCTCTCGGTCGGCCTGCTTGGATTTTAATGCAATAGGCATTTAAATACATAGTCATGCCTACATGTCTTCTGGAAGCACAATTTGAGTTAGGTCAGAGCAGCACTCGAGTGAAATCTGGATGTGTTTCAAGGTTTATTTTTTTTATTAAAAGATTTCTAATCTGCCCAGTATCAGTAGGTCTCAGGTCAAAGTGCTCTCTGTAAGATCATTTGAAACAAACTAAAGCAGTTTAACCCTCCTAAGCCATGAAACTCGAATAGAATTGGTCACTGTTTATATGGTTCTCAACCTCTGTCGTTAAAATACAGGATATAAACTGACAGTAACAGCTAATACCATGACAAACATTTAATAGCCTGAGCACATTAGATGCACCACTTTAAAACAGACAAACACAATTCAAGCAGCCTAAACTATTAAACGTGAACAAAAGTGGTAGTTGTTTGTATGGCTGTTGTGATGCATGATTAAAATACCGAACATAAGCTTACAAATGCCAGCTAAGACCATAATAAACATTTACTATCTTGAGCAGGTGAAGTGTACCAGCTGATTCCTGTTGCCTGCCAACAAATAAGTGTGATCATTTGACTGTACGCAGTTAATGAAGTCACCAGTTGGACGATTGCTCTTGAATGTTCCTTGATGCATGTGTGGGCAAACTGAGCCCTTCTAAGTACAGTAATCCCCCACATATTGCAGGGGTTAGGGACCCAGCCCGATCCACGATAATGGAAAATCCGCAATATGTGGACACCGGGTCAGGTTGGGACTGGGGGGCCTCTCTGGGGCGTCCTACACTTACCTGAGGCCTGGTACTGCCCCAAAAGGCCTCCAACGGGCTTCCCAGGCCTGTCGGGCCCAAAAGTGGTTTCTTGCAATCCGGAAGTCACCTCTGGTTTTCTGGAAGTCACTACCGGTTTGCTGGAAACCCCTTCTGGGGCCTCCAACAGGCCCGGGAAGCCCGTCAGAGGCCCGTTTGGGGCAGCGCCAGGCCTGCGGTATGTGCAGGAGGCCTCAAACAGGCCCATGCAGCTTGCCTCAGGAGCCCTTTGTTTCTTATACTGTGCTCCCAGGATATACCTGGACCACATTGTATGAAATGTGAAATGGCAGAGGACGACTGTATTTCAGTCTACAGTTCCCATCATGCCTAGACAGTATGGACAATAATTTTTGCACTTGTAGATCAAAATATATAGTGGATACCAAGTTCTTGCCCCTGCCATTTAAATCTCAGTTACGTCCTCAGATATGGTAGAATCCCATTCATAAACGTCTTGTGTTTTTTCCCTTCTCTTGTACAATATGTTCAGGGATTTTATGGCCCCCTCAGATGATGTTGGGCCACAGTTTCCATCAGTCCTTACTAATGTGCCTAGGGATGAGAGCTGATAAAGACAGCAGTTTAATAATAATGTGGACAGTGCATGCCTTTCTTGGACAGGCAGTGTCCTGGGTTTGGACTTTTTCTGTCTCAAGGACTAAGTATGATCATGTCAGTTATATGCAGAAGAAGGGAGCTTGAATCTTCAGCCCTTTCTCCAAATAGACGTTGACCAGTGCCCTGCTGTTAGGAGCATAAGGAGAGTCACATTGAATAAGAAGGAAAGCCTTGAGGCCCACATTCTGTCAGAAGCCACCTTAGATGCCTCTGGAAAGCCCACAAGCAGGACCGGGGAATGACAGCAATTTTTGATGGTGGTGCTCAGACAAACTGTGGCTAATCCTGGCAGAGCAAGTACTTGCTTTGGTCTCTTATGGCTAATGTATTCATAGACAGACCAGAACACAGGAGCAAGTAAATTGAGATAGATGTCTGAGCAAGAGATGTGGAAAGATAAGGAGTAGAACCTTAGGGGGGGGGAACCATGGATGGTGGATCCAGTGGATGTGACTGTGCAATCTTTCTTACTTGAGTCTGACACTACCTGAGACTCAGGTAAGAAAGAGGATGAATTTATTCTGGTTTTAGTAATTATGTAAGAGAGTCCAAAGCAGAGGAAGAATAAAAAATAAGGACAACAACAATGTTATGGCACCTTGGACAAGCTGGGGGTCATCTTCCCTAGATCAGACAGCATTCTCCTTGTTAGGGATCAAGTTTGTAACATACAGTAGTCGTGTTTATCTTGGGATTCCCAGATTGCTGCCGTGTCCAGAGTGGCTTTCATTTAGTTGTGGCGTATTGCCCAACTCTACAAGAAATCCCTCAGAGCACTGGTACATGCATTGGCCATCTCCCTCATAGACCACTGCAATGCTTTCTACATGGGCCATCCCTTTGGTCTGAGCTGGAGAATGCAGCAGATCCAGAATGTGGCAGCCAGACTGACTAGCGTGTGCAAGTTTGAGCACATCTCCCTAGTCTTGGCTCTCCTGTACTAGCTACCTGTTGCCTCCTAGATCACATTCAAGGTTTTGATGATCACTTCTAACGTTCTCCATGGTTTGTGACCATGTTATTTGTTGGAGTGCCTCTGTCTAAGATCATCTACCTGACCCATTAGTTCTTCCCAGGCCATGAACCTCTGGATATCCACACCAAGGGAAGTCGAGAAATCTTCCACCAGAAGCGGAGCCTTCCCTGTGGTGGCCTCAGATCTAAGGAAATAAAGCAGTCATTAAGAGGCTGTCTTTATTTTTATTTTGCTTTTGCTTTGGCCTGATATGCTAGCACAAACTAACATGGCTACCTCCTCTAAAATACAAGACATTGTGTGGTTCCTCAGGAAGCGAGCATCTGGTGGCAGTATTTATTATCCCTATGTAAGTTGCAAGCTTTGCTCGCCCCTGCCGTAAACCATTGCTTGATGACATTGTACGTTGTTTGGAGCGTGGCTCCAGGTTTTCTCTGCTTTCAGATTCACTGGACTTGAAGGGTGGTTCTGAGCAGAACCTGGCACCATTACTGTTTTGCACCACAACATCCATAATCTTGAAGGATTATAGGGTTTGCAGGCTAAAAAACAATGTTTCCTGGTTCTGATTTGGAGGTCATTTCTTTGCTCTGACGCTATACATCTGGCTCACTGACAGGTACCGGAAGTGTGACAAGATTGAAGCTCGGCGGGTGGAACGGCTATCTAAGAAAGGTAACAGTTGAGTGGCTATACATGGGTGGACGGATCTTGTCCTGCTGTTAGTTGGAAGTGTGATCACGTGTGGTCTCTTTTCCTGTCTCTTTGTGTTTTCCATTAGACATTATATGACTTTCTGATTTAGGGACACTTCTGGATATATTTATAACTTTGTATAACCATTTTGAGTCCAGTCCTACACATGTAGAGAGGGATAGGCAGAATTCTGCACTGAATATCCAAACTTGGATTGCAAGCACTGATTTCTACACTGTAACTGGATTGGATTACATTCGACACTTCACTTTTAAATTTCCTGCTTTTAGGCGGGCCCTGAAAATGCACTTGTTTAGAAGAGCTTTTAATGTTTAGCGGTTTGCTGTTTAAAATTTTGTGTAAGTCTGAGGTTGTTTTGTTAATTGTCTGAATTGTAGATTTTAAAATTGTGTGTTTGATACATTCTAATTGTCATAACGGATTCTTGGTTCTGTTTGTTTTTACCTTCTTGTAAGCCATTTGGGGCATTCAATTTTTGTGGAAATTGGGGGACGAACGGCATTAATATGACTACAAATTGTTCTTCACATTGTATCTTGGTGAGTGATCTTTTTGCGAACTGTGCAAAATTCACATATTAAATTGTTTACATGTTGCTACACAGTGCTTATTTTGTAATGAAATTGGAATTCAGTACTAAGCCTCTTATCAGGCTTTTGGAAGAAAAACACTGGAGTTCATGGAGAGATAATGGGGTGGCAGAAATGGTGTGAAACATTATGTTCTGGGGGGGGGAGATGGTAGGTGCCCAAAAGAACCTTTGAAGGAAGTATACTGTCCCCCCACCCCATGAAAAAAAAAGAAGAGGTGGCATATTTCTAGATTTTGGGATTTTCATGAACCTGTTGCTGATATGTTAAAGCAGAAATAGGAAACCTCACACCATCTTGACATTTTAGCTGATATCTTCTATCAGCCTCGCTAAGCATGACCGGTGGGGAAGACAGATGGGTATTCTCGTTCAAACCAGCTCGAGTACCAGAGGTTCCTCAGTTTTGCTGTAAAGCATGGTACAGTAGTGGGAGTCTTCACACTTTAGGGATCTAATTTTAGGACTTAACTCCCTTCCTTTTTCTGCTGGGAACCTCACAGTTCAGCAACTGGAACAAGGGGTCGAAAGTGTCTCTGGAGTTGAACCAGTTGTCACCCCTGGCCCTGCCGCCCCAGCCTTACTTTGGGTTGTATTGTAGGCATGAATCTACATTTGAGTTACTGCAGATCATGTATTCTAGTGGAGAGTTAACAGCTTTTGACAATCTACTGCAAGTCACCTTCCAGCTTTGCAGGACTAAGATTATTATTATCATCAACTACTGACGTACCTCCTATTGCAAAGAATGCTGGAATCCAGGAGCATGGCTTGGTACTACAGCCTTGTTAAATAAACTTGCGAATATGTCTATAACAATATTTATTTAATACCAGGCTAAAGGGCTCGTATCCTCTCTTTTGGTGCTGGCGGCAAAAGAGGGTAACTCCGTACAGAAACTGAATGGAACTGGCAGAGGGACATTTAAGCTTCACCAGCCAATTCACTCACCTGCTTTGAAATTTGTGCATTCCCCAGCACAGTATCCTGCTACCATGGCAGTTGTAAAATACATGACTGTGTTACTGAGTGAAATAATTCCCAGCTATCTGTGCACAATCTGTGTTAGCAGGCAAATTTGGAAGTCTGTGTTTTGATTGCTGTCCTGCAGATGGCTTTATACTGGCATCCGGAAGCCTTGCTTTTTTTAGATTACAATCCCAGATTCCCGTGCTGGGGGATTTTAGGAGCATTAATCCCAAAAAGTGACTTCCAAGCCACGCTTTAAACTTGTTTGGAACAACTATATACTGTCATAAAGCAGTAATTGGTGGGTTTAACTGCTGGGTATATTTTCTACTGTTCTGAACAGAGCACTCTCTTATTCCAGCCTGGAACACATTCCAAAGGATTCTTCTGTGAAAGTCTAATATATTTTTCTTCAAGAGCATTGAAGGGTGTGCGTGTGTGCATTTTTCTGGCCACAGTGCTAAAATGTGAGTTCCTTCCCAACACAATTACCTTCTGTGCAGACGGATCCAGCTCGGAACTTGGAAAAGCTACAACTAGAATTGCCCAGTGAACATACATGGCCATATTGGCTATACCTGTACTTCTTCTCACCTCTGATACAGCTATGGTAGTACCTAGCCTCTTTGCCACCTAGCAGTCTGCTGATTTTTCCTTTATGCTTCAGATTAACAACCGAGGTCCAGAAGCCTTCATCAGTAGCTGTGCTAGCCATTTTTTCTGGGAGCTGTAGTCCAAGAACATTTTGGGACCCTGGTTTGAGAACCACTGCTCTAGATCAGTGGTTTCCAGTCTGGCGTAGCCTTGGTGTTCTTCAGCTGCATCTCCCAGAAGCCTTCACTGCTCTTTCTTCTGGCCAGGGTTTTGGGAAATTGCAGCCCAAGAACACTTGGATTACCCAAGGTTGGAGACCATTGCTCTAGATGTTGTTTGTCCATAAATACCATGAGCCCTAATCAAAAAAGCTAGTGTTGAAAGATCCTGGGAGTTGTCCAACAGTATCTGTAGGACCACAGTTTCTCTAAATGGGATGCTAGGTTGTCCATCATTCAAAGAAATTCAAATGCAGTGGACCCTTGTATAACAGACGGTTTGTATAACATAAAATCTGCGCAACATAAAAAAATTCCGGAGATAGGGGAAATTTGCTTAACAGAATCGCCTATGGGGCAAATCTGTACAACATAAAAATGGTCGTGATTAGGGATTACTCTGTTTTGAATGCATTCCGATGGGAAATTTGTATAAAGGAAAATTTGCTTAACAGAATGTCATTTGGAATGAATTAATTCCTTTAAATAAGGTACCACTGTACATAAATTATGTAATGCTCTAAATAGTTGCTTTTTTTGGCCAGCTTCCAATCAAATACCTAACAAAGGAAGCAGCCGTATGCCAGATTGGGCTGTTTGTCTGACTAGCAGTGGCTGTTGGGCGACTATCTCTAGCTTCCACATCCTTTTGCTTGGAAATGCCAGCAAACGTCCTGCAAAACAACTGCCTTGCCTTTGAGCTGTCATCCGCTGTTGCGTCGGAATGCAGCTAAGCACAGTGACTGGATTTACTTGAGATCTGACATTGTCCCAGATGACTTTTTGTTTGCATTGTCTGCAGATGTTCTGCTATGAATGAATTCTAACTTTTGTTTTTAGTATTCCTGACCTGGGCCCTTCAGGTAGTGTTGGACTATAAAGTCCATCCCCTCAGCTTTGCTAATGGACATGTAGTTAAACCTGGAAGCCTCTAGGTTTTAGAATTATTGATCTAGACTTTTCTCCTCTCAGTTGTTTTGGACTTCAGCTGCCAGAATCCCTGACTGGTGGGGATCTAAAGGGCCAGAGGCTGAGAAGCACTACCATATATAATACTCTTCCCCTTACCTGCTCATTTGGCGGTCCAAAAAGATGCTTGTTCCCTATGCCTCTCCTGCATTGAGTACCAAAATGTGAGTTGCACTGCACAGCTTTTTCTTTTCTTCATTGGACCCTCAGGGTGGTCTGCATTGGTTCCTCAGGGGTTTCTCCCATGGAGGCATTGGCCAGAGATAGGCCGGAAATGGTTTAGCAAGGCAGCCATGTTGCATAACCTCAGATGTTGCATTGAGTCCAGGAGCCTGGTTTCACCTTCCTTTGTCCCTCTTGAATGCTGGTTTCCTTGGGATACTCAGAATTGCTGCAGAATAAGGCCACTAAAATGGAAAGTGAGTGCACATCATCCACTGCCGATACGATGGGCCCCTCAAGTTGGCCCATTGCCTTCTGTCTCAGAGGTGTTCACCGTACCCCTGTGGCTTGGCTTTTTCTCTGAGTGCTGGTCCTTCAGTCGTCTGGAGCCCCTTTGCTGCAAAGATCACACGTTCCTGACCTTTTGTTTTCTCAAGTGAGGGGTTTCAAATAAATAATGGCATTGCATTCTCTGGGACTGTCATACCGCTGTGCCATCAGTGGGGTTATGGAACCTGATCTGCTCTGACTTAGCCTGCAACGCTGGCAAGGAAATCCACTCCAGCCACATCTCCAAATGGTGCCTTCCCCTGCTGTGCTAAGCTATGTACGCTCTCCCCCCCCCCCACACACACACACTACTGTGTTCAGGTGCATGTACTTTCTGATCCCTCCCGATCCATTCTGAGGGCAGATTCTGTAGGGGATTCTGTCATATGGAAGTTTTAATCACCTCACTATTAAAATATTATTGTCCTTATCTAGTGTTTGCATACTGCTTTCATGCATTCTGAGGATTTCGCATGCGTTTTGTGTGTTGACACTGAACAACCTTCTGTAGTTGGATCGTATTCCCATCCCCATATTGGTAACCAAGAGGGGTATATGATGTGAGTGATTTCTTTGCAGTCATGTAGTGAAAGAAGAAAAGTGAGGTTTGGATACAGTACAACCCTCCACCATCAGTAGAAATGGTATTTTACCAGAACTGGCCATTAAGGGGGAACCAGAGGCCATGCTATTTACAGCATTTGCTATGTCTCCACTTTTCATGGGGTGCAGGTCTTGGAATTGATGCTCCATGAAAACCGTGACCCAGTGGATGTACCTCTGAAACTATGGTTTAGGTACTTGGCTGCAAAGCCAGAGGTTGGGACTTGGATTCCCTGATATGCCTCCCAGGCGAAGTGCCAGTGTGCCTAGCCTTGAGCGAGCTACACAGTCCCAGGGCACCCTCCCCCACACCCCTCCCCAAGAAGAAGGGAAGGGTAAACAACTTCTGAATGTTGTTTACCTGGAAAACCTTGAAAAGGTTTTCCATGAGTCAGAATTGATGTAACCACCCATGATTATTATTTTGTTTAGTTTGGGTTATGAGCCAGAGCTTGGAAAAATTACTTTTGGGGGGGGCTATAGTTCCCTGTCTCATTCAGCCCACATGACCATTGGTAGTGTTAGCTTCAAGTACTACTGGGACCTATGGTCTTAAAAAATAATAATATTTTCAAACTATGGTATCAAACTGCTCTGATACTCCGAATTAGCCCTCTCCAACTTTGGATGCTTTATACTACAGCTCGCACCCTTCCTGAGCATGCTGGCTGGGCATACTGTAAATGGGAGTGGTGATTGAAGACTTGAAGCTTAGCCTGCCTCTGCCTCTCTATACGAGAAGACCGAGGCCCACTAACCAGTGCAAGTGCCAAATAATACTTTGGTCTCCTCACCAAATCACTAGACTTTCCTAACCTGGTACCCTCCAGTTGTTTGTACTGTGATTCCAAGCCTTCCTGGCTGTTGGATGTGGAAGATGGCAACTGAAGTTGAAAACATTTGAGGAGCACAAGGTTGAGGAAGCCTGATTTATAAGGGCAATGACAGTGTAGTGGGTGTCTTAGAGGACACATGCAGCCCAGCTGTCAACATTACTACTACCAAGCGCAGAAATCTGTTTCCTCCTACATTAACTCCTGGCTTTTCCTTGGGAGCTACGTTTTCAGCAGCTGCCTAACTTGGGGGAAATGCCTTTTGATTTCTCTTTTTCAATGTTTTGAAGTCAGAAATCTTCCTTGACCTGCAAATCCTCCAGACTGTAGCAGTAGGTTCCAGTCTACAGGTTGGTTTCATTTGAAATCTGTTTCATTTGATTTTTTTCTGATGGCCCTTTACATTGTAAGCCGTTTTGAGCAGGCACCTTGTCATCTTGTAATCTATGGATGCTTGTAAAGTACAGTGGACCCTTGTATAACAAACGGTTTGTAGAACATAAAATCTGTACAACATAAAAAAATCCGGAGATAGGGGAAATTTGCTTGACAGAATCGTCTATGGGTTGAATCCGTTCAACATAAAAATGGTCGCGATTAGGGATTACTCCGTTTTCAATGCATTCCTATGGAAAAATTTGTATAAAGGAAAATTTGCTTAACAAATTTCATTTGGAACAAATTAATTCCTTTATACAAGGTACCACTGTACACTTCTGTGGCAGCCTTATAGTGTCCGCACATTCACTGACATTTGAGGAGGATACAGAGAACTATTTTCAGCCTTGCTTTATTTTCCCTATGTTTGTTCTGCTTTTTATTCCAAGAAAATCTGTTATGGGGTGTATATGGAATGGCTATACCACTTATTTTTAATTCTAAGACTCTCCACTCTGGAAGTACGTGTAACATAGCATACATGTAGAGATTTGCATTAATCATGTAGGTAATGCAGACACACAGCATGCTACGAAAGACTCCTTTATTCCACACACGAGCTGCATGCATGGCAAATACCCATAGCTCCGCCCCCCAATTCACCCCACGAGGCACCAGGTCACACCTGGCTTCACTGCTGTAAGCCATTTGTAAATACAGTAATAATCATGTGCCATCAAGTCGATTCTGACCCATAGTTACCCTTCCCAGTGTTTTCTAGGTAGAGAATGTACGGAATTGATTTGCCATTCCCTTCTTTTGTGGCTGCCCTGGGACTGTGTAGCTTGCCCAAGACCTCTGGCTGTACATGTAGGAGGCAATAGTAGGGAATTGAACTACCAAACTCTGGCCCTGTAGCAAGATACCTAAGCCATGGAGCTAAAGGAATATAATTCCCAATTTCCTCTAGAAGCCAGCTCTCATGTTGTATCTTTAAAATGCAAAAGATGACACAAAATAAGACTTCCTTTGTAATCTAAGACTCATAATGGAATGGTAGTAATACGTGCAAATGATCCTATTTAAATGGCCTCCTGTGTGTGTTGTGTCGTTACAGTCGTGACCGACTCTACGTGACTCCATGTCCATGGAGTTTTCTTGGCAGGAGTACTGGAGTGGTTTGCCAGTTCCTACTCCAGGCACTTACAACACCTGGTATTCCCTGGTGGTCGCCCATCCAAGTACTAACTAGGGCCGACCCTGCGTAGCTTCTGAAATCAAGCAAGATCGGATGTGCTTAGGGCACCTAGGCAGCTCTTCCTATTATTACAGTTTGGCTAAATTAAGGGTTTTTAAAAACTTGAGCTAGAGATGGAGAACTCAGATTTTTGTTCTGGCCTCCTATGATTCTCTTGAAATAAAGGTAGCTAGAAAATGTTACTCGTTGCATCCTTGATAGCTAGTAGACTGGGACAAGAGGCACAGTACAATCATCTGCTTAGGTCAAGGGACAAAAATGTGTTTTATCAACGGCCTTATCCCATATGGTGCTTTCCAGATGTTTTGCCCTACAACCTCCCCAAGTCCCAGACATTATGGTCAACAATAAGGACAGCTGTGGTTTAAAACAGTGGTTGCTGACCTTGGGTTTCCAGGAGTTTATGGACTAAAACTCCCAGAAGCCTCCACCACTAGCTGTGCTGGTCAGGATTTTTGGGATTTGTAATTCAGTGACACCTGGGGACTCAAGACTGGGAACCACCTAGGAAGCATCCGCTTGTGGGGAGCTCTCATGGGGATCCCTTTTTGCCTGCAGAGATGGCCAGAGTTTAGTACAGGCCTGCCCAAAGTCCGGCCCGGGGGGGGCAAATCCGGCCCGTCAGACCATTCTGAGTGGCCCAAGGCTGGCTGGCCCTCTCCTCCCTCCCCCTCCTTTGTCCCATGTTTTTTTTAAAAAAAAATCTTCCGTCAACACTGACACCGCTGGGAAGCTTGGACGGCTGGGCGGACGCTTGGTCTGCCACCACCGGCACCGCAGGGGAATGTGTGGGGGAGGGCAGGCCAGTGGGCCTCTGCCACCGCCAAGGAGCTTTGGGGTGGGCTGGCGGGTGAGCCGTTGCCACCGCTGGGGAGCTTGAGGGGGGGTGCAAGGTTGCACAGTTCGCCTCTTCCAAGGGGCGACCTGTGGCCATGGCTCCCTGTACTTCCTTTGGTCCCCACCTTCCTTCCTTCCTCTCTTGGTTTCCACCTCCCTCCCTCCCTCCCTCGGTCCCCGCCTTCCTTCCTGTGGGTGGGGTTGCAAGGGGTCAGTGGGTGGGGCTTATGGGTCAGTGGGTGGGGCTTGCAGTGGGGTGGCAGGGCCGGAGAGCAACCGGCCCCTGACACATTCTCAGCCACCAAATCTGGCCCTCCTTACAAAAAGTTTGGGCACCCCTCGTTTAGAACTTGCTCCAATAATTGCAATGACCTTGAGAATGAGAGCACCAGTGTCGGATCTGCAGCCACCGTGCCCTTTTCTCCAAGTGCAGTTTTTAATTGATAGATGGGAGAAAAGGAATTTCCACGTGCAACGTTAGTACTGCCTCTTCATTTGCAAGGTATATGTTGTTAATTCAGTTTGTGTGCTAAAAGCAAGCATCATTGTAGAGATTCCAAGGGATCCTTCATCTGAGGTGGAGAAGGAGGATCCAGTGGTGGCATTCTGCCGGTGGAACCGTGGATTCCAGTGGAACCAGAAAAAGGATCAATTACCACGCACCACTCAGTCCCAACACCAGCTCTCAATGACTGGGAACTAGAACTAGTTTCATCCTGCATGGAGAGCTAGAAGGGGGAAGGAAGTTCCACTGCAGCTCCCAATGCAATGCTGGATTTAGCCCAGAGTCTTTAATGCCAGATCAGGGCCAGTTAACTGTCTTGTGACCATTAGTATTACCTAAATTACTGTCTTATTTTTTTAGAGCCCGTGGTTAAATATGGGAGCGTGAGACCATAAGTGTTTCGTACTTTAAGACTTAAAGCCATCTTCAACCTGAGACCTGCTTTTATTGTATGTCGTGAACCACCCAGAGTATTATGGCACTATCGGGGTGCATGGAAATAATAAATATAAATAAAGTACCCATCACATTACTTTGGACACTCATGTTACCAAAAAGTAACTAGTTACAGTTAGCATTTCTTTTCCATAGTTACTGATAAATTTTGTATGTGAATTGATGAAGCCATATTAATTACAGTATCTCATCACCATTAAAACAGGTTGAAAACCACTGCTTTGTAACTGAACATCTGTGGACTACAGGGCAGATGAATTGATAACAGTTTACCTTTTTTCTTTAACATTGGGGAGAACCTGCATGGGTAGGGAAAGCAGTGGAGATTACTGAATTTTCAAAGTGGGTAAGAAAAGTCTGTCCCCTTTTGGGTGGCCTGAGAGCAGTTATTGGCCAATTCAGAGCGGGTGGGTGGAGTTGCAAAGAATTATTTATTTATTTATTTATTTTCAAACTTATATACCACACCTATTTCCCCAAAGGGGACTCAGGGCGGTTTACACAATACCATAGCAAATAAAACAGATAAAAACAATAAAACAATCAACAGTGGTGTCCAGGACGGCAAGCCAATGTAGGAAGGGCAGTGAAGGGGGGGATTACAGGTAGGTTTGTGGTTTTACAGGGGATAAGGGAGGCATCAGCTCTGGCTTGGGATTTGGGAGGTACGGGGAGGGGGGGAGAGAAAGGGGGCTGGCAGTTAAAAGGTGGAACAGAGCTGAATTTTGCAAACAGAGCCATTGAGATCTGAGGGCTTTTGAAAAGAACGGCCTGGGGGTGAAGGCACAGAGAATGGCCATGCTTGCCTGCAGACTGAAGAACCAGTGATTATGTGAGCAAATAAGTTGGGAGTGGAGGTGCGTGGAAGGGGGCATGGCATGCATTTGGGGGGGGGTTTGTCAAGGTTTAGTTCAATTTGCTTAGGGCGGAGATGGTTCTAGTAACGATATTGGAGTCCATTGCTGTTGGTTTCACTCTGCTACTTTAGAGTGGTGGTGGCGCTCTGTGTGTATGCCTTAGAAGGGAGAACAAGTAGAGGTTACCGTTGTCCTGCAGTCAGAGTTTAGAATTGGTACTTTCTTAAATCACAACTCCCAGAATTCTGTCTCTCACAGTCATGCTGGCTGGGGAAGTTTGAGAGTGATCCAACCTTTGCAATCTCAGCCTGTAACTTGCCCTGTGCAAGTTTTCTGGGCTTTTTCCTGTCTGCTGCTTTTTCACTTTTACTTTAGAACTATTTAACAACATCTACCATCCCCTCTCCCCAACTACCACCAAAAGAGAAGGTTGACCTCAGTTTGAGGTTTTAATGAGACACAACAAATACATCGTGGGAGAACCGCAGAAGTTATTAAGGGAAAGCACTCCAATGGTTACTTTGGTAGACAGAAAACCTACACAGAATTCTTGCAGAGCAGTCAAGAGGTTGCTTCATCTGCATATGATAAAGAGTACAATGGGCCGTTAATGTTTTAAAGACAACTTTTGGGTTTTGCTGCAGAAAACGAGCAGGGCTTGTTCTGTTTACATTTCACTTGGAACTTCTTAGTTAAATGTCCATGGGCTTGAGGAACAACGGCTTTTCTGAAATTAAAAGTAGAAAAGCTTTGCCCTGCTAATCCTTTTTTCTTGGACTCGGCAATGGTCTCAACTCAAAGGTTTGTTACGAGGAGGGGGTGTTGTGCAGGCCTATACATCTTCAATTGTTTGTCTTTTTGTTACTGCAAGGGGGGGAGGTTGCAGTGATGTGTAATTATGATCAGTGGAAGACCTGTCTAGGAGGTGGATGGGTGGCAATGACCCTTCATGTGTTCTTTGGTGGGCATTTCCTAATGATCATGGTGGTTTGAAGCTTATATGCATTTTGAGCTAGATAGATCTGGAGAGCCATAGCTGGACACCCCTCATCTAGAAATTTCAAATAAATTCTTTTAATGCTGTAAGCTGTCTTAGGCCCTTAGGAGAAAGGTGGGGTAAAAATAATTTAAATAAATAGAAACAAGCTCCATTCAGCTGTGTTTTCAAGCATCTGGAATCAACACTTTGAGAGGAAACCACCCGCTCCTCCACTGCCTCTTGAATTGTAAACATGCAGCTGATGGAAGAGAAGGTTGCCAAATCCAGGGAGCCAGGACAACAACAACCTCTCCTCCTGCATGGAAAGTCTGCCTGGGTACAGGAGCCCTTCCTCTTTTGTATTGGAAATGAGATAGTTAATAACATTTTACCTGGAGCAAAGCAACCTTTGAGTATTCTATTGAGAGAGGCAGGGTGGGTCTCACCCCCCCCCCAAGAATAATTTGGGGAGGGATAAACAGAGATTGTCTGCATAAGATTACAGGAAGGGGGTGGAGCACCTAACCCAGGAGTTGTTACAAGGCACTTGGAAGAAGAGCAAAATTTTGCTGCCAGCAAGACCCTGCTAGCTTTTCTGAGATGGGATAACTAAGAGGGTAAAACCTGCTTCATAATGTGTTGTTTAATTGATTAGCATGTTTCCTAGCAGCACCTAGGCCAGGTGGAGCTTCCCCCATTTTCCCTCTCCCACCCTTTTTATACTCGAGATGTCTCTAAAAGGTAGGTTTAGTTTGAGAGATGTTGTCTTACCCAAAATCGTAAGGTGGGCTCTAGGACAAAGCAAGGGATGTGCTGCCCTGTGCTGATTTAGCCGTTGGAAACATCGGAGCGCGAGAGTAGAGAAGCACCAGCTTTTTCCAGCCGCTTTCTTGAGGTCTACCCCCTTCTCCCTTTTTCTCCGTCATGTATCCCATCTTCTTTATGCATGCCTGGAAATGGCCAGGAATCCTTGTAGAGCGTAATGGGGTTGGAGAGAAATGGATGGACCCTGCTCCCTTCCCTCCTGGTCGCCCCCCCCCCTCGTCAGAGGCAGACTCTGAGATCCGACTTTCAACCCCTGCCTTTGTCTTCAGGCCGCACAGTAGTGAAGCCCATCGTTCACTGGGATTCGGAGGACTCTCAAGAAGCTTTCCCGGCCCCCTTGGAGGTCATGCTGGGGGCCACGGAGACATCGGAGCAAGACTCCTTGCTGCAGCGCAAGTCGGCCCGCCGCTGCGTCAAGCAGAGGCCCTCCTATGACATCTTTGAGTCCTCTGATTCAGATACGGAGCCGGTGTCCGGGTCGGCCACCCATCGCCGAAAATCATCCCGAGATTCAGGTAAGATGGAAGCTTTAGGGCTCATTTTGCCCACAGGGGCTGTCAGGGCACTTTGTGATGGTCCTGAAGTTAAGTAGCCAAGTACAGGTATACCAATCCTGCATGTAAATAATCTGCTTGGGTGTACAGGTTGCTGTAATTTCTTAGATCATAAGAACATAAGAAGAGCCATGCTGGATCAGGCCAAAGGCCCATCTAGTCCAGCTTCACTGTATCTCACAGAGCAAGTTATGGCCAGCTGCATGTAAGATTTGCAATGGAACTTGAGCATTTTCTTTCTTTTGGGGGGAGGGGGTTGGGGGGGGGGACTACAGCTGTCAGAATCTCACCCTCCTGACTGGAAATTCTGCATTTTAAAACTTATTATTTGTTACATTTAGACTCTGCCTTTCCTCCAGAAGGCATAAGCTAACTGTGCATGGCTCCCCTCGCCCCGTCTTTAATTTTATAACATCATTGTGGGGGAGGTCATACTGAAAAGCTATGATTGGCCCCCAGGATCACCCACCGTATTCTATGACTGAATGAGGATTTGGACCCAGGTCTTCTGAATCTCATCCCAGCAACCTTAATAACTGTGCTACACTGGTTCTAAAAGTAACTCCCTCCCAAATAAATAAATAAATAAATACATACATACATACATACATACATACATACATACATACATACATACATACATACATACATACATACATACATACATACATACATACATACATACATACATACATAATAAAATAGCTGTTTCCAAATTCTACTAGCACTAGTACCCTTATAGGGGGGGATTCTGTAGGTGATTCATGGGTTGGGGGAGAGAATGGCCTTTATTGTTCCATAGCCTGAAGCCAAGTCAGCTATCCTGACCATAGAAGGGGCCCAGTAAGTCCCACCCACCTCTTCCACCCCATTGAAGCACAAACATTGTCTGGATATTTCCTGTTTGGAGACCTTTTGTATATGCACTTTGGCAAAAATTCTTCCTAGCACATTAAAATATCTCTCTTTCTCTCTTGCCATCACATGGTAAGGCTGGTGTTAAGTTTCAGATACCAGCAGCCTCAGAGGAGCATTTTTCCAGGGTGGGGAAGGGCCCTTCCACTGACATCAGTTGAAGTTGAATGAGAATTTTGGGAGAGAATCGACTCCCTTCATTCCCCTGTTCTTTTCCCAGATCTGCTTCCCATGGATGCTGAGGAGCAGAGTCGACCCCGGAGAACTCCCCTGCAGCCTGTGGTGCAACTGAAGGCCAGGAAGAAGCCAGAGAAGGTGAGACTTCAACATGGGGGGGGGGCAGGCCTACCTGAGGGTTAAAGTGGAGCAGCTTGAAGTAAACCCTTTGGGGCAGAGCAACCTCTTCCTGTAAGAAAGGACAACATAGCCCATCGCCTCTCATATTAAAAGGTCCTCTATGCCTTGCGCCTCCCCACTGTGAATTTTCCAACTGGGCAGTGGGGATGGAGGAGAGTGCCCCTGTCTTTAGGCAAAATGAAACCACTGGCCATGCATTTGTATCTCTTGAAAGGGCAGGAAACAAATATTCTTTGATTTTATGTGAATTTCTGCCTTTGATGTCAAAGTAGCATTTGCCTTAGGGACAGCTTCCACTTTTTGGAGTGATGGGGAGGGGCTTCAGGCAGTTGAATGTGTTCAGATGTCTCTGAGTATGGTTGCCAGGTGTCCAAGCTTTTGTCTTTGGAAAAAAGCTGTGGCTTCCTTTAAAACACACACACACACACACACACACACACACACACACACACACACACACACACACACACACACACACACACACACACACACACACACACACACGTTCCAGACTGCTCCCCAAATTTAACCCATTTATGGCCTTTCAGGGTCTTCTGACACCAGTTTATTTCAGGAGGCCTTAAAGTGATGAGATGATATGTAGATAATTCACACTGTTTTGGAACGCTTCTGAATTTTGGTGATCTTTTTTTCTTTAAAATGGTTAAATGCCTGTACTGCATGTCAAACTGTGCTCACGACCTGGGGTTCAGTCCCAGGTAGCAGGCTCAAGGTTCACTCAGCCTTCCATCCTTCTGAGGTCGGTAAAATGAGTACCCAGCTTGCTGGGGGTGGGGTGGGGGGCAATGTGTAGCCTGCATACCGTAATTAAAACTGTAAACCGCCTAGAGACTACTTGAAGTGGTGTGGGGCGGTGTATAAGCAGACCACTTTGCTTTGCTTTGGTTTAAGTTCACCATAGCTTGAGGTTTGTATCAGAACAGGTTCAAACAAAGGAAAGGCTCTGGACATGCTGATCAGTCTTTCAGTGTGGGTATTCCAGTTCAAGGCACCAGTCAGGAAGCCATGTCTTATTCTGAGATATTCCATTGTATTGTTGTGAACTGCCCAGAGTAGCCTTGTAGGTCGGTGGGTACTGTAGTATAGAAATCTAATAAATAAATGAATAAATCCTTCCTCCCTCTACCAGATTAGTTTTCTTGTGACAGGAAACAGCATTCATGGTGGACATGCTTTTTTAAACACTTCTTTTTTGAGCATTCCCCATTGGGCCCTGGCTTGGAGGGCTGTCATGATAACCTACACTTCATAACTCACCACTGCACCACCTAACACAGTTTCTGAAATAAAGCAATAATCCTATCTCCCTAATCACCTGATGGAAAATGTCAGCTAGCTACTGTCCTGCTTAGGGGAAATGGCATTTATTTATTTGTTTATTGAGTTTTATACTGCCAAATTAATGACGAATACTACTCCCAAGCTGTCCACGTAATGGGACAAGCAGTTGAACCCCCAACTCCTACCCATTGACAAAAAATAATAATAAAAATCATGAACAGAAAAGAGACCACTTTATCCATGACAAGCAAGAAATGGAACATTGTTCACAAGAAGAGAGAAAAAAGTTGCTTATGGGAGAATAATGTTTTCTTAATGTATGGAATTTATTGTACTTAAATGTTTTCATTGTTTTAATTTTATTGTAATTTTGATGTTCATTGAATTGTTCGTTTTGATTGTGAGCCGCCCAGAGACCTCTGGGTAGTGGGCGACATACAATCTATATAAATAAATAAATAATACTCGTAAAGGCAGTTTTGAAGACTTCTATCTTAGTTAAATTTCTGAATTCTGAGAGGGAGGGGCCTGGTGCACCTGTAATGGCAATTTGTTCCATAGAGATGGGGCCACCACCAAGAAGTCTGGTTTCTTGTAGAGATCTTTCTTGCCTCTCTGTGAGTGGCCACCAACAGCTATAAGGCCTGGGAAGAACAAGTCATGTGAACAAGTCATATAGATATTGGCATTTAGTCAGCTGTCAAAGTCCTACCATTTAGGGCCACGATGCCCTAAGCACATCCGATCTCGCCTGATTTCGGAAGCTAAGCAGGGTCAGCCCTGGTTAGTCCTTGGATGGGAGACCACCAGGGAATACCAGGTGCTGTAGGTGCCTGGAGTAGGAACTGGCAAACCACTCCAGTATTCCTGCCAAGAAAACTCCATGGACATGGGGTCACGAAGGATCGGTCACGACTGTAACGACACCACACACACACACACACACACACACACACACACACACACACACACACACACACACACACACACACACACACACACAGGTCAAAATTAGCACCTTGGCTTGAGCATGGAAACTAACAGGAAGCCAATATAGTCAAGGCCAGGACGGAACTTGCTTACTCCCATAATCAGTCTGGCTTGGAACTGTTTTGGACCTGGCATGTAATTATCCCTGCTTCTGTACATGCACACGCAGAGCATTCTGCTAACCTGCCATGGTTCCTTCTTTCCCTAGGATATCCCTCCTTCTGGTGCCCTCCCATCCTTCTCCAATGGCTGGAATGGGAAACAGAAATCCACAGATGGAATCCACCGGCTCAGGGTTGATTTCAAGGTGAGGCACGAGGGGAGTGGGAGAGGCCTGGTCAAACCAGTGACTCTTAGAGCCTCCATGGGGGGGGGGGGACACACGCACCCATGAATGTGACGTGGCTCCTTTCCTAATCTCTGGCACACCTGATCAGCCAAGTATGAGCCAAGCTGAGAACATTAAATCACAACTGGAAAAGGTTTGGCCTTTTAGGTGTTGGACTACATATCCCAGTATCCTTATCCAGGACGTCTGGAGCTGCTAGGACTAGAGGTTTGTTGTTGTGAGACCATGAGGAGGACAGGCGACAGACTGAACCATCCTTGCATTGTTAAACTCTACCCCTTGTCCACCAATAAATTCTTCACGGACTAGTAGTCAGTTCCCAGTCAAATTGGAATGGGAAGCTTCGAGTGCATAGTTTTCTCAACCTGGATGTATTTGCTATAATTAATTCTGGTTAAAGGACTGGAGATTGGGCCGTGTGTGGCAGATGGAAAAGGCATTGCTTTCTGCTTTAGCAACCTTGGTTTAGACAAGCCAAGGGTTGAGAAGCAAGGAAAATTTCTGCAGTGAGAGTGATATAGCAGCCCTGGTATCTGCAGTCACCCTGCTGGTCCTCTCTCATCTGTACTAATAACCTCCATCAAGTATGGGAATTGCTTCTCCTCCCTCTTCCCCTCCTCTCTCTTGTTTTTGTTTTGTTTTTGTGATGTTTGGGAGGTGGTTTTCCTAGGCTTGTATGCTTTCCCCAAAGCTTGTGGGTACCTGGGTAGCTTAGTGGTTTGGATGTCTGGTTGTGGAGCCAGAGGTTCAATTCTCTGCCCCGCCTTCTGTGAGTAGAGCCCTGACGTGTGTGGCCTTGGGCAAGCTGCACAGTCCCAGGAGATGGAAAACCACTTCTGAGCAGAATTGCTATGTAGCTTGTAGTTTGGCTATCAACTCCTTTCCCTCTCCAGGAGGCGTCCTCCCTGTAATGCACCCGCTCTTTGCTTGTAATCTACTAGCTGCATGGGTGTGTGTGGCTGAGATGTAGGTATGCTCCTAATTTAAGGTGAAAATTAAAGTGCATGGAAGATACAGTGCTGAGCCTTCCATTGACAACTGCAGCAGCTAGGGTTAAACTTGGGACTTGATACATGTAAAGCTGGTGTCATAACACACGGTATGAAGGGTGGTCGGGGACATCCCGAGGTCTATACATGGCACACTCCTAATGCAAACCGTGTATATCCCTCAGTGCCCAAGAGAGTTACTTTTTTGTACAGTGGTACCTTGTATAAAGGAATCAATTCGTTCCAAATGAAATTATGTTAAGCAAATGTTCCTTTATACAAGTTCCCATAGGAATGCATTGAGAACGGAGTGATCCCATTTTGATGTTGTATGGATTCTCCCCGTAGACGATTATGTTAAGCAAATTTCCCCTATCTCCAGAATTTTTATGTTATACAAGCTGTTTGTTATGCAAGGGTCCACTGTATTATGTATCCTAAGCTCATGGGATTCTGGGTTAACCGTTCTAAAGTTCGGATCTGCCCAACTTGAGCTACACAACGCCTCCGTGGAGATCTAGATGGCCTCCTGGCACCTTTCAGCTCCGTGGTTTAGTGTCTTGGGTCGTGGAACTTCTCCAGCAACCTTTCTTCTACTGGGGTTTCTTACAGGAAGACTGTGACCTGGAGAACGTGTGGCTGATGGGGGGCCTCAGCATCCTGACCTCGGTACCTGTCACCACACAGGTGGTGTGCCTGCTGTGTGCTAGCAAGGGTTTCCATCAGGTAGGTCAGAGGAAGCGGGTGGTGCTGGTGGCTTGATTCCTGGAAGAGGCCACGGTGGGCAACGTAGGAAAGCTGGCAAGGAAGGACATAAGTTTGCCATTTGGGGTCTAGAAGCACCGGACACAGGAGGAACAGGGTGGGGCCTTGGAATTCAGCTAAACAAAGTTTTACCATACTGGGTTCCTTACTTCCATTGAAAAAGGGCGACAATAACCCCGTTGTGTTGTTTGCAGCTTGTGTTCTGCCAAGTGTGTTGCGACCCTTTCCATGTTTTCTGCCTGGACGAGGATGAACAGCCGCTGCCGGAGCAGGAAGAAAGCTGGTGTTGCCGGCGCTGCAAATTCTGCCATGTCTGTGGGCGGAAAAACAAAGCGTCAAAGGCAAGAGGATGATACCTTAATATGTGTTTGTTGCAGGAAGTAACCAGGACTGTATCGCCAATGTAGCTTCCTTCAATCCATGACTCTCTTGCTGGTTGTTGTCTTTGGGTCTGTTTAGGCCCCCAGATCCTTCAGCCAACATGCCTCTTGGTCAGCCTTCCTGGGCATGTCTCCATTTTCCTCCTTCCTGTAGGGTAGAATTCCTACTTCTTTGATTACTACTGTTGTACCACCCTGCGTGCAGCCCCACACTTGAACACACTTAATCTCATCTTATTTTGGAAGGCAAGCAGGATCAGTCCTGTCTGAAAAACTGGATACTCAAGATAAATAAATAAATAAAAATAGTCAGTTTTGACTGTACTTGGTCTGATGAACCAATGGTCTAGCACAGGGGTCCTCAACCTAAGGCCCCGGGGCCGGATGCAGCCCCCCCCAAGGTCTTGAATCCGGCCCCTGGGACCAATTGCAAACCCCCCCCCACCTACCCCCTTTTTTTGTGAGCAAGCCAGCCTCCGCAGCTGCTTTTGGACTGTGATCCGGCCCCCAGTGGTGTCTGGGTGGTGGTGGGCCGGCCCGTTGTTTGAAAACTTTGAGGACCCCTGGTCTAACACATTATAAGACAAATTTCTTTGATTTCCTATCTTTTCTGCCCCTTCCCCCCCCTTTTAGAAATATTTATTCAACCCGAACCCTTCCCTCAGTCTTGTTGCTTTTTATTCCTTCGCTTCTCTGACTCTGAAAACCTTTTGTTGGTCCTCAAGCTTCCACAATGTAAGATTTTCACTCCTGTGTATCAGATTACCGCATTATCATTCCCGCCTGCAAATGACTTTCTTTTTTTCCAAACCACAGAATATTCTGAGTTGTCACATCTGGAGTCAGAGACGTTGCTGTCAGAAGCACCACACAGTATATGCTGTAGATAATGTTGCCAATGCGTTCAGGTTGCAGGAGGCAAGAAAGATTGGGGCAGAAAAACAGCTTCGGGGTTTGGGGCTGCGTATGTACCCTGTTTCCTCAAAAATAAGACATCCCCCCGAAAATAAGACCTACTTACAGTTTTGCCTCTTGCTGAAATATAAGGCATCCCCCGAAAATAAGGCCTCCCCGATAATAAGATAACAATAAATGTATACCGTATTCTTCTTCATGGAAAAATAAGACATCCCCTGAAAATAAGACTTAGCACATCTTTGGGAGCAAAAATTAATATAAGACACTGTCTTATTTTTGGGGAAACACGGTACATGTGTTATGTGTAGATATAAGGAGGAAAAGGCCAATGACTGTGTCCCAATTAGACAGGGAGTGGAGAAGTGATGACGATTTGGGCAGAAAAGTTCTACCAATAACATGATGAATAGCAAACGAATGAAAATTTGGGTCACAAATTTGGGTCACAAAAAAACAGATAGGGAGAGATTTGGGCAGAATGTTTAGAATAGGACAGGCGAGTGTACGTAACTCCCTCTGAACCTTAGGTGGCCGCTCCTCCTCTTTTTATTTACTTTAAGAGGCTCCTTGGCTGTTTAGGATCAGTTTCATCCTGTGTTCCCCACTTCTCTGCTACTTCCCCCTCTTGCGAGGTGGGGGGGGGGCTTTCCCCCCAAAAACTCTGTAGTGACCAACTTTTGGTTTTGAAACATTACCCATCTAAAACAAGACCACAAAATATTCCCCCTTGCATTGGCAGGTATTTTGAGGGCCCTTTAGAGCTGTGTTTGAGTTAAGAGAAGTTTGTTTGCCTTCAGAATTAGAGACAGATCTTTTTGTTTAGAAGAGTTGAGAGAAACTGATTTTCCTGGATGGCACCGGTCACATCAGTGCTTTCTCTACCTTGGATGTAGACTGTCCTTTCTCCAGCTCTGTGTTCTTTTATACCGCCCTTTCTAGCAGGACGTATGCAAGGATCTTCTGTTCACTTTTCTCCAAAATTTTCCAAGGAGATCTGAATATATTTTATATTTGCTGCTCTCTGATAAGGTTTCTTACATTACTAGTAAATTGGCAAAATACTGCCGCTATAGCTTGAGGCAGTTTCTTGCCCTCGTAAGGTTTCTTGACTCCCCCCCCCCCCCGCCCTACCCCTTGTTACAGAATTCTTCTCAATTTTACATTTAAGGAGAACGCTGGTTATATGTTTCGTACAATGTCATCCAGTATTACCTGATTTTGTGGGATCCTATATAAACAATGTATTTTATTCTTGTCAGCAAATGACTGTAAAAAATACTTCCTTTCATTTCCCCAGCCTACTCTCTATACTCTATATCAGTGATGGCGAACCTTTTAAGAGACCGAGTGCCCAAACTGCAATTCAAAACCCACTAATTTTTTTTGCAAAGTGCCAATACAATAATTTAACCTGTATACAGGTGGCTGTGAAGGGGTGACATCGGGTGCCCACAGAAAGGGCTCCGAGTGACACCTTTGGCACCCGTGCCATAGGTTCGCCATCACTGCTCTATATTATTGTTCTATAACAGTTCTTGTTGAGCTGTTTCGGTAGCTGTCTGTTCCAAAATGTGCCTATAACACTTTCCTCTTCCCTTGTTTGTTTTATTCTGCTGCAGCAATTGCTGGAGTGTGAACGCTGCAGGAATTGTTACCACCTAGCTTGCCTTGGTCCCAACTACCCAACAAAACCCTTTCGTAAGAGGAGGGGCTGGGTAAGTGTTTGTGCTTTAAAAGGAGTCATGGTGAACCTTCTCAGGCCCCTTAAGTTCTGTAAATTTATTTATTTATTTATAAAGCTTGTATGCCCGCCCATTACCCAAAGGTCTCTGGGCAGCTCACAATCAAAATAGGCAATTAAAACATCAAAATTACAATAAACTTAGAACAATAAAAACATGTAAATACAATAAATACAATACATTAAAAACACAACACTAAAATTGGCATCAGGACCCACAATCATCAGTTTAAAAACTTCTGGAACAGGAAAGTTTTTACCTGGCGCCGAAATGTTATCAATGTCGGCGCCAGGTGGGTCTCACTTGGGAGGGCATTTCATAGTCTGAGGGCAGTTACTGAAAAGGCCCTATGCCTGCAAGCCATCCCTTTCACCTCCTTGAGGGATGGCCCTTTCAGGAGGGCTCCCTGGCTAGATCGTAATTGCCGGGTAGGTTCATATGGAAGGAGGCAGTCCTTCAGGTATCTAGGTCCTAATGCAGCATTTTTTTTGTTTCAGGGCCTGAAAATACTTTGGGCTGGAATTGTTAGAATATCCTGGATAGATAGCTGTGCAATTCTGGGAATTTTGAGTATGCGTAGGTGTAGATATCTAGATACAGTAGCGCCTCGTAAGACAAATTTAATTCGTTCTAGGAGTCAAATTGTCCTATGAAAAATTCATCTTATGAGGCATGGTTTCCCATAGGAATGCATTGAAAACCTATTAATCCATTCCCACCAGAGGGGATTAATAGGTTTTCAATGCATTCCAATGGGAAGGCTGTCCCAAACCCCCTCAATCACGGGCAGCCAAAAGCCTGACAAAATCCACTCTGTGGGGGATTGCACAGAGTAGCCTTTGGCTGCCGGTGATTGAGGGGGCAACCGCCACCTCTTCGCCCGGGTCTTTGTGCCGATACTCGGGTGAAGAGGAGGAGGAGGAGGTGGTTTTATCCTGCCTTTCCTTCCCTGTAGCATCCGATCCGTGCGTGCTACAGGGAAGGGAAGGCAGGATAGACATCTCCACCACCTCTTCTTCCCTGGGACCGAGATAAGCGGCTGTGGCAGGTGGGCAGGCGATTTTCAAAGGGATGGAGCCGAGCTGCCATGGGTTTGAGTTCTTTGATGATCGTGCGCCTGCCACAGCAAGCAGATTGCCTCTGCGGCTTCCCTTCTGAGCCCCCCGGGAAGGGCAAAGATCAATGGGATTGTGCTTCCCCCACCAAATTGGTGAGGAAAGCAGGATCCCATTGATCTCCGTCCACCCTGTGAGGCTTTGAAGGAAAGGGCACTTCCTTTCTGAGCCCCCCGGGGAGGGCAAAGATCAATGGGCAGTAACGTAGCTAGTGTTTGGAGCACCCAGGGACAAAGTCAGTTTTGCACCCTCTAACCCTAGCCCTAACCCTAACCTGTGTCTCACCCACCCAGCAAGGGAGGCCAGATCCTGGGGGAACAGTGGGGGATGTGAAGAAGGGTCTCTCCTTCTCATGCCCTCTTTGTAGATCTCCTTTCCTGTTAAGGTCCTCCTGCGCAAACTGCACAGTGTGCGGATAGCACCAAGCAGGGATTTTTTTTCCCAAACATCACCCCCGTAACATGCTTCCCCCTCCTCCTTTCCCCTGGCTTAAGGCTTCAAGATGGTTAGTTCGGGGAAAGGAGGAGAGGGAAGCAGGCGATGGGATTTTTTTTTCCAAACAGCACCTCCGTCACATGCTTCCCTCTCCTCCTTTCCCCGGGCTAACGTAACGTAAGAGCAATCGATGGAGGTGCTGCTTGGGGGTGGGGGGAAGCATTGCCTGCTCCCCTCTCCTCCTTTTCCCTGACTAAGGATCGCCAAGCCTTAGCAGGGCGAAAAGGAGGACTGCTGGCAGGATGGCGCATGGCTTCCTCCTCCTGCTCGCCCTCCAGGCGCCCCCAGATTGCTGCGTGCCCTGGGGCAAATGCACTCTTTCATCCCTCCCTAGTTACGCCAGTGTCAATGGGATCCTGCTTTCCCCACGAATTTGGTGTGGAAAGCAGGGTCCCATTGATCTCCGCCTACCCCGTGCAGCTTCAAAGGAAAGTGCGCGTCCCATTACCTTGTAAAACAAATTTAAACAGGAAGGAAAAATGTCTTACAATTTTTTCCAATCCCCGGAAATTACATTCGTCTTGAGGTTTTTCGTCTTAAGGGGCATTCGTCTTACAAGGCATTACTCTATATGTGTCCATACCTTGTGGGATTTGAAAAATGAAGTTTCTCCCAAGGACTGTGGCCTTTGGAAACAAAACCAAGGGCAACTTTATCCTTCCATTCCTTGGTCTAGTCCAGCAGCCCATCCCATTTCTTTTTCTACGAGGGTTGATTGAAAAGTTATGACTCCATGGCCGTAACACTAAGCAGAACACTTTGTAACATTTTTATGTGTTAACCGGTTTTCAAAATTCTTTTTGTAGCTGATAGCGACATTTGTCCTCTATGTAATTAATGCACTATTTACTTTTTGACATAGTCCCCCATCCCTTTCCACACCTTTGTGCCAACGTGTGACTAGTTGGGCAAAACCGTTGGAGAAGAATTCCAGTGGTTGCTGTTGGCACCCAGGATTGAATGGCAGCTTTCACCTCATTGTCAGAACTAAAATGATTCCCCTGAAGGTGCTCTTTGATCTTTGGGAAGAGGGGAAAGTCGCAAGCTGCAAGATCAGGGGTGTACGGCGGGTGGTGCGGAAGAACCTCCTTGAACTGCAGGCACTGCAAGGTGGTCCAATCTATGGGGAAAGTCATGATGAGACAGACTGTTTTCTGGGATTTCCAAGGTCTCATGCTCATTGACTTCTTGGAAGAGGGAACCACAATAAACTCACAACACTACATGAAAAAGTTGGAGAAGCTCCGTGCACGGTGGTGCCGTGTCCAGAAGGATTTGGACCCTATTCTGCAGCATGGCAATGCCCACCCGCACATACGTTGCCAAACACAAGAGGCATTGCTGGGCCTGTAGTTCAAGGAGTACAAAAAGAATTCTGAAAATTGGTTAACAAAAAAGTTACAGCCATGGAGGGATTACTGTTCAGTCAACACCGAAAGGAAAAGCCTATCCGTTTGCAACAATTGTCTGTCGGTCTCCTTCATCCTCAGATCTGTTCCGCCTGCATCCGTTGCAAAAGTTGTGGAACGGCTCCTGGGAAAAACTGGGACACCGAGTGGTCAAGCGACTATAGCTTATGTTCTGCCTGCTCTGTGCTGTATGATAAAGGTACGTGCGGGGTGGCACCATCAGAAACACTTGACCGGTTTTAGTACAAGCTTCGGAGATAGAGCATTGAGTAGCATCAGGTAGGCCGAGGCCTTGGGAACAGGATGCTGTCGAGGAGAGCCAGCATGGAGAAATTATGCCTTTGAGCAACCTTTCCCAAGGTTGTCCAATCCTCTGGATGCCATTGGATCGGAGGCTGTGTCAGCCCTAGCCATTACAGCCAATGGTGACGAATGCTGGGGGTTGCTGTCCCACAATATCTTGAGGGGCATAAATGCACTTCCACAGCCGTCATATTTACAATGGTTCTAGTATGCTAGACCATTATTAGTGTCCTGACTTCTTTTGTAGCTGAGGATCACTATATGTTTTCCCATTTGGACAGAGCCAGGGCAAAGATGCCGACAGAAGGTGTTTTTCCCTTGAACCTGCTATAAATTTATTGATCTTGTTTTATGTGAAATCAGTTGAGGACGACGTTACTGGTTTACTTGATGGTCTCTCCTGTTGTTTCTCTTTTAGGTGTTGTTGATGCTGTATTTTTGTGTTTTTCTTAGCCCAGTCTTGTTCGTACAAATGAAGCAAGTAAATAGCAGAAAACAAATGTACATTTTTGAGTTTGGGAGAGGACTAAGGCCTACAAATGAAGGAATTCCATTAGTTTGCCCTCTGTTTTCCCCCATCTAGGTAACTACTGTCCAATTTGCTTGCACTGCTACGAGGACAATGACTATGAGAGCAAGATGATGCAGTGTGCCAAGTGTGACCACTGGGTTCACGCCAAGTGTGAGGGTCTCTCAGGTGGGTTCTGTGCCCAATGCAGTATGGTAAGGTGATAAGGTGTGCAGCACATCTTTTATCATGTGGTACCCACTTGATGTTCCCTGGGAGCTAGACATGTTTATGCACATTGCAGACTCACTTCTCTCTACATACCTACAGAATACCTACATGCGTATACCTGCTCAGGTGCACATGCAGACATGTCCGTGCACGTCACGCACGTGCACACACGCGCACACACACACACACACACACACACACACACACACACACACACACACACACACACACACACACACACACACACACACACACACACACACAGGGGTACAACTAAAGTAGCATGTACAAACATAAAGGTGCCTCCACAACCCTGGGACACTCTTCCCCTTGCATTTCAGTGTGCAAAGGAAAGATCATAGCAGCAGAGGTCTCCTTTTGCATGGAGCTGGGGTGGAAGTGAGAACCTCTCCCAGGTACTCCCATTGCTATTTCGGTGTGCTGTCTACCTGAAGAACCCTGAAAGAGCCAGAATTGACTTGATGGCACATTATTATTATTATTCATTTGCTTTCCTGGCCATAGTTTAAAAATTACAGTAAAAGCAGAGATCTAAGAAAAGCGGAGCCGTTTTTGGACTCCAGTTGTGTCTGACCATCTTCACTGTCTCTTCTAGATGAAGGCTACGAGATTCTGTCAAACTTGCCAGAGAGTGTTGTCTATACTTGCCGGCCCTGCTGTGGCACCGACAAGGCCAAGTGGCGAGAAGTCCTCAGCTCTGAGCTGCGTAAGGGGCTAAGACAAGTGCTTCAGGGGATGCTGAGCGCCAAGTGTGTTGCCCCATTCATGCAGTGCACGCAGGTATGGTCTCAGAGTCACCTGTAGGACCAAATGTCCCAGCACAAATTGGGGGGAAATGCTCTGAATAATGGCAGTTCCCAGAATCTTTAGGCCAGAATGGCTAGCAATTGTGCTGGCTGAAGTATTGCAAATTCCCAAAGCTTTATATGTTCCTTCCCTCCCTGATAAAGAAACCTCATTGTCCTACTAGAAGAATTATCTTTGCCCAGCTCTTGCTGCCTGTAAACGGACCCTTGGGGCAGGTTAAAATAGTTCATAATCCATGTTGAAGGAAGAAAAGAGTTCTGATTAAAGATCAAACCTGAAGGCCAGTTTTGAATTCCTTGAGGAGAAATGTAAAGAGAACCTGTTAAATTCTTTATTCTCATCTTATTTAGGATAACTCAAACTTGATGGGACATCTTGATATGAAATGTTCAAGCCCCATGAGATTCCAGGCTTGTGCGATTGGGGTCGTTTGAGTGCATGGTTGGGCATGGAAGTCTGAGACATCTCTTGTACTGTGAATTATATGACAAACTTTGTCTGTAACCTAAGTACAGACCTTCTAACAATTTTTGAGAACTGCTTTTCTGTTTAAGAACCAAAGCACAGAGATGCACCAAGCACAGAATGAATATGCATAATAAGAGGAACAAGCCAAGCAGTTCTAATGGGGAGGGGAAAACACAATAGTAGCATTAAAAGTAATAATAGTATTCTTTTAAATGTATAAAGAAAAGGAGGCCACAAATCACACTAAGTATCTATATGAGAATGCCAGGAGTGTAGGAAACAAACAAGAAGAACTGGAAATCTTAGTTCAGGAGGGTAAATATAACTTAAAAGGAACAAATGAAACATTGTGGGATGATTGCCATGCCTAGAATACAGAATTTGAAGGATATAAATTGTTCAGAAAGAATAGAAAAATAGAAAGGGGGGTGGATTTGCAGCATTTGTTAAAAATACACATTCCTTCACAGAAATGCAGGAGGATGAGGAGACTGGCTGTCCCATTAAGAGCATCTAGAATCTAGATCAATATAGGCCCCGGTCACACGATCGTTTTGGTGCTGTGTTTGCACAGCAAAAGATCGTGCCTCCGTTCCAGGGTGCAGCATTTTGGCACCCCTGACGACCATGCCCCCTGAAGCGCACTTTAACTGCATCATCCTATACCACTAGGGGTTCAATTAAATTATTCCTCTTAATGATGCACAGTTTCTACCACAGCAATTGCAGTGCGACCGGTGAAAATTCCCACCATTTCAGTCCCCCCCCTCCCTTTTCTGCCTCTTTCTGCTGTCCTACTTTAATAATGAATTACTGACATTTCGGTAACTGAGCACTTCTACAAGCTGCAAATTACCTGGTACAGTGACCAATGGGAAAGGAATCGAGAGATGAGAGAAAAACAAAGGAGTTACTATAAAGGCGCTCTGATACTAGGGATACACTGCCACGTCCTCAAACTTTCACATGAACTCTTGCAGTAATACTAGAAAGCCGACATGCCAGTAATCAACAAGCAAATCACTTTTTATATAAATATGTGAGCATGACTGAAAAAAGAAGATCAATAAACAGAGAAAATATGTGCATTTGGCAAGATGGGATGCACAGAAAGAAGTATAATACACCCCTGCTGTCGGGGCATAGACTGCACACCAAACATCACGTGATCGCCCACGATTTTAGTACGCATCAAAATATGATGCACAGTTAATAGACGTACGACCGAGGCCATAGTTAGGGTGAAAAACCAAAGGAACATTGTGAATGGAGACTACTACCAACCGCCCAATCAAGGAGAAGCTGCAGATGAAACTTCTAAAAAATAAATTGCAAGGATTTCAGAGAGATACAATATAGTAGTAATAGGAAATTTCGGTTATCCTGATATTTATTTGCAAATACTGCAAATAAATATATAATAAATAGCCCTTCCAAGTAGTTCCTTATGTGACTGATAATTTTCTCCTTCAAAGACTGGAGAAAGAAACTAGATGATCTTGTGACCTCTTTCTAGCAGTGACAGTAAGGGGAATTTGGGGCAAGCGTGCCAGTGTTCTACTCAAATTGTTGATTTCAAATGAAACCAAACCAGAGTGTATCCTGGATTTTTTAAAAGCAATTTTAATAAACTGTGAACAAGGATGAGTAAGGTTCCATGGTAGTAGGTAGAAGTATTGGGCTGGGGCCAGGCCACGTTGCACATGTATGCTGACATCAGGTGTGTTCTGAATCAAGACCGTTCATGGTTCTTGTTTCTGCTCTCAAGTGGCCAGCTGAAGGACAGGGGCTCCAGAGCTCTGCTAGCCATGGAGCTCATGTCAGTGGCCTTTCCCGGGGAAACTTGGGCTTTCATTTACAGTGTGAGGTTGTTTGTTTGTTTGCTTACGTCACTGTAATTTTACTTTAATTTTTATTATACTACTGTATTTTATGTTTATTGTATGAATTATTTTTGTTTATTTTGCACTGTATGGTACTCAGTTAAGCAGTTAAACAGAATTATTTTTGTGTATTTTGCACTGTATGGTACTCAGTTAAGCAGTTAAGACCTGGCTATTTAGGGATGCCTTTGGCAACGGCTAGGGTTGTACCAAGGTTTATTTTTTAATTACCATTCCCTAGTTTTATGCCTCTTGCTTAGCATCTTTTTACATTCTTATATTGATGTCTTTGTTTTTAACCTTTTGTGTGAACCGCCCAGAGTTCCCTTTGGGAAATAGGAGCGGTATATAAATGCAATAATTAAATAAATAAATAATAAATACTCACTAATTGTTGTTAACCACCCAGAGTGGTCTCGCTGCCAGATGGGCGGTATAAAAAATCCAATAAATAAATAAAATAAATAAAATAAATAAGTATAGTCTCCAAAATAGAGATGCAGTGGTACCTTGGGTTACAAGCATAATCGGTTCCAGAAGCGTGGTTCTAAACCAAACTACTCCTGTGTCAAAGCAAATTTCCCCATAGGAGATAATGGAAACTTAGCTGATCCGTTCTGGGGTCCCAGTTTCCATTATTTCCTATGGGGGAATTTGCTTTGGCCGGAAGCTGCAGCTGCATGCAGAGCTCGCCCTGGGCCCTGTGGAGGCCATGGATGGATCATGTTGGGCCCAAGGCAAGTTCTGGAGGCCACAAATGGCTGGTGCCGGGCCCAGGGCAAGCTCCAGAGGCCCAGTGCAGGCCCACCGCAGGGCCCAGAAGTGACTTCGGCTCAGCACAGGGCCTGGTCAGATGCCCTGGAGGCCCATTTCAGGCATCGCCGGACCTGCAGAGAGCCCTAGAGGCCATTTCCGGTCCATCAGAAGTCATTTCTGGTCCATGCAGAGGCCCTGGAAGCCCGGTGCAGGCCCACTGCATGACCCAAAGGCCCGTTCCTAGCAACTCCAGGCCTTTGGGGGTGGGGGGAGCTCCCTGCACAGGCCCACTACCCGCCCTGGAACGAGTTTCAGAGGCCTGTTCTAGGCAGCACAGGGCCTGCACTGAGGTGAGCCTTGCTCCCTAAACCGGTGCAACGCTCACAAACCGAGGCAAATTTTTACTAAAAATTTTTTGCTCGGTTTGCAAAATGCGCATCATCCAAGGTACTCGTGAACTGAGATACCACCGTATAGTGTCCAGATCCTGTGAGGCGCTAGTTCCCTTCTGTTTGGCACTGGTTAGGCCTCATCTTGAGTATTGTGTCCCGTTCTGGGCACTACATTTCAAGAAAGCTAGAAACCAATCCCTAAGAGGAAAGACGGAAAGAATGGGTCATGTTTAGCCTAGAGAAAAGAAGACTGAGGGGCGAGATGATACTGTAGCACTTTTCAAATATTTGAAGGGCTGCCACAGAAAGGAGGGGCACAATATATTTTTAATCATCCCAGAGCGCAGGAGACACAACAATTGGCTCAAGTTTCAAGAAGCCAGATTTTGGTTGAATATCCAAAAAAAAAAAAAATTCCTAACTATTAGAGCGGTAAGACAGTGGAATCAGTTACCTCAAGAAGTGGTGAGGGCTCCAACATTGGAGGCCTTCAAGAAATTTTTTTTTTGGCAAACACCCATTAGATGGCCTTTGACTGTATTCCTAGATGGAGTAGGGGGTTGGACCCGATGGTCTTATAGGACTTTTCCAACTTCATGATTCTGTGATTCTATGACTTTAAAAAGTTCCTCTGTTGCTTCTAATTTTTAAAAGCCTGTACAAACTATTTTGTGCTATATAATTGTTTACATAGTTCTTCAGTTGTGCAGAAAACAAACAAACCGACACACCTAAAAAACAAAGCCCGCATGTTTATTTCATATTAAAAGTTCCACAATATACCTTGCCATTTTAAAAGGTGAGAAAAATAATTTTGAGATTCCTCTTCCTTGCATGGGACAAGTGACAACCTCTGTCTCTACCCTCAACCGGGCATCTCATAAATACTGTATAGCCTTATTCCTTGTTGTAACTAATCCTGTCTCTTTTGAGGGTGACCCATATAACCAGTCCTCTAGATTTATGCATTGCATCATCCTTTCGTTTCACTCACCTCTTTGCTCTGCCCTCTAGTGTTGTCCAGACGATGGCGTGAAAGTTCACCTGCGGCCCTGTGACTTGCACACCATAAACAAGCTTTCTGAGCAGGGTCACTACTCAACCGTGGTGAGTGTTGGAGAGCAAGGCTTCGGGGCTGGCGCTGGCAAAGGGGAGCTAGACCTCTGACGTCTGCTGAGCTGCTTTCTCTCTCCACAGCACAGCTTCAATGAGGACATGGTCGGGGTCCTGTCTGGGCAGACGGAAGATCAGCAGGCCAGCCTGACGGTGAAGGCACTCTACATTGAGGTACCCTGTGTGGTCTGGCTAGTGCAGGCGTGTCCAAAGTCAGGCCCGGGGGCCAAATGTGGCCCATTTTCAAATTTTGAGTGGCCCGTAGCCTCTTCTCCCCACCAGCTCAGCATGTCATGCATCCCTGCAAACTGGTCCGCCCCATACCAGATAGATACCATCAGTTGGTGGTTTTATGGTTTGCCTGCAGTCCATGCCTCTGTCCATCCCCCTAGCCACCTGTCCAGCCTACCCTCCCCTGGTGCCATTGCTGCAGCATCCTCCCTGCCTCCTTGCATGTCCTAGAGACCTGTCCAAAGTCCTGCCTGTGGGCCACAAGGGCTGAATGGTCGGCCCCCAAACATTTTCACCTCACCAAATCTGGCCCTCCATGCAAAAAAAAAGTTTGGACACCCCTGGGCTAGTGGGAGCGGGACAGGACATTGGTTTGCATAAGCTCCGAACCAGCTAGAAGACAGGGAAATGCAGTCTTGCTGGGAGAGTGGTTTTACTGATGTGCACATGTGCACATGTTCAGTTGCCTGCATTACCAACTCCCCAGCTGCCATGCATAGTAATCTGTTGTCTACCTGCTCCCTTTCTTTCTTTCTTTCTTTCTTTCTTTCTTTCTTTCTTTCTTTCTTTCTTTCTTTCTTTCTTTCTTTCTTTCTTTCTTTCTTTCTTTCTTTCTTTCTTTCTTTCTTTCTTTCTTTCTTTAATTTTCAGATGATGGGAAAGTTTTTCAACTGGTTTGATGTTCAGGATGCAAAACACTGGAGCCACAGCAGCACCCTCCCCAAGTGAGTATGAAGGAGTTGACCACCACGATGGCAGTTACAACACAAGCTGCAGCGGAGCTAATAGTGCCTGTCAGATTGGTGCTGTTTAATGGGATGGGTGGATCAGTGAGCCTACATTGGGGGTGTAGGCATGCCCTGTTGTCTGTTGTCTGGGTTTTGTGTTCTCTCGTTGGTTACAGCCTCTCTTCTTTTTCTGCTGATGCTAGTTTTCAGTTGGTGAATTGAACACAATGTGTAGCCTGCATAAAAAAAACTGTAAACCGCCCAGAGACTACTTGAAGTGGTAATGGGGCGATATATAAGCAGACCACTTTGCTTTTGCTGCTTTGAGTGTTTTTTTTTTATCTGTGGCTTCCAACCAACGGGAGGCGTTTGGTGACTCCTGATTTTTTTTCCTTGTCCGCCATCTGCCTCCATGCCATTTTTATTATTGTGTTTTGAATTGATTTTATTATCTGTTTGTTGTATTTAATTGTTCTTGTTTTGCTTTTATGTGAACCGCCCGGAGTTCCTTCGGGAAGATGGTGCGGTATACAAGTTTCAAAATAAATAAATAAATAAATAAATAAACCAATTCTTCCTTGGCCCTGACAATGAAAATTTGGGGGCAGGCTCGGGTATTTTGAACTGTGCATGATCTGAGATGCAAAGTCGTGTGGTTTCCCCTTCTGATTGTGTCTTTTTCCCCTCTACATTCTCTCCTCCTCCTCGACAGTGGCATGCTTCCTGATGCTGTCCTTCCTCCTTCCTCCGACCACATCTATGCTCAGTGGAGGCAGCCTGAGGAGGTCAGCCCAGCTTCTGACAGCCATCCAACGTCTACTGGTCCCGAAAAGAAGGGTGAGACTGTTTTATAAAAAGAAGCCTCTGGGCAGGACCTACGTGGATGATGCATGCTAACCTTCTTGGCTGTGTGGTCGCCCAGGAAGTCATTAGCCATTGAATTTCTGCCTGTGTTGACCTTTCACAGAGGAGGTAGCGTGCGGTGGAGGCAGATAGCTCTGTGTTGCCTGCTGTTTCTTTGGCTTCCTCTGTGGACGTTTCCTCGTTCTTTTTGGAAAGCTACTTTGCAGAGGGACAGGGCTCCGTACGCTTGCTCTCTTGTGTCTGAAATGCAATGCCTGAGCTTCTTTTCTTTCTCTCCCAATTAGCTGGGAAAGAAGACGCAGAGCATGCTGTGCCGCAGGAGCCACTGGCTGACCCTGAAGACAAGAGACAATGTGCCCTCTGCCTACAGTATGGTGATGCTCCCTCCAAGGTAAGAACTGCCCCCCACCCACTTGCTCTGATGACATCATTAGAGCCCTGCTGGATTGAGAGGCAGACACGTCTCTGATCTGCTGTGCCGTTGCTCATAGTGACCAACCAGATGTCTGTCATGGACCCGTTCAAACAGAGCATGAACACTGTTGACTTTCTCTGCTGTTGTTAATGGATTTCAGAGCTGAGCTTGCAAAATTATTTTTTAAAACTAGAATTCCATTAATCTCCCATCAACGGAGGAGTTTTAGGGTTGTGCTCCCATTTTGCACAGCCAGTTGGACAATGTGGAGAGGAACCATCCATGGCATATTGGCATTCTTCTCTCCCTCCTTGAAGACAAGAGTCCTTAAACCAAGAAGAGAGAAGTAGGCATAGGGTTAGGCTTGTAGCTATCCGGTCTCTGACTTTGCATTCTTGGCTATGGTGATGCTAGTTTTCAGTTGGCGAATGGCACAAACCCAGGAGATCTAGCCTCTTAATTCTTGACTTCTTTTTGGAACGTCACTGTTTGCATGGGATCCCTTTGACATACAGGTCCCTTCCTGAACAAGTCAGTTATTCTCCTCCTCCTCAACAGAGCCCATTTCTCTCCCCTCCAGGATGCGGGAAGGTTGCTCTACATCGGCCAAAACGAGTGGACTCATGTCAACTGTGCCATCTGGTCAGCGGAGGTCTTTGAGGAGAATGATGGCTCCCTGAAGAACGTGCACGCAGCAGTGGCCCGGGGTCGGCAGATGGTAAGTCGGGGCCTCTGCCTTCACCTCTCTGCCAAGGACACAGAAAGGCAGTGGGTCTGGGCCCTGCCAGCAGCCAGGGTGGCTGGGTTGAGAAACACCTTTCAACAGGGGCAAGGTTGCAAAGACGCCTGACATCTTTCCCTTTCCCTTTTAGCGCTGCGAACACTGTCAACGGACAGGGGCCACCGTGGGCTGTTGCCTCTCTGCCTGTCTTAGCAACTACCATTTCATGTGCGCCCGCCTGAGGCATTGCACCTTCCAGGACGACAAGAAAGTCTTCTGCCAGAAACATGTCGATCTCCTAGATGGGACGGTAGGTCTTGGGGAAGTACATACCTCATTAGGAAGGCATGACAGACTTTCTTTTGCCTCCTGGGCTGAGTGGATCATGGCTGGGACCGTTTATTAGATCTGGCCTCCTACAACCTCAAGCTGTGATCTCCCTCCCATGCAGTCAGGTTTTGTGACTGTTTGCTTTTAACATCATTTAAAGATGGGATGTGGTGTCACCTGTGAACTGGGTCAGGACGGGGTTCTTAGCCATGTTATTTGTCCTTCAGGAAATAGTTGCTGAAGATGGGTTTGATGTTTTGCGCCGTGTCTACGTTGACTTCGAGGGCATCAGCTTTAAGAGGAAGTTTATGGTGGGCCTGGAGCCTGACACCATCAACATGATGATAGGTAATTCCTGGGCAGGATAATCCTCGTGGTGGCTGGGTGAGTGGATGGGAAGAGTTATTGTGGTCACGCACTAAGAAGAGTTCAGTGCAGCAGAAATGACCTTGCACTGGACTGCTCCGAGCATGGCCCTGGACGCGGCTGAGTGGCAGCAGGAGCCCAAGAAGCCCGTGATGACGTTGCAAGTGGCCCTCTTAGCTCTTGATGGATGAGCCCAATGGCTCATGGGGGGGGGGAGGCTTGTCTTCCTTGCGGCTCAGCAGTGCTGCATGTGCTCTGTAGGCAAAACGCCCAAGGTTCAGGCCCCAGCAATCCCAGGTAGGGATGGAAAACATGTCCTTCTGATACCCCTGTGAGCTGTTGCCAGGCCAGGCCGTTCAGGCCTAGGCAGTCCCAAGAGGGTCCATGGGCCACCACCTATGCCGGTGGTGGAGAACCTTCGACACTCCAGATGCTTTGGACCACAATTCCCAGAATTCCAAGCCTGTATTGCCAATGAGAAGGGACTCTGGGAGTTGTGGTCCAAAGCATCTGGAGTGCTGAAGGTTCGCCAACACTGACCTATGCCCATCCCCAGCCCTTGGAGGACCACATCTCCTCTTAGAGCCCCAGGCCAACATTTTTTTTCCTTACAAAAATAGGGAGGCTTTTGGCCAGAAAGGCCCTTTATGCTCTCTAATAACAAATATATATATATATATTTCAATTTAAATATAGGTTTGGAGATGTGACCGAATCCCGAAAATACAGCATAAGGGAAATTTTTGAGCCACCTCTTCCCACCTGGAAACAGTTTTAAAATTGGAAAGGGTGCCTGAAGGCTCCAGATGGGGCGGGAGGCACATTTGGGGTCCTTAGGGCTGCAGGACGCCCGCAGTCCACTTGATGTGTAGGTCGTAGTGAGTTGGGTAGACTGACAGTCTGACCTTCGAGATGACAGCTTCTTATGTTCTTTTTACAGGAAAGGCTGTAGCTCAGTGGTAGAGCACACGATTTGCATGCAGAAAGTCCCAAGTTCAGCTCCCAGCGCCTCCAGGTAGGGCTGGGACTGTCCCCTGCCTGAGACCTTGGAGAGCCGCTGTGAATCAGTGTAGAGACAAACCATACAGCTAGAGGCACCAGGGATCTGACTTCCTTCACAAGCAGCTCCATCATGTCTGTATCTGTTTCGTAACAGCTGCCAGCAGGGCTAGTACAAGAATTTTGATAACCTCGTTCAGGAAATCCAAGCAGTTGCTCCATTTTTCCTCCCCATGTCCATATGCATTTGGAGTGCATGTCTTCCACATGTTTTTGACTGCAGTTCCCGTAATCCCTGGCTGTTAGTCATGCTGCCATGAGTTTATGGCAGCTGTAATTCCAATATTTCCTTGAGGGAACCAGCTTGTTTATCTTTGCACTAAATTGCCAAGGTCGCTGCCACCCGTTGGAACGTTCTCCCCGGCTTCACAAAGCAGAACGCTCTGTGGTTTGCCCCCAGTAAATCAGATATGTTTATTTCTGGATTATAGATTTTTAATGGTTTGGTTGAATTCCTGTTTCTTGTAACACTGTTGTGAGCCACCTGGAGTCCCCTTGCAAGACGAAAAAGGCTACAGGGAATTGCAATAAATATGATAAAATAAATGTCTCTGCTTATCTGCCATCCAGGATGGCATCACAGATCCACCACGGGTTGGAGCTCTTTTGTTCCTTTTGTCTCAGTGTTGGGTCTTTTGTGGCTCACAGATGCCTCTGTGTCCGCCCCATTTCCATCTGATTTCAGGCTCTATGAAGATTGACAGTTTGGGGATGTTGACGGACTTGTCCGAGTGTGAGGGACGCCTCTTCCCTGTAGGCTACCAGTGAGTATCCACTTCCGGTGTATCATGCTGGTGAAATACAGTAATCTGCTCTCTGAGAGGCAACTTTCCATCCATCCTGATAAAAACAGGCCATACGGGCCATAAAAATGTGTTACCCTTCAGCATGTTACAGGGCTTCTGCGGGGAGAGGCTAATACTGGCTGCTACATTCTGGGTATTGGTGTGGGGAAAGTGGTGAGGGCAGTGAACAAATCTTGAAAAGGCCATCGAGGGCACGCTTTTCCACTCCACCCGTGAGGTAAAATCACCCCGAGCCTGGATTAACTCGCCTTTTGTGCTACCCTCATGGCTTTTGCTGACAGAGGGATTCAGGAGGAGGGCTCTTGATTCGGGGGGGGGCATTGCAGGGCATGTTATATAACCCCTCTCCCTCTTTCTTTCTCTTGATTTGTTTTAAAAACCATTTGTAGCCCTTACTTTTATAAGAGTCGCCTGGTCTCAATTTTCTTCACTGGTTGCTTTTTTTTTAAAATCAAGCACTGTACTTACAAATCCTTTACGTCACCAAATTTCAAATTGACATAGAACAGTGGTGAAGCATGCAATATAAAATAATGCAAACAACAAATTCAAAATGTCTATATTAACCAGATAAGTACATACTAGAATGGAGAATATTACTAAGTTTGAGGGGTTAGGGTTAGGGTTATTTTTCATCAGTTTGTCATATGTGAATGCTTCTGTTGCTATACATTATAAATATCTGTTGCCTTGTGCTGCCTTACCAGCCAGCATAAAGAGAAAGTGTGGAAATCTTTCTCTCCTCCTTCCAGAGCCTGTAAGCAGCCAATATTGTAAATGTCTCTGGTCAGTTTCACTTTGCAAAAGAAGGAATGCTTTCCCCCTGACTCATTCACCCAGCTCTACTGTCACCTCAGACTATCTTTGGAAAGAATTTTTTTTAAAAAGCACCAAAAGACAAGCCAGCGTTGTCTCCCTTCCCTGCCTCCAGGTGTTCCCGGATATATTGGAGCACACTGGATGCCCGCAGGCGGTGCTGGTATAAATGCCGTGTCCTGGAGTATCGGCCGAAACTGAGCCAAGAGGAGCCGGACGCGTCAGGAGTTCAGGAAGAGAACCACACCATTGTCCACAGCCCGGCCGCCCCTGCAGGTGAGGCTGGCTGAAGCCTTTTGGCACGGCCTCTTTGAGGGACAGAGGGTCTTCCCAGAAGGGGTGGAAACCCAGGAGCTGGAGGAGGGATCCGGTGTCTTGTCGTGTCCTCTGAAATGCCAACTGCCGTTTCCCAGATGCTAACGTAGGAGACAAGGCCCTGCAGGAGGTGCCCCCTCCCGTGCCGGCCCCGGAGCGGCACTCCCCTGCCAGAACCCGGGCCCTCTTCCGCCTCCAGAGTCCGCGGCTTCCAAGTCTAAACCTCTCACCGGAGCACGCATCAAAGTGCCCAACTACTCCCCGACTCGGCGGCCGATAAGTGGGGTGTCATCTCGGCCACTGCCTTCTCCTGGTGAGTACTTGTCAGTGGAGACCGGCAGTGCGTGATAGATTTGGGGGGGGGGGGGGCGGATTTAGGAAGAACGACGAGGAGATAAACTATAGGGCAGTGATGATGAACCTTTTAGAGACCGAGCGCCCAAACTGCGATTCAAAACCCACTAATTATTCGCAAAGTGCCGATACAGCCATTTTACCTGAATACAGGTGGTTGTGAAGGGGCGATGCCGGTTGCCCACAGAAAGGGCTCCGAGGGCCACCTTTGGCACCCGTGACATAGGTTCGCCAACACTGCTATAGGGCAAGTTGGGGGTGCCGGGGAGAAGAGAGAGAGACTTGCACTTGAGGAACAAATCTGTTCCTTCTCACATCCCAAGCCAGCCCTCTTAGGTTCTCCACAGAGTCATACTTTTCCCCACCATGTTTAAATGCCTCTCCTATAACTTTGTAGCTTGCAGCAAAAGCTTTAGGATACAATTCATTGGCATTGGGGTGGAGGGGGGGGCGGGGGAGGCTTTTGAGGTTGGCCTTGCCCTGTATGAACTTACCTGAAATGGAATTTGATCCTTGATGTCGGAAGGGGAGAGCAAAAGATGTCCTCCAACACGGTTTTGGTGCCTTCTGATCCCTCGAGATCACTGCTTTTCCTAGAAGCCTTGAGGGCAGTAATCAGCTTTTCAAATGGGCGTCAGGGTTCCCGTACTTCATTTAAGACCAACTTCACCCCCAGACCAAAACCCTGTGTGTGTCAAAAGAAGAAAGACACCTGAGGTTTCTCCCTGCCCCCCTTTTTGAGAGAACTTCTCACCGTTCATGTAGCCCTTGGAGGATATCAGTGTCAGCAAATTGGCCCCTGGGTGTGCCAGAGCTGTCTAGGAGTCCTCTAAGCGGTGATGTCATCGTAAGTGACGGTTCCTGGGCCGAAGGAACCCCATGCCGTGAATGGCTCCCTGCCTGCCTCCTTCACGTGCTGCTCTCCCCCATCCCCCGCTTCTTTCACCTGCAGGGAGTGCCTCGTCCATGTCCCACCACATCTTGACTGTCGGCGACCCAGACTTCCCTCCTCCACGTCGTCCTCAGCGCCTCAGCCCCCTCTCCCCCAGCAGCGCTCTCCGGACTCATCCACGGTCGTCCCTCCCGGCCCACGCCCCTGCTCCCAGGACTAGTCCTCCCGGCACCTCTCTCAGGGAAATGCCTCCTCTCTTGGACAACGCTCCGGCAGAGACGGGCTTCAGGCAAACGTCTACCTCCGACGGGCAGCAGCCCTTACCTACCTCGCCCCCTCCCTCGCCCCCACCGGTGCCACCCGAGCTGGCTTTCGAGCTCAACGTCTCCGACTTGGAATTTGACGACAGCCTCCTGGACGAACCGTTTCAGGAGGAGGAGCTGGGGCCGCCGCAGACGTGCCCCACTCCGCCCGGCCTGAACCTGCCCCAGTTGGACGGGATGGGGGACGGCGAGAGTGAGGAGGAAGGGGAAGCCGGCCGCTACTTCCGCTTCCCGCGCACGGTGGTGACGCGGGAGCCCCCCCTGCCCCCTTACCCCCTGGACCTCCCCCTGCCTCACATCGACCAGCTGGACGGCATTGACGACGGCACCGACAGCGAAGCGGACACGGCCGGGGGGCACCCGTCGGCCAAGGGCAAGCAGGCGGAGCCCAGGGAGGAGCGGGAGCTGGCTGGGCCTGATCCTGCTCCGGAGGACTTGCCTTCGGACATTGTGGATTTTGTCCTGAAGAACATGGATGCTCCCGAGAGCAAGGCCAACGCCTTGCCTTCTTGCCTCAACCCCGTGACCTTGCCCCTGGCTCCCCCTCCCTCGGCCAGCCTAAACGGCACGGAACCAGCCCAGCCCAGCCCCGCTCCGGATCTGACCCCGACGCTCACCCTCGGTTGCCCGCAAGTGCCCAGCGGCAGCCCCGAAGTGAAGGTGTCGGGACCGGAGGGGCCAAAGGCCGGCTCTCGGATCATCCTGGTGAATAAGCTGGGGCAGGTGTGCGTGAAAGTGCAGGGCGAGGAAGGCCCCTTGAACGCTCACGGTGGGGAGCAGGCCTCCGGCTGTGCAGACCAGCCAAGCCCAGCACCGCCCATAGCCCCCATTCCCGGCCTCAGCACTGTCATCTTACGGGCCCCGCTGGGCCTTACGCCGAACTCTCTGCCCACTTGGACGATCCGGGCGCCGGTGCTCAGGTGCCCATGATGAACGTGGTGGGCGCCACGCCTCAAGCGGTTGGCGGTGGACAGCTGGCGTTGGGCACCCCGGCCCTGGTGACGCCTTCCCTGGGGCTCCAGCAGACTTGCCTCCTCCAGCCGGTGGCTGTGAACTCTGGCGTGTTGAGCATTCCCGGCTTGGTCTCCCTGCCTGGCCCTCGGCCGGCCATCCGCGTCAAAAGGGTCTCCACCTTTGTGGGAAACATGCCTGTGAAAAAGATGAAGCTGGATGGGACCAAGCAAGAGCAGCCGTTGCCCGCATCACCCACGGTCACTCCTGATCACCTGGCTAATCATTGCATTTCTGGCAGTACTGTGGGTGCCAGGTAAGTGCAAGCATCACTGATTCCCCTCGCTGAGAAGCTTCTTTGTTCAACTGCAGCACATAGAATGTCCCGGCCCCTAGAGCCACGAGTTTGACTGGGGGCAGCGTGGGACTGCCTATCACCAGACGGCTTGGGGCTTCGTTTACCTCTGTATTTGCTTGACACGCCCTCCTTTGTGTTTCTGTGGTTTGTGGCCTGGAAAAGGATTCATTGGCAGTGATCTTGCTCGGAATTTGGAGAACAGGACCTGACAATCAAAGCAGAACACTTTGGAGCTTGTGTTATTGGGCCTTTTCACACGACCCCTAAGATCCGCTGGCCACTTAAATTCGGACCAGAGATCTTGGGGGTTCGTTGCTCTTCCTACGTCCCCACCCCTCCGCACTTCCTTGCTCCTGTCTGCATGAGGGGAGGGAGAAAAAAAGAGAGAGAAAAATGCAGGCTCACCTCCGAAGCCGCCCGGAGCCCCGTCGTCGTCCTGATTCCTGTCTCTTAAAGGGGCGGGAGGCAAAAAAAAACCCAACAAACAGAAGCAAGGAGAGCCCGGCACTCCCTCCCTTAAATCCACATCAGGGATTTTCACCCTCCGAGAGCAGGTACCTGAAAAGTGTGCTGGGACGTGCTTAGGTGAGCGTGGTCACACTTAATTATCTGTAAACTCCAGAGCTGGTGGGGAAATAATTTTAAGCTCAGGAGCTGGCAGCCATTTGCCGCGGAGTTTAGGGGTCGTGTGAAAAGGCCCATTGTTACCGAAAGGTCTAACACTCATCATCGTGTGGTTTGGGAAAGGCAGCCTGTTGCCCTCGGGGTTCCAATGTACCCTCCCAGTAGCCCACACCCACTACCCCCCCTCCAGTACTCCCACATTTTGGTTTTTGAAATCCTTGCACCCTCTAAGGCTGCAGGGGCAATTTTGAAATGTTTATATAGGGATGTCAGGAGGATGGTACGAGGGCTGGTATGGCCCTTTAAGGTCTGGAGGTGATTAAATGCCTGTACTGCAGGTAAAACTGTGCTCACGACCTGGGGTTCAATCCCAGGTAGCAGACTCAAGGTTTACTCAGCCTTTCGAGTTCGGTAAAATGAGTACCCAGCTTGCTGGGGGGTGGGGGGCAATGTGTAGCCTGCATACTGTAAACCGCCCAGAGACGAAGTGGTATGGGGCAGTATATAAGCAGAACACTTTGCTTTTGACCATGCAAATAAATGGGCTAGAAGAGGTGAGTATTTGCTCCAGGTTGTGAAGATCACGTGAGTTTGCTAATCACACCATTGCCTAGGTATAGTGTTTAGGCCCCAAGAGGTTTGATCAGTCTCGTTGCAAGCATTTAAAGAGAGATGCTTTTCTTCACAGTCAAACATCTGTGCCATGTTCTTAATATGCCATTCACACAAAAAAAAACCCTTTTAATTCAAATTTTTAACCCACTTTTAGTCATCCAATAAAAATCAGTGAGAGCACATCATAGCAGCAACCTGTTGAATCGGTGCTTCTTGTTTTTTGGGGGTTGACTTCACCGAATGTCTGAAATGCAGGATCTCAGTTCTGCCGTGATGGCATGAAGGCTGCCGTGAGTGTTGCTTGTATGGAGTTGGTTAAGGCGTGTACCACAACCCAGTGGGAGGGTTTCTGACTGTTCAGTAACAAAGCTTGATACACATTCTGTTCCCAAGAAGTAACATCTCTTCTCTAGGTATTATTGGTTTTAACTCCCATCCTCCATAACTGGCTTGATCAGAGAAATCAGACGTTTGTCTCTAGGTACAGTAGCGAGGAAATATATCTGGTTGAAGGCCTTGCCCGCAATGCTCTGCAGGCCTGATAGCATCCCTTGGCCTGCATCGCTTTGTCCAGGCAGCCAACTTCATTAGTCCCGCTTGACCACAGGAGGTAGAGGAAAGATGCCTGTCATGCGCTTGGTCAGCATTTGTAACCTTTACCCAATGCCAGCAGTCTGAGAGCTTTCCATTGGGAGAGTGACTGGTACACTGAGCAGTCCTCGCCATTACCTTTGATTGCTGATTGGAGATACGGGAACTTTCTCTCCATAACCATCCCCCCCCCCGAAAAGCGGGACCTCATGAGGATGGATGCTTTGGAAGAGGGAATAAACCACCAACTTTAGGGACAGACCAGATTTCAATCCTTTGCAAGCTGAGAAGGGCCATGGACCAGGGGTCTGCCCCTACATGTCAGCAGTTGATATCTGCAAAAGCAGTGCTGCATGATTCATTGTCTGGGACCTTTGAAAGCACCAGGCCATTTCCTGCTGAAATCTTCATCTTTCTTTGGGTGTTTTCCTTGGCAGGGTCAGGGGCGTCATTGATACTCCACCCTGAAATGCTCTTGGAGAATTCAGTTGGCAACCGTGGCAATCCATGGTAGGGATGGGGAGGACTTGGTGCAGCCTTTAGTCAATGCACTAGCCATTTTTAGACCCCTATTCTGAACTCATCCTTCATGTCTCTTCCTACATTGGTTGTGGGACTGATGGCAGCTGGGGAGGGAGCCTTCACAAAATGGAAACACTGCCTCCCCCATCATTGCCGCCGTCAGCTCCATGACAAACAAGTTACAAAGAGATGCCAGTGATGGCCTGCGAATAAGGGCCGAGGGCTCTGAAGGTCAGAATTAGGTTGCTTCCAGTATGTGTTTGTACTGTTTGGTATTTTCATCATCTGAATCACTTTAAAACCAGTCCCAGTGAAGGCCAGCGGATAGATCAACCCTTCCCATACCTGGTGCCCACCAGTTGTGTTGGACTAGAATTCCCATTATTCATAGTCAGCTGGCCAAGAGGAGATGATGGGGATTACAGGCCTTCTCATCCAGAAGATGCGGAAAGGCTGGGCTGAATATGTTGAGTGAGGCCTTTCCTTCCCTGTAGTAGTGTATACGGGCAACTATTTGGCCCACTCACATCAAATAGATGTTTGCAACTCGACCAGAACCAAGCCAAAACTGGGAATCAAGTAAGGCAAAGAAGAGATGAGTCTCAAGCCCTCTTCCAAACCACCTTCTGCTCTGGGAATCAAATGACTTTGTGCCTCTCTAGTCATATCAGCTGTTGGCCAACGGTAGGGCAAGCATAGGGAAGCGATAGTGGGGGGGGCTCATTAATGACTGGGCCTTCTGCCTGCTCTCAAGATTGGCTTTGTTTTCACTCTCTCGGGCTCCTCTCATAATTATTTCCCTTAGCAGGAGGTGTGTGTGTGTGTGTGTGTGTGTGTGTGTGTGTGTGTGTGTGTGTGTGAGTGTGATGCACATGTTAATGTGACCCCTTTTGCTTGACAGAATTGGGCGGGTGCGGATGAAGACTCCCACGGCGAAGGGTGTTCTAGACCTGGATGTGCTGAAAGAGGAGGCAGGCAGTGTTGGCGAGAGTGAGCTGTGAGTGTGTTGGTTGGGGGCTGCAGGAGCCCCACGTCTTCCGAGACTCTGTTAGGCTTGAAATTCCAGCCTTCCCAGAGATGGGGAATGATTGCGCTTTGGACCTAGACATGGTTACGGGTTAAGTTTCACCCAGAACCTTGCTAATTTCCTCTTGAGCCCTTAACGTCTGTCCCTTTTCCAGGTCTCCGATGGAACACCCCCCTTCCCCAGTGAACTTGCCTTCCTATCCTGGAACCCCCGAACAGAACCAGGAGCCTGTCCCGGAACCGGTCTGGCATAGATATGCAGGTACTACAAAGTCTGCCTGTCCTACTTCTTATGGAAGATGGGTCAGTTAGTATTCAACCGGAAGATGGTGGGCCATCTTGTGGATCATAATAACGTGGCCATATGAGCACATCCGTGAGCATGTGGAATTGAGAGTCAGGTCTTGTGTGGGGCGTATCCTGTCGGGCAACAACTTGGAAAACCCAAATTTGAAGCCCTATCTAGTCATGGTCTTCCCTGCGTGACCTTCTGCCCAAATCTATTTAGGTGAAAAGTGGTGTTGTAAATTTAATTGTTGGTTGGTTGGTTTAACTTGTTTGTAAAGCTTATAGACCACCTGACTAAGTAAAATCACTACTCAGGGCAGTTTACAAACCTAAATATACCGTACAGTCCACACAAAGAAAAGAAAAAAAAACCACATCCCAAACAGATAGTCAGATTACCTGAAAGGTGACCATCAGCTGACACCAGCAACAAAGATCAAACAATTTAGAATAGATCAAAAATAAATAAACATAATCCAGTACATCAAATGAAAATGATAACATTTCAATCTGAGAAATGAAATTTAACAAGAGGTTACAGCAGTTATTTAAATGTAATAATCCAGTTAAGAGTAATTGTTCCAGATATTTTCAGTTATTTGTTAAGAATAGTTCTGGAAGTTGAGTCATGGCTACTGGACTTCTTTTTCTTGATAGATAGAAACATTTTGCTGCTCATCCAAACAGCTTCCTCAGTCTGAATACAGCTCAATAGGGTTGTCCCTCAGCAGAGGTGGGAGCTTCAGGCATAGTCTATCTGCTACTTATCAGGGTGTGCTTTCAACAATATCCAGACAAATCAAAAGGACTTCACCACCAAGGCCATGGCTAATGACCCATACTTCATAGGTTTCAGCACCTTGGGCCATTGTTCACCTTAAGGCTATGAATACTATTGTCTACCTAAAAAGCCTATTCAGGCCATTGTTCATCTTATGAGCCTATTTCAGAACAGGGTGACAAAAAAGCTGACTATAAGATGGAGGACTCGCACTAGCTGTATTCAGACCGATGAAGCTGTTTGGATGCATAGCAAAACATTTCTATTTCTCAAGAAAAAGAAGTCCAGTAGCCGTGACTCAACTTCCAGATAAACTCACCTGGATGACTGAGAATATTGTTAAGAATAGGTGGCCTTGTGTTGATTAAAGAAAAGCCAAGATACACTTTCCCCCTTCCCTTTCCCCTTTAAAATTAATACAACTTTTAAATAATAATAAAAAAACTTTTCCCCTTCCCTTTTCCCTTAAAATTAATACAACTTTTAAATAATAAAAAAGGAAAGCCAAGATACAAATGTAAGAAAAAATGTGGCATGTGCGTCTTAGGTAGGGAACAGAAAGACTTTGTGTTCCATATATTACTAGAAAAATTGTGTGTTTGATTCAGTATATAAGCATCTTTCATATGTGATCAGGTGAGTGTGTTGTTAGGAGTAGGAAAGGGGGAGTGAATCCTGGAGAATCATCCTTAGTTTGTTAGAATCTGGACAGAATTTGGAACTTTGGTTTATAGAATGGAATAAGCTTCTGTCCAAAGCACTGCCCTTTCCTGCTGAACAGGGCTATCCTTCGTAGCCCACCTGTACTCATAGGATGCCCATTAAACTTGGATAAGTCTAAATTCATGTGTCTTAACATAGGAGTGGCAGAGCAAAAACAGATAAACAAGCAGGTCTGGGATCACATCCAGCCTGAATTATCTCTGGGCACACAAAAAATGATGAAACTGAGGCTGTCTTGCTTTGGGCACATCGTGAGAAGGCAGAATTCACTTGGAAAAAGACGATAATGCTGGGAAAGGTGGAAGGGCGTAGGAAAAGAGGAAGACCCAATGTGAGATGGACTGACTCCCTGAAGGAAGCCATAGGCTCAAGTTTGCAAGAACCGAGCAGGGCTGTTGAGGCCAGGACAGTTTGGAGATAGCTTGTTCATAGGGTCGTGATAAGACAGGGACAACTTGACAGTACAAAATAACCACATTAGGCACATGCATCGAAACCAGGCTGACTGCCCCTGCTCCTCTGTTTTACAACCATCATCTCCTTGCCAGATATTTCCCCAAGACACACAATTCTTCCAAGCAATGGGTGACCTTGGGACAGTCACTCACTCCCCTTCAGCCTGACTTCCCTTCCTCATCCAAAGTCACTCCTCTTAGCGTCTCACTGATAGATCAGTCACTTTCTTCTCAAACCTCTTCCGTTCTCACCTGCTGCCCCCTTTCAAAGAGGGAGGGAGGGAGGGAGGGAGGGAGGGAAATTTGGCACCTGAAACGCCACAGTTTAAACGGTTTGGGTTTCCTTCTCTCTTTCTCTCCCAGGAGATCTCTCCAGCTCAGATGAGGACAATCTGAATCAGGAGGACAAAGAGAATGAGATGCCCCGCAAGACCCAGCCCCATTTGTGCTTCGAGATCACCAGCGAGGATGGCTTCAACGTGCAAGCAGACAGCATCGATGGTAAGGAGGAAGCTAGCAGGGAAAAGTTTTTGGGGGGGGGCAATTCATGCACCATCATAGCTGCTCCCATGCTGCCAGCTCAGGGCATGATAGACATGATGCAATGACACCTAATGCATTGATTCTGCCTTGCTCGTTGCAACCGTGTTGTGTCTCGTTTAGGGAATCTTTTAAGGGTCTTTGGAGAACAGTATGCACCCTAAGGTTCCCTTTGCTTCATATAGAGTTTGGATATTATTGCTCCTAAAACAACGTGTTCTGTTCCTTGAAAAAGCATCACTCTTTTATTTTTGGGGTGCCCGTTGTTGAATTTGCAGAAGTAGTGCTTTGTGTGTTCTTCGTGAGTTGTGTCGGTGTTGCTGGAGAATTACAAACTCTGAGGAAAGCCACAGACATCTGAAAAAGGCTAGGAAGTCTCTTCAAACTGCCAATTTTGGAACAACTTTAAAAGGTGGAAAAATAAAAGAAAACGATATTTCTCTTCTCACTAAGGAGTTACAGGAGAATGACTAGAAGTTGAAAATCCCTGCCAAAATGACTTTTAAAATTGGATTTTAAAAAAGACTTCGTCACACCAACACCAACCCCTAGTTTTGCGATGCCTTATTACATTACTTTTGAAATTGCAGGTGACGACATGTGTTTGTAACTAACCACTCCCAAGCATTGCATTCAGAGGCAATTTGTCTTTGGCTGTCTGGCCCTTTCAGAATACAGTCCTTCATTTTATGCCCTTTCTCTCTTTAGGTGCCTGGAAAGCAATTATTGAGAAGGTTCAGGAGGCCCGTACCAATGCCCGTCTGAAGCACCTTTCCTTTGCAGGTAACGCTGAGGTTTTTTTTAAAAAAAACTATTATTATTATTATTGGTTGATGGGGGGGGGCAGTAGTGATTCCCTGGCCAGCCTGTATAGCAGATGTTTAGTGTAGTTTTAGTCTTGGGACTGGATTGCTCCAAACGAATCTAGGGGCCTCGAGGTTGGTGTGTTCTGGAATGTCTGTCGGAAATACTGTGATGGGGGTTCTTGCATGGCAGAGGGTTGGACTGGATGGCCCTTGAGGTCTCTTCCAACGCTAGGATTCTATGTGGGGCAGAATCTCCACTAGGTAGGTGGGCCTGGGCATCCTTTGGATCCTTTGCTGGTCAGGTTATCCACACGGGGGGGGGGGATGAGGGTTTCTTTCACCCGGTGGATTGGATTCTCAGTTGCAGACCCTAGACTGTGGTGCTGAAAAAGAGTAGAAAGGCAGTAATTCTTCGGAGCAGAAAACAACTGTTACCTATTCTTGGGAAAATCATTGGATTCTAGTCCAGGTTCTAGTCCACTGGATATTTCTCACATGGTAGCCAAGGGCAGGGGCCTGAATCTTCTGCTTTTCTTGCAGGGATGAACGGCGTGCGGATGCTGGGGATGCATCATGATGCTGTCATCTTCCTGGTGGAGCAGTTGAATGGCGCCAAGGCCTGCCACAAGTACAAGTTTCGTTATCATCAGCACGAAGGGGAAGAGGAGGAGCTGCCTCTCAATCCCCATGGCTGCGCTCGGGCTGAAGTCTATGTCAGGTGAGGGGCATAGTTCCCCCCCCCCCTGTTATTTTGCAACAGTGGGATGAGCAGTGGTTTTTCCTAATAGTCAGCTGTTATGGAGGTACATAGTCTGTTAGATAGAATGGGGAGTCTTCTCTGGTGAGGCACAGACAGATGTGCTTCTCCAGATGCTTTTGGACTGGGCCTCCCATAACTCTTAACCATCAGCTCTTCTGTGATGGGGGATTATAGGCCAAAACATTTCAGGGAAAATAGTTTCCCGCCCCTGTTGTGGGCTTCTCTGGGCATGGATAATAGGGATGGGCATTGAGTTTTGGAACCAGTAGGTTATGAAACGAACCCCATGAGCCCAGGTGGTCCTTGGAACCGGCTGATACATGCAGGTCCAATTGCTTTACCTTTCTCTGTCTTGCGCAAGGTTAAAATCCCAAGGAGGAAACATGCTGCGATGTCATCTGTGCTAGATCAGTGATGCTGGCCAATCAGGAGCTGTGCAGGGACAGGCATCATCCCGCCTCCCTCTCTGATTAGCCAGCAGCGTGACGTTGCAGTCCTCCTTGGATTTTAACCCTGTGCGAGACAGAGAAAGGTGAAGCAATTGGATCTGCGTGTATCAGCTGATTCCGAGGATCATCTGGGCTTGCGTGGTTTGTTTTGTCATCTGCTGGTTCCGAAACGAAATGCCCATCCCTAATGGATACCATTGATTAGCAGTTCTTCCTTAAGTCGAAAGGAAAACAATCCTGTATCCTATTTAAAGGAGGGAATCCAGATGTGTAGTAAATTGGACACCCCCTCTCTTCTCCTCAGGAAATGCACCTTTGACATGTTTAACTTCCTTGCCTCTCAACACCGTGTGCTTCCCGAAGGAGGCCCTTATGATGAAGAAGAAGATGAAGTGCAGCTCAAATCCACTAGGTAAGAGAGCTGGTGTTCTGTTTCCTGGCTTCTGATGTCTTTAGGCTAGAGCAGACTCAACATCATCTTGAACCATTGCCTGTCCATGATACAACAGAGGTGGCACATCTTTAGCCTTACAGATTATTTGGATTTCAGTTCCTAGAAGGTGGTAAAGCTAGCCTAAGACATCCGGAAGGCTGGAGGAATTCCATTCCTAAAATAGATAATGTATATATTGGCTGTCACTTATATTAGCTGAAGAATCTTAGAAACATATGATCAAATACCCTCAGTAATAAGTTACAACATTGGCCCCAGAGTCTTGCTAGAGGTAAACAAAGCAAAAGGAGAATTGGAAAAGGATCTGTTTTCCCATAGAGGAAGAGCTTCTGTATTCATTGCCAAAATCTTGTTCCTGCACGTGGAAAGGCATGGATGTCTAATTGTCGTAGCAGCCCGTCCAACTCAGCACAACATTAGATCTTTGCCATTTAGGGAAACTTGTGAGGCCAACCCTTCCGTGTGCCTGTGTAGAGAGTCAGCAGATAGCTCTAAATCACATTGGCGAAAGAGTGTTGGCACAAACGTTCCTGCAGCTAACCAAGCAAGCTCGTACCTTTTTCCTCCAGGGAGATGTGTTGCTTCAGAAATGCATATCATGCCACGATGTGGTGCCTCTGCTACTCTTCCTGGTTTTCTTTCAATATATTACAGGACCACCTTGGGAATCACCTGTATTTTGTCTCTAGGATGTTTTCTGGGAATCTCTTTCCAGAACATCGTAACTGCCTAGTAAACACTCCTCCGTCTGGTCCAGTAGTAGGGCGTTTCTTCAGCCTGTTCTTCTTCTTCTTTAGGCGAGCCACCAGCTTGGAGCTCCCCATGGCCATGCGGTTTCGGCACCTAAAGAAAACCTCCAAGGAAGCTGTAGGCGTATACAGGTAAAAGGGTCTCGGACAGTGGCTTGAGACCTGGAGCAACAACTCAGAACTTCCCAAGAGGCAACGTCCACATGCATTCTTGCCTCTACCAGACACCTGAGAAACCCCACTCCCCGTTGGCTTTTGTCCTGCTGCGCCCCTTCTTCCACCCTATCCCCTCATTCAGCTCCGATGCATTTTACTTCTTCTCCACCCCAGGTCAGCCATCCATGGGCGCGGTCTTTTCTGCAAGCGCAACATTGACGCCGGCGAGATGGTGATTGAGTACTCTGGCATCGTCATCCGTTCCGTGCTTACTGACAAGCGTGAGAAGTACTATGATAGCAAGGTATGTAGGAGGAAGGAAGCAGGGTACAGATCTTGAGGTTCCCACATCTTTGGGGTCCAGGTTCCATCATCATTCCAAACTGGTGCCCCGTAGGAGTCCCAGGCTAAGAAACGTAGCATTTCCAAACCACTGAGCATCCCGGTGATGTCATGGGAAGGGACGTGGGGAGGTGTGGAGGTTGTCACACGAGGAGCTGCGCCATCCGTATCATTTTACTCTTTAATTCTTTCTCCTGCCTTTCTTTGCAGGGCATTGGATGTTACATGTTCCGCATTGACGACTTTGACGTGGTGGATGCCACGATGCACGGCAATGCCGCCCGTTTCATCAACCACTCCTGTGAGCCCAACTGCTACTCCCGCGTCATACACGTGGAGGGGCAGAAACACATTGTGATTTTTGCCTTGCGGCGAATTTTCCGGGGCGAGGAACTCACTTATGACTACAAGTTCCCCATCGAGGACGCGGGGAGCAAGCTACCTTGTAACTGTGGGGCCAAGCGTTGCCGCCGCTTCCTAAACTAAAAACCTGCCCTTCCCCTAACTCCTCTGTTGGGAGTTAGTTGACTTTCCGTGTATCCTTCCAAGTAGACCTGCTGCGGGATCGACTCGTCTCTTAAATTATTCTGGAGGTGAAGGAATGACTCATCTCCAGGGAGAAACAGCTATGCCCTTTTTGTGGGTGAGAAGAGAGAAGCTCTTGGCAGTGGTTGTGGCTTTTTATTCAGTCTAGCTTGCAATTATGACAGGCAGAGAGAGAGATGGGACAAGTGTGGGAAGTAGTGAGTCCCTTATTTGTGCCCATGTGCTTTATAGGCCTGATTTACCCTACCCCCCCCACACACACACACTTGTGGGGTGAGAACAGCATTCTCTTTAATTTTGAAATTTTAAATTTTGTGATTTCCCTGCTTAGGTTCTCTGTCAAAAAAAAAAAAAAATCAAACCCAGGAGGATGTAAATATTTGTACAAATTTCTAAACCTGTTTATTTTCTATGCACTTTTTTATTTAAGATGCTCAGTCAACTCAGACGGTAAAGGGTTGGATTCTTGTTGGTATAATTTTAAATAAAACGCAATTTTGACACAAACTTGTGGAAGTGGTTCTGTTGTGGCATCATCATCAGACTTGAAGAGAAAATACTTGCTGCAAGAGGTGTGTTTTTATGTAGAAGCTCGTCTGCAAAGAACAGCTGCCATCTTTTGACATAATGCCTGATGGTTTAATTTCAAAACAAATAAGCACAATGGGACTTAATGTACATTAGAAATGGAGGGAAGTCATTGACCTACGTATATTTTGGACTTAGTATCCTAGAAATCCCAACTACCATGGTCGATTATGAGCATTATGGGGTTTGTAGTCCAAAGGAAAGGAAAGCTGAACAAGTTATACCTTTAAGCCACTCCAGTATTCCTGCCAAGAAAACTCCATGGACATGGGATCACGAAGAGTCGGTCACGACTGTAACGACAAGACACACAAGTTGCAAATAAGAAATAATCAATAGCAAAGCTTTCCTAGGCATCCAGAACTTCTTAGATTAGTAATAAATCATGTGCCATTGAGTCAATTCAAGGCTTTCCAGGTAGAGGATATTCAGAAGTGGTTGTCCATTCTTCTATGCCAGTGATGCATTGCCAATGGCAAAGGACTGTGGGAGCTGTAGTCCAAAACATCTGGAGTACTGAAGGTTCACCGCCACTGCTCTTACAATCATCCTGGGACTGTGCATCTTCCCCAAGATCCCAGACTGGGTCTACCTTTCAGGATGTCCAGTAGGGAACTGGACTCCCAACTTCGGGCTCCACAGTCAGATCTCTAAACCACCGAGCTGTCTCGCTAGCCCGATATTAGATTACCAGTTTCCAAAGTAGCAGAAGGGGCGTGGAAGTCCGAATAGGACACATAAGGGTAAGGTAGTTGAGAGGGCACAACCGTAGGTGACAGCAGCAGTGGCGGAAAGAACAGCTAGGCCGGCACAGCACCCTCTCCTAAGAGCAGCTGGATGGCTGATAGGCAGAGACTGGCGTTTGAATGGCACAGAATTTATTTCTACCAGTTCCTACTGTTTAAGAACATAAGAAGAGCCATGCTGGATGAGGCCAAAGGCCCATCTAGTCCAGCTTCCTGTATCTCACAGTGGCCCCACCAAATGTGTCCGGGAGCTCACGAGACTAGATATCCGTCTCCTGATACCACTCCCCTGCATCTGGTTTAGTGTCATCAGCAAACTTGGCCACCTCACTGCTTATCCCTTTCTCCAGATTCTGCATTTACATTATACTAGTTTTCTTTCTGTGCAGGGAAAAATGGCAACCACCAAAAACAAGGCAGGATTAGGTCTGCATCTTTGGATAGCGCACTCTGCCTGTCCAAGCATGCCACCAAAGGTGAGTTGGGAGGTTGTCTTTTTAAAATCCTCCGGTTGCTGCAACACAAGGTAACACAAATACATACTGTACAGTCTTATCATCTCTCCTGAGGGTTCCTTTCACAGGGAAATACATTGCAGCTCAAACAGTGAGGATTTTAACACTAATGGTCCTGGGTTTGCATACTTTTGTCTTGCCTCCTCAGAGAGGCCCTTTTTTCTTTTTCTCTTTAGCTTATATAACATTTTAAAATCTCTGCTGTACATATTATTCTAGGCATTGTCACATTTTTGTTAACGTTTTAGAATACGAACCCTATTCACTCTATCTGTCCTTCTGTTTATACATAGTTGGTGAGTTGTGCCATGGTGGCATATTCAAGCATTTTTTATCTCTAATCTTCTGTCAGTCATTTTTCGATTTTCCTCTTTGTTGCCTTTTCTACCTGAGCTGCTGTCAACAATATAACTGAAAACTTCTTGTAAATATTTTCCTAAATCATTGCCAATTATTATTGGTGTTACTGTATTGCCACCGTCATGGTTCTAGTTTCATTTCAAATTCAACTTTCAGAATCATTTGCATTTCAAAATCTTACCAGAATTTCTTGTTTTTTACAAGTCCACCACACCTGGTATTATGAGCCTTCAGCTTCTTGACACTTCCAACAGAGACCCAAATAACTTTTTATCTTTTTTTAAAAAATGTCTTTTAGGATTATATTCCACCAACAATACATTTTATACCAGTTTTCTCTTAAAGTTTGGCTTGCAGTAAATTTAACTGCTAACTGCTAAAATGCCACTCCTGGATACCTTTCCCCCCCTCAGTGTGCTGGAATGCCTTCTGGGATATTTGTGTTTAGATCAGAACTCCACACAGATCCAGTAGTAGAACATGCCTTTCCAGATTCATGATGAATATCTGCTAGCACTCAGACAATTCTAACAAAAAATTCCCATAATGCATGTCATTTTGCCTTTTGTCTTAGACTTAAAAGATGAACTGGAGGTGTCAAGCAATATTATTCTTTGACTCATATTTCTTCACTGAAAGCTTACCTACTAACACCATTATACCAGAGTACAGCTGGAGTTGTACTAGAGACCTCTGTGAAATGCCATTGGCTTTTATTACTGAGCTAGAAATGGATCCATTTGCACTACAGTAATGTTGCTTCAAGTTATACTGACTTCTCTAGCCTGTGCTCATAGTCTTGTAAAATATGCCAACATTATAGTCTGCATTGCAAGTTCATATTGTCATGCTGTGTGCTCTCCAGTTGGAACTGAATTATAGTTCCCTAACAGGGCTTTCATGGTAAATGAAACATTTGAATGAGCTCCCGCTGTTAACCCCAGCTCCTGCCAACCTAGCAGTTCGAAAGCATGTAAATGCAAGCAGATAAATAGGTACTGCTGTAAAACAGAGGGAAGGTGAAGTGTTCTGGCAGCCATGGGTTTGCACAACATTGGCTCTTTGGCTTGAAAACAGAAATGAGCGCCACCCCTCAAGTGTGAGACAACTAGCACACATGTGCAGGGGGAACCTTTGCCTTTATCAGTTCCATAGCTAAGTACACATTTGAACCCAGGTCTCTTGAATCCTGGGGCCATAGAAAAAAGAGTCCACATTAAGAGATCTAGTCTAGTGGAACGTAATTATTAAACATATTATTACATGTTATCAACATAGTGGAATATAGAAACAGCAACAGCAATTACACCTAAACAATAAAAAACTATGAAACAAAAACCATAACCCAAAGATATAATAAAACTAACAAACAAAAAAGCCCACAGGTCTTTGGGACTTTTTTGAAGGCCCCGGAGAAAGAAGGCTGCTGAAGCCCCTTCCAAGGAATCTGGCCACAACCTAACAGATGATGATATTTTGTTTTTGCCAAACTGAACAGTCAAGCAAGCAAGACCTCGAGAGTCTTGAGCGTGAACAGGTTGGTAGGCAGTACGTATAACATCTGGAAATAAAAGACAGCTATCATGCCTAATAGACGTACACTCTGCACATCCTCAGAGATTAACAAACCCCAACCATGCAGTATATGCACACCCCAGGACCAGGGTGCAAGACACAAGCTTCCAGGTAACAAGCCCAGACCCATGTTAGCACAGCGAGGAAGCCCCTGCAACCCTTCCGAGTCTTGCCAGGCTGCAACTCGTGACCCTCCTGCCCGCTGGGGATAATGGATGGTGTAGTCCACATTGAAAGGGCTGCAGCTCCCAGGACTCTGAGGTGCACCGAACCCCACTTTCCTTGTTTTCACAGCCTCGACATAAAGAGTGACTCGGGTCACATGTCGCCATTGGCTGAAATGGGGGTCTCATGAGATGTTGGAAGACCAGAGAAAGGGACCACTGCGGGGAAACCAGTCTGCGATCCGGGGAGGTGTTTTTGAGACCCTTCAGAAACAGTTTTAGCCGGGAGGGGGTGCAAAACAAAATAAAACAGGGAAGCTAGAGTCCTCCAGTTGATGATGGGCAACAAGAGCAGAAAGGAAGGCCTTGAGGAGTGAGATAGTCCTGACTCTTTAAGCTGAAGAAGAAAAATGAATTGAAGTAGAAGGGGATTCATTGCCAGGAAGCCCCTGGATGCTGCAAATGCCTGAAACAGATGCTACTTATATTCGTATAGTTTAGTGGTAGAAGGGTTTTGAGCAGCATTCAAGATCTTAGAGGTTACCACTGAATCCTCTTGGCCACCAGCTGCAGGTGATTCGAGTCCGGATGCAGGACCTTTCCTTCATCTGAGGAAGGAGGCCGGGAAAGAGGGAAACCTTGAAATGGTCTGACACCATCTCTCTTCCAGATTCTATCCATCCCGACGGGTGGGAGAGGGGAGGGCAACTCCAAGGCGTATCCATGAGCTATTAGGGAAAGAACCCACTTGTCCACGGTTGTAGACTGCCAGAATGGGAGGAAAGAGGCTAGATGTGAATAATTTGGAGGTGTTAAACTTGTCAGATGGGAGTCAGAAGTCCTGATGGTCCTCGTGTCTGGGAGAGATGTTGATGGGACTTTCAGCTTCTCCCTTGAGGAAAAAATAGGAAGTGGATGAGGTTGACAGAGCTGGGAGGTCTTTGGACTGTGGCTTGGAAAAGGATTAGGGACGAAAGGACTACTGTTGGTGCTGAGGATAGAGGTTAAGGCGCTTGGCAATCGTTCGTTTCTTCTCGAGATCACAGATGATCTCATCAGTCTTAATATGGAAGAGGCCTTCACCTTCAAACGGCAAGTATTCAATATGGCCCTTGATATCCTCAGGTAGTCCTGTAGATCGAAGCCAGGAATGGCGACGGAGAATGACAGCTGTACCCAAGGATCTGGTAGCACAGTTTGAGGCGTGGCGCGCAGAGAGCATCTGCTGTGCAGCAACGAACATGGCTTCCTTGTAAATCGCAGTCGCCTCAGCCTTAGAAGAGTCAGGTAGTAAGTCCAGAAAGGGCCGGAGCTTATCAAGCAGGACACGTTGATATGCGCCCATGACTCCCTGATAGTTGGCCACTTTAAAGGCCAGAGAAGCAGTGGAATAGAGGCGACGACCCATGGAGTCCAGCTTTCTGCCCTCCTTAGAAGGTGGTATATGAACTCGCTTATTACTTGATTGCATCTGAGACACGGCCACAATAACTGAGTTAGGGTGAGGGCGCTTTAAGAGGAAAGGGGCACCCTCATCATGAACTCTGTAGAAGCTTTCAAATCTACGAGAGGTGGAAGGAGAGGATAGCTCCTGCAGAGTCTCCTTGGCCATGGACAAGAAAGATGGTATTACGCTCAGGTGCACCGGAGCTGTAAAATCAGGTGGTATCTTATCAAACAGATGATCAGAGTGTTGCAGTGCCGGTCGATGGGTAGGCACATTAAGTGAGTTGGCCATTCGGATGATGAAATCAGAGTAGTTCTTGATTTTTTCTGCCATAGAGGAGGGCCTGGGTTTGCCCACATCAGATTGTGGAGCAGACGTAACCTGGGACCGACCATCGTTGTCTCTGTCAGATTCACTGGAAGAAGCCGAAAGGTTTCCAGGTTGGAATGGAACCATTTGAGAGACGAACCATTGATGGCCATCGAAACGGAGAACCATCGGATTCGACACGGCTTGCCCAGAGGAATGCTGCAGAAACGTCAGATCTGGAGGAGTTGAGGCGGAGAAGAGAGGGACCTGAGACGGAAAGGATCCCGGGACTGACGGAGGCATCGCTGGGTTCGACTGGTGATGCAGCCCAGTAAGAGGTGCTCCCTTGCGTGCCTGCTTCTGGGGGGCAGCCTGAGGGTCATGGCTGTGCCTGTGACGCTTGCGCTGTTTCTGGGCAAGGGATCCTGGATTCAGGGGCCCAGAAGGCATGGCAGGAACTGGTGCACTTGCACCGGCCAGGGAGCGGCTGCAGGTTGACCCTGACCGCTGAATCCCAGTCAAAGCTGTCGGAAGAGGCATCTGTAGAAGGATCGAAACCGGCTGTCGCCTTGTTAGTGGAACCAGTAAAACCCAGTGGCTACTGGCGGAGACTGAGCTGGAAGATCCCTCGAAGGCCTGCGTGCCACCGAGAGACGCCCACGGTGGATGAGGCTTCGAGGCTGGAGGGACTCCAGCAAAAGCAGTCCTTTGAGGCACAACGGATGGGACTCCCCTAAAAAAAGTACAAGCACTTAAGAGTGCCCGTCTGTGAAGGGAATTTTTCCCCCAACACGCACAGCAAACACACTTTTTAAATAGGGAAAGAACTAAAACCAGGGTTTGAAACAAGAAACGGAAAAAGAAGCTTGCAAGTCCCAGGAGACAAAAGCGCCCAGATGCTGCCAGCACGGCGGCTGGAGGGAACTGAGAGGGTTGGGCTTGGGCGCGATGGGACATGCGCAGTGGGAGGGGGCGGAGACTCACGGCCTTGGCTATTAACGTTCTGAACCTTGGCGCCTGCGCGCTCGAGCACCCGTCGGCGCGCTTCGCGGAGGCCGAAGAAGGACCGGTGTCTGTCTTCCTCCGCCTTCAACAGCGCCGAAGCGCGCCTGCGCCGTCCGCCGCCGGAGCATTCCCCATTCAAAAGAACTACAACGACCGGCATGCTTTGCTCTCGCCTCTTGGGGGGGGCGGAATCCCAACTTGCACTGCGACCGGGCGCGACTTCAGGGGGCGGAACCCGCCCGGAACTTCCTCGCAAGGAGACCCGAGGGGGGGGGGGGGGGGGGTGTCGAGCGAGCTCCTCTTTTTCCCCCCGCGAAAGGGAAAAACCGCCGCCCGGAGCAAACTGGGAGGGGAAGCGGAGGCGTTTCTCAGTAACAAAATAAAAGGTCGGGAGTTTTCTGTAACGCAGCAGCTCTTCGAAGAGGGGAGGATTTTCCGAAATACGTGGGAACCGCTCGACACGCGACCCGTCTCCTGCAGGCGCCGGCCGCCGAGGTTCGAGCCTCCTGCGTGCAAGGGGCGCTGGGTTGATTGATTGATTGACTGACCGTTCCATTTAGCTACCTGGCTACTCTGGGCGGTTGATTTGCGAAGTATGTGATTTTTGAAGATTATTTGAAAAGGGATTTAGGCCTGTGGCGGGCGGTTGGTTGGTGGGTGGGTGGGGGGTGTACAACGGGGCTGTTGGCGCGCCTGAAAGCCTCGGCAGCCTTTTCGTGGGAGCGGCCGACACGACAGGGCCGCCCCTGAGACCTTCGCCACAGCCCTGCAAACCAACACACACACACACACACACACACACACACACACACACACACACACACACACACACACACACACACACACACACACACACACACACACACACACACACACACACACACACACACACACACACACACACACACACACACACACACACACACACACACACACACACACACACACACACACACACACACACACACACACACACACTTCACACACACACACCACACACACACACACACACACACACACACACACACACACACACACACAGAGACCCGCGCCCCATCCTGAAAAGAACTCCCTCCGATGCCATAAGGGCCTGTAGCGGCATCCCGGCTTTTCGTATCTAAAAAACCATTAGAAGGACTGCCTTAGAAAGAGGCTTCTCTTGTTGCTTCTCCCTTTTGTGTATGTGTGTGTGTGTGTGGGGGGGGGAGATAAAGGAAGACACCCGGCTATGGCCCACATGTATTTATTTTTATTTATTTATTTTTTTTATTGCACTTATTAACCCTGCCGACATTCCCAAAGGGTACTCTGGGCGGTGAACAAACAAATTTCAAATATAGGAAGATAAAACCAGTAAAAGAATAACACAATATAAAAATAAACAACCATAGTTCCGGAGAGGCAAGAGGGCCGGCAAACAATACAACCCAATATTGTTTTTACATCTGACACTATGCAGTTCTACCTTTGCCCGTTACTCTTTATATAACTAAATCTTGTTCCTCCCCTACTACAAACTACAAAGAGGAAGAGAAAAACAAAATGTGAGACATTGGTAACAGCCCTCTGCGATTTCTTATCTCTATGATTGTGGGCGGTGCTTAGTTTCTCTGGAGCTTGCGAACTACAAGCCCCAGAATGCCCTGCTGCAAGGAGAGGGCTACATTTGAGGAAGTAGCCTAGCAGAGCAAGGTGAGTGTCTATGGATGATGGGCTGTTTAACGTCTTTTTCTCCTTGGGGTGGGTGGGGGTAGTGAGGAAGCCAGGCAGCTGAAGGGGAAGAGTCTTACACCTGGCTTTGATCACTTGTACCATTCACACGTTCTCTTGTGATTTCTAGCTCGCTGGTGGAGGTTTCTTCCTGATCCAAGTCCGGCTTAAGAGGCATCACATCACCTTCCACTATGAACCTGGAGCGCATTTCCAACGAGGAGAAGCTCGTCCTCTGTCGGAAATACTACTTGGGTGAGTGGTGGTCAGGATTTCAAGGATAGGTAATGTGGCATAGTGGTTAAAGAGCTGCTCCTTTCTGAAAAGAGGACTTGTTCTGTTGCCTGTAGATGGCTGAATGATGGGCAGTGCAGGAAAATAAAATCCAAACATCACATTGTAAAAAGAGTACAGTGGAGCCTCGTATAACAAATGGTTTGTATAACAAAAAATCCGGAGATAGGGGAAATTTGCTTAACAGAATCGCCTATGGGGCGAATCCATATGACATAAAAATGGTCGCGGTTAGGGATTACTCTGTTTTCAATGCATTCCTATGGGAAATTTGTACAAAGGAAATTTCATTTGGAATGAATTAATTCCTTTATACAAGCTCCCACAGTAGTATAATAAAACAATCAACATAAAAGTGTTAAGAGAGAGGCTAAAACTGATAGTAGAATCAGTTTTTTAAAAATGTTTTGAACGTTTCAAGTCAGCAGAAAAACTGGCCCTGAAATAGAAAGGGATTTTTTTTTGCCTGATGCTGAAAATACATCAAAGTACCAGCTGCATATTTTTAGAAAGCTATTCCATATGTGACACTTGAAAAGGCTTAGTCACTATCTTCTGTACTCAGACATGGAAGGTCACATTGAGAAGGGCCTTTGCATTCCTCCTGGTTAAGCCACTTATGGTGGAGGTTCTACTGTCAAAGCACAGAATATATCTTTCATAGTAGGAAATGTAGGAACTAGCTTTAAAATGTTGAGGCATGGAGGAGGTTCTGAGGAGTATCTGTGATCCCATGGGCCACACTTGGCCCAGCACTGTGTGTACCACATTTGTGCATGTCTTTGAGTTGTTGTTTTGTTTTATATGCCACCCTGGAGTGCTAGAACACTCTGGGTGGTTTGCAACATGAATATGCAAAGAACGCTTTGGTAATGTTTTGTTGTTGTTCTTGTGAGCTGCTGTCAGAATCCAATCTGGTATGTTTTTTTTTTAAAAAACAGTCCATCAGTTATTTGCATGATAGAATGTAGTCATTGATTATAAGAATGGATGAGATAAAAATGAAAAGTTCTTGGTTTGATTTTATTTTTTACTAATACTTTACCTAAATGCATAGAATAGAAGAAATCTTTCTGTAACATTTTGGCTGGTAGCTGTGTTTGACTGGTAGAAATTGGTGTGTTCATTTGATTTACATCTCTCTCGCTCCCAAGAATAGGATGTAAGGAAGCTTGCAGTAAAACTAAGTAAAGTGAGTATAATTAAAACCTAAAATGAAGACAGGCATCACAGTTTTAAAACTCAGTTGAAATGCACATTACTTAGAGAAAAGGCAGCATCAACCCAAATAAAGCCCTTGTTTCTACGTAATCAAGTTATTTGGTCTTTTCATTGGCTAGTAAGTAAAGCTCATGAACTATCTGATGAGTTTGTTGGTAATTCCAGAAAATTAAGAGACTGCAAAACATTAAAAGCAACAGAACCCTAACTTTGGTAGATGTATAAGAGAATCACAGATGATGACTACATATTTATAGAAATTGGCACAGGAAAACTGATCAGAAGAATGACACCCTTAGGTGCTACAGCCCTATTATGTTGTTGCTTCACCCCCATAAGATGCCAAAAGATAGTATATCCTCACTTAGAATCAGGTGCTTCTAGGACCACAAATAATTTCTTTTTCCCCCTCTCTTTCCAGGAGGTTTTGCTCTGCTTCCTTTCCTGTGGCTGGTGAATGTTTTTTGGTTTTTCCGAGAGGCCTTTATGGTGCCAGCGTACACCGAACAGTTACAGATCAAGCGCTGTGAGTGTTTGGGGAGGGCTTGGGGCACTTGCTAGGAGTTGGTTTGGGAAATAGCTGCCCACAGCAGGAACCCAAATCGATATAAGTACAGTGATTTCAAGGAGGAGGAAGAGGTTGTTACTGTGCAGCAAGGAAAATTCTTGAACATTCTTGATCTCTTGTTTCACTTTGTTCCCCTGCAGATGTCCAGCGTTCAGCCATGGGTCTTGTTTTCTGGGTGATTGTGCTCACCACTTGGATCAGCATCTTCCAGGCACGCAGGGCAGAATGGGGTGAAGTTGGCGACTACCTCTCCTTCACTATCCCCTTGGGCATACCCTGACAGATCGCGCCTTGCTTGGCATCATCGACGTGGAGCCTTTTAATTTTTCCAACGGACTCTGTGACTGGCCTCATCTTCCCTTTTCTGAAGCTGGGGAGAGAATGTGCTATAGTGAACTGTGGGTGGGGCTGCCTCCCTGCGCTTTCCAGATTCCTCCACTGCCACGTGCCGTGGCTGCAGTCTGTTCCGCAAGTGATCAATAAACCTGATCTTCTCTACATCTGGTGTACCAGTAGTGGGATTGTGTTGGGAGAACATTGGCACTCAAAGACCTCTGTGCCCGTGTCAAGGGCCTGCCTTCTGTCCCTCTGGCCCTGAACCTATATCACAGGTAGCATTGCCATTTTTTCTAGAGTATGCATTGCAGTGAAGACAATGTTTGCATCTGTATTCTGATTTTCCTCCAAATGAGCTTAAGTGAGTTTCCCTGGCTCTCCTCCTTGAAAAATTCAGCGAGGTGAGAGGCTTGGGAAAGTGTGACTGGCCCACGATCAGTTACTGACTTGCATGGCTCCCTGGGAACTGAAACCTGCCTTTCAGTATCCCTGTCGTTTCCAAATCTCTGTCACTCATGTCACTCCAAAGCACCTGCCCAGAGCAAAAATGCCATGTTAAGTGGCTGGAAAAACAAGCCTAGCAGATATTTGCATGCACAGATTTGTCAAACATTTTGGGCACTGGCACCTCGAAGCAAGACAAAACTGGGCGTATCCACCACCCTCTTACAGACAGGCTCAGTCTCTTCTTAGGACAACAAAAATTCTGCTGCAAAGCTATGTGGGGTCTGTAAACCTGGCCACTTAGATGTATTCATTCAGTTGGGTCCAGAAGGAGAGGGGAACTTGGGGTGGGGGTCTTACCCTGTCAGTGAACTACCACTCTCACAGTCCCTCACTGCTGGCCAGGCTGCGGAACCTTGGTGGCAACATCAGGGCCTCTGGGTCCCCCGGCCCTGATACAGAGGGTAGGCAAAGTACACGTTGCCAGCCTGCTACCTTCCAAAGGGTTTGGACTACAGCCATCATTTCTGACAATTAACCATAACAGTCCAGGGAGTTTGTAGAATGGATGTGCCAGGCACCAACTGTGAATTAAGTAGAATAGTTTGGGTTTGTGCATTGGTCGAAGAGTTGGGAATGCCTTCACCGTATGAATCTGCCTCCACATGAAGTGTTTCCTAGGAAGCAGATTGTGCTAATATTCCTTGGTCCTAGCAGACCCCGCGTGCCTTCCTTAACTCTGCACTGGCAGCCCTGATTGTATGAGCTGCGGTGCCAAAGACCTTTACCCGAGGGCACAGCCAAGATATTTCACTGTTGGGGACAAGAAAGGAGCTCCCCAGTACAGGTTCAGAAGCCTGTTGGTTAAGGTAGTGGTTCCCAACCTTCCTAATGCTGCAACCCTTTAATACAGTTCCTCGTGTTGCGGTGACCCCTTGCCCTGCGTGGAAGAGGCCACAAGCCCCCTTTGGCAGGCCACTGCTGCAGGTTGCAGAGATAACTTCCCTCTACAGGCACCCTCAGCCAATCACAGCCTCTGGTGCCATTGACTGACATCCTCTCCATCCTATCATGCTGTAACTCTTCTCCCCCTCCTCCTCCAGACCCCAGCCGTTTGTGCCTTTTTCTTCGCTGGCTCATGGTGACTTCTGTGAAATGGTCGTTCGACCCCCAAAGGGGTCCTGACCCCCAGGTTGGGAACCACTGGGTTAAGGCTTCCAGAGGCCTGAAAACAGCAGGGTAGCTTCATGGAGTCGGGCCAGGCTGAACAAGGTCCACACAGTTGCGCTTACCAACATCTTGTGCCTTCGTTTGAGGTGGCCATTTTAGCCTGCCTAATGGTGGGGCTGGCCCTGTCTCAATCAGTGGAGCTCAAAGCCCCAAGTAACACACGAGGATTATCAATTGCAGATCTGTCAGGTAATCCCTTGCTCTGGACTCCTGTCAAAAACTGAATATTGTCTGGAAGGGAGTATATTTTTCCCCAAACTCGCCACAACTTGGCAGAGAACAGATATGTGACTGGGACCTTGTCTCCTAACTGATACCTTGGCTAGGAGCATAATTTGTTCTGGAAACATGCTTGTAAACCAAAATACTCTTATATCAAAACAAATTCCCCCATAAGAAATAATAGAAACTCAGATTATTCTTTCTGGGGTCCCATTGACCACATATTGCACACACAAAATGCCAAAAACTCACAAAGGAAGTAAGTGGGTTAGAAGTCCATGTCCACACCATGGTTTAGGGTACTTGGTAGTGCTTTCAGACTAACAACTGGATTTTACTCTTGTGTTTTTAATATGACAATAAAGTGCAATTTGTAGTACACACTTGACTGGCTACCCCATGACTAGAATGGTTTGAAAAATAAGAAAGGATGTTGAAAACAAAGATAAATATAAAGATAAAAAAAAATAGCCGTAACCTACACTCCCCTTTGAAAACATTCCTGGCTAGAGCAAGGGAGACCTGCATTCCTCTGTCCTGCTGCTTTGGAGGCTGCCTGAGAAGGAATGTTCCAGACCAGTGGTTCTCAATCTGTGGGTCCCCAGATGTTCCTGGACTGCAGCTCCCAGAAATCCTGGCCAGCTCAGCTAATGATGAAGACTTCTGAGAGTTGCAGTCCAGGAACATCGGGGAACCCACAGGTTGAGAACCACTGTTCCAGACAATCATCCATAATCCAGCAGGAGGGAGAGAGTGCCACCACTGCCTCGCTTGTGATCATGTGAATTGCTCCAGTGCTTGTATTGCAAGACATTGCTTGTTGATCAAAACAAAATTTTGAAGAAATGTTTGCTTGTTTTGCAAAACGCTTTTAAACTAAAGTACTCTTAAACCAAGGTATTACTATACTGTACTTCCTTTGTGTAGCATATGACATTGTGAGTCTTGGTTTTCTTATGTGCTTAGACTTTGAGACATTCTTGTTTTGAGTCAATCGGATTTTGAAAAGCTCTTCTCTACTAAAGCCCTTCTTGAATTCTACAAACATACACACCTACCCTTTTAAGGGATTATGTTATGAACTGACAAGTGGGCTCCTGCCCACAAAAGCTTATAAAACAATTACCTTTATACATTCAGGGACTGCCTTTTACCTGCTAAGGCAATTTTAACGCAAACATGCCTAGGCAGCATCCCTTGTAGATGGAGTATGTTTTAGAGAACACACCCAATAATTTTTTGCAAAGCATAAGAGATCTTCATTTTCTGAGTTAATGTAATGCAGGTTTAAAATCTAATACCCCCCCCCCCCAAACACACACACACACTTTGGTTGGATCCTCTCTCCTAACTCAGGGAACAAAAGGGATGACCAAATGTTCAGCATTTCTCCCTGTCCCCATCACCTAAGAAAATCAGGGATCAGGTTTAGTCTGCCCACCAGGTGAAGCCATTTACAGACAGATCAACAACCTAGAAGAGTTCGATGAAGATGCTTACTTCAGCTTGCAGCTGTGTTCGGCTGATGGTGGCACTCACTTTTGAGAAACAGGCCTGGCAAGGGTTAGTGCCCAAACTTTGAGAACTTCTGGATGCTTTTCCTGCACTATCCATAATGCAGAGGTGCCCAGCCTGATGGCAGCTTGTATGGGTCAAAAAGGCAGCATTGTGTTTGTTTATTTTTATTGGTTAAATAAATGTGTTACCTTACCCTTGTATTGTGCAAAGACCACACTGTTCCCCCCCCTCTTTAATTCAGCAAGTCAGGAGATAATCGTAAAGGCTGAGCTAGCTAGAAGAAAAATAAAACAGGTCAAACTGGATAGCTTTACTTAGTGACACAGCTTCACAATGCTAGTCTTTTCGTGATCTAATCAAGGCATCACTGGCCCCATCTTCAAATTGCACAGAAAATTCAGGCAGCTTTTTTGCTTTGTTGCTATTATGGTCTGTTGGGCTCTTGTTTTAAAGATATAAGTGCATGGGAGGAACGGGTGGGAAGCTGGCAATACAACTGGGAGGGTGTCTCTGGCATCTCTGGCAGCAGACTAGGATGCAGGGTGATGTGACTGGGGGAAACAATGACTCTACTGTTTCTCTGTGCCACTTTCCTTGCACGGCTATTTAATGTCATCCCCTTGTGAGTTTATAACCCCATCCATTCTCAGCCATTTATAGAATCCTGGATGAGAGGGTGGGGAGAATCTGTTGTTTGTTAGGCAACAGCATGCCAGTTTACCCTCTTCGCCTCCCCTTCCACCACTCTTTGGGCCTTTTTACACGACCCCTAAGATCCGCTGGCCACTTAAATTCGGACCAGAGATCTTAGGGGTTCGCCGCTCTTCTGTGTCCCCACCCCCCTCCACACTTCCTGGCTGAGCCCCGCACTCACTATCCTTACACCGGATCAAATAATTTTCACCTCCAAAGAGCAGGTACCTGAAATCTGCACTGGGACGCGCTAAAGTGGGCGTGGTCGCACTTAATTTCCTGTTAACTCCGGAGCTGGTGGGTAAAGATTTTTAAGCCTCCGGAGCTGGGAGCCATTTGCCCTGGAGTTTAGGGGTCGTGTATAAACGCCCTTTGTCAAAGTGAAGAACAGTGGTGTCAGTGCTGTAATTAGATGGCTGGGTATAATAACTCTGCGTCTTGGACACTTCTTTGGAAGTCATAAATTAGCTTTTTTTACTTTCTGCAAAACCTTTGCCTTGATCTCAACCTTGAGTTTCATGTTTGAGAGTTTTGAATTTCTAATGAAATTCCCTGTCATTATGCAGTAGAACTACAGAGAGCTCCACTTTTCCCCAAGTCCACCCTTTCTCATTAACTGGCATTTAAAGTCTCACTAATTCACTCTGAGACATTTGTAGGAGAAAGAATAAAAAACATTTATTTACTTACAGTGGCTTCACTTGTTTATACAGTATTCCTTTCTTTACACATGCCCGTATTTTTCTGTCTATAAGACACCCATATGTACAAATAGGTTACAAGTGATAGCTTTATAGGCCTTGGTCGCCCTGTATGATGACCTTTGCTGGGAGAGAAACAGGGCGAGTGCAACCCTGTTGATACTCCTGGACCTCTCAGCGGCTTTCGACACCATCGACCATGGTGTCCTTCTGGATAGGCTGGCCAGGTTGGGGGTTGGAGGCACTGCTTTGCAGTGGTTCCAATCCTTCCTGGCTGACCGTGTCCAGAAGGTGGTGCTGGGGGACAGTTGCTCTGCCCTGTGGCATTTATGTCATGGGGTTCCTCAGGGCTCTATACTGTCTCCCATGCTGTTCAACATTTACATGGAACCGCTGGGAGAGGTCATCAGGAGGTTTGGGCTGAGGAGTCAGCAATATGCTGATGATACTCAGCTCTACCTCTCGTTCTCCACCAATCCAGGTGAGGCGGTTTCTGTGCTGAACTCGTGTCTGGGCCAGATAATGGACTGGATGAGGGTTAACAAATTGAAACTCAATCCAGACAAGACAGAAGTGCTGTTAATGGGTGCTTTGCCGGACAGGTTAGAGGGCCATCTTCCTGTCCTGGATGGGGTTGCACTCCCCCTAAGGGACAGGGTCCCAGCTTGGTGGTGCTCCTGGACCCCGTCTAACTCTGGAAGAACAGGTGGACTCGGTGGCCAGGGGTGCCTTCCTTCAGCTGCGGAAAATATACCAGCTTCGCCCCTACCTAGACGAGCAGAGCCTCATGACAGTTACGCATGCACTGGTAACATCCCGTATTGATTACTGCAATGCGCTCTACGTGGGGCTGCCTTTGAAGACGGTCTGGAGATTGCAACTGGTTCAGAATCGTGCGACACGGCTGGTAAATGGTGGAGCCGCCAGGGATCACATCACGCCGATTCTGCGTAACCTGCATTGGTTACCAGTTGCTGTCCGAGCCCAATTAAAGTGCTTGTTTTGACATACAAAGCCCTAAACGACTTAGGACCTAGATACCTGAAGGACCGCCTCCTTTACGAACCTACCCGGCGATTAAGATCGAGCCCCTTTTCCATCCCTCAAGGAGGTGAGAGGGATGGCTTGTAGACAAAGGGCCTTCTCGGCAGCTGCTCCCAAGTTATGGAATGCCCTCCCTATTGAGATCTGCCTTGCGCCAACACTGATTACATTTCGGCGCCAGGTAAAAACCTTCCTGTTTCAGAAGGTTTTTAATTGATACAATATAGATTTACCGCTGATACAATTTTAGGATAATGATTTTAAAGAAGGTTTTTATTACTGTTTGATGATTTACTGATATTTTATTTATAACTATTTTAAATTGTTTTAATTCTTTGATTGTATGCCGCCCAGAGACCTTTGGGTAGTGGGCGGCATATAAGTTGAATAAATAAATAAAATAAATAAATAACTAAATAAAAATAAAAAACAACATTGCAAGCTTTCCAGTGTAAATCACTCTTCTTCAAAGCAGGTCCCAGAAATTCAGACATGGTAAAAGATGTGCTTTACCAGGTGGTTCTTTTAAAATCCTTGGTTAGATGATGTTCTTAAAGTCCACGGCTAGATGATGTTGCAGCCAGGGCAGGAGAACAGGACTTTAAAAGTAACCTCCTAGTAAAGCACATCTTTTACCATATTTGAATTTCTGGCACCTGCTTTGAAGAAGAGTGATTTACACTTGAAAGCTTGCAGTGTTCTTTGTTTTTTATTTTTATTAGTGGCCTATAAAGATATCACCAGTAACCTATTTTTGCAATTGTGTTTTGTGATGGCCACGCGGCTCAACCCTATGTATAAGACAACCTTCACTTTGCCAAACCAAAATTACAGTTTTGCAACTTCCTTGTATAAGATGACCCTTAATTTTTAGTCTTAACAGCTTTAGTCAAATATATAGTCTTATACATGGGAAAATACTGTACTTAGCAACCTACCAAACAGATCAATAGCAAGCAAACTGTGACCATCTGACAAAATAGGTTTTGTCCATACTGGATTGTGGCAGCAAAAAATTAACACTCTAGAATTCCAGCACTTTAATATAATTTAACCACTTGTGCCTAATTCTATCCACTAACATCCGCTTTTTTGTGGGGGATAATAATTGTGCTCAGCAAAGCAAATGCTGAAAAATGCATAGGGAACACTTATTAATTCTTCCACTCTGCATGGTTTTTCAATCCCAAAATCTTACACAGTGCATATGAGGTGGGTTTGGCCAGATGGGTGGGGTATGAATCTAATAAATAAATAAATAAATAAATAAATAAATAAATAAATAAATAAATAAATAATATTGCACAGTTTTCAAAAGCCTAAAATGAGAAGTGACCTAATGCTAAAGGCTGCCTTCTACCTCCATTCCTTTATCAGGGAGAAGTGCCATCTATTTTATGGAGGAGTGGAGCCAAGATGTTTAGGTGGAAAGCACAATGTGCCCTGATGTGAAAAAAAATCCATCATCACCCCCAGTTGTGTGATGGGAATCAGGTAGCCACATTTCCCCTTTCACATAGGGCTAGCCTCCATTTGAAAGACAAAAGAGTATAGCAGTGGTTCCCAGCCATGGGTAACCCATACTGTATGTACTTGGACTACTGTACAACTACTAGAAATCCTGGCCAGCAAAGCTGGCAGTTTTATAGTCTACGAACAATTGAGGATCCAGGATTGGGGACCACTGGTCTAGACAAAGAACCACAAGTGGGGAGATCAGTGAAGTCTTGAAATTGCCTATTCACATCAAGTGCCCCCTGGGTAGATGACACATAGATCCCACTGAAATAGCAACATTCCTTCCTAACATTGCCCCCCCCATTAAGATACACAGTTTTAGCAGTTTTTATGGACGCATGTCCTCTGTTTTGGTGGTAGAGAAGCAGCCACTCAAAGTGTTCTTCTGGTGGGGAAAAGTGGTTTTTGGAGCTGACATTTATTTAAACAGCCAAACAAAATGCCAAGCCTGTTTCTTAGAAGCACCTAGGAGAGATGATGGCACAACCAAGTCCTTGCCGGATTCCTACAAGACATTATCTCATCCCTTCCTTTGCAGGAGTACATTTTTATGAGTGGCACAACGTGTGCAAGGATTGCTTGTTCAGCTCCCTTTGATGGCACATCCCTCTGGGGCAAGGTGATGGTTCCCATCTGAACCACCTCCAAGCTCCCACAATGCAATGCAGCTGAAGCATTTGTATGTAGGCTCTTCAGTTTAGGAGAGGGTGTGGTCCTGCCACTGCTGCATTACAGCCCTTCTAATTCCATTACATCAAAACGCTGGAATTCTGTTCTCAGCTCTCTTGGTTTATAGGTGGAGGTGTGTTGCTATTCCAGATGCAGGCTAGAAAAACCCTCTCCCTCATTGGAAGATTGCCTGAAGAAGCTAGAATCTTTTATTTACTAACTAGGCACAATTCAAAGTGCTGGTTTTAACCTATAAATTTGTTGGATGCATTTGTTTGATCATCTTTATTAGTTGTATAATTATTGGGTTTTTTTTTACTTTATGTATTGTCTTTCAATCATTTAAGCCACCTTGGGTCATTTTTAAGGAGAACGGCAGGATAAATATATTTTAAATAAATAAATTCTGACTTAAGCTGATCCTTTTCAGGGTTTTCCAAGCAGAAAATATACCGAAGTGATTTGTCATTCACTTTTACTGGGGTGACATGCAGCTTGCCCAATGCCACACACTCCATCTCTTCTGACTAGAGGCACAGTAGGGAATTGAATTACCTCTGACTTTGTACCCAGACACCTAAACTGGGGAGCTACACAGTCAGCTTTCACTAAGATGTGTAGTGACGCTAGCTAATAGGGTTATCATAAATCAAAAAGGACTTGACAACAAAAGGCTGGAAGAAAAGAATTTTGCAATGTATTCCCTAGCCTCGCTCTTCAACATATGTCCAGAGAGAGAAATAGTAAATATGATTAATTTCAAAACAATAGGAAAAAAGCAGTGCATGACCCCATTTTCATTGCCTGAAAAGAAACACCAACATGATGCAAAGTAAGAAACTGGCCAAGCCAAATTAGATCTCTCCCATCCCACAAAAACAAAAAACAAAATTTATTTGTATTTAAAATTGTAAATGTACTTTTCGGAACAGTATAAGTAATATTATATTATCATCTTTTTTCTGTTTCTTATTTAAGCAATCACTGGGCTATTTTTACTTTTGTTTTAGTTTTAGTTTAGTTTATTGTTGTTGTTTTATGTATATTTTGTTTATATTATATTGCTTGAATTTTGGTTATTTAAATGTGTTACTTTTTGCTATTCTACGTTGTAAACTGCCCAGAGTAACCCTAGGGCTAGATGGGCGGTATAAAAGTCAAATAAATATATAAATTAAATTAAATTAAACTAAACTAATTTAAGATAATGGTGGAGACTGTAGTAAATACAACAGTCCAGTACAGGGAAAGTGCTGATGGATGCACAAAGATTGCAGAGAGAGATGCTAGTTTCTGGGGTGAACACAGCTGTGGCACGCAATTTAGGCTGAAGCAGAGAATCCCCTCCCAAATATCCAGCAAACATTTGTGGTTTATGCTCAACTTAACTTTGTTTCAGGGAGTCCTTAATCCTATATGAGGGTTCCAAAATGACTTTGTGAGGATTATCTGTAAATTCCCGTGGTTGCACTGCATGTGTGAAGAACATGGGAAATGTGATGCTGCAGGAGAGCTTTCTGAATACCCTCAATGGCCAGAAAGACAAGCAAGTGGCTCCTTGATCAGGTCAAGCCAGAACTCTCTCTGGAGGCAAAAATGATGAAACAGACTGTCCTACTTTGAGCATATGCTGTAATGAGAAAGTAATGGGGACAGGCAATTGCTCCAGAATGAAGTGTCTGTTGTTGTGCAAATATCCCTAATTAATTAATTTAAAATACTTTTAAACACCTTTTCCCCTTGAAAAGGACTGAAGGCGGCTTACAACACTGAAGGACAGTATTTACTGTTTAAGACAATGAGTATACAATGGTTGTTAATGACATTAAATTCACTATTTACAGCTAAGAATAACTAATGTGAAGAGGCATCTTGCATAATTAAAAAGGGCAATATTAATGCTGAGAACCATAAACAAATATAGAAGAAAATACCACTCAGAGAAATGGGAAACACACCCCAAAAATGGAAAAGACAAGCAGTAGTACAATTCAGCCCAAGCAGTAATGCACGCCAGTCTATCTAAAAATCACAAAAAGGTAGCTAGTTACTGAGGAAAGGCTTGCTTGAAGAGAATGGTCTTTGCCTCCTTGTGAAGGACAGGAGAGATGGGGAAAGTCTGGCTATCAATAATAGCTACCAATGAACAGATGCCAACAGACAGCAGGAAGGATCTGAATATTAAGAAAACCAAGGAAATAACTGTAGAATTAAACAAGCTAGAAATTCCTTCCAGAAAACGAGGAAAGTCTTAACAAACCAACTTGTGTATCAGACTTTGTACTCAAATATTTCAATCCTACATATTCAGTATACTGTACTTCTTTATGGTGCTGAAACTTGGACATTCATGCAGGAAGCAGGAAGCATTTGAAATGTGGACGTACAGACAAATTCTGAAGATACCTTGGACAGCCAGAGTCACTAATATGACTGTATTACAGTACATGAATAAAAAGCTTGAAATCCTCAATACCATAAAGAGAAGAAAACTGTAATATTTTGGACACATAATGCTCAATAATAAATACCGTCTGCTGCAGGTTATCCTTCAAGGAAAAATAGATGTGAAGCGTGGTCAGGGACATGGAAGAACATTCTGGCTGAAGAACATTCTGGCTTAAGAACATAAGCCAATGTTCTGCAGTGTGCACAGCTACTCTATTTAGAATAATAGAAACTAGTTCAGGCTGCTATCGCCAACATTCTATGAGGACATGACACCTGAAGAAGAAAGAAGAGATCTCTTAGCACCTATGCAGAAAAACTGGAGAGGCTGAAGGTTTGTGCCAGATCAGACAAGATATCTTAATGAACGTTCACACACCTTGGGTGGCACAACTGCCTTTGCTCTGCTGAGGTGATACACAGTCTCAGTGGGCACACATCATCTATGCCTAGACACTGACACATAGGTGCCAGCAGCATTGCATAGTGCTGAGTGAAACTAGTTTTATTTAGAAATTATAAGAATCAATTGTTCAAAAGCGAAGGAAGACAAGAAGTACCATATACAGTACTTGAAAAAGTTCCTCTTTCTTTAAGCAACTTTTTTGCCCTCTAATCTTAACTGAAGTCCTACCCTGGAGACTTCATCAGACTTGGACGCAGTAGCAATTACGGAGGGAGATTTCTCACTGAATGTGTCTTGTTTCTGTTGTTGTTCAGTTGTTCAGTCGTGTCCGGCTCTTTGTGACCCCATGGACCAGAGATACCAGGCCCTCCTGTCTTCCACTGTCTTCCGGAGATTGGTCAAATCCATGTTGGTTGCATCGATGACACCGTCCAACCATCTCATTGTCTGCCGTTCCCTTTTATTTATTTATTTATTTTTATATTTATATACCACACCAATTTCCCAAAAGGGAACTCAACCTTTTGCCTTCAATCTTTCCTAACATCAGGGACTTTTCCAAGGAGTCCTCTCTCCTCATGAGGTGGCCAAAATACTGGAGCCTCAGCTTCAAAATCTGTCCTTCCAGTGAACATTCGGGGTTGGCTTCTTTCAGGATGGATGGTTTGATGTCCTTGCAGTCCAGGGGACTCTCAAGACTCTCCTCCAGTGCCATAACTCAAAAGTGTTGATTCTGCAGTGACCAGCCTTCTTTATGGTCCAGCTCTCACTTCCATACATCACTACTGGGAAAACCATAGCTTTGACTATCCGGGCCTTTGTTGGCAAAGTCATGTCTGTGCTCTTTAAGATGCTGCCTAGGTTTGCCATCACTTTCCTCCCCCAAAGCAGGTGTCTTTTAATTTCATAGCTGCAGTCACCATCTGCAGTGATCCTCACTTTCTGCTAGTATCATCTGCGTCTCTGAGGACGTTGGTATTTCTTCCGGCAATCTTAATTCCGGCTTGTGATTCATCCAGTCCTTCCTTTCGCATGATGTGCTCTGCATATAAGTTAAATAGGCAAGGTGACAGTATCTACATACAGCCTTGTCATACTACTTCCCCAGTTTTGAACAAGTCCGTTGTTCCATATCCAGTTTTGACTGTTGCTGCTTGTCCCACATATAGATTTGTTAGGAGACAGATAAAGTGGTCAGGCACTCCCATTCCTTTAAGAACCTGCCATAGTTTGTCGTGGTCCACACAGTCAAAGGCTTTGGCATAGTCAACGAAGCAGAAGTAGATATTTTTCTGGAACTCTCTAGCTTTCTCCATAATCCAGCGCATGTTGGCAATTTATCTCTAGTTCCTCTGCCCCTTCGAAATCCAGCACTTCTGGGAGTTCTCTGTCCACATACTGCTGAAGCCTCCCTTGTAAAATTTTGAGCATAACCTTGCTAGCGTGTGAAATGAATGTAATTGTGTGATAGTTGGAGCATTCTTTGGTGTTGCCCTTCTTTGGGATTGGGATTTAGACCGATCTTTTCCAGTCCTCGGGCCGCTCCTGAGTTTTCCAAATTTGCTGGCATATTGCGCGTAGCACCTTTACAGTATCCTTTTTTAATGGAATGCCATCACTTCCACTGGCCCTGCTGTTTGCAATACTTCCTTGACTTCACTTTCCAGGATGTCTGGCACAAAGTCAGCGACTACACTATCTTGGTTATCAGGGATATCCAGATCTTTCTGATATAATTCCTCCGTGTATTCTTGCCATCTCTTCTTGATGTCTTCTGCTTCTGTTGGGTCCCTACCATTTTTGTCCTTTATCATATCCATCTTTGCATGAAATGCCCCTTTAATATCTCCAATTTTCTTCAACAGATCTCTAGTTTTTCCTTTTTTGTTGTTTTCCTCTATTGCTTTGCACTGTTCATTCAAGAAGGCCGTCCTCGCTATTCTTTGAAAATGTAACATTAAAGCTACAAAACAGCGTGCAAAAATACATTATGAGGGGTGGAAACTTACATGGAAAACACTGGTGTTCTTATGAAAGCAGTTAATGTAATCCATATTCTTCAAGTGCTTTAGTAAATAATATACAGTCATGTGAAAAAGATGAATTCTGAATTCTATGGTTTTATTTCTCGGGATATGATAAAAAGCATTTGGTCCTTAGCAGGTCTGAAAATTAGGTCAAGGGCAAGCTTGGACTAGGCATGCAGCTTACCTAAAGACCACACAGATGGGTTCTTCTGGGAGGTAGAGGAGAGAATTCAGTTCCCAGCCTCTGGAT